>OY751352.1:16251158-17499377 GCA_963564715.1 Catocala sponsa
ATACTATCAGAGAGCCGCTGAGAGCCGCCGGAGAGTGGATGGCCCGGCCCTTAGGGGTCTGGAACACTCCAAGAAATTCATTGCAAACAGATCCACAGGTTTCACCCGGAAGTTCTGCGGGTATAACAAGAGCCAAATACGCCTGCTCACAGGAGCGTTCACTGGCCATTTTGGCACCAACGACTTCCTGTGCAGATTGAGATTGGCACATAATTCGATCTGCAGACCCTGTGGTGAACAGGACGAGTCTATATCGCACCTACTGTGTGAATGCGACGCGTTGGCTGGACTGAGGATGGATCTGATGAGATTGACATATCCAAACCCTGAAGACTTCAGGCTCCTCCCTCTGAAGTGTACACTGCGGCTGATGCAGTACCTTCATAAGGAGATAGCTAAGGGATAAATCTTGGGGCTGACACAAAAGATCCCACTGGGTTGAAGTGTCGCCGGTCTGTACTGACTGGCCCCCACACACAAGATAAGATAAGATCAGAGAGCTGCAGGCTGTTTTGCCGTCATTTAAGAATCTTATAAATACTATATTTTTAATTAAAATTAATAAAAATTATCAATTATCGGGAACATCTGGTAAGTATCAGTTATAAGACCTTTCGTGCTTAGCTGATAAAATTTTAATTAATTAGTAGATATAATAATTTAGACAAGATGTAAAATTGCACGACTTGTGTGGCACACGACAATATTAATTATAATAAAAAATAATTAAAATATCAACTACTTAATATAATTATTGCAAATTTATATTTAATAGATATCCTTAATTTAGTAGTAGTTTCCGTGTAGGTCAAAATAAATGATTACGAAGTTTTTAAATGTTTTATTAATATCGTTCCAATAAATGTTTTAAATGTTCTATTAATATCGTTTCAATAAAAGATGTATATGTTATATGACTAGCTTTTGCCCACGAATTCGTACGCCTGTAATTTGGAAAACGTAAAATCCTAACTAATATGATAAGTACGAATGTGAGTTTGTTTGTTACGCTTTTACGCCTTAACAAGTCGACCGATCATCATGAAATTTTGCATACACTTTGTCAGGGGTACAGAAAAGGGCATAGGGTACCTTTTATCTAGAAAAAAATAATGTTACATTTTAATCTACATTTACACGAGCGAAGCCGCGTCCAAAATCTTGTGTGAACATAAATTGTAAATTAATTCACATTTAACGTTTATTAACTACATCAGAACTTTACAATGAACATTTTCTATTACGATAATCGGTCTTCAGATTACAAAAATAATATTTATGACATTGCAATCATCGAACTTTTGGTTCAAAACGATCTATGGTTTCAAAGAAACAACAAAGGTACCCTAAAAAACTGATTTAGAAAAAAAAACAGTTCTAAATTTGAATCAGTGAGCGGAAGCTGTTGGGTCGCGGCGCGCGGAACGAATTTTGGGTATCATTAAGTTTCTTATTTCTTTATATCTCTCTCATTTGAGCACAGGGTTGCCAATAAAGAGTTAAAAAAGATTTATAATTCAATTATTTCTAATAAATAGTAGTTGTAGTTTCGAGTTTAACACATTGTGGCAATTGTGATGACTCTTTATTTTAAAATTTTATATAGACAAAATCATGATATTTTCTTTGTAAAGATGTATAAAGTTTGACAAATGAGTAGAGGATTAGGATACTAAACATTTGCATAATTTGCCTTTATGGCCTACAAAATGTATGGTTTGGTACTCAAAACACCGCCATTAAAAATAAGGTTATCAAAAATTGTATTTTAACGCTTTAATCTGACAAAATATATGATCGGATTATTAAGTATTTTTCAAATGTTATAAATAGTTTTTTTAAATCTTGTTTTTTTTTGGAACTTTTACGCACAGCATATATCAGTTCCATCATATATCTTATCTTATCTTATCTTATGTGGGGGCCAGTCAGTTCAGACCGGTGACACTTCGACCCAGTGGGATCTTTTGTGTCGACACTCTCCCAATAACGACTGCCATTGATGTTCATGGCAGCCGGGACCAACGGCTTATCGTGCTTTCCGAGGCACGGAGCAGGCGATAATTGTCAATCAATACGCACATAATTTCGAAAAGTCATATAACTTCCGAAAGTCACAGGTGCGCGACGTGGGTTCGAATCAGAGACCCTCTGCATTGCAGTTTGTTGGTCTCCCCACTGAGCTATCGCTGCTCTCCATCATATATCAGTACATATATCATATAACAGTCTCATTTTCCGAATGAAAAGTACCCTTTGTCCTTTTCTGTACCCCTGACAACCTGTATGCGAAATTTCGTGATGATCGGTCGAGTAGTTAAGGAGTGAAAGCGTAACAAACAAACAAACTCACATTCGTATTTATAATATTAGTAAGGATTTAAATTATTATTAGTTAGGATGTAAGTAAGTACGGTAGGCAGCGGCTTTGCTGTGTCCTAACATTGCTGAAGTCCATGAGCAGCGGTTACCACTTTCCATCAAGTGGGTCACCTGCTCGTCTGCCATCAACAGCAAAAAAAAAATCAACGGATTGTACTCGGGGAGTGCCGGCAGAAGTGAACACTTGAATATTAACGTTGTGCATTTTTGATATTTTGGAATGGTTAGGGAATAAATTTGCACGAATTGCTTTAATTATCAGTATAAAAGTACTATCATTTATGTGGTAAAATACAATATTCATTTATGCGCTATCGTACACAAACATGACAATTCTCTCTCCGTTATACGAATTTTCGATCAGGTCACGTGTCCTGACGCAAGTTTAACATTTTTTACCCATCACAAAAAAAGTGCACAACGCCGCTAAAGAAGTTTTCACTTCAAAAAAAGTAAAAGATATTTTAAGAGATGTTCTCAGAAATTATGAAAGTGTCCGTGTAAATCAAAGGATTTTGATAGATGCTATCTCCTACACAGTGCAAAGCAAATTATGAAGCATGGTTAATTTTTCTTAACGTAGAAACACAACACAACACAAGGCACAACCCTAGCAATATCGATGTTAATACTGAACCGATCTTTGTTTATTTATTCTCTAAGATTACATTTATTTGTTTATTTATGTTTTAGATTATGTTGTTCCATAATGACGCGGTTTTGTTTTAATAAAACAATTTGTTTTAATGCTGTCTTATTAGTTCGTGTTGCTACTGATCACTGTGATATTATGAGCGTAATAATAGTGTAAGTGTGTAATTGTTATTAGTTATTATTAAGTGTTCTGATAATTTTGATGTTTCAGTGGTGTTAGTTTGGTGATAGTGAAGTTCTGTGTTGGATTCCTAGGTCGTATAAAGCGTAACTAGGTTAATATATTGTCGTACGTGTATGCGAATGTTATTCATTCTTCTTCTTTTTCTTTTTGTGTTGTCAAGAGTTGTTCAATCCGCCCGTAGGCGTCAGACATGGCTTAACGACTGCTGTCAATTTGGCAACAACCGAGACCGAATTTTTAAGTGCCCTCAGAAGCACGGAGACGCTCAGATGAAATATCACTAAGCAGTCACCCATCTATAGACTGACCGCACCCAACGTTGCTTAACCGCACTAATAGTTTACCGATCAGTGAGTGCAACTGGCTATGAGAGCCTATTCATTGAAATTAAACTATTTTATACGGCTTTTATCGCGTTGTCATTTAAAAGACTTTTATTACAAATGTTTTTTATTATTCAAAATTATGTAATAAAGATGTTATACAAATGAAGCGATTAAATCTTTGCCGAATTATTTGCGTATTAAATAGGTAATCTTTTGCGTGAAAGCAAGTAAACAAATGTAGAAAAACTTTGTAAGAAAACTTGCATAATGTCTAAAAGTTCTTTATAATATTCTGAAGATTAATGAAAACTTTTCGTAATGAAAAGTACCTACCGGAGTCCAGCGGTGGGACAGTTATAAAAAAGACGAATATTATCTTTATTGAGGTCGCACCATTTGACACATTTAATAGGTGAAGCAAAAACTTTGTACCCCTTTTTACGAAAATTGCGCGGAAGGAGGAGTGTGAAATTTGGCACAGTTAAAGTTTATATGGAGAAGGAGTGGCGAATCCTAATATTTTTATATGATATGCATTAGAAATACATTAAATTAATGAAAAGCACTACTCGCACACATTCATGCATTTGACACACGCACAATCAATCAAAACAATCGCGTTCGTAGTATTTCGGCATTGTTCATCTAACGTCGTACAATTCTTTGTAACTATGATTACCTATATCTTATTTATAAGTAATAAAGAAAAAAGAAAACAAAGTAGGAAGCTTAGGAATTTGGGTCGAATTTTGACCACTAGGCTAACGATAAATGACAGATATCTTTAAGAAATACCATGACATAAATCATGAGATACACCGTTTGAGCCGATAACACGACCGTATTTATTTGTTACATGGTATAACTCACTGACCTTATTAGGGTCAAACAAGTAAAACTTTTTACGTCGAACTTTCGACCTGGACCATTCGCAAACACATAAAAAAATCTGAAGATGTATTTGTTTAAATTGTAAAAGCGAGATAAATATTTTGCATGCGGCACCTCCCATGGGCCGCAAGCGTAATGATGCGTTTACGACGTACAGACGGACAGACAGACAGATAAAGCTTCATAATGTATAGACAGTCCTTTAAATTAAAAGCTATACCAGGTGTAAACGAGAGCGAGAGAGACGGCTTAAAGCGTTAAGCCGTCGGTCCCGGCTGCCATGAACATCTATGGCAGTCGTTATTGGGAAGTCAGTGCCCTCTAATATCCTGACACTAGTCTAGCCTTAGGGTAGCGTTAGCCTTCGGGTTGCGGAGGTCAGATGGCAGTCGGTCCGTGTAAAAACTGATATCCAGTTAAATCCGGTTAGACTAGAAAGCCGACCCCAAGTGAGTTGGGAATAATAAAGGCTAGGGAGAAGACCAGGTGTAAAAGACAGCGTACTGAAAACTGAAATAGAGGATTCAGGCCATTATTTTGAAAGAAAATTATGAGAAAATTCTTATGACATATGCCATATATTTATATATAACTAGCTTTGGCCCACGGCTTCACTCGCGTTAATTTAGAATTTGACAATCAATTCGGGTTGTGCTCTGCTTGTAATAATATAATTCAATCATGATTCGCAAGACACGTGGCGCCATCTATTATCATAAGAACGTTATTATTGTTTTCCTCGGGAACAGTAATTTTTTTCGGGATGAAAGTTAGCCCATGTCCGTTTCTGTACACCTGTCAACGTATACGCAAAATTTCAGGATGATCGGTTTAGTGGTTTAGGCGTGAAAAGGTAACAAACAAATAAACAAACACATTTTCGCTTTTATAATATTAGTTAGGATTATAACAAATTTTCCATTTTCCTGGTTGTGTATTCTGACATAAGGCGTAAACAGTCAGTTATGTAATTGTAAATATACCACATAATGCTAATTACAAAGCAATTTCAAAATAATCTAGATAAACATACATATATTCAACTCAAACCGATGAGCATGAAATGCAGTAGCCGGATATAGGCATTTATCTGTTGTACACAACTGCTTGCCTGATAATAAATAATAATAATAATAATTTGAACAAGCAGCGATAGCCTAGTGGGAAACCGTTGGACTGCCACGCAGAGGTCTCGAGTTCGAACTCAAGGCGCGCATCTCTGACTTTTCGAAGTTATATGCGTATTAAATAGTCAATTATCGCTTGCTTTAACGGTGAAGGAAAACATCGTGAGGAAACCTGCATGTCTGAGAGTTCTCCATAATGTTCTCGAAGATATGTGAAGTCTACCAACGCGCACTAGACCAGCGTGGTGGACTATGGCCTAACCCTTCTCACACTGAGAAGAGGCCCGTGCCCAGCAGTGGGACAGTTTAATACAGGGCTGATATTATTATCATTATATTATGTACATAATTAAACCATGCGTGATGAAAATGGAGAAAGAAAATTAAAAAATTAAATTTCACATCTTGATTAGGGAGAAGAATTGATTGATTGTGAAGTAAAAGCATTGGACGAAAAATACAATTTTTTTTAAATATTATACGTTACGTCCGAATTTAATTTGCATGGCGTTTAATTATCCAATTGCCTTCACTTCTTACGGTATATCCCACAGATGCCCGTATAGTCAACGATTGACATATTATAACATGCAGTCACTACGCGATCGCCGTACGATGCACGATTTGTTACTACTTCATAAATGTATAAACGGCTCGGTTCAATGTGAAGCCATACTGGAATGTTTATGTTTAACTGTACCATATCAATATCCAAGACAACGTATTGGCAAAATTTTCCATGTACCACCCTGTAAAACTAACCTGGGCCGACATTCACCAATTTCCAGAATATGCTCTGAATATAATGAAATTAGCATATTATACCCAGACCTTGATGTGTTTTCCGACCCGCTCGCTAAATACAGACGTGTAATATTGTCCAAAACACATTCGTCTTGATAGAATTAAGTTTTAAACAATTTTTATATCATTTTGTTATTGTTTTGTTTTGTATTTTTATATTTTAGTAGTTTTTATCTTATCTAAATTTGTAATATCATAATAACTGTGTGCTTCAGTGGTAAATGTTGTGTATACCTGTAATTGGCATATGTATCAGACCGTTTCCATGTACCTTTCTTATTTTTATTTTAAAATATGTATGCTGTTGGTGTACCTAATTAAATAAATAAATTATCGCTTTTTCTTTAGGATGCCTCGTAAATATACGAGAAAGATTGGCGCTCGACCTCGTGCTGAATAGACACAAGAAAATTTAGTAAAAGATTTGGATGAAATGTCGAAAGGCATTCTTTATATATAGTTTACTTATAAAGACACACAACAATTTTGTTAAAACAAAATTGTTAAAACAAAATTATTGTGTGTCAGAACAATTTTGTTAAAACAAAATTGTTGTGTCATTGATAAAAATTAAAAATAATTATTAACTTATTTTATAATTTTTCTTTTAATAATACCTAAGGGTAACTATCCTCATAGTCATAAAATCATTAAGGCGTCTTTCCCATGCAGTAGGCATCTATCCCCAAAATAGTACTGCAGAAAATTATTTCTTTTTGCTTATATAAAATATAATAGTTACACTCCATTACCCCCTAATCGTAATGTAGTTAAAAGATGTGCTTTTCAATAGAAATAATAATTTGCTTAAATACTATGACCGTTTGGAAATAATCTATCCCACTTTTACCCTATTGTATATATAAATAAAACTAGTAACGCAGGCGGTCCGCGAACAGTTTGATTTAATCTAACAGGGACCTTAAAAACCCCTAAAGCCAAAAATTACCGATGACCCCGGTGACCTTAAAAATTACCTTTTTCGGAAAGATCTCGTCGACTTCTATGACATTTGTTCGAACACACCCCGCCTATCACTAACCGTAATCTAACTAAGTATTAAACAGTGATTTAAAAAAACATCTATAAACATTACTCAAAGCTGATTGATAGTTGAATAATACTTAAACAACAGCGATGGGCTGCTGATCAAAGCTTAATCATTGATAAAGGACTTGAGAGCTTTTTAGTTGAGAGGTAGCTATCTTATCTTATCTTATGTGGGGGCCAGTCAGTGCAGACCGGCGACACTTCGATCCAGTGGGATCTTTTGTGTCGACACTCTCCCAATAACGACTGCCATAGATGTTCATGGCAGCCGGGACCGACGGCTTAACGTGCTCTCCGAGGCACGGAGCAGGCGATAATTGTCAATCAATACGCACATAATTTCGAAAAGTCATATAACTTCCGAAAATCAGAGGTGCGCGACGTGGGTTCGAACTCGAGACCCTCTGCATTGCAGTTTATTGGTCTCCCCACTGAGCTATCGCTGCTCTGAGACGTACCTAAGTATAAGTTAGCGATATCTTTATAAGTATGATCGTCTGTAGTAATAGCTCAAATACTGAGAAAATTGAAATTAGTAAATAATAACGAAGATCAATCATGGTTAACCAATCCATACATAAAAACACGAAAAATTGTTAGTCAATAAGTTAGCTATTAATTCATCAAAGTTTTTGCAGATCGGATATTGCTTTGAATAAATCGTTTACTGTCCGGAATTATGAGTAAATGTATGACAGGTGCTAATCACTTAACTAATTTATTAATTGCTAGCATTAGCCCCCGACGTCGTTCATGTTTTCGAAGGAGCTTAGGGCCCTATCTGCCATCATAACAATTGTTTGAGAATTTGTTCAGTGGTTTATCAGGGTAGAAATAATAAACAGTTTACCTGTTATCATGTAAGTATGCATTTTTCTTAAATAACTTATGCTTTTAGCGCACAGTGTCTAGTTATCTTTATACGACATTTCATCAGAATCCTTTCAGCGGATTAAAGACAAAAAATACAGTGAGCGCCCTTTTGCGCCTAACCCCGCCGATGTGATCACTCAACAATTAGATATTCTAGCTTTAACTAACGATGTACTTCTTGTGTTTCAATCAGTGACTCATAGCAAAATAATGGATACAAGTTAAAATATACAAGTGGACTCGCTCACACACACACTGGTTTACACACGAGCACACAGCCTCATTCATCTATACACAGCCTCACACACCGTCACACTTAGACATGACAATATTATGATATAATATGGCCCAATAGAATAATCGTTTAAATTACATATAGATTTACATGTTTACTCTTGCTTGTAATAATTAGTTTTTATTGTGTTCTTCGTAATTGGCGCACTGTCTTATTTATAATTTTAGTAATATTAATTGTCAGCTGTGAAGGACCTAAATGGAATAAATAAATGAAATGTTCTGGGCTCCTGGGATCAAACTATACACGTCATGTGCACATGAGCAAAAGCAAAGACAATTAGCCATATCAAATTACATTAGAATCAGTTCAACGGTTTAGTCTTAAAGACGTAATAAGTAGAGCTGCATGCCTACTTTTGCCCTTATGTTTGCCTCGCCGATGGCGTGCTACCGTCTCGATTGCCAGCTCACACAGTGTTATAATCGCTCTACTATAGAAACTAAAAATGGCCCCACTAATAGACAATGAAAGTACTATGCTATAAAGAGCTGGTAAAATAAGGAATTTCACACCTCTGCTTATTAGTCAAATCGGCAAGCAGAATCACAGAATTACAATAAAAATAGTCTAAGTAGATATATTGCTAGGTTCCATAAAGAATGATAATGACAGATTGCATAATGCTTCATGCCCGAAAAAGGAAAAATTGTTACCACAAACCAACTAAAAATACATTATCCAATCCCAATTCAAATATTCGAATAATATAATTAGTCTCAAGAAATCGAATACAATTATCGCATATTCGATATTTCCGGTAGCAATTGCACATCACTAGTTATAACTTCTGTCATATCTAACCCTACAACGCTCTATGTGTACAACCTCCGATGGCATAACACAAAGGCGGTCCCCCATAAACCGAGTTGGTATAAATTGTGCCGTTTATAGCACTGTAAAGTTCCAGCTCATTATATTTAGCAGTAAATATTATTTTTAACCAACGTGGGATAGTTTTAAACAAATATTATTTATTGGTGTTGCTTTGTTTTAATATTTTGTTGGAATTGTGTTCAAAAACCCAAGTGAACTTCTTGTTTTCTTGTGTTATTGATCTTGGGTTCTGAATATGACTGCAGTGCTATTATCGTGTTTTGTCTCGGGTTATAATGCCGGGTAAAGCAAAGTGCTAATTGCGGCACTAAATTATCAGTAGCAACACGGATAAGAACGGTGCCCAATAGATGGCAATGAGCTCTGAGACTGCATTGTTGCTTCTGCTATGCAAGAAGTCTCAGGTACCATTCATAGGTCTGGAAAAGTGCTAATTGTTTTTCTGGCACTAAATTCTTAGTAGGAACATGGATAAGAACTGTTCCCAATAGATGGCAATATCGGGCGAAACGGATGCTTAAATTTTCCATAGTATAAATAATAATAATAAATAATTTATTTGAGTAGACAAACTATGATGACAATACATAATAATAATAATATAATGGTAGTTCTGACCGTATTCTCCCATTAACTGGCACACAACTGTTTTTGGATAACAGTTAGGTAAATTTAACTGATACATTCTTAATTCCTGTGGGCATTATTATAACAAAACAATTAAATATAACAATTAAATGCTGTCAAATTCAGAATATCGAATAAGAATTGTAAAATGCAAAATGTCAGTTAAATCTGATGATTTAAATGACATTTTTGTTTTGTTTACTTGATAGTAAACATATAACATACATAATAGCAAGAAATAACATGTCCATGGAATACAGAATGTCACACAATAAATAGTAAAATATAAAATGTCAATCAAATAATAAAAAAAGTGAAAACTTGTGAAGATGTTTGGATGTTTGTAACTCAGTGACGTGTAAACTGGATATACATACTTAGCACATATATAGACCATATCCTGGATAAGCACATAGAGCACATTTTTATCCTAGAATATGTTCTTGTGTAATCTAAGCGGACGAAATGAAGGACATAATCTAGGAATACAATATTAAAATCCTTGCTCCACCACAAACTTGTCAAAAATGCCATTAAACATTCTGAGACCTATTGGCAGTCGAAAGGAAAAATCTAGGCGGAGATTATTTAATTAGATCGAGGTCATTCTGGTGAAATACTAGATTAAATAGTATATTAAACCGACGAACGTGCATAAAGAATGTAATAAGTGAATGAAGTGCAAGATGCCAGGATCGTATCAAGTGAAAATGCGTAGTCTCTATCGACCTCTATATGTGTACATCTTTGTTTGTATTTAATTAATAATCATGACATGAGATCAGATTTTAGTAGACTGAAATATTTACCTAATTAACTGATACCAATATGAGCTAAGTTATTTTCAAAAGATGTTATAGCACAAAGTGTTATTCTTGCTATATTACTTTTGAACTATAAACAAACTTAAGACAAACACCAAAACAAGTTATAATACTTAAACACTATACATAACTTAAATGAAAAACATGAATAATTACATTTCACAAAACTTTTACAAACCATTTTTAAATTAGCGCCATCTGTTATCAATCCTATGAAATCAATTTCAGTCTACCTGAACCAAGTTTTTAGCATTCCTCAATAGTTCAGCCGATAGCCGCATCACGTAGACACTAAAATATGACTAACTAAATATAAGTATATCTTAATATCAATCAGTGTACTGATAACTATTCTACTAGTAATACACCTTTATTTATGTAACAATATTGATATATAAATGACTTTTTAGATGCATCAGCTGTGATACGAAATGTCAATCATGTCTGTACATACCTATTATATATATAAGTCGTTATGATATTTTTATGATAGCCACCTGTTGGCCTATCATATGTCATAGAAAATATCATATATGTAACAACCTACCTATATTAGTTTAACCATATATAAACATAAAAGTATTTTATGTGAAATTTACTCTGTATATTAATGTAATGCTAATTATATTAGAAAATACCGGCATCATAATTAATAATTTAGAACGAATGATAATAGATTCTAATTAAAAAATATATCATGAAATACTCACCGGAATTACATTTTACATCTCGCAGTTGTAAGAATAACTGGCCTAATTTCAGTAACCCATATCACACCGCTACATATCTCAATTTTCCCCCCAAAACATACCATTCGCTTGAAGAAACCCAATCAAAACATAACCTCGTCACTAACACACACGAAAACTACACTAAACACCCACCAAAGTATTAAAAACCTGTATATTTTCACGCGAAACCTGTCAAAAAGTACCACAAACACTGAGAGTCGCAGGGAAATTAAGTCGATACGTAATTAAAGCTCGAGAACGCACACATACAAAGCATCGACATAAAAATGTCCGAGAGAAAAAAAAGTATAGGTTTAAAATTTACCCGGTATAAATTTGTGTTTTTTTCCTTCCACCTACTTATGTATGAGGGCATGCGCAGTAAAGGGTTAAAATCGGATAACTCGGCCGAATTGCGGACGTCAATGGTCTACGAATTTTTTTTCGAAATCAGTGTCTACTGAATTTAGTTGGGCTACAATTTGTAATTAGTTCACAGTTTTACCGCTTCCATTTGTGCGCTGATGTTGCTACTGGCTGTATTATCATGTCACTCGATAAGAGGTATTTTATTTTTGTTAATAGCTCGACATTTTTTAATTAATAAATCTTTATTATTTCTCTTTTAAATACTCAACATACGTATACTCAACATCGAGTTGAAATGTTAAACAATCCTTTTTATTGAATGGGTATATAAAGTTCAAGAGTCACTTTTTAGAGACAACGCCCGCACTGATGCGTCTCGGCAGACTCAACAAACATTGCCAAGGCGTCGCCCAGGAGTCGTCACCCGCAGACCTTTCCTGTCTGCATTGGGCATTGCTCGGTGAGTCGCTGATGTATTTTCAGTTTCGGCGACCCACCCAACATACAAAGCAGCGAGGTAGCACACCGTGGTGGTTTTAGTCGGTAGACCCGAAGTCTCGGGAGAGCTCGAAATAACCCTCTCGCCTCCCGTTGTGGTTGTGGTGTTTTGTGTTGTGTGTGTGTTGAGGGGTATGCATCAGCAGCATCTCCCCACGTTAAAAAAACTAACTTTAAAACAATCTACACAAAGAATACCAAGACTCATCATAAACGAGGATCGAGTCCAAAAAAGGCGAATCGAGTCCAAAAAATGCGAGGCAACTAGTAAATGATTAAATTTATTCAGTTCAGATACACAACAGTACACACATATTGTTTACATATATACATATATGTACGCCCAAACTGACACCTATTTCCCGGAGTGGTAGACAGAGACTACGGATTACCACGTTTAAAAACAAATAATTATGTTAATTTCGTGCATATTTTTTCAATTTCTATTCGCTTATTGACAAGTCAAGGATGTGAGATCAACTTAAGTTGTTAGCTTAATGTTACAATCATCATCATCAGGCTATAATAGTCCACTGCTGAACATAGCCCTCCCCCAAAGAGCGCCATAGCGCCCTGTCTTCAGCTTGCCGCATCCAGCATCTGCCTGCAGTCTTTCGCAGATCGTCATCCCACCTGGTCGGAGGGCGTCCTACACTACGTTTGCCGAGTCGCGGTCTCCACTCAAGAACACGCTTACCCCAGCAGTTGTCTGTTCTTCGCGCGATATGGCCAGCCCACTGTCACTTCAGCTTGCTAAATCTCTGAGCTATGTCGATGACTTTGGTTCACTGTCGGATATATTCGTTACGAACCCTATCCCTCAGAGAAACTCCGAGCATAGCTCTCTGCATAGCTTGCTGAGCGACTTTGAACTGGTGGACCAACCTTACCGTGAGTGTCCATATCTCGGCTCCGTATGCCATGTTACAATCGATATTTGTCAAATAATATATATTACAAATTTTACTTTAATTATTTATCGCAGTATTGATGGTGAGGAGTTGATAAGCAGCGATAGCTCAGTGGGGAGACCAACAGACTGCAATGCAGAGTCTCCGGTTCGAACCCACGTCGCGCACCTCTGACTTTCGGAAGTTATATGACTTTACGAAATTATGTAGGTATTGATTGACAATTATCGCCTGCTCCGTGCCTCGGCGAGCACGTGAAGCCATCGGTCCCGGCTGCCATGAACATCTATGGCAGTCGTTATTGGGAAGTCAGTGCCCTCTAATATCCTGACACTAGTCCAGCCTTAGGGTATCGTTAACCTTCGGGTTGCGTAGGTCAGATGGCAGTCGCTCCGTGTAAAGACTGATATCCAGTCAAATCCGGTTAGACTAGAAAGCCGACCCCAAGTAACTTAGGAATAATAAAGGCTAGGGAGAAAATGGTGAGGAGTTGAGGAATTTGGTCATCAGTTCAGCAAAGTATTACTACGATTTTCGGTCAAGATGTTTTTTTTTAAGACAACTCTCGCGCTAGGTATAATTCCTGTGTCGCGGGGGACTTTACAAACATTCAAACAAACGACACAAAGAACATTCAGACCCGGGACAACTTTTTTAGAATCACACAAGTTGTTGTCCGTGTGGGGATCGAACTCACAAAATTCAGCGCAGCGGCATTTGCGAGGCGGCCAGTTAAACCATTACACCAATCCGAGCGGTCAAGTCCGCTAGTAGCAGCACAGACTCTGTAACAGTGGCAGGGCGAGTTCCAGAACTTAAACTTAACATTGGGTACAATGGATAAACATCTATACTAATTAGTTGTAATTATAATTTGCAAGCTGTGGTTTCCTATAATTGAGGGACTATACACGCTAAGAACTTTATTACTGCTATATAATGTATGTTATTGTATATTCCTTTGTTGGAAATCCTTAAATAAATAAATAAATATTATAAAGCTGAAGAGTTTGTTTGTTTGTTTGTTTGCTTGAACGCGCTAATCTCAGGAACTACTAGTTCGATTTGAAAAATTCTTTCAGTGTTAGATAGCCCATTTATCGAGGAAGGCTATAGGCTATATATCATCACGCTAAGATCAATAGGAGCTGAGCACCAATGAAGAATGTTTCAAAATCGGAGGATTTTTTTTCCTTTTGAGAGCTTCCGCTGCGTGCGCTGCGTAAACAGTTAAAGTTTCGCAAAAATCATGTATAAGAGAATTGTTCCCCTAAAAAAGTTCTAAGAAAAATTCCGCGACAGAATATGTTTATCTTTTAAGGTTGGCTCACTATAACCTTTTTTATGCTAAAAAATTTGTTCTAAAATAATGCATTATTTGCGAAGGTATTATTATAAACATGATATTAATCCTTATCCAAATAAATACGTTATTCGTCACAATTATTTAATTAAAAACGAAATTGCCCTTTACATCATTTGATTTCAATAAATATCTTAGGAGATATCGCAGTTTTAAAATAACATCGCAGCAAAATAATTACCCATTACAGACATACAAATGATGTTTCTCCTGGTTTATTCTGCGTGATTTTAAATTAGCACTGTAGGTATAATTATAAAAATAAATGTTATTGAATGGTTCTTATGTGGTTCGTGGATTTAACAAAGAAAGTTTCAGCTCCTTCAAAATTGTATTATAGGTGCCTACGACCCACTCTCTCTCTTATGTGACGCAGACGAAGTTGCGCGGGTCAGCTATCTATACTAATATTATAAATCTGAAGAGTTTGTTTGTTTGTTTGTTGGTTTGAACGCGCTAATCTCAGGAACTGTCGGTTCGATTTAAAAATTCTTTTAGTGTTGGATAGCCTATTTATCGAGGAAGGCTATAGGCTATATAACATCACGCTACGACCCACGGGGGCGGCGCAGTAACGATAAACGCGGGTGAAACCGCGGGTACATCTAGTACATAATATATAGGTACATTTTCTTATCTTTATATATTACTAGCTTTTGCCCGCGGCTTCACTCGCGTTAATTTAGAATTTGACAATAAATTCGGGAGGTACTCTGCTTGTAATAATATAATTCAATCATGATTCGAAAGACACGTGGCGCCATCTATTATCATAAGAACGTTATTTTTGTTTTCCTCGGAAACAGTAATTTTTTTCGGGATGAAAGTTAGCCTATGTCCGTTTATGTAGACCTGACAACGTATATGCAAAATTTCAGGATAATCGGTTGAGTGGTTTAGGCGTGAAAAGGTAACAAACAAATAAACAAACTCATTTTCGCTTTTATAATATTAGTTAGGATATATCTTCTGTGCGTATGTTTGTAATTAAACTCCTCCTAAACCGCAGGACCGATTTTGATGAAATTTTTTGTGTGTGTTCAAGTCGCTTCGAGAAGGTTTAGATTTGATTTTTTATTTTCTTTTGTGTGTACAGGACAATTACGTCCGTCGGGACAGCTAGTTTTTTGTTGTTATATATATATACTATACATAGAAACACCCAGACCAAGACAAACATCCATGTTCATGCACACAAATGTTTGACTTGTGCAGGAATCGAACCTGCGACCTCAGGCGTGGCAGTCAGTTACACTAACCACTACGCTATCGAGGCCGACAAATAGATAGTATCATACTTATATCTCCCAAAAGATGGGCCGAGGTGTCACAACTTCATTTTGTCAGTTGTTTTAGACCTTGTTTTAGAGGGCGAGCGTTACTGTCTACCGGCCACGTTTCGGACTCCATGTCGCTACTACGAACTAGCCTTCCTCGATAAATAGGCTATCCAACACTAAAATAATTTTTCAAATCGAACTAGTGGTTCCTGAGATTAGCGCGTTCAAACAAACAAACTATTTAACTTTATAATATACATACATACATATATAGATTCACGCCCGTTTCCCAGAGGGGTAGGCAGAGACTACGGATTTCCATTTGCTACGATCCTGACACACTTATAATATTAGTATAGATAAACGATTTCTGACTTGAAGATCTTCGACATCCAAAGCTATTTTATAACGGCTGTTATTTAAATAGTTAGCATAGTATTGGTATTTTTGTGAGCAGAAAAATATAATCTGTGAGCAGAAATAGCTAATTGATCAGCAACTCATGGCCCGCAAACTTTAAAGAGATTAAACTAAGTCGACGGGTGGGTTTAAAAAACAAAACCTAACATAACCTAACACTTCCGAGACGGAATGCAGTGATTTGAGGCGTATAGATGCTCGTTATGCTGTGCAATGTTTGCTGACCAATTAGTATTTTTGATGATCATTATATTTAATCCCTTTTATAAGCCACAAATTATCGCTAGAAAAATATCTAGTGCTCTAATAATTAAGCACTGTCTCCTCCTAACCTAAAAATCGGCTACAATTGATCGACAATATTACACGAAGCGGCGCGGTTTCAATGCGATTGTAATCGTATTGTATTATTACATATAACATTAATTTGGAAGCATTATGTTTATAAGCCCAGAGTGCTGCATATGAAGGATTTGATGAAGAGTTTGTTTTGTTAACGAAGAAATTGCTGAAATCTGATATAGTGATCATATTTTGTGATGAAGACAGTGAAAAGCTTATTGGATGTATTTTTATATTTGTAAAATTCTGTGATTTCGTGTGTTTTGTGAGGATTTACTGAGAAATATATCCAATGGTGAAAATTACGAAATCTCTATCAGTTTCAATCAATCAATCAGCCCACCGCAGTCCACTCCTGAACATAGGCCTCTCCCAGTTTATTCTCTCTATCAGTTTATTTAATTAATATTGTTTGGTTAAAAATAATGAGAATCGTAGTCAGGCTGATGGTGATGAGACTCTAGGTAGGTATATAATGATAAATGTATTTTAAATGGCTTTTTAGAACAAATGATTTGTATTGAAAGCAGTCCTGAAAGATTTTCTTCGTTTGCCTAGATACACTATTCTTATATTACTGTGACATATTGGTATTATTTGAACTGTAAAGTTTGCAACTGATTTGTAAATGAAAAATAGGATATGGAATATAATATTTACAGAAACATGTTAAATATTTAAAAAAAGTTATTTTATTATAAATTATTTATTGGAAATACAGATGAAGAATTTTATCCAATAAATAATTAAAAGTAAATTACGTTGTAATTACAAACATCGTGAGAAACGGTGTATGAGAGCTCTCCATGATGTCCTCGAAGATCTGTGAAGTCTGCCAACCGACACTGGGCCAGCGTGGTGGAATAAGGTTTTTTTTAAGATTTAGACCTACTGAGAGGAGGTCTATGCCCAGCAGTGGACCAGTTTATTCACAGGGCTAATATTTAAATAATTATAATTATATTCTATCACATACACACAACACCATCTAGCCCAAACTAAGCAGAGATTATACTATGGGTACTAGACAATGGATAAACATACATATTATACACATTTTTTTTGTAAATACATACGTATATACATACATACATACGTACATAGAAACACCCAGACCAAGACAAACATCCATGTTCATGCACACAAATGTCTGACTTGTGTGGGAATCGAACCCACCACCTCATGCGTGGCAGTCGGTTACATTAACCACTTAACCAACGAGGACGATAATAATAATACTATATTATTATTATCTACTATATGTTTAAATTTGCCAGAATTTTGTAGGCGTATATTAACACCAAGTTGCTTAGAGGCTAATTAACGACATGTATGAATCAAACTCATATCAAGTGATCTGATTGGCTGTCGCAGATTACAGCAGCTGTTGACAAGCGTTTGACCATTTGTTAACGAATGTCTGTTTGTGATGATCTGTCTTTCAGAAAACGGGTGTAAATCAAAGAAAAACATTATTAGTCTAATCTTCTGAAATTATTATTCCATTTTTAAGCGTCATATTCTGGTTAAACAATCTAATAAATATACAACAATGATTATCAAATTATATAAAACAAACAGCGATTTATTTGGCTTTGAATTCTTTATTATTTAATAATTATTATCATCATGCAATAAAAAAGATAATAAATTGGCCGCAAGTGCCGAAGCCGAAGGAAGTGGCGATCTCTCGAATCAGTGGCCAAGACACTCTTTAGACCACTGAGTCAATGGGGTAAGTACTAAAGATATCTACTGCAAAGGTTTACGTCATAGATGAGCACTGTACTTAGATCGCACGTGAAAGTGTACACACTAAGAAGCGCGAGCTCACACATTAAATAGAGAACAACTATGCAATTATCAATATGAGTGATCCTAATCCTAGCTAATATTATAAATTCGAATGTGTTTGTTTGATTGTTCCGCTTTCACGCTTAAATACTTCACCGATCATTATGAAACTTTGCATACACGTTGTACACATAGAATACCTTTCATCTAGGAAAATAATGTTACCGAAGGATAGAAGTTTATAAACTAATCTACATACATTAACTCGAGACAAGCCGCGGGCAAAATCTAGTTTTACTTATATTTATAGGTAATAGATGTGCCCGCGGTTTCACCCGCGTTTATCGTTACTGCGCCGCCCCCGGGTCGTAGCATGATGTTAAAAGCCTATATCCTTCCTCGATAAATAGGCTATCCAAAACTAAAATATTTTTTCAAATCGAACCAGTAGTTCCTGAGATTATAAATTTAGTTACGATATTACTACCAGAACATTTCTGCTTATACCCTCTCTGCATCTTAACCACATCATAATCAAGTTAACCACGCCGTCACGTCTAATATAGCACCAAAAAAAGGTCCATTCATTAACAACTCCATCTAGTAACGGGGTATGACAACATTTTTTTCAACACAGTTTTTCAGACTACGTTTAAAGCGAACTTTCGTAAATCGGAAAGAGGGCGCCACGTGACGGTTTGTTCCTAAAGGTATGGCTTTTTATCTCATTACAGAAAAAAGTGTTGATGGCAGGAGGAAAAACATGTCTGAAAAACTTATTGGTCATAGGTGTAATGAGATATAACTGTTTAATGTTTTATGTGGATTCATAAAAGATGTTTACATCGATTTCAGTACGCGTGTTGTAAAAATATGTATGTGAACATACTATAATAATTGGACGTAGTTATGCAAAATGGATCCAACCCACAAAACACTTTGTTTTTAGGTATCGTTATAAATGATATTAAAAAATATATATATCAAATTTATTGAAACAATACTATACAGAAACTAGGTAACAATGTCCATTACTTAAAAGAAATTTAAAATTAAATCAAAGTCTTGTTATTTTCATATACTAATAAGCATACTGAGACTCCAATTGTCTCAAAAGTCAGTATATGTTACTGGATCCATTTTGCATAGCTATGTTCAATTATAAATGCTGTAGAAATGAAAGCGTTGAGAAGCATATGTGGTGTGACTCTGAAAGATAGAATAAGAAATAGTGTGATTAGCGAGAGATGCGGCATGAAAGTGGATACAGTTACAAGAATAGAAAAGGGTATGTTAAGCTGGTTTGGACATGTAGGAAGAATGAACGAGGAAAGACTGACTAAGAAAGTTTATAAGGCTAGTGTGAATGGAACAGTCGCAAGAGGAAAACCTAGGCGAACGTTTCTCGATCAGATCGGGGGCGTTCTGGACAAAGGCCAGGCTAAGAGCTCCTTGAACCGACGGGCGTGTATGAGAAATGTGATGAAAGTGAATGAAGCCAGAGAAGTGCAAATGGAAATCCGTAGTCTCTGCCTACCCCTCTGGGAAACAGGCGTGAATCTATGTATGTATGTATGTATGTTCAATTATGGTTAGAATCGTGGGTAAATTTGTTTTAATACATTTGAAAAGGCAAACGTGCATCGCACATTAGATCTGTCGATAAAATATACAATTTCATTGGAATTCAAATAACTTTTTTACTCGTACACGTCAAAATTCCTAAAATAATTAAATTAAATAGGAAATACGTAATTATTATTAAATATTGATAAAATACAACTGTTAAGGTAGAACTAGACTTACCATCAATCATTTATTATTGACTAGCTTTTGCCCGCGGCTTCGCTCGCATTAATTTAGAATTTGACAATCAATTCGGGTCGTACTCTGCTTGTAATAATATAATTCAATCATGATACGAAAGACACGTGCCGCCTTCTATTATCATAAGAACGTTATTGCTGTTTTCCTCGGGAACAGTATTTTTTCGGGATGAAAGGTAGCCTATGTCCGTTTTTGTACTCCTGAAAATGTATATGCAAAATTTCAGGATGATCGGTTCAGTGGTTTAGGCGTGAAAAGGTAACAAACAAATAAACTCATTTTCGCTTTTATAATAATTATTAGTTAGGATAGGAAGTTAGTATATAATCATCATTTATTATGTATTAATAGAAACCTCGTTACATTCCCGTGGGCATTTTGAAATAAAAACTATAAAGAAACACTTTTATGTAGAAATGCAACCTTTTGTAAAAAAAACAAGTCAATTAATCAATTGTTTTTTTGAGTTTTGTGGACACAAACATTCTACCATATTTTTCCAGTTTCAATTATTGCTAATTTAGATTTCACTTTATAATTTACTAGATGTTCCCGCGGTTTCACCCGCGTTTATCGTTACGGTGCCTCCCCCGTGGGTCGTAGCGTGATGTTATATAGCCTTTCTTGATAAATAGGCTATCCAACACTAAAAGAATTTTTACATTTTATTTTATTTACTATTCGTGTGTAAGTTTAAACAATATACATATATTACTAGTTTTTATCCGCGACTTTGTTCGCTAGGGTGCAGATTTTTTTTTAGATAAATGGTATTGTATCCTTTTCTGTACCTCTGAAAACGAGTATGCGAAAGTTCATGATGATCGGTCGAGTAGTTAAGGCGTGAAAACATAACAAATAAACAAACTCACACTCTAATTTATAATATTAGTTAGGATTTTGCATCTTGCTTTCTTTCTTTTAAACTCATGAATACAATATACATTATTCTTTGTCTACACTTGACCATTCCATGGGGAAAACCTTTAAGGGGAAAAACGTGCGTGCGGCATAAATATTGACATGCTTTGTAAAGGGCTTGAAGAAATATGGTTACGCATTTTTATTGTAAGAAATGTATTTCTTGCTTACTTATAGTTTTTTTTTATATGAGGCAAGGTATGTTGGCATGGTAAATAAAATGCGAATATTTTTTTTTTATACAACTTACGTGCCAAACAAGCATACCCCACCTGATCGTATGTGGTCCCCGTAGCCTATGGACGCCTGCAACTCCACAAGCATCACTTGCGCGTTGCCGACCCCTTAGGATAGGAAGTAGGAAGGAGAAGGAGCGGGAAGTGGGCAAGTGGGTGATTGGGCCTCCGGCACTCTCACTCACCGAACGAAACATAAGAGTAGGAATACTGCTATTTCACGTCGATATTCTGTGAGAGGGTAGTCCTTCCCCGGTCGAGCCGGTCCATTCATGCTGAAATCAGCGAGGCTCTACTACTAATTGTTGATTAATTAAATTTTAAATGCGTTTTCACGCCCGTTTCATAAACGGATATCCCTGGCATTTTTATTTTAATCTCTATTAAAAGACTACGCCCGCTCTAGGTTTAAATTCTATGTCGCGGGGTAATTTTGTGGAATATATAATTTTTTGTCCCGTGCTGATATCGAACTCTCAATACTCGGCGTAGTGGCGCGGCGATTACTTAAACCATTCGCCATGCATGCACTTTAGTCAAACTATGGGTATTTTACTAAGCTACCCAGCTCAGCTTAATGCTTGTGATAGGAGTGGATGTCGGTAGAGCAATGGTAAAATTATTATTTCTGTAAGTTCAGTAATGTTGCACCCGTTATAGGTAGCTATATTTTAAGTTACAACCATACTTTTTAAGTATCCGTGAGTTCGCAGCCGGTATTTTTTTACGTCTCAGTAATTTTACAGCCAGTATTTTTAATGTTTATGTAATGTTTAACCAGTATATTTTATTCTTGATTTAATTTATTAATTTTAGCTTTTTAAATCTTGTACTCAGACAATATTTATATGTTATTATTTATAAGTTGCAGCCAACGTCAAATATTTGTATAAGCTTTTCACTGCTATGCAGTCAATTTAAACATAGAGAATTAGAAGATTTTAGAATATTTTATTTGAGTTTCAATCCAATATTTTTGCATTATATATGAATATACATACATACATAGATTCATACCTGTAAAACACCCCTTTCATTATATTCAAATTTTGTATATAATAATAATCTATATATTAATACGTGAAGCGATAATTTTGGATCCCTTTTTACGAAAATTGGGCGGACGGAGGAGTATGAAATTTCGCACACTTATAGTTTATACAGAGAAGAAGTGACGAATGCTAATATTTATATAAAATATGTATAATAAATACATTAAATTAATGATAAAACACTAGACGCACACAAGCATGCATTTGACACACGCAGTCGAACCGCGTAACTGTGGTTACATATATCAATATACGAGTATAATGAGATGACATAATATATATCAGTTGGTCGAATTTCCAGCACTACGCGACCGCTAGTATTGTTAACTACAGATTTATGCAATCAAAATATATATTTTTTTTAATTCACTGTTTTGGCAGCCAGTATATTTCTTTATATTAATATCATAGAGGGCCAAAGGGTCCTCTATGGGACCCTGAACATTACTCGCTCAACCGAGGGACAGACAGGAGGCATCCTCGCGCCTCACTTGTATTCTTATTAAGGCCTGACACGCGTCACTCCCCTCAATTGCCTTTTACAACTTGCTCAGGGGATTAACGAAGATACCACAGTTCTGTACAGAGGGGATATACAGCGGTGTCTTCGATAATGCCACGTATGTTTCAGTATATCTAACGTGATAGAGATTAACAGGTAAAGGTTGAGTCAAATATTGAAGATTTTATTCTTATGGACGTAAGTATTTTATGATAAATTATATAACATCCTAGATGTCCCAAGAAACGTGGTTCTGTCCACACGAAAAGAAAACATAAATAAAAAATCAAATCTAAACCATTCTTGAATCCATTTGAACACACACAAAAAATTTCATCAAATCGATCCAACCCTTTAGGAGGAGTTTAATTACATACACTCGCACAGAAGATTTATCTTAATACGAGTATATTATATAAATTACGTGTCACGTTGGTTGTCTATGGACTCCTAAGCTACTGAACCGATTTTGATCAAACTTCGTAACCATCTGTAATTTGGTCCAACTTAAAAGATATAGCTTTTTTTCTTTTTAAATGGGCAAAAATGATCTTTTGTGAAGCAGACGAAATTGCACGGGACAGCTAGTATACCTATATAAAGATTTGGGTATGAGAACATAGAAAATAGCCACATAGAATTTTTTTTTACTTTTTTTTTATTAATGTATAAGTTAATTGACGTATCCAAGAATTGTTTGCACATTTTGATGGAAATTTAGATTTCTGACTTTGACTTCTGATCAGCTGATTTGAACTAATTGTTCGTAATGACTTTTGAAGGGGCTAACAGAAACGGAATTTGTACAACAGAATACTAGTTAAACATTTGAAGCTAGATTTGTGTATATACTCCGTAAAATATACCTTGGATCCTGTGATAAATGTCATCCAAACCACGCCCACCAAGTAGTATATTTCATGATAGTGAAAATGTTAGCAAAACAATATCATACTTTATTGGTGGAATTGCACGAATAATAGCCTATTTATTGAGGAATTGGTTTCGTGGAATTTGATAATTTACTTACTACATTTTTATTTAAGCAGTTAGATTAAACTACGGACTACAATCATGCCTTGTCTTAATTATTTATGTACATGTAAGTGGATGCTCCTGTTTACCACACTGCTGCTTTAGAGGCTACCATCAAATTTTATTAAATGCTTGAGTATGTTCAGTAGTAATTCATGGAGAAATGGTTGCAGCACCTTACAGTTATGATTTGTAAACAAATATTGTAAACTTGGCGATTAAAACGAGTGGCCATGAGTTTCTTGCCTGTTCTTCTCATGAGCCCTACACCCTTGCTTTGCTGAACGTGGCAGTAAATGTGAATTCACAGAAAAAATCTAGGGTAACTTTGACATTTATAAATGTTACCTTGTAACCTAACTTGAATAAATATTTTTTGAATTTTTTTTTAAGGCTCTAAGCTATATACCATCACGCTACGACCCACGGGGGTGGCGCAGTAACGATAAACGCGGGAACATCTAGTATGAATATAAAAGTGAAAAGGTAACTTGGTGCCCTGTTTGAGCATATCGCGCACGTAGGATTAAGAGGTCAGGCATCGTTGAAGTTTATAAGAAAAAGGAGTTTAGAAAGCTAAAAAAATGTTTAACTTTAATGAAATTCGACCACTAGTTAAAATAGCTAAACAAAATTTAGAAAATCATCACAGCTAATAAAGTCGGGTTCCAAACTGGCATTAATATCCACCGTCAACTGTCACTAAGTACGGAAACCGATCAAACTATGACAGCCCCCCTAGGGGGGTGTGTCGACGTCACGCGGCGGCCGCTCAGGGATGATCGTGAAAAATCGCTATTTTCCGTTTTTTGTCACGCTGAGTCGCCACGCCTTGCCGGCGATGTCTGCCCCGATTTATTTTGTCGTGAAGGTTTGTTTAAAGATTATCTGGCTAAAGGATCTTTTTAAATCTATACTAATATTATAAAGCTGAAGAGTTTGTTTGTTTGTTTGTTTGAACGCGCTAATCTCAGGAACTACAGGTTCGATTTGAAAAATTATTTTAGTGTTGGATAACCTATTTATCGAGGAAGGCTATAGACTATATAACATCACGCTACGACCCACGGGGGCGGCGCACGAACGATAAACGCTGGTGAAACCGCGGGAACATCTAGTAGAATTATTATATTCATGCCTGTATTACATTTACATTTTATCCCATGTGGGATTTATGTTTTGTATCGTGTGGGATTTCATTTATTTATTTCATAACAAAAATACATTTGTGTCGAAATATCGATTTGAACCTACAACACTTGGCACAGTAGTTGTGGCCAGGTGACCACTTAAACCACTATGCAGGCAGTATGTATCATAGACAGGGATTCATGTCTTACCAGCTATGTTTTAGAAAGAAAGAAGGAAAGAAGAAAGAAAAATGTTTTATTTGGATCTCCATACTCTACAAATTCTACGTAGCCTATGCTGTTTGTCTACCCGGTTCAGTTTGGAACTCCATGCTGCTTCTTGCACATAGTATAACAAAATTTGGGGTCCGACTACAGAGCAAATTTCGTCACAAACTAAATAATATTTACCCTACCCGGGACCAATCTTTGGACCTCATTCGTATGTAAATATAAGGGCAAAGCTAACCCTATTTCATATATGGCTTGCAGAAAAATGTTTCTACTCTTTAAACGATTTTATGACATATAAAGAAAATGATGTAATTAATTAATGTTGAAATTCCTTATATCACTGACATTGTAACACAATAATTGAGTTCTAAATTTGTTTTCACTTGACATGCCTGTACAATTACCTTATTTATTACAATAATTATTCACGGCATCAATTTTGACATTAATTAACTAAGTACAAATCAATATAATATCAAACCAATATAATGATCAACATATTTTGTACAATATCTGTCTATAACTTCGACATATTTACGCACCATTGTTATGGTAGAATGTGATAGGACCACAATTACCTTACCACCACTATGTAACCACATTTCTTGTGAATAAAGGATTATTATTATTATTATTATTATGGAACCAGTCAAAACCTTCAGCCAAGTTTGGTGAGTTTCAATAATTGTGGTACTAGCACACCGATACAAAATGTGAAGGTATAAAATTCCATACAACATACATTTTTGAATAGTTATATAAATAAACTATAGGTACTGTTAGTTTAATTACAAGATATGTATACATTAAATTTTCACCAGGAAATCTAAATATTAATACGTGAAGCAAAAACTTTTTACGAAAATTGCGCGGACGGAGGAGTATGAAATTTGGCACAATTAAAGTTTATACGGAGAAGGAGGGGCGAATCCTAATATTTATATAAAATATGCATTAAAAATAGGTACATTAAATTAATGGAAAAGCACTACACGCACACAACCATGCATTTGATACACGCAGTCGAAGCGCGTAACTATGGTTACATATGCCAATATATAATGACATATATCAGCAATATCTTACAGTCAAACTTTGGTCGAATTTCGAGCACTAGGCGACCGCTAGTATACATAAAAGCATCTTAGTTTTGCATACTTTCTATAGTAAAAAAGACAATTAGCATGGAAATAAAAATTACAATGATAACCCACATAATTTTGTCTCAAACTCAAAGTAACTCAGAGGCAAACGACTCAAAGTTTCCAACAATACCGTTAAGGCGGTGCACATATTAATGATGGTGGCGTGCGTCTGAACAGCGTTTGTCTTTTAAATTAATTGTCTGCAGTGTGTACGAGGCTTAAGGGGACGAGCCTTGTGACTGTCGTGCACTGAGTGATGGTGGATTTCTGTTCTACTTTTATGGGATAACGTATTTGATACGTTTTAAATTATAAAATGAAATGGCTATAAACATTATTGAAGAAATTTTTATGGAGAGAAATCATTGTACTTCTTTAGAAGCATACTAACTTAACGAGGCCACCCTTCGCTATGGCTCATTGTGATATTCTTCAAATATATTTAAAGGCTCTTATATAGTGGACCAACGACCTGGTAAGGGTCGCGGGAAGCGATTGGATGCGGGTGGCCCAAGACCGGTCGGTGTGGAAAACCTTGGAGAAGGCCCATGTCCAGCAGTGGACGTCTTCCGGCTGAGATAATGATGATATAGAAATTCGATGTTATGTTAAAATTTCAAGTCAACAATATATTAAATTTTTTGACGTGAAATCTTCTTTAGGCGCGTTGAGCACTTCTTGGGTGAACAAAAATCATGGAACTCGCGTCATCGTCACCCAACGCTTTCCATTTCTGAATTATTTTTGGTTTATAAAAAAGCAAATCACAGCTAGACTTCATGAAACTTTGAGCTCATTCTGCGTAAATAGAAACACCCATGATTAAATTATGTTCGGGTACTTTGAAATAACTACACTGGAACATTGAGACAACTGCCATCTTAGTCTCCCCGTGACCATGGCTGCTGAAAAGCAACCGAAACGTCGGGGAAAGTGTAAACACAAATATAAATAGTATAAAAGTATAGTAATAGTATAAATAGTTTTAATAGTTTCAATAATTTAATTAGCTTTACAATTAGTAAAGTATAATAGTAATAGTAGTGTAACAGTTTTCAAAATTTTGTAATAAAGTGTCAAATAAACAACGCAATAAAATCCGTATATAGTACTTTAGTTTCAATGAATAACATTCGCGCAAACAGAAGACAAAATTTTATAAAGAAGTGTTTATGATCAAGGATTAAAGTTTTCACTTCTATCGGCACTCCCCAAAGACAGCCCATGTTTTTTTCGATTTCGCAAACTTACGCGTATCATCCCACTAGAATACCGATATAAAAAGTATCATACATAGTCTCACGTCTATCCCGCAGGGGTAAGCTCAGATCTATAACATCAACATTAATTCGCCAGATCGTTTCCAGTACCACAATGAACAGAAATCCATCCTTAAAAACACTACGCACGGAGTTTCAGATCATCTTAAACTACCGTGTATATTTACAGTAGGTAAAATTATCAAGTCAATCAATATCACACAGTTTATAACAGTTTTGCATAATATTATGATTTTGTATATAATTTATGTATAATCCACAATGAATGTGACAGCCCGTTTCAGCTGAAACAACTACCGTTGCACATGAATGAACAACATCGCATGATAGTAAACATATTTTGTATCAGATTTACTCGCATGTTACACTTTAAAATTAAACTACTTTATACGAATTTACACGATTTATTTTGTAAACGTTCTTGAATTATTTAGCAGCCATGGCTTCTGAAAAACTAACGAAATGTCGCGTCAGGGAAAGTGAAGATTTCACTAACTAGCAGCCGCCGAGGGACAGCTGCTGTCATACATGTTTAAGCCGCATTTTCACTAGGCGACATGTCGCAGATACTAATCGCTCGATATTCAAGTAGTTGTCTCTGCAAAAGTTGTGGGACAATGTCCCGCGACATATGACTCGTTCACATTGGCCAGTCATGATCACTATGTCGCCCGAGGAATTAGTATGTATTCTCGTTGGACCACACTACTGCCATTTTCAGAACACAAAGCGACACACATTCTCACTACTCAGAGCCTGTCCGGCGACTGTCGAGGGACACGAAAATCGCGCGTGTCGACACTCGCAGTGCGTCGACTAGCGAGAAGTTGCGCGATCCGCAAATGTCCCAAGCGACGTCGGACGACGTCGGGCGACATCGCGCGGGACACGTGAATTTCGTGTCGAGCGACAGAGACGCGCGACAAATGTCGCCTAGTGAAAATGCGGTTTTATGATTACTGCTCCGCTCCCGTGGCTAGTGATAATAATATCCTCCAGACCGAATTTCGGTCATCACAGCTAATCTTAACGGAGACTGGCCATCTGCGCAGGAGATATTATAGTGCACAAGTGTGTGCGCAAACACAAGAGCACTCTCTGTTCCCTAACCTTCATGATCCCATGGGACGGATAATCCGACACGACCGGAGGGAGATCAGGCGTAGGACTAACGGCTTTACGTGCTTTCCGAGGCACGGTGGTGTCTAACACCGTCAACTTCTTAACTCCGGGCTCATATTGAGATTTCTTAACTGAAAAGCTTAACAAAATTAAATTTTTTTGTAGGCTCGACCCGGGATTCGAACCCGAGACATTCACTACCGCTGCGCCACGGAAGCAGTTAGTAGCGTGATGTTATATAGCCTATGTTTTTTTACCCGACTACGGCGACGCCAAAAGGAAGGGTAATGATTTTGGCAGTCTGGGTATGTATGTCTGTATGTTCCACCGTAGCGCCTAAGCTACTAAACCGATTTTAATGAATGAGGTGTCAATAGATTCGTAATAATGGCCCGGGTGACATAGGCTATATAAATGTTATCAAAATGTTATATGATGGAATTAAAACCTCAGATTCTAACCTCGAAAAAAATGAAACTGAGATAATATGTATATACATCATATTGTTTAAGTCAAAATATATGTTTAAAATGCGGTTGTACAGTTCGAAAAATAAACAGAAAATTAATGTTAAACGGAAAACTTAAAATAAAAAAATAAAGTGTATGCGCTATGATATGTCCTTCATCTATTAAAGAAGGACATGTCATAGCGCTTAGGAAATACCGCCGCGGATAGCTCATTCCAGAGCCTACACGTACGTGGGCGAAAGAATCGCTGAAAAGATCGCTCGAGTCTCTTCTCACTATGAGAAGGGATATGCTACAGTCCACCCCGCTGGCCTTAGGAAGGCCAATTTCAGATAATTAACTATTTAATACGCAAATAACTTCGAAAGAGATGCGCGCCTTAGCATCAAGCTTGAGATCTCTGCGTGACAGTCTAGCGGTCTCCCAGTAGGTAGTAATCGTTGCTGGTGTGCAAAGGATTGAACTTATTAGGAGTTATCTACAAGAAACTCACAGCCAGTCTTTCTTAAATCGTAGAAGCAGGTAATCAATCTAATATATGCTAATGTTATAAAGAGGCAAGATGTGCTTTTTGTTTGTTGGTTTGTAAGGATTTAGCTCAAAAACTACTCAACGGATTTAAAAAATTCTTTCATCATTAGAAAGCTATATTAGTATACGAAGTAACAGAATATATTTTATTAAAAACAAGTATTGTTACCAACATAAACTTTTTTTTACTTGAGGAAATGCTCCAGGTGCATACCCTCGCTAAACGAGGAAGCGAGAGGGTTATGTCGGGCTCGCCCAAGACTTCGGGCCTACCGACTAACTTAATCTACTCTTACGCGAGCGACGCTGTGGGCAATAGCTAGTATTGTATATGGGTAAAGTTAATTCATCGCTCAAGTATATTGCAGTAGATACATACATACATACATACATAGATTCACGCCTGTTTCCCAGAGGGGTAGGCAGAGACTACGGATTTCCATTTGCTACGATCCTGACACACTTCTCTGGCTTCATTCACTTTCATCACATTCCTCATACACGCCCGTCGGTTCAAGGAGCTCTTAACCTGGCCTTTGTCCAGAACGCCTCCGATCTGGTCGAGAAACGTTCGCCTAGGTTTTCCTCTTGCGACTGTTCCATTCACACTAGCTGCAGTAGATATAAGTGGTTATATTTGTCACACTTCATTATAATATACAGGACGGCCGGAAGATTGACATCCAAATAAAAAAATTAGGTTCCTCGTATCGTGGACTATCCAAATCACCCCCATGTATGTTCCGCGATTTCTCATAGTTTTCGACATAAGGAGACAAACATTAAGGAGACGAAAATTAAGGAGAACCCTCGGACATGCAGGTTTCGTCATGATGTTTTTCCTTCACCATCGATCAAATATACCATAGATGCACGATCGTCGCTCGAAATACGGCCCAACAAAACTGTGCATAAATCAGTCGTATGCGCTATATTATGCACCTGTCCCACTCACTCTTGCGTGCGCTGCCTGTAAGCGAGAGCGAATCGACACCACTACTACGGTGGAGACCGTACCATATTAGTACGCTTGCGTAAAGCGAGTAACATACTTAGGACGTTGTACATTGACGCGGTTTAACTAAACTATTACAAAATGTTTCTCAGTGGGCGTTCAATGGTTATACCGGTTTATTTTCTGGATTGCATTATAAATGCAGACACTTATAAGTAAGTAGTACTGATCAGTGCCACATATTGACGCGGTTTTTGTATACGAATGTGCATCTATGGTATATTTGATCGAAGTCCTTCACCGTTAAAGCAAGCGATAATTAACTATTTTATACGCCTATAACTCGGAAAATTTAGAGGTGCGCGCCTTGGGATCGAATTCAAGATCTCTGGCAGTCCAACGGCCTCCCAGTAGGCTATCGCTGCTCATAAAAAGCATATAAAACACAAAAAAATTTTTACGGACTATTCATAGTAATAAATACATACATACATAGATTCACGCTTTTTCCCAGAGGGGTAGGTAGAGACTACGGATTTCCATTTACTACGATCCTGACACACATCTCTGGTTTCATTCGCTTTCATCACAAAGTAATAAAATATGTTTAAAAATTTTCCTTATGTATTAGTCTGGCTTGGTAGCTATGTGGTAATGAATACACTTGCTATGCTAGGTTAAGTTCGATTTCCAGGTTAGACAAATTGTTCTAATTGTAATATTGGATTTCCTTCTAAGAGTAGCAGCGCAGAGCCTGGCTATAGTCTCGTCTACTATTAAGTAGAACACAAACACTGTTGGTGGAAAATGTAGGTGCTTTTGAAAATTTTGACTTTGGGTATATAAAAGCGTGACTCTATTTAGTAATTAATAATGTTTATATCTTATTCACTCGTATATTTACATATTAAGTATATTTTATTTTCCTATGTTTGGACACTAGGCGACGGCGTCACTAAATTGGATTTCGCAGAATATCAGTGTTGCGATTTAACAATCGCAACATACGATGAGCGATGTCCAAATTTTGGCACTGATGGGACACACATTTTCTTATTGATGTTGAAATTTAAGTCAAACATAAATAATTGAATATTGTTTGTATTTCTGGTTTGAAACTTTGTATGCTCACTGACAGTGGCCCAGCCTTTACTTGATTGATGGGATGGGTGTGGTGTTGCCAGTGAGCAGAAATGAAATGAAATAGTTATAGTGTTAGTATTAGTATTTGGTTTATTTATTTTTTTAGTTAAATACGTATTGTTTTGCTTTTTATTTTGTATTTTTTATTTTTATTTTATTTTATTTCTTCATGTTTCGGGTGTGCTCTTTTGTGTGCCAAAATAAAAAATATTTCTTTCTTCTTCTTTCATATGAAATTAATCATAGAAAAATAGGGATGGTTGCATTTTTTTCCAATTTGAGATCTCAATTTCAAATATAACAAGAATCACATAAAAAAGAAAACGAAATAACAAATCTAAGGCGCCGGCTACACTGCGGGCGGTCAGCGGTCAGAGTTCCGAGTTCTGCGTTCCGCGTCCACTGTGATGTATGCGGTGTCTTAAGGCCACTTGCACAACAACTCACAAAATACGTATATTTAAAACATCGTGGCGTCTAAGTCACCTTCAAACGGATGACTGCGACAGTACGATGTTTTAAATCTATTTAGTGCTAAACGTATTTTGTGAGTTGGCGTGCAAGTGGCCCTTAGAATCGTACACACACACAAGCAGTCAGACCGCGACGGTCAAAGAGAACGCACGTTCTGTAGGAGTACCAGTTTTTTTCAAAAGCGGTCACGATGACCAACGAAATTGAAAAGTTTATTGAATTAATGCGAGACAAACGTACTGAACTCCAGATTTCTACACCGCTCGCAGTGTGAGCAACTGTGAACGCTGAACGCAGAACGCAGACCGCCGCCGGGGCAATGTGTTCGACGCCTAAAATACTGTTGATAAGTTAGCTGTCAGTCGTAACTTTCAAACTACTAACAGTATCTCCTACACAATGACAGAATCACCTACGCAAGTACAAATCTATACGAATATTATAAAGCTGAAGAGTTTGTTTGTTTGAACACGCTAATCTCAGGAACTACTGGTTCGAATTGAAAAATTATTTTTGTGTTAGATAGCCTATTCATCGAGGAAGGTTATAGGCTATATAACATCACGCTACGACCAATAGGAGTGGAGCAGCAAGCAAAAATGTTGCGAAAACGGAGAAAATTCTCCTATACGAAGCAGACGAAATTGCGCAGGACAGCTAGTATTAGTATATAGATCTTATCTTATCTTATGTGTGGGGGCCAGTCAGTACAGACCGGCGATACTTCGACCCAGTGGGATCTTTTGGTGTCGGCCCCAAGATTTATCCCTTAGCTATCTCCTTATGAATGTACTGCATTAGCCGCAGTGTACAATTCAGAGGGAGAAGCCTGAAGTCTTCAGGGTTTGGATATGCCAATCCCATCAGACCCATCCTAAGTCCAGCCAACGCGTCGCATTCACACAGTAGGTGCGATATGGACTCGTCCTGTTCACCACAGGCTCTGCAGATCGTATCGTGTGTCAATCTTGGTATAGATAAGATGGCTGTGTTTGTCGTAACTTTCAAACTCTATACAATGACAGACTCACCTACATAAGTACAAATACAATATATTCGTAGTCGTCTCAAACAAAATAAGACGTTTGAGCACAAGCGCATGAGAAACCACATCACACGGTGCGTTTATCTTACTGTACTTAATACAGCTTACGAGGAAAACGTGGTAACCGCACCGCCATGTTGAATTTACGGTGTAGCAAATATGTGTGGTCGACATTGAAGGCATTCTAGTAAAATCTATACTAATTATAAGGAAGATTTGTTTTTTAATTGTTTGTTTGTTTGAAGCGATTTAACTAAAAAAATTTGGAATCTGTAATTTATCACCGAGTAAATAAGCAATATTTTATTTAAAAAAAAGGACTGTTACAAACATAACCTTTTTTTTTACTTGCGGGAATGCTTTGACCCATACCTCTCCGCGGGGTGACGGAGAGGTTATGTCGGGCTCACCGGGGGAAAGATACCCCGGTAATACCGACTAAAAATATTTTTTTACTGACATTGATTTTTTGTAATTTCTATTAGTTATATGTTCCTACTGTATTTGACTTACAATATTTACGTTGTTAAAGTTCTGCTCGCATGCAATAGTATGTATCTGTTTGTTTTCCCAAATAAATAAATAAACCTACCACGGTGTTCCTCGACATGACCATAGACGTCGAGGCCGCGCGAATCACTTTCACATTCAATCGCGACCACGCCATGGTTTCGGGCCGCCGTGTGAAACGGCAGGCCACTACACAAAAATTCTTCCTCCACCGGCCCCCTGGGGAAACAAAGACACTACACAGAGGCGCACGTGGGAACACGTACGCCGCCTCTCGGACCTGGTGCTGAACGGATGGCGGGCAGGCCCACAAAGCCCACCACCCCCAGGTCAAAACTCAGGGTGGCTGGAGGTCGTCTCGCGCCCTCCGGCGCCCGGCTCTGCGGTTGGAGAGGGGTTTTAAGCGCTCCCTCTCCCGCTCCGCCGCCTCCTTGATGGAAATCACTTCCTCACAAAAGGAGGCGACGGCATTCCACGACCTCTCACTCCGGACCATAGACTGAACTACGGCCGGGAGCGAGAGGGCAACCGATCCGACTGCCGCGATCAACTCACGGCGCTGCGATGCCCAGGCGGGGCAATCAGCCAAAGTGTGCAGCGCCGTGTCCACAACAACATCGCGGCAGTCGCCGCAGTGGTGACATCCGGGCGTCGCCTGCCGGCCTATGCGACACAGGAACTGGCCAAAACAACCGTAGCCAGTCATTACCTGAGTCAGTCGGAAGGTTAGGGCGCCATACCGCCTTTCCAGCCACTCCTCAAAAACGGGACTTATCGCCACGATCGTGGCGTGCCCGTTACCAACATAACCTAACCTAACCTACTTTTACGCAAGCGACGCTACGTGCAAAAGCTAGTCTAAAATAATATTTTAAATGCGAATGTGAGTTTGTTTGTTACGCTTTCACGCCTTAAATACTCGACCAATCATCATAAAATTTTGCATACAATTAGTGGTTTAGGCGTTAAAAGGTAACAAACAAACTCATTTTCGCTTTTACAATATTAGTTAGGAAGTTAGGATTAGGATTAGAAAGCTATATTATCTACGAGTAAAAAAGGCTATTTATTTTATTATAAAGTACTGTAACTTACATAACGTAACATATGTACTTTTACGCGAACGAAGCTGCGAGGAAAAGCTAGTTTAGAATATTATTTGTAATATTTATGACATGGAAATTATTCCGAACAGATTTTATTATTACGAGAATTGGACCAATTCTTTGGCATTTTTCTTGAATGTAAAGACATTTTGCCATCCTGGGAATCAAAACACAGACCACAGCAGCGCATTTACACCATCGCCTTTTATAAAAGTACAAATAGATACAGCTTGCCATCGTGTCTAAAACAAATTAATTCCGCACAACAATAAAAAGCACTTGAAGTCAATATTTCAATACCATTAATTTAACGCATGAATATACATACCGGAGCCCTGGCCTTTCCGCACCTGTTTCCTTCTATAGAAATTAAACTGCTATGCACTTATTAATTACTTATTTATTCTTAATTTCGCACTATTAAACAGTTTGCACAGCAAAATAACTGAAATACCGAAGTGCATGGCTCGTTTTAAAGTGCGTGTTCTATGTTAATCGGAGTGAGTAACGGTCTTAGTTGTAATTAAAAATGTAAGTAAGTGTATGCTTATGCTAATATTTTTAACGGTGCACTAGTTTTCGTCTACGGCTTCGTCCGCGTATTCTGTAAGTCTCATAGTGAAAGTCAAAAAAGTCAAAAATCTTTAACTCAATAAAAATGTGTAAACAATTCTTGGACACATCAATTAACTGATATATTAAGGGATTAAATATAATGACCACCAAAAATAGTAATTGCGCAGCAAAATATGCTTACTAAAATATATCATAACGAGCACCTATTAATACGCCTCAAATCACTGCATTCCGTCTCGGAAGGATTAGGTTATGTTAGGTTCCTTCTTAAACCCACCCAAAAATAGGAGCCCCGTAAAATAGGGGCTCCGTCGACTTAATTTGATTTCTTAAAATATATTTTGGTGTGCAATTAGTATTTTTGGTAAGCATATTTTGCTGTGCAGTTAAATACTACCCATATATTCATCCAGGGGTACAGAATAGGACATAGGGTGAAAACTAGTTGTAATATAATAATAAATATAAATATTAGTATCATACCGGGATTAAATAATATTTTAATCCTAACTAATATTAATTATTAATGCGAATATGAGTTTGCTTACTTTACGCCATAACTACTCGACCGATCATCATAAAATTTTGCAAATTGTAGATTGTAGGCCTCGATGGTTTAGTGGCTAGTGTAACCGACTGCCACGTCTCAGGTCGCGGGTTCAATTCCCGCAGAAGTCAAACATTTGTGTGCATGAACATGGATGTTTGTCTTGGTCTGGGTGTTTCTATGTATAATATGTATGTATTTACAAACAAAAAGTATATATGTATGTTTATCCATTGTCTAGTATCCATAGTACAAGCTCTGCTTAGTTTGGGCTAGATGGTGTTGTGTGTATGTGATAGAATATATAATATATATAAACACTGTCAGAGGTACAGAAAATGATATAGGATACCTTTCACGCAGTAAAAATTTAATTCTGGATAAAAGTAGCCTATGTTCTTTTCGGAACCCCTGACAACATGTATGCAAAATTGCACGAAGATCGGTCGAGCAGTTAAGGCGTGCAAGCGTAACAAACAAACAAACTACCATTTATAATATTAGCTAGTATAACTAGAATTCTAGGGAATGTAAAACATTTCTGCTTACCCATTAAATACTTAAAGTCACGATGTTATTGACGCTTTGAATATTAAACAACTCGTTACATTCTACAGTTATAACATCAACATCATCCATTAGACAATGATTAAAAACACTGTAATGATGACGTCAGAGTAATTACTGACTATTATATGAAGCCGGATACTTGCAGTCATTGATCGATAAAGGATTAGAGGTTAAGCTATTGCACCGCGGTCAATTTTTGGATGGTTGACGTTTTGAGGCTGAGAATCTCATAAAATGTTGTACTTACTAGAATTGGACTGCCTGTAAGTCCCGTAGCTTAAGTTTGTAACCGGACGTATGGTACTGGGTTGAGCAGCGATAGCTCAGTGGGGAGACCAACAGACTGCAATGCAGAGGGTCTCGGGTTCGAACTCACGTCACGCACCTTTGACTTTCGGAAGTTATATGACTTTTCGAGATTATGTGCGTATTGATTGACAATTATCGCCTGCTCTGTGCCTCGGAGAGCACGTTAAGCCGTTGGTCCCGGCTGCCATGAACATCTATGGCAGTCGTTATTGGGAGAGTGTTGACACAAAAGATCCCACTGGGTCGAAGTGTCGCCGGTTTGCACTGACTGGCCCCCACATAAGATAAGATAAGATGATACTGGGTTTGAATCATGAATCGGAATAATGTTGGTAAGGTCTTCTTTAAGGCAATTCTCAGTTGTAGCACGAAATGGAATGTCGTCCAATAGACAATAGTAGCGTCCTATTATATGTCAAATTTTAAAATATTGGGTGTAATGTTAATTCTGCCTTAGAGACTACTACTTAAAAATCTTAACAGAAATTTTGCCTGATCCGGGAATCGAAACTATGACCTTGTGTATAGCTGTCGCATTTACTGCCCCTCTTTTTATTAATAATTAATGAATCCTTACTAATATTATAACTTCGAAAGTAACTCTGTCTATCTGTCTGTCTGTCTGTTTCTTTTTCACGGCTAAACCACTCAACCGATTTATTTGAAATTTGGTACAGATATAGTTTAAAACCTGAGGAAGGACATAGGCTACTTTTTATTGATGTAGGTACCACGCGGGCGGAGCCTCGCGCAAAAGCTAGTTACCTATAAATATGCGTGTCACAGAATCGAACTCAAGACTTCATGACTTGATAGTTCAACGATCTTACCACTAGCCTATCATATCTATTTATATCTTTACACTTAATACATATCAGGTACAAACTTAAGTAAAACTAGAACAAAAAAATGCGTTTAACACTCTAGGATTCTTTAGAACATGACAGGAAATAACAGCACACATTCCTGCTTAGGCCGATTACAAACATAATCGATACCAGTCGCAAGTTTGCAGCTGCTTCTAATGTCGTTCCAAATAGACTTGTTCAAGCTTAGTATTTCTGTAGACTAGCGGTCGCCTAGTGCACGACATCCTACCAAAGTTTGCCTGTAAGATATTGCTGATATATTATGTCATTATATATTGATATAATTATGTAATCTACGTGTGTCAAATGCATGGTTGTCTGCGTGTAGTGCTTTTTCATTAATTTAATATATTTCTAATACATATATTATAAAAATATTAGGTATGATTCGCCTCTCCTTCTCCATATAAATTTTAACTGTGCCAAATTTCATACTCCTACGTCCGCACAATTTTCGTAAAAAAGGGTACAAAGTTTTTGATTCACGTATTAATATATAGATATGCCTATAGGGCATATTTTTACTGCTAGTCGCTGATATATTTTTAATTGTAGTCTGGACATCTTAAAATGTAATGCGTCAATAATTTTTTGGTAAAATACCTATCCCGCGCTTGGAAAAATCCTATTTCGCGAGGGACTTTAAGGTCCTCTAGATCGAAGATTTTCGTTCACAGTGCCAATCTTAACGAAGCAGATGCTATAAAGCACCAGTGTGAGCGCAAACACAAGTGCACTCTCTGTTTCTGAAGTCTCATAATCCGATGGGACTGCAATCCGACATGCCCGGAGAGAGATTAGGCGCAGAACCAACGGCTTTACGTGCTTTCCGAGGCACTTTACAAACATTCATCATCATCATCATCATGTCAGCCGAAAGCCTGGAGAGGCCTATGTCCAGCCGTGGAGACGCCTCCCCCAAGGTTTTCCACACAGACCGGTCTTGGGCCACCCGCATCCAATCGCTTTCCGCGACCCTAACCAGGTCGTCGGTCCACCTTGTGGGGGCCTACCCTGCTGCGTGTTCCGTATAACAAATATTATAATAATGAAAATAAAACCCAGACTCGGAAGGACTATTTATGGATCACACATAATAATATGTTTGTCTTGTGTGGTAATCGAAACTATGACACTCGACAAAATGGCAATAGCGAGGTAATGATGTATAACACTACACCTGCCGTGCAATCAATTGCTTGTTAAACTCAGAAAAAACTTAGATTTAATGTTTTTCTGAGTATAGCAAGCAATTTGCATACCTAGTATTATTTACTTGAATATAATCTTCTTCTCCTTAGCCTTTATTATTCCCAAGTCACTTGGGGTCGGCTTTCTAGTTTAACCGGATTTGACTGAATATCAGTTTTTACACGGAGCGGCTGCCACCTGACCTCCGCAACCCGAAGGCTTACGATACCCCAAGGCTAGACTGGTGTCAGGATATTAGAGGGCGCTGACTTCCCAATAACGACTGCCATAGATGTTCATGGCAGCCGTGAATGATGGCTTAACGTGCTCTCCGAGGCACGGAGCAAGCGATAATTGTCCATCAATACGCACATAATTTCGAAAAGTCATATAATTTCCGAAAGTCAGAAGTGCGCGACGTGGGTTCGAACCCGAGACCCTCTGCATTGCAGTCTGTTGGTCTCCCCACTGAGCTATCGCTGCTGCTTACTTGAATATAATATACCTACCGTATTGCTCACCGTGTTTTCTGTGATTACTTCAGCAGCAAAACGTATCTTAGTTATTACAGTATAACCATATTCTATTAGTGAAATTTGACGTTCATACGTGTTACTTCGTCACCTGAATGAATAAATGATGTTTGAACGTTAGTGAAACATACTCCTAACTATTATTATAAATGTGAATGTGAGTTTGTTTGTTTATTACGCTTCCACGCCTAAATTACTCAAGCGTTCATCATGAAGTTCGTATACACGTTGTCAGGTGTACAGAAAAAGACATAGGACCTTTCATCCACTTCGGCCATCCCTTTAGGGACATAATATAATAATAATATTTTTATTTATTTACTAAAAGAGAAATCACATTTTACAATTCCTTATAATTCTACTTAAGTATAAAATACATGAGAATTAGCAAGCTGAAGTGGCAGTATACTGGCCATATCGCGCGAAGAACAGACAACCGCTGGGGTAAGCGTGTTCTTGAGTGGAGACCGCGACTCGGCAAACGTAGTGTAGGACGCCTTCCGACCAGGTGGGATGACGATCTGCGAAAGACTGCAGGCAGATGCTGGATGCGGCAAGCTGAAGACAGCGCGCTATGGCGCTCTTTGGGGGAGGGCTATGTCCAGCAGTGGACTATTATAGCCTGATGATGATGATGATGATGATAAAATACATATTATTAATTGCATGTACCTGTTATAAGAATAAGGAAAATTACTAATGAACTCCACACTAGGTCAGACCTGCCTCGTGGAGTTCGTCATGGTGTTATCAGAACACTTAATGCATTTTATTTTACATGCAAGCTTATTATTGCGGTACATGGACCTACCTATGACAATACATTGTCCAAATACACACGAACGGTCCGCAGTTAAAGGCTAGCAACAAATAAAAAAGGTTCTATTTAAACCACGCGTTCGTTATAATTAGACTAGGTTAACAAATCGCGCATGACAACTGCGTGCTTATACGTCGCGCGTCGTCCATTTATAAATGTAACTGTTCGTAAGCATGAAGGTAATAAATTAGCATCAATTTTAGTCTAACATAGCATGACGCATTCCATCTTACTAGCTGAGCAGAAGTGATGCTATATTTTGTTTAGGTCCGATTTGATTTGAAGCGAGCCTAATGCCATCTAGCGAGTAACAGAGCAGAAATAACAAGATAGGTTTAATAAACGTAAAATGAAATTGGATCCATGCGCTACTGTTTAGTTCTCTGGTATAAGTAATAAGGATATCGTAAAGTCCTGGGGTCAATTCCTGTGTTAGTTTCAGTTGAAGTATTGTATAATATATCCTATTTTTCAAAGGGATTAAATATAATGACCACTAAAAATACTAATTGCGCAGCAAAATATGCTTACTAAAATATTATATCATAACGAGCACCTATACGCCTCAAATCACTGCATTCCGTCTCAGAAGGGTTAAGTTATGTTAGGTTCCTTCTTAAACCCACCCAAAAATAGGAGCCCGGGAAGCGGGGCTCCGTCGACTTAGTTTGATCTCTTTAAATATATTTTGGTGTGCAATTAGTATTTTTGGTAAGCATATTTTGCTGTGCAGTTAGTATTTTTTGCTGTGCAGTTAAATACTACCCTTTTTCAAAAGCTTCTTAGCAACACGATTGCATGTAAATGAATTAATATTCTCCATCGAGATTTGCCAAGCTGCAGTCCGGAGCCTGGATCTGTTACCGGTAAATAAATAAACACGCCATTCATACACGGTGATAGCGGGCTAATTATCGTTTAACGGGTGAATATGAGTCTCCAATTACATAGGACTTAAAATTATATTTAGCGAAATGTGAATGTTATACTTAACTGCAGGGATGGTAATGGTTTAGGAGGTCGCATCGTGTGTTGTAAGTTCAATCGTCGTTCGACTTTGTTTCAAGTTTGTGTCTTTATGGTGTCCATTGTTTGAATGTTCGCAAAATTTCAGAGACACAGGACTTACTTAATTCCTAGTGCGGAAATTGTCTTATAGAAAAATACGCTTACCAACTCATTTGAAAAGAAAGGCATGGCATTTCTGGTTAGAAAGGTAAATAATCTCATGCCTAATAATGGTATGAGTGTAAAATGTGTTTTTATGCAATTAACCAATTGCAATTTTACACTCATGGCAATAAGAATCTATACTCTGCAGCCAGCCTATGAAGTACTTTGTAGGTTTATAAGTAAGCTATTACGAGATCCATTTTACTTTTACCGTGGGTATGCAAAAAATTCACTTTTGAAGTATCCATGTTCAATCTGATTACATTTATGGACATCCGTTATTGAATAGGAATCTTTCGAGTCTCCGTAGATCGGTAAGTTTTTTTTAAAGTTATTTTTAAGACTAGAGCTGTGGCTAATGTTTGTGTGTAGTTTTGCTGTGAATCGTGGAGTTGTAGGTTTCATTTCTGGATTTGGTAGAGATGGAGATGGGATGTTTTATGTTACTTGGAACCTGAGGATTATTAGCATGACGCTGATTTTATGGCTTAAGTTTGTTTTTAGTTTTACGGTGTATCGTGGGGTTGTGGGTTCGTTGCCTGAGGTTGGCAGCGGATAATTGGGATGTTTTGTGTTGTTTGAAGTCGGGATTTCAGTCTTTGTGTCTTGCCAGTGTTTGTATAGTAAATTTTTCTTACCGATTTTGTTCAGCAATTCAATATGACGTACTGGTGCTAGAGACAAAAGAGCAGCGATAGCTCAGTGGGGAGACCAACAAACTGCAATGCAGAGGGTCTCGGGTTCGAACCCACGTCGCGCACCTCTGACTTTCGGAAGTTATATTACTTTTCGAAATTATGTGCGTATTGATTGACAATAATTATCGCCTGCTCTGTGCCTCGGAAAGCACGTTAAGCCGTTGGTCCCGGCTGCCATGAACATCTATGGCAGTCGTTATTGGGAGAGTGTCGACACAAAAGAAGTCGTGGGTCGTAGTGTCGCCGGTCTGCACTGACTGGCCCCCACATAAGATAAGATAAGATAGAGACAATACATAGAGAACCATCTCTATGTATTATCTTTCTTTTTGTAATCTTCATTCATTTTTGTCACCTCAAAGCTTTTTCTGAACTTAACAACTAGCATTAACGTTATTTTGGTAAGCTCACTAACCAGTTAATTTTGAGTCTTACTTTGTGACCAAAAGTTTAAATGATTTTTTGACTAGACCTTGAGTTCTAATAGACAACAAGCTCACCTCCAATTAGCTAATATCTTGTTTTCTTATTAAAAAGACAACACCTGCACTGGAAATATTTCATGTCGCGGGTTCACCTTTACAGACATTTCAACAACAGATACGAAAAACACTCAAACTCTAAGCAACTATTTTTGATCGAAACTACAGCATTCGGTGCAAAGGCTGTAGTGAGTCGACTGCTCAAATCACTACACCATCTATGCAGTCATTTGCTTTTATTTATTAAGTATGCTTGTGCACACTGTGACGCGGACCGGACGCTGCCGAGCGGCCGTGCTCGTGGCGCTCCTCCATCAGTTTCTCCTCCCCAGCGACGGGCCTATATAAACGCGACCGCGCCTGGCTCCAGCCCGCTTCCACCTGCCGTGCTGACGACGAAGTTAAGTAGTCTTTCAAGCCTCAAGACCACGTAGCGAGCTTATAAGAACCACGCCCTGTTGATATTTTGATCTAGAAATTATGTTTTTCTACACCAAGTTGTAAATGGAAATATAAACATTTTAATCGCGTCGTATATTTTTAACCGACTTCAAGAAAGGGTACTCAATTCGCCAGTATTTTTTTTTAATGTTTGTTTCCTCATATCTTTCGACTGGATGAACCGATTTTGATGATTCTTTTCTTATTTGAAAGCTGGTGCTTGTGACACCGACTCCATTAATAACAATAATTTAATTATTAATAAGAATATGCAATTATTTATTAAGTTTTTAGTGCATATTAAGTTTTAGAATATTCTTTTTTGAAGTCGGTTTTCTTTTTTGTTATTTTGTTTGAATAGATTCCCTAGCCAACCACGTCCATAAGACGTGCTTGACTAAGTATAACGTTGCACACACAAACCTACGGACCGTTGATTGGTAAATGAATACCGTATCCTGTGCTTACCTCTTTTTGCAAAATTACTCATATACCAAATGGGAAAATATGCGGACATGATAATCGAACCCGGTAACTTACAATCGACAACTGTACCTGCCTTACTTCAACCACGGAAGAGGCAATAATTAATTATTAACTAATTAATTATTTCTCTAATAAAAATACTGTAGTCGGAATGTTGTAAAAAGTTTGCTAATTTAAGTAACATTGAGTGCAGTACCTCTAATAAGGAATTGTATATAAATATTAATAAGCATTACTGTTTAATATTCCAAACTCATTAATAATATACATTCATATAAATACTTAGTTTCTTTCGGGGTAATAGACGTGTTTTTTCATTATAATTTTCTTCATATTGAAGTTATTTTGATGGCAGTGTTATCTATACAAATAAATACAATTGAAGTGTCTGTTTGTAGTGTCAAAATAACAGCTTTTTATCTAATGCATATGAAAGTATATAAGGTACCTATAAGAAAATATCTATTTTTAAATTTTTTGTCTGTCTGTCTGTTTGTTCCGGCTAATCTCCGAAACGGCTGAACCGATTATGACGGGACTTTCACTGGCAGATAGCTGATGTTATAAGGATTAACATAGGATACTTTGATTTTAAAAAAAATAGGGGTCCGCGGAGACAAACATTTTTAGTTAAAATCTACGCGGACAAAGTCGCAGGTAACAGCTAGTCTATACTAATATTATAAAGCTGAAGAGTTTTTTCTGTTTTTTGTTTGAACGCGCTTATCTCAGGAACTACTGGTTCGATTTGAAAATTCTTTTAGTGTTGGATAGCTTATTTATCGAGGAAGGCTAAAGGCTATATAACATCACGCTACGACCCACGGGTGAAACCGCGGGAACATCTAGTTTTTATATAAAACTAGATGTTCCCGCGGTTTCACCCGCGTTTATCGTTACTGCGCCCCCGCGGGTCGAGAACTAACCACAAAATTGTACTTGTGACTTTATGCACAGTAAATACATTCACCATCACTGCGTCACTGAGGGATATTCATATCATAGAGGGTCATTTATAGTTCTTTTAACTATTTTAAAACTATGACATTTTTCATACTCAAGAAAATTTCCTTAGGAAAATTTTCTCAAGAAATGCCATATACCGATTTCTGCGATACAACAGCTGTATCCCCAGCGAGTATCCCTGATTAATGACGTCACCGACATGTCACCGGGACGCCGCGGTCGTTCCCCGGGACCGGGATAGATGGATCGCTTTCATACTAGTGATATAACGATTAGACGATATACCCACTGTGAAAGGCAATTTTTGGCAATTTACTTTATTAGCCAGAAGAAAAAATGTCGGAGGTTTTGATAAAAATAATATTATATTATCAGTCCTATATTAAACTGTCTCACTGCTGGGCACGGGCCTCTTCTCAAAGTGAGATGGGTTAGGCCATAATCCACCACGCTACCCAGTGCGGGTTGGCAGACTTCACATACCTTCGAGAACATTATGGAGAACTCTCAGACATGCAGGTTTCCTCACGATGGTTTTCCTTGATTAATTTAATACGCATATAACTTTGAAAAGTCAGACATGCATGCCTTAGGATGGAACTCGAGATCTTTGCATGGCAATCCAACGGTCTCTCACTAGGCTATCGCTGCTAGGTTTTGATAGCATTTAAATAATAATAATAATATACATACACACAAAACCATCTAGCCCAAACTAAGCAGAGCATGTACTATGGGTACTAGACAATGGATAAACATACATATATATACTTTTTTTTTGTAAATAATTATTATTATACATAGAAACACCCAGACCAAGACAAACATCCATGTTCATGCACACAAATGTTTGACTTGTGCGGGAATCGAATTATTATTGTTATTGTATAAAAAGAGAAGTAGAGTGAGGTAGGAATATAAACCTTTACTCTTACTTACTGGGAGAAATGCAATAACTGTTACTAGTTTATACGCCGCTTTCTTGTAATAGGGAGGTACTGCCTCGGGTATCCCGGCTTATTTGTACTGTATCCAAATAATTGGACACGGCAGTCTTCGGTATATTTCAATTCTTATGAGGATTCACTTATGAGATCTACCTACTATCCAAACTCAAACATAAACTTCAGCGAATATGTGTTAAAGTTATTTTATTTTTATATTGAGATACTCTCATCATCATCATCATCAGGCTATAATAGTCCACTGCTGGACATAGCCCTCCCCCAAAGAGCGCCATAGCGCCCTGTCTTCAGCTTGCCGCATCTAGCATCTGCCTGCAGTCTTTCGCAGATCGTCATCCCACCTGGTCGGAGGGCGTCCTACACTACGTTTGCCGAGACGCGGTCTCCACTCAAGAACACGGTTACCCCAGTGGTTGTCGGTTCTTCGCGCGATATGGCCAGTATACTCTCAGTAGCAGCAAATAGGCTAGCGCCCATATTGCATGGATCCTGATAGAAGATCTGCGAACTGAATTTCTTTCATTGCATCTAATTTCAACAGAGACTGGACATCTGCGCAGAAGATATTATAGTACACAAGTTTGTGCGCAAAAAAGAGTGAACTTTCCATTCTTTGTTTGCTTTATGTGCTTTGTTAAGCACAGGGGACTCAACGCCAAATACCTAACTGCGGGTTACTACAAAATGTCGAAATAAAACCGAAATATGGATGTAATACAAGTCTACACCCTTCAGGATATACCACCGAACTAGTAGGCAGTGGTAAGTTATCCATACCATTTCATTCAACTGCAGTTCCCAACAAAAACAACAATATTATCCATTCATGCCCTTACACCCATGAATGGCGACGGGTGCTCAAAACCAAACAGCTAACTAGCCGATTACTAGTCACTGAAACGTGACCGCGTTTTTTGGACCCCAGCATCTTTGGAACTTATAGGAAGTTGTAAAAAACTGGCTACGTCCACCCGATGCCGGACCATGGAGAATCGGAGGCGATCGTGCGTAACCATTTCAGAATAATGTAAAGCAACCTGCCTCTTGGTTTCTTGTGGTTACTTTTTGTGGTTGTCGGTAATGGCACGGGTGATGTCAGGGACCTGTATCGTCTTATTGGAGAATTGCTGGTTAAAGCAAACAAGTGAGATTGTGAGATGGAATCGATTTTGGTGACTGATTGGAATGATTGATGCCACTAGTAATGAGTACCTATAGTTTTTATAGTTTACGTACTAATGTTGAAGATTATTGCGATTTAATGTTTGGAGATTTTGTAAAACTGATATATTTTATTGAGGATTATTTCAATAGCACTATCTTATCTTATGTGGGACCAGTCAGTGCAGACCGGCGACACTTCGACCCCGTGGGATCTTTTGTGTCGACACTCTCCTAATAACGGCTGCCAGGAGAGTTATGGGCGGGAACAATCACACAGTGGATGCCAAGTAACGGGAAACGACAACGAGGCCGGCCCAGGAGGAGATGGCGAGACGAGCTCGATGCATTTAAAAGGGATTGGCAACTCAGAACAAGCGATCGAGATAGATGGAAGTTGGAAGGGGAGGCCTTTGCCCAGCAGTGGGACGCCAATTAGGCTTATAATAATAATAATAATAATAGATGTTCATGGCAGCCGGGACCAACGGCTTTACGTGCTTTCCGAGGCACGGAGCAGGCGATAATTGTCAATCAATACGCACATAATTTCGAAAAGTCATATAACTTCTGAAAGTCAGAGATGAGCGACGTGGGTTCGAATCCGAGACAGTAATATGATCATCCTATATTACATTGGATAAAATGTATGTATTATTATGGCTATTACTGCCACGCCTGAGGTCGCGGGTTCAATTCCCGCACAAGTCAAACATTTGTGTGCATAAACATGGATGTTTGTCTTGGTATAGGTGTTTCTATGTATAATATGTATGTATTTACAAAAAAAGGTATATATGTATGTTTATCCATTGTCTAGTACCCATAGTACAAGCTCTGCTTAGTTTGGGCTAGATAGTGTTGTGTGTATGTGGTAGAATATTATTATTATTATAAAATATAGATATCCGTGCCGTGGAATCGAACTTAAGACGTCTACGTTGCAGTGCATCAGTCTCTCCACTACGCTATTGCTGCCTTAAATGCATTGTATGTTCATGGCAGCCGGGACCAACGGCTTAACGTGCTCTCCAAGGCACGGAGCAGGCTATAATTATCAATCAATACGCACATAATTTCGAAAAGTCATATAACTTCCGAAAGTCAAAGGTGCGTGACGTGAGTTCGAACCCGAGACCCTCTGCATTGCAGTCTGTTGGTCTCCCCACTGAACTATCGCTGCTCTACTTAATAGCACTATGTTTAATTATTTCTTTTTATTTGAAATTCCATACATACATAATATAAAAAGATATTTTTATTAAAATCGTTACAGTATTTATATTCGGCCCTTTCCCGACGTTTCAGTTGCTTTACAGCAGATATGTTCACAGAGAGATTAATATGGAATGTGTAAACATGAAATGTAAGAAAAGTGTCATCTATATATTAATACGTGAAGCAAAAACTTTGTACCCCTTTTTACAAAAATTGCGCGGACGGAGGAGTATGAAATTTGGCACAGTTAAAGTTTATATGGAGAAGGAGCCTATCCTAATATTTTTATAAAATATGCATTAGAAATACATTAAATTAATGAAAAAACACTACACGCACACAACCATGCATTTGACACAGGCAGTGAAAGCGCGTAACTATGGTTACATATATCAATTTATAATGACATAAAATTATATCAGCAATATCTTTCAGGCAAACTTTGGTCGAATTTCGAGCACTAGCCGATCGCTAGTAGTTTTAAAAGAACTATATAGAATATAAAGGCCTCCTATAAAAAAAATTTGACGTGTATCATTCGCGCAAACGTAAGACAATATTATCTTTGGAGATTTGCTAGTACTTTTTAAAAAACACTGCCTCTCTTGTATCTAATTCTGATTATCGCATATAAATGTATTGTTTGAATGTTCTGAAAGTCCCTTGGGATACCTACCAAGGCCCCCATTTTGCCAGCTATAGGGTTAAGGTCCCACGTATAAGGGAACGAGCCTATTGTCTTCTACTGAACACAGTTTCAGACTCCGTGCTACTACTACAGAATTTATTGACAGAACATTTTACTGTCTCAGGAATCAAACTTAAGACCTCATACACAGCAGTCGCATTTACAATGACTGCGCTACCGAGCCATGCTATCCATGTTTCCTATTCCTGCAATCCAGGGATAATCCACTAATGTAGTTATTCTTAACAAAAACTTAACTAAGTAAGCTTCGATAGGAACATCTACTAATTATTGACAATTAAAGTTAACTAGAGTTTTTAGTAATGTATCGAGTCATTCTGGTTGTTAATCGTGACATTCTTCAGCAAAAGCTCATACTTCCTCAACTATTTTATGTATTAGAAAATAAGGATTTAATTATTGTAAGTAATTACTGTCACTGTTAAATACTTCTTGGTTAGTTGTAAGTTCAGGAACAATTATCGATCTTGAGGGTTTGATTCACTAGTCAGATAATACCTGTGTTTGTATAGATTGACAGCATCGGTGCGCAGTGGTACTGAACGCGATTTCTCTCTTTCTTGAAGTCTCGGTTTCGATTCCTCGGTCACAAAAATTGTTTTTGAGTTATACTGTCAAGGAATTCTCAGTAGCAGTATAGGGTCTAGAACTGTGCTGGGCAGACGGCTATAGGGTACTTGACGCAAATTTTTTTATTATTTAATCCTTATGGTCACACCGCCCAAACTCGAAATACTAATCATTTTTTAAATCAACTTACATAATGAGATGGAAGTGTTTCAAATCTGTCAAATGTCAGAAAAAGGATACACGATGCTAACTGTGACGTAGCCGCTATTTAAACACAGCTGTTCCAGGGAGATAGCGATATCTCCACACTACATCCCTACTTTTTGTTAAATCCAAATTTAAAATATTAATTACTCCCTTATTTTGCAACCAATTTTGATACTGTTTGCACAAAAAGTTTTCTTTTGAAAGTTTTTTGCTCTTGTGGGTTAAACATTGATCAATATTAAACATAGGTAACTATCCTATTGAAGTGATATCAGATGATTTATGATATTTATGATGATGATAGAGATTTTACAGTGGGAGAGCCACGCTTCATCGCGAATTGGCCGGCTCGACCGGAGTGATACCACGGCCTCACAGAAAACCGGCGTGAAATAGCGCTTGCGTTGTATTTCGTCGAGTGAATGAGGGTACCGGAGGTCCAATCCCCCCCCTCCACGTTCTAGGGCAGGAAGGCAAATTTAAAAGGCCGGCAACGCACTTGTGGCTCCTCTGGTATTGCGGGTGTCCATGGGCGGTGGTAATCGCTTACCATCAGGCGATCCGTCAGCTCGTTTGACTCCAACACCATAAAAAAATGAGCTCCTAGCCTTTGATAATCCTAACTATACTAACTCCTAACTAATATTACAAAAGCGAAAATGAGTTTGTTTGTTTGTTACCTTTTTACGCCTAAACGACTAAACCGATCATCTTGAAATTTTGCATATACGTTGACAGGGGTACAGAAAAGGACATAGACCTTTCGTCCAAAAAAAGTTCTGTTTCCGAGGGATTAAAAATTGACATAACCCTTAACTCAACATAATATTTACTTGAGCAAAGGCGCGAGCAAAGTCTAGTACTTATTTAAATTTACAAACTCTGTTAATATGCTTCCACAAGAGAAAAAAAAACTGGCCAAGTGCGAATCGGACTCGCGCACGAAGGGTTCCGTACCATTATCTATAAAAACGGCAAAAAATCACGTTTGTTGTATGGGAGCCCCCCACTTAAATATTTGTTTAATTTTAATTTAATTAATTATTTTTAAAGTGAATATATAAATAAATATTCTGTGAATATTTCAAGCATCTGTTGGCGTTATCAATATCGAGCAAAAATTTGCAAAAAAATCACGTTTGTTGTATGGGAGCCCCTTAAATATTAATTTTATTCTGTTTTTTAGTTTTTGTTGTTATAGCGGCAAAAGAAATACATCATCTGTGAAAATTTCAACTGTCTAACTATCACGGTTCATGAGATACAGCCTGGTGACAGACGGACAGACGGACGGACAGCGGAGTCTTAGTAATAGGGTCCCGGCGAAATGTAAGGTGTATTAGATAGGTATACCAACCTAACTTATGTCGATGTACACGTGTTTAAGCATCAATGTACGTAACTACAAACTAATAGTGGCCAGTTCTAACTAGCTGTTCAATTTTAATGCATTACTTAGAAGATTTAATTATTGCGCGCGCGCAGGTGATAATTATATATTCAGCTTGGCAGGTGGCCGTAATTTTCCTATGTAATATCATTGAATTAATTATAACTAGTTATTTTATTATAAACTATTAAAAGTTCGCGACTTCGCTTGTAGTAGAGTAAATCCTAACTCCTCCTACTAATAATATAAACTAGCTGAGCCGCGCAACTTCGTCTGCTTCAACATTTTTCATTAATGCTCCCGCTCCTTTCGTTGGTAGCGTGATGTTATATAGCCTATAACCTTCCTCAATAAATTGGCTATCCAACACTAAAATAATTTTTCAATTCGAACTAGTAGTTCCTGTGATTAGCGCGTTCAACCAAACAAACAAACTTTTCAGCTTTATTATATTACTAGATGATCCCGCGATTTCATCCGCGTTTATCGTTACTGCGCCGCCCCCGTGGGTCGTAGCGTGATGTGGCGACGCAATAATGTAATAGTTAGCAGCTTGTAAGATGTATGGGTAAGCGTGTCAGTCGGGGTTTCGTTGTAGCATAGCCAACACCATTGTATGTATCGCAATAAATACCACATTATATATTTCGTAAATCTGTGTCTGATTTCATGGTCACCACTTGATACCCCGAACACATGAACACCAATACACCAAAGTCATGTTATATAGCCTATAACCTTCCTCGATAAATGACCTATCCAACACTAAAAGAATTTTTCAATTCGAACCAGTAGTTCCTGAGATTAGTGCGTTCAAACAAACAAACTCTTCAGCTTTATAATATTAGTATAGATTAGTCTTTATGCTTAAACGTCTTATCTACTCGATCGATCATGATGACATTTCGTATACACGTTGTCCGGGATCAGGATAAGACATAGGGTACCTTTTATCCAGAAATAGGTACTGTTAGTAAACCTAACCTAACTTACATTTAAGCGAGCAAATCCGCGGTCAAAATCTAGTATCTATACTAATATTATAAAGCTGAAGAACACAATAGTGCATATAACAAGAAAAAGATAAAATTATTACAAAACAAACACAAACACTAATAATTATAATCCTAACTAATATTATAAATGTGAAAATGAGTTTGTTTGTTTGTTATAGTTTCACGCCTTAACTACTCAACCGATCAACATGAAATTTTGCATACACGTTATCAGGGGTACAGAATAGGACATAGGGTACTTTTCATCCAGAAAAAATAACTGTTGCAAACCTAACCTAACCTACATTTACGCGAGCGAAGCCACGGTTAAATCTAGTAAGGAAATAAAAATACCGAACACAAGTTCTGTTCTTATACTTATTCTTGTGTATAGTAACTAAGTTTAAATTTTATTTCTAACTGTAAGTGAATCATTGTATTCTGCTTTGAAAAATTAACGCTTTAAACCATTATACAAACAGACATACATTCTAAAGTTGTATATATATTCTCAGGTATGTTGTAAATAGCATAATTAGTGCTATACCGCTAAGATGTTTGCTATTAATCTTGTCACACTTCGGATTTATTTATTTATGCTGGCAAGACTTATAAGTGAAGTAAAATGCAGATCATTATGTCAATCTTACATTTTTACAATCATAATATTAAAAGGAGGAAAGATTTGATTTGTTTTTGTTTGTAAGGATTTAACTCCAAAACGAATAACCGATTTAAAAAAAACAAAAACAACGGGTTGCACTCCGGGAGTGACGGCAGAAGTGAAAACTTGAATATTAACGTTGTGCATTTTTGATATTTTGGAATGGTTAGCGAATCATTTTGCAGGAATTGCTTTAATTATCAGTATAAAAGTACTATCATCTATGTGGTAAAATACAATAATTATTCATTTATTGCGCTATCGTACACAAACATGACAATTCTCCCTCCGTCTTACGAATTTTCGATCAGGTCACGTGTCCTGACGCGAGTTTAACATTTTTTACCCATCACAAAAAAGTGCACAACGGCCGCTAAAAAGTTTTCACTTCAAAAATTCTTTCACCATTAGAAAGCTATATTATCACCGAGTAACATAGGCTATTTTATTTAAAAAGAAAAAGTACCATTACTACCATAAACTAATCTAACATACAACCTAACATACATACTTTCACGCCAGCAAAGCCACGAGCAAAATCGCTAATCTTAAGAACTACTGATTCGAATTGAAAAATTATTGTAGTGTTGGATAGCCTATTTATCAAGGAAGGCTATAGGCTATATAACATCACGCTACGACCCACGGGGGCGGCGCGTTAACCATAAACGCGAGTGAAACCGCGGGCACATCTAGTTTATAAGATGATTTAAATAACTTATGCTAAAACTTTCAAGAATTTTCCTAATGCATTCAATGTCGTTCTTGATTAAGAAACTCACAATAGAGTGCATATAATTTTTTTTATAGGCTTCTTCCGCTCTTGTACCTAATAATTCATGTGTCGCGGGGGACTTTATTTATTTATTTATTTATTAAATAGGCACAACTACAGATGTCAAATGAAATAAGTATACGAATAATAATAATAGTAATAGAAATAATTTATGTCAATTTGAGATCCGATTAAGGTTGCGCATAGAATTTGAAAAAAAAAAATATATATATATATACAATTAGGCGGCTAGGTGAAGAAGATAAAATATTATATAAGATAAATGTCAAAAATAAAAAGAATACAATACAATTATACATAAAAATTCAAAATTAAATATTTTATATTAATTACAATTAAAGTTATGGAAATCAATTAAAAGAAAACAATAGATCAATTAAATTACGTTAAAAGTAAGTAATAATAATAATACAAAAAAAAATGTTATGGTGTCTTAAAAATTATTATCAGCGTGGACTATCAGTTTACATTTTCGCAGGTATTCGCCGTAAGTATCATAAATAATATCAAGGCTTTTGGCATTTTCATTATATCTTTTACACATTCTCGCAATAGGATCATTTACAAACATTTAAACAACGGACACAAGAAACACCCAGACTTTGAACAACCATTTGTGGATCACACAAATTATTGTCCCGTGGGATTCGAACCCATTAATTTAATCCACTACGGCATCCGTGCAGTCAATTAAATGACAGGCAATATTTCTGTTTCAGATATTAATTTAATTACTGGTTATAATTATTAATTATGATTCAGATAAACGCATCGTTCTTAAGAACGTTAATTATTTTATAAAATGTTAATAATTTTATAGATGCACTCATTATAATTATATAAAATGTTAATCATTTTATAGATGCACTCATTATAATTATATAAAAAGTGTACTGTAATTATATAAGTAATTTAACGCAAATTTTATCGTGAAAGTCTTTGTGATAGCTGATAATTAAATATTCTACCACATACAACACCATCTAGCCCAAACTAAGCAGAGCTTTTACTATGGGTACTAGACAATGGATAAACATACATATATACTTTTCTTTTGTAAATACATACATATTATACATATAAACACCCAGACCAAGACAAACATTCATGTTCATGCTCACAAATGTTTGACTTGTGCGGGAATCGAACCCGCGATCTCAGGCGTGGCAGTCGGTTACACTAACCACTACGCCATCGAGGCCCACTATGAGACGACCATCATCATAATGTCCCCATGACCGTGCCTGCTGAAAAGCAGTAAAGATGAAAGAAGAGAAAATAGTTCTCCCAACGCAACACGCGATAAAATCAGTATAAAGTAGTTTATTTCTTTATGTAACCTGTACTTTTGAAAATTTTAAGTTTGTCACATGGGTACCATATTTTTGGTTTTGATAAAATCTTATCTTAAAATCCTGTCTTAACAAAAATAATTAATTAATTAAATAATATATTAATTAATCCTGTCAAACATGACAATTCTCCCTCCGTCTTACTAATTTTCGATCAGGTCACGTGTCCTGACACGAGTTTGACAATTCTCCCTCTGTCTTACGAATTTTCGATCAGGTCACGTGTCCTGACGCGAGTTTAACATTTTTTACCCATCACAAAAAAAGTGCACAACGCCGCTAAAGAAGTTTTCACTTCAATAAAAGAAGGTCTAAAAAAATATTTTAAATATGAGACACTTTATCCTTATGCGTGTTAAATGTTAATTTAAAAATCGTACCTTAATAGGAGGTGCGTAGTCCACCGCCATCATACAGTCATTGTTGACCCCTGCCTCAGTCTTGATCATGGGGGGTCCATGGTGGTACAGCTGCCCCATCTGGTGGTGGTGAACCCCACTGTCACCACGGCTGTACCACGTGGTGTACATTCCGCAGTTCTGGTCTCTATACTCACTCATATACTCATTTTCACCTATTGTATTCAACATATAGTATGGTATTTCTTTACTTTTAAATAGGTTAATTATTTTCTAATTATTAATAAAGAAATGTTCATAATTTTATAAACAATTTTTAAAGTTCAGTCATAATATTTTAATTGTCACTTTAAAGTGTTCGCCGCAAAAATGTCTCGTACACATTTTTAGTTTATTGTTTAATTTTGTCAATAACACTTTCACGTAAACACTGCACAATTGTTTATTTCACTAAAGATCTTATTTTTAACACATATTATTTTATAATATTAAATATTATTTTTACAAACACTCCTTTTTAATATTACGTGTATTTTATTTAAAGATTAATATAACTATGTTAATAAGTTTAACATAAAAATAAAACACTAAACATAATTTAAAAACAATTTAAAAGCACCTTTTTCAATTAAATTGAACCCGTTTTTAATTTAATAGTATGATTTACAATCAAAATGTTAATGTTAAATTATTATTGCACTAAGTACATTTTATTTTTCACAATAAATATATTTTGACTATGTTTAGTTGTTTTATCTTGTTGGCAGCATCTGAAATAAAGAAAATGACATTTTAATACAAAATATTACGATTTTATTGTAGTCTCTGTTATCGTGTTTTATTCGCGTGACCATAAATTGTTATGAAGTATACACCTATATTTAATGGCTAATATTTTTATTATAAGTGGCTGTGGTGTTTTGGCCATAGCCTAGGCAGTTTAAAAACATTTGAATACATCGGCCAAACCATAATTCTTTAAATAATCATATGCAGCATATTGAAGTCTATAATATGACTGTTATTTTCCGGCTGCACATTGCAATAAATATAATGACAAAGCCCCTTTACACTTTCAAATCGATACTATATTAATAATCGATTTAAATACAATCAAATCATGATTTAAACAATCGATTGTTATTCGCCTAGCCATAACGTCACGAAAATCGACATTTGATTTGTGTACAGTTTTCGAGTGGAGACCACGACTCGGCAAGCGTAGTGTAGGACGCCCTCCGGCCAGATGGACCGATGACCTGAAAAAGGTGGCTGGAGGTGACTGGATGGCGAAAACGGGAGATCGGGCCTTGTGGCGCACCCTGGGGGAGGCTTATGTCCAGCAGTGGACTGTAATAGGCTGAAATGATGATGATAACAGTTTTCGAACCATTAATATTCTTTCGATGCTCAGATTAAGTAATGCTAAATAATAAGTAGCAGCGATAGCCTAGTGGGGACCAATGGACTGCCACGCAGAGGTCTCGAGTTCGAACCCAAGGCCGCAGCTCTGACTTTTCGAAGTTATATGTGTATTAAATAGTTAATGATCGCTTGCTTTAACGGTGAAGGAAAACATCGTGAGATGACGATGACGCGAGTTCCATGATTTTTGTTCACCCAAGAAGTGCTCAACGCGCCTAAAGAAGTTTTAACTCCAAAAATTTTTTTTCTTAACTGACGAAGCAATGCAAATACAACCTTCACCCTTAATTCCCAAAGGGGTGAGCATAATACATGACACTGTCTTAGTTTTAAAGTGACCGATCTTATTGCCAACCAGCACGACTCATACTGCTATAGAGAATATCCGAAACCCAAGAACACTTCGACTGTAATTAAATACGCAGCCTCACAATCAGTCTCTTTAACCACAAGACCATCGATGCACTTAGGTATATACCCGAGCCTAACCTACCCATCTTCAAAAATTACCGCTACCCGACAATACCTAAGCTCATCCCATAATTATACCCCATAAGGCTACCTAACAAGTCTTGTATCATAGAATTGCAAATAAACATACATACAAGTGCTATATGTTTATACATATATCTATAGGTCGTTGACCGTTAAGCCACGCCTCTGTACCACGCCTACCGCACGCCCCGCCCTCTCGAAATTTGATGACGTAAGACTTTATAAGCAGCGATAGACTAGTGGGAAACCGTTGGATTGCCACGCAGAGGTCTCGAGTTCGATCCCAAGGCGCATATTTCTGTCTTTCAAAGTTATGTGCGTATTAAATAGTTAATTATCGCTCGCTTTAACGGTGAAGGAAAACATTGTGAGGAAACCTGCACGTCTGAGAGTTCTCCATAATGTTCTGGAATATATGTGAAGTCTGCCAATCCACACTGGGGCAGCTTGGTAGACTATGGTCTAACCCTTCTCACGCTGAGAAGTGACCTGTGCCCAGCAGTGGGACAGTTTCATACAGGGCTGATATTATTATTATAAGGCTTTATAGGATATGTAAGATTGTAAGTTTGTTTCATTATGTATCTTCAAGCTAATTTATTGAAAGTATAAACAGGGATATAAGAAAGACAATACTTATTGAAGTGAAAAATTCTTTAGCGGCGTTGTGTACTTTTGTGTGATGGGTAAAAAATGTTAAACTCGCGTCAGGTCACGTGACCTGATCGTAAATTCGTAAGACGGAGGGAGAATTGTCATGTTTGTGTACGATAGCGCAATAAATGAATATTGTATTTTAGCACATAAATGATAGTACTTTTATACTGATAATTATAGCAATTCTTGCAAAATTATTCCCTAACCATTTCAAAATATCAAAAATGCACAACGTAAATATTCAAGTTTTCACTTCTGCCGGCACTCCCGGAGTGCAACCCGTTGATTTTTTTATAGAGACGCTTATCACATATATACATAGACTTATATTTACTTATATTTACCCCCGAAGGGGTAGGGACAGGTGCAAAGCACTTAGATTTTGCAACCTTTTGCTTTATATCATGTGTTATAGGGGTCAAGCCTGTCTCCGTTACCGGGGCTAGGTCCAGAATTACCGTGTATGCGGCACGTTTACATTTCCTAACTCTATGTTGCTTTTGAAAGATTATACACAAAAAACTATAACACTTTGCCTGATACGGAAATCGAACCTGTAACCTAACGCACGCAATCATAAATGTAAATTTATACCACGGAACCTATCTTATTATTTAATGTACTATTACAGTTTTATTTTATTTATTTTAATTGCCATTGGTGGCAGAGGAGCAAGTAGCCCTCCTGATGGAAAGTGGTAACCGCTGCTCATGGACTTCAGCAATGTCAGGACACAGCAAAGCCGCTGCCTACCGTGAAAGAAGAACTCTCTTTAAACCTCGTTTGAAGAAGGACATATCATAGCGCTCGGGAAACACCGAGGCTGGCAGTTCATTCCAGAGCTCGCACGTACGTGGGAGAAATGATCGCTGAAAGATTATGTTATCTTTTTAAATTATAACCTACTAACTTCTGCAGGCGGATTCGCTTCTCTCATTCCCATGGGAAATCATGCAAGGATCAAAAGGATATTTTATGTTAATCCACGACGTGGTCTGTCTGTGTGGTGAGTTTCATCCAAATCTATTCAGCGGTTTACGCGTAATAGAGTAACAAAACTGTCAAATATTTTTATAAACCGTAACATTTATAATTTTTTATATTTTTTATTGATTAAAGTTTACAATAATAATACATACATTACATACATACATACTTTTGCCCAAAGGTACTTTTTTTTATACAACTAAGGCGGCAGTGGCGGTAAGGCGACCACTGCCACAGCGCCGAAAAATGTTTCTGCCATATCTATACTAATACTAGCTTTTGCCCGCGGCTTCGCTCGCGTTAGTTTAGAATTTGACAATCAATTCGGGTTGTACTCTGCTTGTAATAATATAATTCAATCATGATTCGAAAGAAACGTGGCGCCATCAATTATCATAAGAACGTTATTGTTGTTTTCCTCGGGAACAGTAATTTTTTTCGGGGTGAAAGGTAGGCTATGTACGTTTCTGTACACCTGACAACGTATATGCAAAATTTCAGGATGATCGGTTCAGTGGTTTAGGCGTGAAAAGGTAACAAACAAACTCATTTTCGCTTTTATAATATTAGTTAGGATTATAAAACTGAAGAGTTTGTTTGTTTGAACGCGCTAACCTCAGGAACTACTGGTTTGATTTTAGTGTTGGATAGCCTATTTATCGAGGAAGGCTATAGGCTATATAACATCGACACAGTAACGATAACACATAAAGCACGAACTCAAACCAAATCGGACAGAAAAAAAGAAATTTTACCTTCACAGCAGCAATGACATACTCAAGACATATACGTCTAAAACCATTCGCGCAAATCTACGCACACTTAAGCGCATATTGCTTGAACTGACAGCGTATAGCGCACAAATAGGCGCAAATTATTTGCATGCGCATTCTTCACAGTGTTATGCGTAACTTTTTTTACAAGACGTATATACGTTTACGCATTGCGTAGTATGAAGTAACGAATAAACTATCATTGTCAATGTTAACGAGTTAACATTGAAGATTGTGATGTATATTTGTTGTTTGACGGTTGAAAATGTCGTGTAGATTTAAGATCTGGAAGCACGTTTAAGCCTGGGATGTTTGCCTGGGATAGGACCTAGAATCAGGTAATCCTCGTTTAAGCTTGGAATGGGTGCCTGGGATAGCACCTAAAATCAGGCAAAGAATCCTCGTTTAGGCCTGGAATAGTTGCCTGGGATAACACCTATAATCAGGCAAAGAATCCTTATTTAGGCCTAGACTATTGGTCTGGGATAGCACCTAAAACCAGGTAAATAATCCTCGTTTAGGCCTGGAATAGTTGCCTGGGATAACACCTATAATCAGGCAAAGAATCCTTATTTAGGCCTAGACTATTGGTCTGGGATAGCACCTAAAATCAGGTAAAGAATCCTCGTTTAAGCCCGGAATGGTTGCCTGGGACAGGACTTAAAACCAAGCAGTGAATGCTCACTTAAACCTAAAGCAGCTAGTTGGGAAAGCCTGGGCCTTTTAAAGAGGTAGTTCTGCTTTAGAGGCATAATAATAGGACAGTGTAACCAGGTTTCTCTGTCATAAAAATCTCGGAAGCAGCACGGACTCTTTAACTGTGGCTAACAGCAATAGATATGGATTGAAGTCACCCAAGAACATGAGAAGTGGTATAAACTGAAGGAAGGCTACACCCTTGCGGTCGAAAAAGGCTAGAAGAAGGAAAGAAGAAAAACAGTAATAGGCTCGCTCTGTATTACGTGACATTAAAAACTGCAGCTGGTGAAATGTAGGTGTTATACAATGGAATTATTTTCGATAATATAGGCGTGTGACTATTTATCTAGTTCGCAGCGGAGTAACTGATAAGACAGAATTATTAAAAATAATGCAAACATTTCTTAGTATAAGCAGCGATAGCTCAGTGGGGACAGACAGACTGCAATGCAGAGGGTCTCGGGTTCGAACCCACGTCGCGCACCTCTGACTTTCGGAAGTTATATAACTTTTCGAAATTATGTGCGTATTGATTCACAATTATCGCCTGCTCCGTGCCTCGGAGAGTACGTTAAGCCCTCGGTCCCGGCTGCCATGAATATCTATGGCAGTCGTTATTGGGAAGGCAGTGCCCTCTAATATCCTGACACTGGTCTAGCTTTAGGGTATCGTTAGCCTTCGGGTTGCGGAGGTCAGATGGCAGTCGCTCCGTGTAAAAACTGATATCCAGTCAAATCCGGTTAGACTAGAAAGCCGACCCCAAGTGACTTGGGAATAATAAAGGGTAGGGAGAAGAAGACTATTTAAACAAATAGTCACAAATTGATGCTTCACGTGGCTTTGCAGAAGCTTTTATAGACAACGACTGATTATGATATAGATGGTATAAAAATTGGAAAGAATAGGCGATAAAAGATTGACCAAGACAGTATACCTTTAAGAAAGTGAATGAGGCAGTCGAAAAGAATAGCCCTGGCGAATGTTTTCTGAGATGGCCGATACAGCATGTCTTGTTAACTCAATCAGAGAGTGAAGAGAGGAACGCCGACTTGGACTGCCCATCCCGGTTGTCAAAACCGAACTCTTCTGGATATATTGTACTCCATCATGCAGAATTCCGCTTCAAACACAAGATATGCGTCGACGTGTGTTTTGCTTCAGCGCGAGGCATCCTCAGGACAATTTGGCAATGAATACCATCTGTTCAATATATCAATCAATTCACTTAAGTTACAAAGGAATACTCATAAACATGACTGTTTAGTTGTTGCTACGACTCGTAAAACGTAAAAACGTAACAAACAAACTCACATTCGCAGTTATAATATTAGTAAGGATTAGGGTTTATATCATATGAAATCCATTGCTTAATTATCTGAATATTCTGATCCACTATTTATCGAAAATATTTTGGAGAAACACTAAGATAGAGTGAGCATTCATTAGGAATTTATTAAAAGAAGATAGAAGATATTTTAGGAACGTAGTAGGTAAGTAGAAGGCCTTTTCTGCTTACCCTTCCATAAAATAAGCACAGCGTGAATGGATAAGACATTGCACTTGCGATTAAGAGACCTGGGGTTCGAAACTCCTTAATTCTAGCCTAGTGGAAGGAGTTAATAGGAATACTAGTACTTCTAGCTTACTAATACTACTTTGACTTACAAATTATTACTAACTAGCAGTCGCCTTGTGCTCGAAATTCGACCAACTGATATATAATGGTGCCAATTCTGTTGTCACAAAATTCTCTAATCTTAACTAAAAATCACAAATTTTTTTTTTAGTCCTGTCACATTTAACGATTTCAGAATACGAAATGTCATTTTCTTTTTTTTTTTTTTTTATTTTGCTCGTCAAAATGACCACACTCCACCTAATGGTAAGCAGTCGTGTGGTCTAAGAGCAGTGGCTTCCACATCGCCCCCACAGTAGCCGAGGCGATGTTGAGGTCTCTACTTTGACGGCCTGAGAAGATGCTTTTTCACGCCCCGCTTAAAGAACCCAGGATTGAAGGAAGAAGGAAACACGTGCCTTGGCAGAGAATTCCATGCCTTGGTCGTTCGGCAGAGATATGAGGACCCAAACTTTTTGGTACGCGCTCTAATCGACTCTACCGTGTAAGGATGGCATCTGAGCCCAGCACGCGTTGTTCTGGATAGGAAAGGGGAGGGCGGGATAAGGTGGAATAACTCTTCAGAGCACTCCCCGTGGTATATTCTGTAGAAACATGCCAATGAGGCAATGTCTCTACGGAGTTGCAGAGGTTCCAGTGAACTCGTGACCTCTGGATCTCCGATGATACGGACAGCCCGCCGCTGTAACCGGTCGAGAGCGTCCAGCAAGTACTGCGCGGAGCCATCCCAAAGATGAGAACAGTACTCCACGCAAGGGCGCACTTGTGCCTTATACAATAGGCACAGTTGCCCAGGCGTGAAGAACCGCCTCACCCTGTTCAGAATTCCGAGTTTTCGCGAAGCTTGCTTAATGACGCTCTCGATATAGGTTTTCTGATTAAGGGAGCGGCAAAGATCCATACCTGAGATGGAGAGTGTCACGTATCACCAGTGGAGTGTTCTTCAGAGAAGGGAGGGGAAGGAACGGAGACTTTTTTGTAGAGAACGCGCATGCCTGGGTCTTCTTGGCGTTGAACTCGACCAAGTTCTTGGCACCCCATTCATAGATGCGGTCCAAGGTCCGGTCAAGTTCAACGACAAGATTCTGCCTTTTACCCTCAACTTCAGCCTGTTTGGCCCCAGGATGTCCGAGATATCGCCCATGCACGGTACTGTCGTCCGCATAACAATGGATGTTGCCGAGATGCAACATATCATTGATATGCAGAAGAAAGAGCGTAGGGGATAAGACAGAACCCTGAGGCACTCCTGCATTGACCTGCATAAATTTGGAAGCGCGACCGTCGCAAAGGTCCCGAATACGACGCTTCTGCAGGCAACTTGCAATCCAGGTGCACAGTTGAGGGGGCAAGCCATAGGCCGGAAGCTTGGAAAGAAGAGACCGGTGCCAGACTCTGTCGAAAGCTTTGGCTATGTCAAGGCTGATAGCCAAAGACTCGCCGTGCTTGTCCATAGCCTCACCCCAGAGGTGCGTGACGAACGCTAGAAGATCACCCGTTGATCGTTTAGACCGAAAGCCGTATTGGCGATCATTGATCAACGATTGATCCTCCAGGTAGCGGACAATTTGGGTGTTTATAATTATCTTTATAATATCATTTGAGAGGACCAAAATACATTTTAGTGATTTTTAGTTAAGCTTAGAGAATTTTGTGACAACAGAATTGGCACCATTATGTCATATCATTATACTCGTATATTGATATATGTAACCACAATTACGCGCTTCGACTGCGTGTGTCAAATGCATGCTTGTGTGCGTGTAGTGTTTTTCATTAATTTAATGTATTTATTATACATATTTTATATAAATATTAGCATTTGACACTTCTTCTCTGTATAAACTATAAGTGTGCGAAATTTCGTACTTCTCCGTCCGCCCAATTTTCGTAAAAAGGGATCCAAAGTTTTCGCTTCACGTATTAATATATATATTTGTAAGTCAATAAGCTAGTATTTAAACAGGTATACGACAAGATTATAAGTAAATCGGTGTGCACGGAAGGCGACATGGTTTAAGTGGTCGTTTCGCCACTGCCCCAATGTTGAGTGTTGTAGGTTCGAATCCTATATGGGGCAAAAATTTGTGTGTTCCACAAATTATTGTTCCAAGTCTGCGTGTTCTTTATGTTCGTTGTAAATCTATACTAATACTAGCTGTCCTGACAGAGGTTGTCCTGTACACAAGAGAAAAAAAAGACATATCTAAACCATTTTCGAATCCACTTGAACACACACAAAAAGTTTCATCAAAATCAGTCCAGCCGTTTAGGTGGAGTTCAGTGACATACACATGTACAGTAGAATTATATATATAAAGATTATAAAGCTAAAGAGTTTGTTTGTTTGTTTAAACGCGCTAATTTCAGAAACAACTAGTTCGATTTGAAAAATTATTTTAGTGTTGGATAGCCTATTTATCGAGGAAGGCTATAGGCTATACAACATCACGCTACGACCCACGGGGCCGGCGCAGTAACGATAAGCGCGGGTGAAACCGCGGGAACGTCTAATCCGGTATATACACAAATTATTATTCAGCTTTTAAATCCCCGTAGGGGTAGGCAGACATGTCACCATCCACATTTCGTCATATATGTTTTCAAGTCCCACCTTACATATAAATTACTATTTACCTACTTATTACTGCCACTTACCCACGAGTAAATACTCAACCCTGCTGTTTAGAATTCTCTAACAAAGATTCAAATTCAAATTTATTTATCTGCGGAACAAAGATGTACCTGCACAGATGTCAAATTAACAATATTGATTCTCTTTGCTCTACCTTCTAGGCATGACAATATCTTAAGTAGGTACATTTACAGTATAACAAAAAAAATAGACCATGCATTAATTTATAATATGTAAGACGTTATTATTTAAATATAAAAAATATATCAATATATTATTTAAATAAAATAAAAATTAAAAAAAAAATCCGACCTGGGAATCACACCCGAGATGTCTCAACCATACGCTAACATACATTTCCAAACTCCATACTGCTCTGCTACTGAGAGTTTCCTTACCGGAAACCCATATAAAATTTTGGTGACCCAGGTATCAAACCTTCTCGAACATGGCACGGGAGTAATATTATTACTGCCCATAGATTTCGTTGACCCCTTAGCAGCGATAGCTATGGCGAGACCAACAGACTGCAATGCAAAGGGTCTCGAGTTTGAACCCACGTCGCGCACCTGACTTTCGGAAGTTATATGACTTTTCGAAATTATGTGCGTATTGATTGACAATTATCGCCTGCTCCGTGCCTCGGAGAGTACGTTAAGCCGTCGGTCCAGGTTGCCATGAACATCTATGGCAGTCGTTATTGGGAAGTCAGTGCCCTCTAATATCCTGACACTGGTCTACCTTTAGGGTATCATAAGCCTTCGGGTTGCGGAGGTCAGATGGCAGTCGCTCTGTGTAAAAACTGATATCCGGTCAAATCCGGTTAGACTAGAAAGCCGACCCCAAGTGACTTGGGGATAATAAAGGCTAAGGAGAAGAAGAAGACTTCGTTGACCCCTTACTGTCCGGTGAACCGTACACAAGTTCATCGTCATAATGGTATAAAATAAACCTTAGGTATTTATTTCTTGAGTTAATAAAACTAATTATTCATTATAATCCTGTGTATTTATAAAAATATTAATTGTTAATAATAAATCATGATAATTTACTGTATAAATAATTATTATAAGCAATAATAATTGCACAATTAATTAATGAAATAAGACCATTTTACCTTCAAATCGATCGGTATGGTCCAAGTTGAAGGCTTACAGAGACCATATTATTAGCGCGGATAAACGCAAAAACAAGTAAGGAAAAAGCATCGCAGAAATACTTAGGAGAGTTATTTACATTTCCTGTTTACCATACTGCTGCTTTAGAGGCTACCATCAAATTTTATTAAATGCTTGAGTATGTTCAGTAGTAATTCATGGAGAAATGGTTGCAGCACCTTACAGTTATGATTTGTAAACAAAATTTTATTGTAAACTTGGCGATTAAAAAGAGTGGCCATGAGTTTCTTGCCCGTTCTTCTCATGAGCCCTTGCTTTGCTGAACGTGGCAGTAAATGTGAATTCACAGAAAAAATTTAGTACAACTTCGACATTCATAAGTGTTACCTTGTACCCTAACTTGAATATTTATTTTTTTTATTTTGATTTTGATTTACAATGCAAGTTACGCAACAAAAATATAAGATCCATTACTTACTTAGTAAAAGAAGTACAAATATAAACTTCCATCTATGATGCACTTTTACTGTATAATCTATACTAATACTAATAAAGCTGAAGAGTTGTTTGTTTGAACGCGCTAATCTCAGGAACTACTAGTTTGAATTGAAAAAATATTTTCGTGTTGGATAGCCTATTTATCGAGGAAGACTATAAGCTATATAATATCACGCTATGACCTACGGGAGAGGCGCAGTAACCATAAACGCGAGTGAATATTTGTTATCCCAAATAAATAAAAATAAAATAAAGCAATCTACTGTAACGATATACGATTCAGAAGATTTTTGAGTAATCAATAAAAATAATTAAGTTTAATAAATCTCTTCTTTGTTTCTACCTATAACTAACGAATTACCTTTAGTAGTTGCATCTCTTTTACACTTACGCAAGACGACAGTGATAGCACTGATTATTTTCTTTATTTATTAAGGACTTTTATCGATAGATAAGTCAGTCGTATTGGTAATAAATATTAAAATTTACATGTGATAATACTCGCACAATACACAATACACATGTTGCGCTACTTCTAAGAGAGAAGTAGCCAAAATACTGTAAAATAGGCAGTGGTCCGACCGCCAACGATGAACGAGAAACGAGTAAAACTAGAAACTATAAACTAGTTGACGATCAGCGAGAAGCGAGTGTGTAGTTTCGATAGTTTTGACGCCGGGCTATAAGCGAGTGTGCAAGTGCGACGAGCGATTACTCGCGCCACTCGCCCGCGGTCGCTCAGTTTGTGCAAACCTGCGCGCGGCGACGAGCGAGCATCGCTGAACGAGTATCGCTGAGCGAGTTTATTTTTGAAAGCTCTTGTCGCTCAGCGGCAAAACTAGTAAAGCGAGTCATCGCCGGCAGTGTGAACAGTCAGCGAGCAACTTTTAATATATGCATCTCTTTCGTTTACACGGAATGTATATTACTTGTGCGTTTCTTGGAGAGAAAATCGCCGATAGTTAGTCGTTTTCTCGCCGGCGGTCGGACCACTGCATATGACCTACATCAATCAGATTTGTTTATGTTAAAGAAATTATAAAATCGTTGTCCACTTCCACGATTTAAAACTGGATAATACAAAGACATATGCAATTCCCACAGATAAATATAAGAAAGAGAATGAATGTCGGCCTCGATGGCGTAGTGGTTAGTGTAACCGACTGCCACGCCTGAGGTCGCGGGTTCGATTCCCGCACAAGTCAAACATTTGTGTGGATGAACATGGATGTTTGTCTTGGTCTGGGTGTTTCTATGTATAATATGTATGTATTTACAAACAAAAAGTATATACCTATGTATGTTTATCCATTGTACATAGTACTCATAGTACAAGCTCTGCTTAGTTTGGGCTAGATTGTGTTGTGTGTGTGATAGAATATTATTATTATTATTAATGTGATTTAAATGTGGTTGATGTTGGACTTATCCACACAATTTAGGTAATCCTAAGTCTGATATTGCAAAGAAATTGTGCAATTTAATTACATTCATTGATTAGAATAGAAAATAAGTCTAAGTGTTATTTGGTTTCGTTTTTATTTTTATTGAAGTGAAAACTTCTTTAGGCGCGTTGAGCATATATATATATATATATATATATATATATATATATATATATATATATATATATATATATATATATATATATAAAGAGTCGCTAGTGCTTCAGACTTATGCTTTTCGAGGCTATTCTAGCCAATCATATCGCAGGTTCGATCTGTATAATTTATTTCATTATGAAACCCTTATAAAGAAGTACAATGTACCAAAGAGCATAATTATCATTGCCAATTATTTGGTGATGCTATAAGTAACTTGGATTGCTTGAGCAAGTACTGCCCTCGTACACAAAACCGACGTAAGAAAGAAAGAAGAAAGAAGTCTACATGTAACTGCGTTTCGTTTATTCCTTCCCTTTCATCTTTTCATTTCATCTTTTAGGTATCCCTACATATCAACGAGCGAGTGATAACAACTTAATTGTATGAGTAATACATGTTATTAATAAAGTAATAAAATTAGTATACAATAAAAGTAACTTATTATTTCTTAAAGGTTTAATAAGGCTTCAATATATTATAATATAACTATTATACAATGAGTCATATTTATAATGGATTGTAAAAAAGAAATGAGTTTCATAATAATATTGTCTTTCGTAAAGGAATCAAGAAAAGTAGTAAAAAATATAGCAATTTACTTACTTTAACGTATGCTTTTCATATCAACACCAAAAGAATAAATATATTTTATTAACACGCATATATCAAGACCATACGGAAGCTAGAGTTTATAGAATACTTTTCAGACAACTCCTCATTAAACCTTTTTCATATAAAGTGAATAAAAACAAAAAAACTGTAATGTTACATATAATTTACTCTGTATTACAATGATATATATGATAAAATTCTGAAGATCATTATGTAAGTGATACTTGTATTTGCCCGTATAATTGCAGTCGTACGTAATTTTCAGGGTTTGAATTCGAGTCAAGCAGGGTCAAAAAATGTGGCTAGAGGCTATAAAATTCAGAATTCATGTTATATGTCTACTCAAAATTGTTTTACATGTACTCGTATTTTAAACAACTCGACCTAAAACGTAGCTGGCGTAACATATATACATACACGGACACAAGACTACATATGCATAATATAATATATAAAAATATGTTTAAATGCCATTATTACTCTGTACGTCAGTGTTAGAATAGAATACTATTAGACAGATTACGCTATGCTTGACACATTACTATAAAGGTTTAGAAGTTATTTGAACCAAATTATGAATTAACACCAGGAATGTGTAGTTTTAAGTGGTTTCTTTCATTTTAAAGATTATTTCCGCTCCGTGAATAATTCCTGTGAATAATTATTTACAAAGATTTAAACAACAGACAGTAGGCAAACGGTAGGCAACGGCTTTGCTGTGTCCTGACATTGCTGAAATCCATGAGTAGCGGTTACCACTTTCCATCAGGTGGGCCACTTGCTAGTCTGCTACAAATGGCAACAAAAAAAAATTAAAAAGAAGACAAAGAAACATCCAACCTCGGAACAAATAAATTGTAGATGACGCTAATTATTGTCCCGTGCGGGATAGGACAAACCACAGTTAAAAAAAATTGGTTGTCTGTAAAGTCGGTTTACGGACGATAGTTTAACATGACAACGTCATAACAAAATTTCTTTCCCGTAACGTTACAATGAGCGTAACGGGACAGTGAGCGTAACGAGACAATGAGCGTAACGGGACAATGAGTCATCCTTTTTCGTGCGTGCAGCCGGCGTTCATCGATTTATTAGACGTTGTCACGTCAATAATGTTCGAAACGTCATTACTGCAATATTTTAGAGTATAGAAACTTATAACCTTCATAATTGTATGCCTATAAATATATTAATGCAATTCAATCATCATAGTTCAAGAACACAAATAAGCGTGGAGTATATGACAGTCACCTGTGTCACAGGGTATACTCTGTAAAGTATAGCTTGCGTCTTGTGACAAATTAATGTCACCCGTATTCTGTATTTCGTAAAGATATAAAATGTCAAAAAATTATTGGTTGTCTGTAAAGTCGGTTTACGGACGATAGTTTAATGTGACAACGTCATAACAAAACATTGATAAAAGCGTCACAATGAGCGTAACGGGACAATGAGCGTAACGGGATAATGAGCGTAACGGGACAATGAGTCATCCTTTTTCGCGCGTGCAGCCGCCGTTGATCGATTTATTAGACGTTGTCACGTCAAAATAATATCATACTTTATTAATAAAAGTGCACTAATAGGGACGTTACTTGCGTCCTCAGCGAACTACAAAGTGCCGAGCAAATTTGTAAAATAAATAAATAGCGATTTACATTTGAATATTAATATTAATAACACAACATAAATTCGAAGAGCTCCTTGAACCGATGGGCGTGTATGAGGAATGTGATGAAAGTGAATGAAGCTAAAGAAGTGTGTCAGGATCGTAGCAAATGGAAATCCGTAGTCTCCGCCTACCCCTCTGGGAACCAGCTGCGAAGTTATGTATGTATGTAAATTCGGATAAACCGTTTTATTTATAACGCGCTTAACAAGAAAAATGTATGTTTAAATTATTTAACTTTTAAAATAAAGCTATATACACATAGCCTGAATCCTTCTCATACTGTAAAATATTAAAATTGGTTTAGTTTTAGTGGAGGAAAGAGGGAAGTACGAAATGATGATTTTAGATATAATCAAACCGAATTGTAGTGGTCTCTTTGCACATTGATATTTCATTCCGTCCCAGTGCGACAGCAATAGACCTGTTAAAATCCTTTTCTATAAATATTTTGATGACAGTTTTTCCTCTTAAGGGAATTGGCAAAAAGTCCCTTAATAAAGAAGAACTAAACTACATTTTTCGTGTAGGATATTGAAATAATAGTAAATACTGCATGGCGTAGTGGTTTAAATGGTTGGCTCGCCATTGCGACTGTGCCGGGGGTTATGAATTTGAGGTTTGTTCCGCATTCGCCCCTACATTACGTCCCACATTCCAAAAAGTTCCTCATTCGCCCCTCTTTTTTAATTATTCCTTTTTCGTCCTACATTTTTGAGCATATGGTTAGCAAAACAAAATATATTTAAAAATTATTTTAAATCTTTTCAATCTTGGGCTCGTGGTGTCATGCAATCATAAGTCCAAAGTTAATTGCCGCGAGAACGAGGTAGTGTAAAATATTTTTCGCAGACGGTACAACAAAAATTCTATACACAAAAAAACAGGGGTAGAAAAAGAACATAATTTAGGACGAAAAAGGAATTACATTAAAAAATTAATATTTATTTTAATTTCGGGGCATATGAGGCACAATTTTTGGGGCGAATGCCGATTTTTACATTCGGGACGAAACATGAGGATCGAATGCGGAATAAACCAAATTTGATCCCCTAGAGGCAAAATTTTGTTTTATCCACAAATCGTTGTTCTTTGTGTCCGTTATTTGAATGTTTTAAAGCTCTCCATAATACAGGAATTAATTCTTGTGTTGTCTTTTAAATATAAAGAAAAAATGAAATAGAAATTGGGGCAGTCTTTGGAGACTGCCGATAGAAGTGAAACTTTAATGCACTTCTTTATAAACAAAAAAAAAAAGTGGCGGTTCGGATGCTAGTTCCTGATACTCTCTTAGGAGTTATTAAGAGGGTCAAAATTTCGTTATTTTTTGCGTAGGAAGTTTTGACCTAAATAAACAATTCCTGAGATATTGTTAATATTCTAAAAATATAATAAAGCGTGGAAGCGTAACGATGACGCGAGTTTCATGATTTCGTTCACCCAAGAAGTATTCAACGCGCCTAAAGAAGCTTTCAATTAAAAAAAAAAAAAAAGTTAAGATAAATGTGACTAAAATAAATCTTAGTAAATTTCGTATTTTATAAATCGCTTCAGCATTTAACTAGTACCGTAAGAAAACTCGAACAGCGTTAAACCGCTGGTTAAAATTAATCGTAGCGTTGCCACGAATTAGCGTGAATTTAGCCTATTGTCCGCCACGAGTTGCATTCCTATTTGTTCATCTATTTAAATTATTTTATACTAAACCGTGTTTTTGAAAATGTTTTTAATATTTTAAATCTGTTTTTTGTTGTTGTTGGATTGGTTTTTTGTTGTCATTGTTGTTTAGCTATTTTTGTCGTTGTTATGTTGGGTAGTGATTGTAATTACGTTTTGAAAAACCTTTAAGAGATTATAACGGTTTGTTTAATATTTTCTTATAGTTATATATTGAAATTAAATTACTTTGTACATAATTTATCGCGGTATATTTGAAAACAGTGCATTTAAATAATTTTGACAACTATTTAAATTATTAAACAATATAGATTTACACCATACACGACGTTTTGGTTGCTTTTCAACAACCATGGTCACGGACACCGGAAAGAAAGATGATTCCAAGATTTTGTAAAAGAAAAATTATTAAAAAACCGTCAATACTTAGCCACCTCTTAACAAAACCTTTGATCATCGGACAACCATTTTTACTTAAATATTAGTCAACTAACACTCAACGTTGAATAATGTTTATAGGTGATTTGTTTTTTGATTAGTCGCTACTTAATCGATTTAAAATATTTCAGATTGATTTATAAGTAAGGTTCCATAATCGTTCGGATGATTATAAGAGCTGTTTAAGTAAACGCTGACAAAGCATCGAGTGCTGCAGGTTCAATACTCGAACGTGACAAAAAATATCCTTATTTAAGTAAGTAATAACGTTTAGCCTTGGTAGTTTAGTACTAGCTTTTTCCTGCGGCTTCGCTTGCGTGAATTTCATAGAAAGGCGTACCAGGATATAAGTTGCGTATGTGTTAGAGCAGCGATAGCTCAGTGGCGAGACTAACAGACTGCAATGCAGAGGGTCTCGGGTTCGAACCCACGTCGCACACCTGTGATTTTCGGAAGTTAATGACTTTTCGAAATTATGTGCGTATTGATTGACAATTATCGCCTGCTCCGTGCCTCGGAGAGCACGTTAAGCCGTCGGTCCCGCCTGCCATGAACATCTATGGCAGTCGTTATTGGGAGAGTGTCGACACAAAAGATCCCACTGGGTCGAAGTGTCGCCGGTCTGCACTTACTGGCCCCCACGTTATATAAGATAATCGTATGTGTTAAGCTAGAAGGTGACCGTATCTGCGTGACAAGTGTTATTCTCCTCCCACAGAATTCATTTTAAACACCTTGCCACAAGCTTTTGCCTGTGGCTTCGCTTGCGTAAAATTAGGTTACGTTGTGTTGGTAACAGTACCTTGTTTTTAAATAAAATATAGTCTGTGTTACTCGGTGACAATGTAGCTTTCTAATGGTGAAATAATTTTTATAATCGGTTTTTTAGTTTTTGAGTTAAATCCTTACAAACAAACAAACAATCAAATATACAAAAATCAAATCTTTCTTCTTTATAATATTACTAGCTTTTGCCAGCGGCTTCGCTCGCGTTAATTTAGAATTTGACAATCAATTCGGGTCGTACTCTGCTTGTAATAATATAATTCAATCATGATTCGAAAGACACGTGGCGCCATCTATTATCATAAGAACGTTATTGTTGTTTTCCTCGGAAACAGTATTTCTTTTCGGGATGAAAGGTAGCATATGTCTGTTTCTGTACACCTGACAACGTATATGCAAAATTTCAGGATGATCGGTTCAGTGGTTTAGGCGTGAAAAGGTAACAAACAAACAAACAAACACACTCATTTTCGCTTTTATAATATTAGTTAGGATTAGGATTTATAATATTATAGATATACGTATTATAGGTATATTCAGAGAGTCTCGGGTTCTAACCCACTTCGCGCACCTCTGACTTTCGGAAGTTAAATGACTTTTAGAAATTATGTGTATTATTATTTCTTACTGAGAATTTTAAAGAAAATACTCAATAACACTACCAGAGTCGAGCATCAAAGACACAGCAGTAAGAATCACTACCGTTGCGCCATTGAAGCAATCAGGAAATAAATACAGAAGAATTAAAAAACTCCGTGTTGCTTCTTCTGCTTTCTCTTGCTGATGCTTTACGAGATCTCTTATTTCAATACCATTCAAATTAGGGTTTTTGTTAACCAATTCAATATACATACGTGCAACATTTCCTTTGTTAATAGCTGTTTTAGTCTTGTTTGGTTGAATTGCCGTGTATGTTGGTCCGGAGAACACGAATAGTAGCAACACAGAGTTTTGTAATTCTTCTGTAAGTATTTATTTCCTGATGGCTTTTATAATTATGTAAATTTAGGTTAAGGTATTTATCTATGGGCCCTAGCAGCTAGAAATAAAAAAAAATCTAAAAAGAAGCTAAAAAGCTAATTTTAATGTATAACATTTGCGTAAACTGAAGACAATAATATGAAGAAGTTAATTTGTATGTCGATCTGTTTATTTTAATCACTAAACCATTGAATAGATTTTGATGATGCAGATATTAAAATGCGAACGTAGTCACGGCAGAAACTAGCATATCCTATTAATATTTTAAATGTAAATTTTTGTGATGCTGTGTGTATGTTTGTTACTCAACCATGCATTAAACTGTTAAACCGATTTTGACTTGACCTACAGATAGACCATATTCTGGCTTACCAAATATAGTACCTATAGACCATGTTTTGTCAAGATAAGAAATACTTTTCTTGACAGTAATAATAAAACTGCCCGACCCGAGCATCAAATCGGAGTCAAAGACACAGCAGTCCCCATCACTACCGCTGCGCTGAGGTAATCAGAAAATTAATACAGAGGAATAAAAAACCTAATTTTTAAAAGTCGATAAAAAAAATATGTCGGTAATCAAATCCAAGACTAGTACGTATTACTCGCTACCGCTGTGCCGAGGCTGTCAGTAAATAAACACAAGAATAAAAAGCCTCCTTTTTTTGATGTCGATTATAAAAAAACAAGGTCTTATGAACGTCTTTGTATATTAATTAATATTTATTATGGCGGGAACTGATTATAAACGCGTTAATTTTTGTATCCATCTTTAACTAATACCCGGCATACATTTCAAAACGTTTTTCAATTTTCCGGCATTTATTTTGAGGGATTGAGGATCCATCGCGGATGGGCGCTATAAATTAATCAACATTTCATCGCAATCGGATGAGCAGAATAGGCACAATAAACAAACAGGAAAAAAACAAAACAGACAATGATTTTTTGTGCTACATACTTGTGTCTTACCGTTACGTTGCCTGCGAGAATTCTATAAAACGTATACTGGGATAAAAAGTAGTTTATGTGGTAATCCCGTATGGTATATCTGCTGGCAAAGTTTAATTCAAATCTGTTTTACAATTTATGCGTGATTGAGTAACAAACATACACACAACATCACAAACATTTACTTAAAATATGAATAGGATATGCTAGGTTTTGCCGTGACTATGCTCGCATTTTTATATCTGCATTGTCTATTTCGGTTCTTCTATCAAGTTCGGTTCAATGTTTTAGTGATTAAAATAAACAGACGGACAGACAAGTTGATTTCTGCTTCTGTCTTACGTTTACGTGAATGTTTTGCATTGAAATTAAAAGTCTTTACGGATTTTATCGCGTTGTTTATTTTAAATAGTAGGTAGGTAATAAAGTTTAACAGTAGAAGTTTCATAGTTTTAACATTATGTAATAAAAGTAGAGATATAGAGTAGTTTAATTTCAATGACTTATACATATAAAATACTAGATTTTGCCTGCGGTTTCGCTCGCCTTAATGTAGCTTTGTCAATAAATTTCATTGTCTTGTGAACAGTAATTTTTCCGAATGAAGGTACCCTATGTCTGTCTTCTACCCCTGACAACGTGTATACGAAATTTCATGATAATCGGTCGAGTAGTTAAGGCGTGAAAGCGTAACAAACAAACACACATTCGAATTTTTAATATTATTTCATTTATTTATTTCACCATATAACCAACTATCTTTACCTACAGGTGACTCTCCTAATACAATAGTGGTGTAGTGATTAAAAGAAAATATAGAAAACAAAAATAAACTTAGAGAAAAATAATAAATACAATAAAAACCCAAAATTAAACAAATTAATAACATCTAAATTCACAACAAAATTAAAATTAACCAAAAAGTTTGGGTCCTCATATCTCTGCCGAACGACCAAGGCATGGAATTCTCTGCCAAGGCACGTGTTTCCTTCTTCCTTCAACCCTGGGTTCTTTAAGCGGGGCGAGAAAAAGCATCTTCTCAGGCCGTCGAAGTAGAGACCTCAACATCGCCTCGGCTACTGTGGGGGCGATGTGGAGGCCACTGCTCTTAGACCACACGACTGCTTACCATCAGGTGGAGTGTGGTCATTTTGACGAGCAAAATAAAAAAATAAAAAAAAAATCTTCATAGCCAACAATACTAATCTTAACAAATAATAATAAACTAGAATTAAGTATTTGAGGTAACAAATAATATACACGTTGCGAGCTCACTCTTTGACGCACCAAATACTTCCAATATTTAATTGTCGGCCTCGGTGGCGTAGTGGTTAGTGTAACCAACTGCCACGCCTGAGGTAGCGGGTTCGATTCCCGCACAAGTCAAACATTTGTGTGCATGAACATGGATGTTTGTCTTGGTCTGGGTGTTTCTATGTATAATATGTATGTATTTACAAAAAAATGTATATATGTATGTTTATCCATTGTCTAGTACCCATAGTACAAGCTCTGCTTAGTTTGAGCTAGATGGTGTTGTGTGTATGTGGTAGAATATTATTATTATTATTATCTCGTGTAGGTACATTATTTACAGTACTTATAGCAAGCGTTAAGGGGGTTTTAGCTAGCAAATTAGTTCTGGCTCTCGGCACTGCAAGCAATGGTGGGTTGAATTGTATATCTCACTACGGCGAAGGAAAATATCGTGAGGAAACCTGTCGAGAGTTCTTCATAATGTTCTCGAAGATATGTGAAGTCTGCCAACCCGCACTGGGCCAGCGTGGTGGACTATGGCCTAACCCTTCTCACAGTAAGAAGAGTCCCGTGCCCAGCAGTGGGACAGTTTAATACAGGGCTGATATTATTATTATTAGTCAGTAAGAGACGAAGTATTACTTATTAAATAACTAGCTTTTGCCCGCGGCTTCGCTCGCGTTAATTTAGAATTTGACAATCAATTTGGGTTGTACTCTGCTTGTAATTATATAATTCAATCATGATTCGAAACACACGTGGTGCCATCTATTATCATAAAAACGTTATTATTGTTTTTCTCAGGAACAATATTTTTTTTCGGGATGAAAGGAAGCCTATGTCCGTTTCTATACACCTGTCAACGTATATGCAAAATTTCAGGATGATCGGTTCAGTGGTTTAGGCGTGAAAAGGTAACAAACAAACAAACAAAAATTTTCGCATTTATAATATTAGTTAGGATTTATTTGACTAACTATATAAATTACAACGTAGTATTTCTTCCCTTAAACATTTTTTTTAATTTTTATTATTATTTTATTAAGGTTTACCAACAGTTGTTACAGATATAATACAGATAGGAACATACAAGTATTTGTGTCTTAAACCTAACTGCACAACCAATTACAGGCAAACACCACATGCAAAATGTTTACTGTATCAACATCTATTAATTATCTTTATATATATATAATTCTACTGTACGTGTGTATACCACTAAACTCCTCCTAAACGGCTGGACCGATTTTGATGAAACTTTTTTTTTTGTAAATACATACATATTATACATAGAAACACCCAGACCAAGACAAACATCCATGTTCATCCACACAAATGTTTGACTTATGCGGGAATCGAACCCGCGACCTCAGGCGTGGCAGTCGGTTATACTGACCACTACGCCATCGAGGCCGACAGATATAATTTAATATACTTATATATTATGTGTACTTAAATTCTAGAAATGATATTATATACTTAATTACTATTTATCACATTTTTTTATACATTTGAGATGTCTGACAAACGTCGATATTGTATCAGAATGGACGTCAGCCAGGTGTATTCGTTTATAAGTTTGCACATGAATTAGTCTTGATTCATTAGTTTGACTTATGTTGCGATCAAGCACTATGTATGTCTGCCTCCGTGGCGCAGTGGTAGTGAATGCGACTGCTGTGCATGAGGTCTCGGGTTCGAACCCCGGGTCGGCCCAACAAAAACGAATTGGGTTTTTCTGTTAAGAAATCTCAATACGAGCCCGGTGTTAGGAATGCGGTATTAGACACCCCCGTGCCTCGGAAAGCACGAAAAGCCGTTGGTCCTGCGCCTGATCTCTCTCCGGTCGTGTCGGATTACCGTCCCATCGGATCATGAGAGTTAGGGAACAGAGAGTGCACTTGTGTTTGCGCACACGCTTGTGCACTATAATATATCCTACGCAGATGGCCAGTCTCCGTTAAGATTGACCGCCGTGGCCGAAATTCGGTCTGGAGGACATTATGTCCCGGGTTTGATAGTTGGGTCAGACAATGGTATTGCTTTTAGAGAATTCTCAGTAGCGACATGATGTCTCGCAAAATACCAATATGACAGGTAAATAGCAATCGTATTTGATGTTCCGTGATGGTAATACTCTCGTCTTCTACAACGTGGAACATAAAAAAAGCCGGCGGAATGTGAGCGCTATACTCTACCATTCCTATTAAAATGTATCAGCGTGATTGTCTTTTTGTCTTTCAGACTAAATTTTACTTTTCGGCTGCCAATCTCTACGGAATGATTTGATTTGTACGAGTGTGTGCGCAAACACAAGTGATATTCTCTAACTGCCGCTTTCTATATTCAATCTCAATTGAAATATTGCTATCTGAGTTAGAATTTCGACATATTTTCTAAGGAAGATCTCAAGAAGAAATTGGATATAGAAAGCGGAGTTTCAATGTTTAAGAAAGATTTTATTTAAATATCCTTAAACGTTAATCTCCTAGTCCGATGGGACGGTAATCCGACACAATCGGAGAGAGTTCAGGCGTAGAACCAAAGCCTTTAAACGTGAGCACGGGGATGAAACACTGCCAATTTCCTAACATCGGATAATTATTGAGAATTTCCTGACAGCAAAATGATCATTTTGATTTTTAGGCCTGGGATTCGAACCTGATACCTTATAATCCGCTGCCGAATACATTATCCACTACACTAACAAGGATTTTCAAGTCTTATTATATTATTTATTGACTAGCAGTTGCAAATCAAGAAAGATAACATTAAAAAAATAGGTCATACATAACTAGATGTTCCCACTGTTTCACCCGCGTTTATCGTTATTGCGCCGCTCCCGTGGTTCGTAGCGTGATGTTATATAGCCTATAGCCTTCCTCGATAAATAGGCTATCCAACACTAAAACAATTTTTTAAATAGAACCAGTAGTTCCTGAGATTAGCGGGTTCAAACAAACCAACTCTTCAGCTTTATAATATTAGTATAGATTAAATATTTTGCGTGCTTATTCTTTTTTAAATTCTAGTATTCTTGTTAACCCCTGCAGCTAAGCTAGAATATTAGTATTAGAAGTGGGTTCACGTCAGTATTGCAATGGGTGGAATACGAACCCGCGACCTTTCGATTGCAAGTCTAATACTTTATCCATTGGGCTACCGCCGCTTCCTGTTACGTACTTGAGTTATTTTTTACACGATATTACTTAGTTTTCGTATAAATATTAACGTTTCCTGAAAATACCATTCTGTAAAAAGCCAATAGTATGTTTTTGTGTGTAATTTCACACAAAAACATAAAGAGGCACAAGACACATTTTTTGTTCGGTACAGGAATCGGAAACCGGCGCGTCGGTTTCCCGCCATTTTGCAATATCATTTATTAATACTGAAATCATTATTTATAATGCTTTTAATTAGTGCTTATTAGCAATTATTATATATAAATTATAACGTTCAGCAATTCTCGTTATTTTTTATTCATGTACGTGCAAAAATAAAGCAGGTGGTTTTGTTGTAATAACTTCATAAATATTTTTACCATTTAGATTTTACCGCTAAAATATAATCAAGATATTAACATAGCCATACAAATTGCTAGAGTTTTTTAACTTTTATATATGGTATATAATTAAATCTATTAATAATATATCACCTTTGAATAAAATTATACTTATTTTAAGTAACCTTTTCGAAATTTCTAGATAGATATGTACGTCAAACAGTAAATTAAAAACTCCCCTCTAACGTATCCAAAAAAAACGTTTTCAAAAACCTCTTGCTAAAAACCAAACCCAAAAATCAACCCTAGCATTTATAACCTCAATAACCTATCCAACAAAAATCATCCCTTACTAACCCTAAAACGACATTTTGAAGAACATGATCAATCAAAAAAAATATTGGCAATCAAAAAATCACACATTACCTTCATCGATAAAACACATCACATCACAAAAACACACAGTCAGACAACATCACTATCACACACTGATAACGTTATCACTGAAACAACTTCCATATCAAAACCGAAAAAAAAATACACGCTTTTTTATAACTGCAACCTCAGAGGCAATCGCCGCTTGCGATGTCTTTTGATCAACTAAAAACTTGTCTCGGAAAATGTGTAGGCGTTGTGCAGTTGAGTGGGATAGAGGTATGTGGCTGCGTGGGTGGGAAAGAGAGGTTGTAAGGCTTCGGAGGCGTGTCATTGGGGGTGTGGCTTAAGTTTGCATAAATGACAGGCGAATACGGACAGCGCGCAGCGGCAGTGTTAACCGAAGTTCAAGTAATATATTTTGCGATACCGGGCTTTTTGCTCGGAGCGCATTGTCTTGGTTTTTTTTTATAGGGTTAAGATGTGTGGTGTTTGTTTTTAATTCGCCATGCTTGCGGTAGGTTCAGGTATAGATATTTTGAGCCTATTTGTGTATGTCTATTTCTATTTTTGTTGCGTGTTTCTTTGGCCTATCGGAAGGTGTCACGTTCAAAGATATTAGAATGTAATGTAATGCCGAGTTTTGTGGATTTGTTAGTTCTGTGGTTAGGTTTGTGCTTACGCTTCTGGAGGGTCGTGAGGTTTTGAATTCGATTCTCGAGTAAAGTATTTTAACGTTTTGTTATTAGGAGATTTATTATAATAGTACTTTCTACTGAGAATTAATATACCTGATATTAGGTATACCCAGTATATCGGTTGCTCATTGGATAAGACATTGAAATTCAACTGCACGGATGGCGTAGCTGGTTCAGTGGTCGCTTCGACACTGCCACTGCGCTGTTGTGGGTTTGAATCCCACACGAGACAAAAATTTGTGTGATCCACAAATGGTTGTTCCGGATCTGGAAGTTCTATGCGACCGTTGTTTGAATTTTTGTACAGTCCTCCGTGATACAGGAATTATACATAGTGCGGATGTTGTCTTTTTAAAAGAAAACTAAAAAAAATTGGTTGTCTGTAAAGTCGATTTACGGACGATAGTTTAACGTGACAACGTCATAACAAAATTTCATTCCCGTAACGCTACAATGAGCGTAACGGGACAATAAGCGTAACGGGACAATGAGCGTAACGGGACAATGAGTCAGCTTTTTCGTGCGTGCAGCCGGCGTTCATCGATTTATTAGACGTCACATCAAAAAATAATTGCGGTCGGGTGGTAGTGAGTTCGTATCCCATCAATTGCATTATCAACGTTGTACTGAGTTAAACTAACCCGTACATAGGTAAGTGCATTGTGACACTTTTCGATACTATCCGGCTCGAAGGACCATAAATGTACGGGTTAGTTTAACTCAGTACAGACGTGAATCCACTCCTAACACAATAATTCTAGCTTAGCTTGAGGAGTTAACAAGAATAACTAGTCATTTAGATGGCTTCGATGGCGTAGTGGTTAGTGTAACCGACTGCCACGCTTGACGTCACGGGTTCGATTCCCGCACAAGTCAAACATTTGTGTGCATGAACATTGATGTTTGTCTTGGTCTGGGTGTTTATATGTATAATATGTATGTATTTACAAAAAAAAGTATGTATGTATGTTTATCCGTTGTCTAGTACCCATAGTACAAGCTCTGTTTAGTTTGGGCTAGATGGCGTTGTGTGTATGTGATAGATAGAATATTATTAGAATATTATTATTTGTAACTGAATTTGCTAGTAATATTTAAAAATAAAACTGTGTGGATCCTGAAATATAACTGGGCTGAAATATCGATGTAAAACACCTATGTCTACATCTTCAGGGAAAACGCTGGGCACGACCAGCGGACTGCAGACAGTTGAGAGCAGCCCTACCGGCCATCTCACCACGTCTGACACACCGCCTGCACAACCTACAAAGATTGGACCTTCGGACCATCGTGGGGATCCTAACAGGACAATGTCCCCTGAACAAACATCTGTACAACATCGGAGCAACAGACAGCCCACTCTGTAGGGGATGTTTGACCGAAGAAGAATCTGCTGCCCATGCCATGTCGTCCAGCACAACGAAAGGAAATCCTCAACAACGAAAGGAAGACCCCAAGAATCTTCTGTGCTTCTGAGCGGAGTTAGACTGGCTGTCTCCATAACCGGCCAACTCTCACGCACGATTTTATTTGTGTCGGTACGCATCGACCCTGTCCGAAAACGAAGGTGGCGTTTCGCCCATTAAATTAATCCGTTGTGTGCGAATAGACACCTAAAGAAATATTATTTTAAACGATCACTAAGCGATAAAATTTGTTCAAATGAAGTACTGGTCTAGTCTTAGACCCAGTAGGTACCTACATTCAGGATACCTGTTAGCTATAGTAATATCAGCCCTGTATTAAACTGTGAGAAGGGTTAGGCCATAGTCCATCACGCTGGCCCAGTGCGGGTTGGCAGACTTCACATATCTTCGAGACCATTATGGAGAACTCTCAGACATGCAGGTTTCCTCACGATGTTTTCCTTCACCGTTAAAGCAAGCGATAATTAACTAATTAATACGAATATAACTTCGAAAAGTCATAGATATGCGCCTTCGGATACTAATATTATAAAGAGGAAAAAGGAGAGAAAAAGAAAAAAGAAAGAAACGTGTATAAAATTTCATGTTGATCGGTCGAGTAGTTAAGGCGTGAAAGCGTAACAAACAAACTCACATATAATCCTAACTACACCCTAATGATATCCTAACTTAGGATATCATTAGGGTGTATTAAACACACATTTTGAAAATCATGCTCTTTTTAACATTACTTGGACCTTAGGTTACAAATGACTATTTTATTCTTGTTCAGCCAACTTAACTTACTAAGCCTACTCCTCTGGGAAACCCCAGTAACTCTACATACATATATTATGTATTTTCGCACAAAACAAACTATTAATATTTATATAATACCTATATACTATCACATACACACAACACCATCTAGCCCGAACTAAACAGAGCTTGTACTATGGGTAAACATACATACGAGTATTTACCTTCTTTTTGTAAATACATACATATTATACATAGAAATACCCAGACCAAGACAAACATCCATGTTCATGCACACAAATGTTTGATTTGTGCGGGAATCTAACCCGCGACCTCCGGCGTGACAGTCGGTTATACTAACCACTACGACATCGAGGTCGACTTGTAAGCCATGCCGGTCTTTAATTATCGTAAATAATAATTATACATGTTTCTATCGTATTTGCTGCATAGCACTCAATGTGTTAAATATAGTATAAATAAAATTATAAATTGTTATAGAGCGTATCTCGCCAACAAGCTGTGCAACTTGGCGAGGTGTTTTGTATTTTGCACTATAGTGTATATTTACCAATGCACCCCGCCAGCTAAGCTAAATAATTTATTTGATTTTAATCAGAACGTCTGTATGTTACTTTTTTTTTTTTTTTTTTTTTTTTAATCTTTTATTGTTTAGGGACTTTTATCTGTTTAGGATATGTCAGTCCCATCAAGCCTTAAACTTAAATATACACATATAACTTATATCTAAATAAAATTAACAGGAATAGACACTCAAACACTGCATACAATTAAGAGCCATCATATTTGTACAAGGCTAGATCATAAATAAGTTTAGCTTCACTGGATGTTGGTATAGACAAAATACTTTGCATTATACCAACATCCAGCCTATTAATGTTAAGCTCCCGTATCATACTATCCCTCTGTCTTTTATTCTTTGAACACTCCATCAACAGGTAACACTAGTATGTTACTTACACTTATAAACGGACAATAATTGTGAATACGTAATATATTATAGACCAAGGCCGATACGAGGCCGATCGTTAAATGCTCCTTCTATAAAAATTTAGATCGAATCCCAGTAAAGGCAGTCAAACTTAACGCGTAAGTCATCTACAGAAGTTCTTTGTCTTTTCGTGTGGTTAGTGGCCAACCACACGAAAAGACGAAAAGACGAAGGACGTAGGCCTCTGACATGGCTTAACGACTGCTGTCAATTTGACAACAACCGGGACCGACTTTTTACGTGCCCTCCGAAGCACAGAAACGCTCAGATGAAATACTACTAAGGACTGCTTAGAAGTATTTCGTCTGAGCGTTTCTGTGCCATCTATAGACTGACCGCACCCAACGTTGCTTAACCTCGCTAATCGTTTACCGATCAGTGAGCCCAACTGGCTAAAAGCGCCTATGCACAGGTGATATTATGGTACACAAGTGTATGCAAATAAAAGTGCGTTCTCTTTTCTCTAGCTCTCATAATCCGATGGGACTTCAATCCGACAACACCGGGAAAGATCAGGCGCACGATCAACGGCTTTACAAGCTCTTCAAGGCACCGGGGGTGTGTAACTCCGACAACTTTCTTACTCCGGGCTTTTAGTAAAAATTTCTTAATACATACATACATACATAGATTCACGCCTGTTTCCCAGAGGGGTAGGCAGAGACTACGGATTTCCATTTGCTACGATCTTGACACACTTCTCTGGCTTCATTCACTTTCATCACATACCTCATACACGCCCGTCGGTTCAAGCTGCTCTTAACCTGGCCCTTGCCCAGAATTTCTTGATAGAAGAACCTAATATTTTTTGCCGTTTCGGCATTCGAATCCAAGACAGCTTAGCTGTTGCAATCACAACTATTGCAATAGACAGGGTCTGACAGCAAACTCAATACGTGACCCAGTAATTGAACCCGGAACCTCATGCTCGGTAAATGCGCTAATACTCCAATATACTACTAAACTAATGAGGCATCATAGAGTAATATTGCAGCTTTATATTCCACCATCTTGTTTATGGCCACGCTTGAACACCCTTGACCTTTCGGGCGCTAGTTTTATTTCTACTTAGTTATGTAATTAAAGCATAATTTACTGTATGGTAACGTGACTGCACAGATGATGTGTTGCGTGAAATGATGTGCACGCGGAAAGTGGTGTAGGTTCGATCCCCGTATTGGACATAACTAAAGTTTTGAATATCTTCTATCAAGATGGCAAAAAAAAAACAGGTTAGGTTAGTCTCCATTGGGTGAGAAAGGGAACACCCCAGGTTTTTAGTGGGTATACCAACGTGTTTCTTGCTGGGACACACACCCCGCTGGTGCCGTCCCGTAGCCGGCGGATAGTGCATGAAGCATTTACCTGGGTATCAAAAAAAAAAAGTACAAAAAGGTTAGGTCTTAGGAACTACTGGTTATATTTGTTTCTTTAAAAAATGATTCCTGGACCAGGAATAATTACTCGCGGAGGACTTTACAAATAATCAGAGAAGAAAAAAAAGGTTAGTCTCAGGAACTACTGGTTATATTTGTTTCTTTAAAAAATGATTCCTGGACCAGGAATAATTACTCGCGGAGGACTTTACAAATGATCAGAGAGGAAAAAAAAGGTTAGTCTCAGGAACTACTGGTTATACTTGTTTCTTTAAAAAATGATTCCTGGACCAGGAATAATTACTCGCGGAGGACCTTACAAATAATCAGAGAGGAAAAAAAAAGGTTAGTCTCAGGAACTACTGGTTATACTTCTTTCTTTAAAAAATGATTCCTGGACCAGGAATAATTACTCGCGGAGGACTTTACAAATGATCAGAGAGGGAAAAAAAGGTTAGTCTCAGGAACTACTGGTTATATTTGTTTCTTTAAAAAATGATTCCTGCACCAGGAATAATTACTCGCGGAGGACTTTACAAATAATCAGAGAGGGAAAAAAAGGTTAGTCTCAGGAACTACTGGTTATACTTGTTTCTTTAAAAAATGATTCCTGGACCAGGAATAATTACTCGCGGAGGACTTTACAAATAATCAGAGAGGGAAAAAAAGGTTAGTCTCAGGAACTACTGGTTATACTTGTTTCTTTAAAAAATGATTCCTGGACCAGGAATAATTACTCGTGGAGGACTTTACAAATATTCAAACAGCGGTCACAAAGAACTACCAGACTCGGAACAATCATTTGTGGTAAATACAAATTATGGTCCCTATGGCGATCGAACCCACAACACTTAGTGCAGTGGCGTGACGAGGCGACCTCTTGAACTAATACGTCATTTGTGCAGTTAATCTATATATTAATACGTGAAGCAAAAACTTTGTACACCTTTTTACGAAAATTGTGCGGACGGAGGAGTATGAAATTTGGCACAGTTAAAGTTTATATGGACAAGGAGGGGCGAATCCTAATATTTATATAAAACTAGCTTTTGCCCGCGGCTTCGCTCGCGTTAATTTAGAATTTGACAAACAATTCGGGTTGTACTCTGCTTGTAATAATATAATTCAATCATTCTTATGATAATAATATCATAAGAACGTTTTTGTTGTTTTCCTCGGGAACAGTAATTTTTTTCGGGATAACAGGTAGCCTATGTTCGTTTCTTTACACCTGACAACGTATATGCAAAATTTCAGTATGATCGGTTCAGTGGTTTAGGCGTGAAAAGGTAACAAACAAACTCATTTTCGCTTTTATAATATTAGTTAGGATTAGGATATACATTAGAAATACATTAAATTAATGAAAAAACAATATACGCACACAAGCAGGCATTTGACACACGCAGTCGAAGCGCGTAACTATGGTTACATAATATATGTATATCAATATATAATGACATAAATTATCAGCAATATCTTACAGGCAAACTTTGGTCGAATTTCGAGCACTAGGCGACCGCTAGTTCACATGAGTAAGTGTAACTTTGACGTTCATAAGTGTTACTTTGTAACCTATATGAATAAACTATAAAAATAACCCAAGACCTTAGGCACAGCAGTCGCATTCACAACCACTGCGCCATCGAAGCAGATTTTAATTAATTTTGATTGATTATTGAGTGTTCAATGTAAAGTTTTTATACAACTTAGATGGTAAGCCAGTCCCATAGTCTATGGTGTCTAGTAATTTATTCAATTAGCTTAAAAAGAAACACATACCATAAACGCTTCTTAGAAAAACCCACATGTCACATGTGCATACCCTTAAAGGTGTGATATATACGTAAATAGTTTTTTATTAAAGGAACCAGCTCGATAAAATATAATAATAATATTGTATCACATACACACAACACCATCTAGCCCAAACTAAGCAGAGCTTATACTATGGGTACTAGACAATGGATAAACATACATATATACTTTATTTTTTGTAAATGCATACATATTATACATAGAAACACCCAGACCAAGACAAACATCCATGTTCATGCACACAAATGTTTGACTTGTGCGGGAATCGAACACGCGACCTCAGGCGTGGCAGTCGGTTACACTAACCACTACGCCATTGAGGCCGTTAAATTAGCTTATAAAGAAATACATACCATAAACGCTTCTTAGAAAAATCCACATGTCACATGTGCATACCCTGAAAGGTGTGATATATACGTAAATAGTTTTTTTATCAAAGTAACCAGGATCGATAAAATTCGCAACGAGTATGTGCGAGGAAGCCTCGGTATACCCGACATCGCCGACAAGATGCAGGAGAGTGGGCTGAGATGGTATGGTCACGTAAAAAGAAGGCTACCAGACTACGTGGGAAATTTGGCACTACAGCTTGACCTCCCGGGTCGGAGACCTAAAGGTAGACCCAAAACAAGGTGGAAAGATGTAGTGCTAAAGGACAAGAGTGAATGTAACGTTACTGACGATGATGTTGGAGACAGAGCGAAGTGGAGGAGACAAATAAGGAAAGTTGACCCCACTATCATGTGGGATAGCTAGGAAGAGAGAGAGAGAGATTTTTGAAATTAAACTACTATATACGGATTTTATCGCGTTGTTTATTTGACACTTTATTACAAAATTTTGAAAACTGTTACACTACTATTACTACTAAACTTTACAAATTTTTAAGCTAATTAAATTATTGAAACTATTTATACTATTACTATACTATTATACTATTTATATTTATGTTTACACTTTCCCCGACGTTTCGGTTGCTTTTCAGCAGCCATGGTCACGGGGAGACTAAGAAAATAACACAAATAACATTCGCGTAAACGAGAGATTTTTTATCAAAGAATTGCTTTTGCACGCGGCTCCGCTCGCGTAAGGTTACGTAAGGTTAGATAGGTTACTATAACCATGAAATCTGCATACCTAAGAGTTCTTCATAATGTTCTCGAAGATAATATGTGAAGTCTTCCAACCCGCACTGAGCCAGCGTGGTGGATTAAAGCCTAACCCTTGTTACTCTGAGCAGAAGCTCCTGCCCAGCAGTGGGACAGGATTAACACAGGGCTGATATTATTATAGATGGGAAATAAGTCATGAGTCATCTGATGGCAGGTGACTCATGACATATTTGCCAACCCTTCTCGCACTGTGACGAGGCCTGTAGAGCTCTTAAACTTTTAAGATATGCTGCTATGAGGGCGGTGTGGAGGCCACTGCTCTTAGACCACGCGACTACTTACCATCAGGTGGAGTGTGGTCATTTTGACGAGCAAAAAAAAGAAAGAAAAATAAAATAACGGAACTCTCACCAAATACGTTTTAATTAATGGAACTCCATATCAAATGATTACAAATCAAAGACACTTTAATTTAAATGAGAACAAAAACTTTTACTATGAATATTTTAAAAGTGAAACACTTTCATACATTACTTTAGCTTTTATTGTGAAGAATAAAATTGTTTCACTGTTTAATCAATAATTGCTTTATAGTTCGGTACCATTAACCCGCCCCGGCTTTGTACGGGTAGAACAAAACCATAACAAATGATAAACTTAAACATTCCTCATGAATCACTCTGTATATTGATGAGAATCGCATGAGTTTATCGCAAACAGACAGATAGACACGGCGGGAGACTTTGTTTTCTAATATTATGTCCGACAGTTGTATGCGCATATCTGGGATAGCATCCAATTTCGACCTGAATTTGTTATTTGTGTAAGTTTAGATATGTGTAAGCTGAAAACGTTAAAGGATACGTAGTGACAAATGGAAGCAATTTTTAAGGTAGTAGATCCTAGCTGGTTTCAGCATGAATGGGCCGGATCGACCGGGGTAGTACTACCCTCTCACAGAATACCGGCGTGAAGTAACGGTACCCGTACTGTTGCGTTTCGTATCAGTGAGTGAGAGAGCCGGAGGCCTAGTTACCCTGATCCTTTTCCAATCCTTTCCTTTGTTCTTTCCCTCCTTCATTCCATTTTAAAGGGCTGGCAACGCACTTGTAACTCCTTTGGGGTTGCGGGTGTCCATGGGCGGCGGTAATCGCTTACCATCAGGCGATCCGTCTGCTCATTTGCCCAACTATGTCATAAAAAAAAATCAACATTAACCAAAAATTGTGGTATTATTTAAGCCAAAAATACATAATTTTGCGGAAACTTAGTGACTTTTTACGGAACCCCTAGGTTCCGCGGAACCCACTTTAGGAATCGCTGTTGTAGAGGCCCTAGCAGTATGACAGTTTATACCTAACAGTTCTGATATTATAATTAAAGAGGTATTTCCCTCGCTCTCTCACCATGTTTGCTAAGCCCAGCAGTGGGACTATTGTCGCACTTCTGGACACGTGCCTCTACGGTCCTGATATTATTATTATAGAGATTTGTCGGCCTCGACGGCGTAGTGGTTAGTGTAACCGACTGCCACGGCTGAGGTCGCGGGTTCGATTCCCGCACAAGTCAAACATTTGTGTGCATGAACATGGATGTTTGTCTTGGTCTGGGTGTTCTATGTATAATATGTATGTATGTTTATCCATTGTCTAGTACCTATAGTACAAGCTCTGCTTAGTTTGGGCTAGATGGTGTTGTGTGTATGTTATAGAATTATTATAGAGGTATTTCTCTGGCTCTTACACCATGTTTCCTGCAGACCTCATATTAACTTAATCTAGCACTGTCCACAATAAATCAAGAGCTCGCATGATAACTTGACCTAATAAATCATTTCAATACCTATATCGGACACCATTTTTCTACTAATCATAAATATTCATAATATACACAATTATTTAAGTGACGTAAACTATGGTGGCAAACAAGCACACGGCCCACCTGATGGTAAGTGGTCACGGTAGCCTATGGATGCCTGCAACAGCAGAGGCATCACTAGCGAGTTGCCGACCCTTTAGGAAAGGAAGTAGGAAGAAGAAGGAGCGGGAAGGGGTAAGGGGGTGATTGGGCCTCCGGTACTCTCACTCACCGAACGAAACACAACAGTAGAAATACTGCTATTTCTCGTTGATATTATGTTAGAGGGTAGTCCTTCCCCGGTCGAGCCGACCCATTCATGCTGAAATCAGCGAGCCTCTACTGCAGACCCCACATTAACTTAATCTAGCACTGTCCTCAATAAATCAAGAGCTAGCATGATCACTTGAACTAATAAATCATTTCAGTACCTAATCGGACACCATTTTTCTACTAATCATTCATAATATACACAATTATTTAAGTGAGGTAAACACATTGGTTCATCTATACTAATTTTATATACAGGAAAGATTTGTTTGTTTTGTTTGTAATTGATAAACTTTGAAACTATTTATTTGATGTATAAATGCTGCATACTGCTCGCTTGCCATCTTCTTCTCCCTACCCTTTATTATTCCCAAGTCACTTGGGGTCGGCTTTCTAGTCTAACCGGATTTGACTGGATATTAGTTTTTACACGGAGCGGGTGCCATCTGAGGGATTTCTGAAGAGGGGTGGGCCTCCGGTACCCTCAATCACTCGACGAAACACAACGCAAGCGCTATTTCACGCCGGTTTTATATCACCGTGATATCACTCCAGTCGAGCCGGCCCATTCGTGCCGAAGAGTGGCTCTCCCACGGACAAAATAATTGCTTATGTTTCTTAAAAATCACAGATTACGTAATACCCGCGCGTCTTTGTTAGAGACCAAAGTGGTAATACTGTTCGTGTCAATTGATGGACGGTACCGTCTGACAGTTTGACAGTATAATGGTATAAATATGGTGGTATAGCGGTACTAGGTACTGTTATGCATTAGGTCCCGAGTTTCTATTCTTAAAAAAGAAAACTCTTGCATTATGAATAATTCCTGTGTCGCGGGGGACTTTACAAAGTTCAAACAACGGACACAATGAACTCCCAGACTCTGAACTACCATTTGTGGATTACACAAAATTTTGCCTCGTATGGGATTCGAACCCACAACTTGGCGCACTAGCAGTGGCGAGGTGACTACTTAAACCTCTACGCCATCCGTGCAATTCCGAGTACATAATATCAGACTTCTTTAGCGACCCAAATGGTAACGAATGAATTTCTTGATAGATAATAATATTATAACAATATCAGCCCTGTATTAAACTGTCCCACTGCTGGGCACGGGCCTCTTCTCAGTGTGAGAAGGTTTATGCCATAGTCCACCACGCTGGCCCAGTGCGAATAATAATAATATTGTATCACATACACACAACACCATCTAGTCCAAACTAAGCAGAGCTTGTACTATGGATAAACATACTTATATACTTTTTTTGTAAATATATACATAGAAACACCCAGCCCAAGATAAACATCCATGTTCATGCACACAAATGTTTGACTTTTGCGGGAATCGTACCCGCGACATCAGGCGTGGTAGTCAGTTATATTGACCACTAACTACGTCATTGAGGCCGACTATCTATATATTAATACGTGAAGCGAAAACTTTGGATCCCTTTTTACGAAAATTGGGCGGACGGAGGAGTATACACTTATAGTTTATACAGAGAAGAAGTGACGAATGCTAATATTTCTTTTAAATTATGCGTAAAAATACATTAAATTAATGAAAAAGTAGTACACGCACACAACCATGCATTTGACACACGCATTGGAAGCGCATTACTATGGCTACATATATCAATATATAATGACATAATTATATCAGCAATATCTTACAGGCAAACTTTGGTCGAATTTCGAGCACTAGGCGACCGCTAGTAAATATAAATTATAAAGCTTTTATGCTGTTTGTCTGTTTGTTTTGAATAACGTTCAAAATCTAACATAAGGGCTATATTGTGCCTGATACCTACATAACAGCAGGCTCGCTCCCATATTCATGGGATCTTAAGAGCAAACATAGAAAGGCGTACCAGGATATAAGTAGCGTATGTGTTAGAGCAGCGATAGCTCAGTGGGGAGACCAACAGACTGCAATGCAGAGGGTCTCGGGTTCGAACCCACGTCGCGCACCTCTGACTTTCGGAAGTTATATGACTTTTCGAAATTATGTGCGTATTGATTGACAAGTATCGCCTGCTCCGTGCCTCGGAGAGCACGTTAAGCCGTTGGTCCCGGCTGCCATGAACATCTATGGCAGTCGTTATTGGGAGAGTGTCGACACAAAAGATCCCACTGGGTCGAAGTGTCGCCGGTCTGCACTGACTGGCCCCCACATAAGATAAGATAAAAGCAAACACTACGGGCGAGAGAATTGAAAAATAGGTATTTGTAAAATCTATTGCTGTCGCGCAGTGCCCGCAGAGCGCGATAGATACAACTACAGCTTGAACCGAAAATACCTATTAAAAGTACACAAAATCAACGTTTCGTAGTCCCCTGATTCCTTCTCCAAAACTTGACCGATTTAACTACCTTTTTCATTAAAAAATATTTTAATGGAAAAAGTTTATTTTTTTATATAATCTAGTTAGTTTTCTGGATGTTTGAACACAGCGGAAAATCTGGCCAATTTTTGAGGTTTTTGAAGGCTGATGTCTCTTTTAATAATTAATTTATGATAAAAAGGAAAACATTGGGACATGCTAATATAGGCCAGACATTTTTTGGAAATAAATTATTGCTCTACTGGCATTATCCAGGGAGGAAACATGGGACTACGTTTGTATGGGAAAACGGCCCTTGTGTTTTTTCTTAAAACAGATGGTAAAATGTTCAGTTGTTGTAATGCACGTAATCTAAAAAAACGTGTAACCTGCTGTGTATGTACAACTAGATGTTCCCGCGGTTTCACCCGCGTTTATCGTTACTGCGCCACCCCCGTGGTTTGTAGCATATTGTTATATAGCCTATAACCTTCCTCGATAAATAGGCTATCCAACACTAAAATAATTTTTCAATTCGAACAAGTAGTTCCTGAGATTAGCGCGTTCATACAAACAAATAAACAAACTCTTCAGCTTTATAATATTAGTAAGGAATTCTAGAAATTAACACATTTTAATTTTTACAAAACTTATTTTACATTCACAACCTGCTTCATAATGTAATTCAAATAAAAAATAAATCTTATAGTTCGAAAAAATGGTATCACGTGACCTTGAGGTCAGAGGTAAAGATCATAGTCATTTCGGGGTATATCGACTATGCTGAGTCGAATGGCGTTGACCGCGAGTATCTAACTCTTACGGTTCTTGAGTTGAAAGTTGTATACAGACAGACGGACGAACGGACGGATAAAGCTGTTGTATAAGATTTTTTTCGAACTCTAAAACATCGAATACGACGCTTATTTTATGCTAAATTTAAAATTTCAAATATCGAACGTTTGAGTTCCAATTTTCAAATTTGAACTTGGAACGTCCAGTTCGGATGACGCGCAAAAACTGAGCGCGCGCTGACCGCCGTCATCTGCAGTGGACAAGGATTTGAATAGAGACGACTTACGTATTTTTATTTATTACTAGCTTTTGCGCGCTGCTCCACCTGCGTCGTACCTACATCAATAATAAGTAGCCTATGTCCTTCCCCAGGTTTTAAACTATATCTGTACCAAATTTCATCTAAATCGGTTGTGTGGTTTAGCCGTGAAAAGGTAACAGACAGACAGACAGATAGACAGAGTTACTTTCGAATTTATAATATTAGTAAGGATTATGCTAATATCGTTCCTCTCGAAATTCATGTACAAAAAAACTATCGTCCATTTTATATTATTATATCGTCCCTTTCCCTCTTCCCGCTCCTTCTCCTTCCCACTTTCTTTCCTGAAGGGTCGGCAACGCGCAAGTGATGCCTCTGGTGTTGCAGGCGTCCATTAGGCTACGGTGACCACTTACCATCAAGTGGGCCGTATGCTTGTTTGTCACCATAGTCGTATAAAAAAAAAACTTCTGCGCCTGCGAGGGAATTTGCTGCCAACTATTGATAGTAGTCTCTCTCGGTGGTCTCCTTTAGATGACTGGTCCCCATTAACAATCTTGAATCCTTAAACTGCTAACACAGTGTGTCTAGTTATTGGAGATCAACACTGTTGTAAGTTTTGATCAAACGTTGCAAAACAGTGACGAAAATATTTTACTATTTATGAGACGTGTATAAATCAATTAAGCAATCTAAAATTATAATAATGCTATATTTCTGTTATAATTACAACGAATAAGGTAAAATTATAAATGGCGTTTTTTCAAGCGTGTAATTCAATTAGAAACATACGAATCATAATTTAATATTGCTATTATTTTATTATTCTAACGCAACGATAAATATTTTTTGGGTTTCCATATTAAACTTATAGTATTGATTACATACTAGCTATCGCCTGTGACTTCGTTTGTGTGATATGTTATTAAAATATTACTTAAGTTACATAGGTATGCTGATTGCTGAAAAGATTGTAGAAGCCCTATACGTAAATAGGTATACCAATTTAACAAAAAGTATGGAACTACGTTCTACCCATTTTTTTAAAACTTCATTTTACCCGTGGCTTCGCTCACGTTAATTTTGATGTTGTTAATAATTTTCTATGCCTCGGGAACAGTACTTTATTCTGGATGAGAGGTTCTGTATATCCTTTTCGTAGCCCCTGGCATTGTGTATGTGAAATTTCATAATGATCAATCACTATTAGCAAACAAACAAACTCATATTCGCATTTATAATAATAGTTACGATTTTTGCTCAAACTGGAGCTGCTGATTTTTAATCCATCCTACAGAATACCACAGCTGCTGCTTCCTTTTCTGAAGGTTCACGAACATGTAAATAAAAAAAAATCGGTAAAATATTTGTATAAAATTTTGGTAGCCTATATCAATGTTCGAGGTAATCTTAACCAACTAGGCAATCCTGATTTACGAGGCAAACAAGAACAACAAACAGACCTGGACGCAGCAAAAAAAATCTAATACATGACATGAATTGAAGCTGAAATAAACGAAACACAACACAAAAATGCAAACAATTTCTGTGTAATTTTGTGTAATGAAGAGCATATCTTCTGAGAATTGTTAATTAACATTCTTTGAATAAAACGAATCTCATTCAACACGTTCTATTGTGTTGTTATGGTATCTAATTAGTATTTAATAGGATTTAGCGAGATCATGCATATACATGAACCAAATTATATTAACGCGAAACGATATTATAATTAATGCAGACAATTAAGTGATTTAGCACTGTCTGTAATCGAATTGACGCACAGACTTATTGATCTTTGAAGGGGTAGGTAGAGGTGCTAGTCAAGCTATGTTTTAGGTCATACGAATAGTGGAGAGCCTTATGCCATCAAACGACCTTGTTGCTAAGAATTTTATAAACAAACATTGTGGCCGTACCGAAAATCAACTATTCAGTCTCATGCACAGTCAATTTTGAAAGCCATGGATTAAAATTCGCAGCTACACTTGCTGATGTTAATAAATTCGTTTTTATTTTTCATCAGCTTTTTTATGTTCCACTGGGGCAAAAGCGTTTCCCTTCGACTTGCAAATTACTCTTGGTGGATATTTCAGCATGAATGGGCCGGCTCGACCGGGGAAGGACAACCCTCTCACAGAATATCGACGTGGAATAGCAGTAGTCCTACTGTTGTGTTTCGTTTGGTGAGTGAGAGTACCTACCGCTCCCTTTCCTTCCCACGTCCTTTCCTAAAGGGTCAGCAACTCGCAAGTGATGCCTCTGGTGTTGCAGGCTACGGTGACCACTTACCATCAGGTGGGCCGTATGCTTGTTTGCCACCTTAGTTGTAAAAAAAAAAGAAGTATGCCAGTCCCTTTCAAAAGTGTCCAGATCGTCCAAATTTCGTTATAAAAATAATAACATGTAGGGAGATAAGGCTTAAAAACTGGAGCAAGCTAACTTGAAAACTATTTTGGGAACCTTGTGTTGAATTCTTGACTTGCGATTTCAGATTTATAACTAGGTATAAAGACAATAATATAGTCGTTTCTGTTTCGAGCGAGATCCCTTATGTTGCCTTCATCTTTTCTAGTGGTATGTCATTTGACTGCATAAATTTTACAGAGGTATATCTAGTTGCACCGAGTGCTGTGGATCACATCCCCGCACGGGGAAAATAAATCTAAGCATTTTGAGAGTTAGTATTTTTCTAATACGTTCATCGTGACAATGATTTAGTAAGTGTCGGAGCAGTATTAAAAAATACTACGACCACCTTACCTGTAGCCAAGGACATGCTTTATTGTCGTCTCAGTATTAAAAAATATTGGGGCAGTCTTTGGGGACTGCTGATAGAAGTGAAAACTTTAATCTTTGATCATAAACACTTCTTTATAAACAAAAAAAATAAAATAAAATGGAAAGCGTGCATTTGACAAACCCAGCCGAAGCGCATAACCATAGTCATTATATTGATTCATAATATCAGCAATATTATTGGTCGAATTTCGAGCTCTAGGCGACCGCTAGTATTCTAACATAATTCAAAAATGGAAAGCGTGGAAGCGTGACGATGACGCGAGTTCTATGATTTTTGTTCACCCAAGTAGTGCTCAACGCGCCTAAAGAAGTTTTCTCTTCAAAAATCGTTACATATCTCAAACATGTTTAAAAAATATTCACGAAAGAACACCTCTCTTCCCCTTTCTATAATCTTCAGAAATATGCCGCCTAGTCGTGCAGACTATGCGCAAAAAGGGCGTCCTTATACTCATCACATACGTTCCATGCAAGAGCGGGATAACAACACACCGACCAACATAACTTGATACATACTGACCACTAAGCCTTAAGAATAATGTTCGCCCCTTCAAAACTTCTTAGAAGCTCACAGCTCAAGTTAAGCTGGTTGATAAAAGAAGGTATCAGAAAGCTTTTTGTCTTTGTTTATTGTCGTTTCATGTGAAAGAGACAAAATGCTTAATGACAGTTTGTGATCTTGAGGTGTGTTTAAGATTTTGGATTTTAGTTCTGTAATGGTCAGCGATAGTGAATGCGACTGTTTTGAGGTGTTGGGGATTTCCGGGACAGGCAACGTTTTCTTAGGTATTTTCTCATGAATTTTTCTGTACATTTGAATTTGTGTTCTGTAATACTCGTCCTCGTTTACGTGGGACCTAAACCATAGCTGGCGAAATAATAATAATATTCTATAACATACACACAATCCCGGTTTCGAAGACGGATCAGGTCAAATAAAATTAATGGGCTTACTGTAAGAAATGCTCAAAAGGAAAGAAGATAGCGATGTTTTACCTCCGTACCTCGGAAAGCACGTCAAGCCGCTGTTTCAGCGCCTGATTTCTCTCTGACAGTGGCGTATTTCCTTTGCATTCCACCATCGGACTGTAAGAGGTAGGGAATAGAGAGTGCATTAGTATTTGCGCACACTATGGTGGTTCATATATGTATGGCGAAAAAAAAAGTTTCATGTAGAAGATCCGCCACCCCTTAATTTTGTTCTACGTGCTTATTCTATTATCTGGTTAGATTTTCAGCCTCCAAACCTAACTGAAAGGAAGTGCTCATTGACTTTCTAAAATTCTCTCAAAGGAGAGAAGGCGGGCTAATAAATAAATCATAATATAGAATATTAATAAAAGTAAGTTGTTTTTATAAAAAAAATATATTATTTATACACGTACGAAATTAAAGAAAGTGGGACATGAAATAAATTTTGATTAGTTTTGTGTACCTAAAGTTAAGTTCGTTATCGCTTTTTTGAATGTATCAGTAGATACAGTTTTTCTGCTTTGTTCCACGATATGAGGTATGAATTGTTTTCTTCCTTATTCTTACTGAAATGAGTGTTATAATCTTTGAATAATAGAACACCTCTTTTCGCAGTATCGTTAACCACGTGTTAATTTCTAATGTAACTTTTGCCTTGAAGATAATCATCATTCTCGCTCAAGCGTTAGAAGGTAACTGCAAGAAAGCATCCTTTCTATATTCATTTTTTTTATTCATTTTTTTTGGTACTTCTATGCACGGCGTATGTCAGTTTCATCATAGCATAAACATAATACTAACCACATATCTAACAATTTTAATACATCCGACATGAATTTGAACAGAACTGTCGCGTTGTCGCTATTAGGTTCCGATAAAATTTTGTGTAACATCCCTATGTTAGCTCTATTCACAATTCAAGTCGGACACTAATCTATTTCTGCTAGACTCATATCTGACACACTCCATCAACAAATGGTGTAAGTCCAAGAATGCATCTTTGATGGCTAGAACAGTGAGCGTTTGCATTTGCAGCGATGCAAATATTGCCAAGGTGGCCTCGGCTGATAGTTTGGAAGAGTTACCTTGTACTAAACGAGAGCCACCGCCAGCATCGTTTTTTTTTACTAGTAATTTTTCATCACACGACACCTTGTCGGAAAATAAGGCCAATCCTACTAACTCAATGCACAGTAGCACAAATGTCCCTGTAACATACTCCTTGATGCTACACCAATTACTTCATAGGATTTTAATCTCTTCCAAAGATATAAATCATTAGTTGGTTCATCTGCTGTCAATGTCGCTTCGATCCAGATATTGGTGAAAATACCTAAATAAGTGCACCAAAGTCTGATAATAATTTGTCTTTCTTATCTTTTGTGCATATTAAATAGTTCATTATCGCTTGTTTTAAGAGCAGCGATAGCTCAGTGGGGAGACCAACAGACTGCAATGCAGAGGGTCTCGGGTTCGAACCCACGTCGCGCACCTCTGACTTTCGGAAGTTATATGACTTTTCGAAATGATGTGCGTATTGATTGACAATTATCGCCTGTTCCGTGCCTCGGAGAGCACGTTAAGTGATATATAGCAATAACGACTGCCATAGATGCTGGGACCCGTTGGTACCGGCTGCCATGAACATCTATGGCAGTCGTTATTGGGAGAGTGTCGACACAAAAGATCCCACTGGGTCGAATTGTCGCCGGTCTGCACTGACTGGCCCCCACAAAAGATAAGATAAGATAAGATAAAAGATAAGCTTTGAGGATATAGGCCTGTATATATGAACTAGTAAACAGTACCAGCTAGTAAAAGTATGTTAATATCAATGTAAATAAGGTCTTAAGTGTATGTAAAGCTAAGCAAAAAGGCACATAGTTCTCGTCGAATATAATCAGTGAGAAAAATGTCTCTCGCGTAACGTGTTTGATTAAATAATTATAGCACTGCTGTGTACACTCGGAGTAACATTATAATCATAGTTCACTCGCTTATAATGCGTCAAATGGGTAAGCAAAAGTGTAATATCCTCCATTTCTAATTAAATTTTTATAGTGAAAACTTCTTTAGGCGCGTTGAGCACTACTTGGGTGAACAAAAATCATGGAACTCGCGTCATCGTCACGCTTCCACGCTTCATTATTTTTTTAGAATATTAACAATCTCTCAGAAATGGTGCGTCCTGCGCAAACAATAACGAAATTTTGACACCCTTAATAACCGCTAAGAGAGCATCAGGAATCCGACCCCCCGCTTTTCTTTTGTACGTCGTACAATTCTTTGTAACTATGGTTACCTATAGGTATATCTGACGTCGTACAATTCTTTGTTACCATAGTAACAAAGAATTGTACGACGTCAGACGAACAATGCCGAAATACTACGAACGCGATTCGATTGCGTGTGTCAAATGCATGGTTGTGTGCGTGTAGTGTTTTTTTTTATTAATTTAATGTATATCTAATGCATATTTTATAAAAATATTGGGACTCGCCCCTCCTTCTTCATATAAACTTTAACTGTGCCAAATTTCATACTCTTCCGTCCGCGAAATTTTCGTAAAAAAGGGGTACAAAGTTTTTGCTTCACGTATTAATATATAGATTTACAGTCTGCATTATACTACTAAGAATTTCCTAACGGAATAACCAGCCCCTTCCTTGAAAGATATAGCTAAACGTTAGTTCAACAACAGGGAATGAACTCATGACCTTTTAATAGCAGTTAACGCCGTAGTCTATAATAAAGGCTTTTTTTGCAGCAACATTTTTATTGTCTTTTCGATTTACAAATATTTGTTCCGACTCTAGATATTTTTTTAATGTTTGTAAAGTCCTCTGTAACATGATAATTATTCCTAGCGTAAGCCAAGGTCTATAAAAAAAAAATTGGGACTGTCTTTGGTTACTGCCCATAGAAGTGAAAACTTTAATCTTTAATCATAAACACTTCTTTATAAACAAAAAATAATTCAAAAATGGAAAGCGTTCGGTGACGACAAACGCGAGTTCTATGATTTTTGTTCACCCAAGAAGTGCTCAACGCGCCTAAAGAAGTTTTCAATTCAATGTTAATTACTAGCTTTTCTTTTAGAAAATTCCTGAAAGTTAATATTTTTCGTAGCGATGTGAAATTGCTATCAAATTCGATAATAATTGTATGCTCTCGAATCCGAAATTTGATCAATACGCTTTCACTGATTCGAATAACAATTGACGATTTGAAACTTGAAGTTGATGATGACACGATTGATTAGGTCGTGAGTTCAATTTTCGATTGTGTGTCATTTGACTGCACGAATGGCGTAGTGGTTCAGTGGTCGCCTTGCCACTTCTACTACGCCGAGTGTTGTGGGTTCGAATCCTACACCGGACAAAACTTTGTGTGATCCACAAATGATTGTCCCGAGTCTGGATGTCCTTTGAGTCCGTTGTTTGAATGTTTGTAAAGGCCCGCGCGACACAGGATTAACCTATTTTGGGAGTAGTTCTTAAAAAGAAAATGAAAAGGATTAGTCGGTCAGCCTCGGCAGTAGTAGACCTTTTTGCCGGCCTCGGTGGCGTAGTGGTTAGTGTAACCGACTGCCACGCCTGAGGTCGCTAAAAAAGTATATATGTATGTTTATCCATTGTCTAGTACCTATAGTACAAGCTCTGCTTAGTTTGGGCTAGATGGTGTTGTGTGTATGTGGTAGAATATTATTATTATTATTATTGTATCCGGACATTTTCGGCCTTAGCCAAGGTCGCGATTGCATGTGAAAGAGATTCGCGCGACCCCGTCGACTATGGTTATGTCGAGGAACACTGTGGTAGGTTTAGTCGGTATTCCGGGAGGTCCATTTTCATCGTTTCAATATCTTTCTTTTACCCCGGTGAGTCCGACATAACTCCTCCGCCCACTCCCGCGGAGGGGCATACCCATACGTCAATGCATTCCCACACGTAAAAAAATAAATGGTATCTACATTCGTAGTTACATATGGTGTAATCGAATTATTTAAAATTAAATGCAATCAAATATTTATTTGCCTCGCTAGATGGTGCAGCGATATTGTATCTATGCGCCTGCTGTGTAAGAGGTTCGATTATTGGATCAAGCAAAGTATAACGGGAAAAATATTTTAATGATATTGTCTTCTGTTTACACGAATGTTATTCATTGAAATTAAACTACTATATACGGATTTTATCGCGTTGTTTATTTGACACTTTATTACAACATTTTTGAAAAACTGTTACACTACTATAATCACTATTAAGCTTTACTAATTTTTAAGCTAATTAAATTATTGAAACTATTAAAACTATTTATACTATTACTATACTATTATACTATTTATATTTATGTTTACACTTTCCCCGACGTTTCGGTTGCTTTTCAGCAGTCATGGTCACGGGTATTTTAATGAGTTAGGAAGATATTAAAATTGTTACCTCACTCCTTTGGAAATCCGAAAAGCTGTTGGTACTCTGCCTGATGACTCTCTGTAAGCCATATCCGAAATTCGAACTGGAGAAACTTATTTATTTGGCTCACAAAAAAGTCATTGAGATGTAGAGTACCTATATAGTATTTTAACTAATATTATAAAGGCGAATGTGAGTTTGTCAATCATCATGAAATTTCGTTTACACGTTGGCAAGGTTATAGAAAAGGACATAGAGTACTTTTCATCCAGGAAAAAGTACTGTCGTGTGTTGAAAATTAGCTGTGTTAGCAGGTACCCTACCCATGAGTATATTACATAAAACAAGCTGCGGTTTTAGTATGTTAAAATCATACATAGTACATAAATTTATTTATTTATTTATTCTTAGGAACTACAACAAAGGATACACAGTACATGCAATAATTACAAAAAGTGGTTCGATAATTTGTGCTCCTTCAATTACAGGAGAACACATCGTGAGTACATCATCATTTCACATCGTTTACAAAAAATAAATGTTTATCTAACCCAGAGGTTCCTAGACTTTTTTCTCATAGACCACTTTCAAAATATAGCTTGTTCCGGTGGACCCCCTGCAGCTACATTTCTACCATATCCCTTGGCATTCGTATTTATATTGGTAAAAAATAATAAAAAGGCCTTGTTTTTAGAAATTCTCTATCGCAAAATCGATTACATTGATAGGTGAAGTCAAGCCAACATTTTAGTTCTTCACTATCGAAAGCAAATAAATTTTTGTGGACCCCCGCTTACGAATTGTGAACCCCCATTTTGTTGTCACGCGAACATAGACCTCCGTCGAGTCTCCGTGAACCCCTAGAGATCCATTGGGAACTAAGGATCTAACCAGAGCTTGAACTGTTGAAACATAGAATGCTTCTCATTTCGCTTTTGAATTTACTGAGAATATATATTTATATGTGTTGTAGTGTATTATCAGTTGAACTGTACCCACAACTCAAAATAACAAGGAGGGGTAACAAAAACAGTGTTACAAGCTTGCACATGTGCATGCGACCCAATTGATACTATCGAGCGAAAGTCTACCATGGGAGACCCCAGTTTTTGTGTCCCATTGTACGCCTATGGGAAATTCGTGATGGAATATTTAATGTTTATCTAGTTGGAAAGAGCTGGATTGGATTCTGGTTTATAGGAGGGCTTATATTATTGAGAGGTAGGGTATAACGGATTTTTGGGGATACTGGGATTTGGCTTATATTGAAGTGGCATTGCGTCATCGAGGTAGGTTAGCTTGGTGTCACAGCGATAGAGAATATCACACATCATATATTGGGTTTGATTAGGTAGGTAGGATTAGTAGGCTTGGTCTGCTCCGCTCCTATTGGTCGCAGCGTGATGTTATATAGCCTATAACCTTCCTCGATAAGTGGGATATTCAACAATAAAAGATTGTTTAATTCGAATCAGAAGTTCCTGAGATTATCGTGTTCAACTAAACAAACAAACTCTTCAGTTTTATAATCTATACTAATATTATAAATCTGAAGAGTTTGTTTGTTTGATTGCGCTAATCTCAGGACCTACCTACCTAACCTACCGGTTCGATTTGAGAATTTATTTTAGTGTTGGATAGCTCATTTATCGAGGAAGGCTATAAGCTATATAACATCACTCTACCCACGGAGGCAGCGCAGTAACAATAAACGCGGGTGAAACCGCGGGAACATCTCATATAGAAAATAACATAGGGATATACCCTTTTTTTGGGGACACACATATTTTGTTTACCAATATCTACATATTTATTTGCCTCGGAGAGCACGTTAGGCCGTCGGTCCCGGCTGCCATGAACATATATAGCAGTCATTATTTTGAAGTCAGTGCCCTCTAATATCCTGACACTGCTCTAGCCTTAGGGTATCGTTAGCCTTCGGGTTGCGGAGGTCAGATGGCAGTCGTTCCGTGTAAAAACTGATATCCATTGAAATTAAACTACTATATAGGTACAGATTTTATCGCGTTATTTATTTGACACTATTACAAAATTTTGAAAACTGTTACACTACTATTACTATTACTATTAAACTTTACTAATTTTAAGTTAATTAAATTATTGAAACTATTAACACTATTTATACTATTACTATACTATTATACTATTTATATTTATGTTTACACTTTCCCAGACGTTTCGGTTGCTTTTCAGCAGCCATGGTCACAGGGAGACTAAGATGGTAGTTGTCTCAATGTTCCAGTGTAGTTATTTCAACTAATATCAAGTCAAATCCGGTTAGACTAGAAAGCCAACCCCAAGTGAATTGGGAATAATAAAGGCTAGGGAGAAGAGATCTACATATTTATAAAATCGAGCGAATCCACAGACCTATCTAGTATATTTAGTATATCGATAGCCACATAGCCAATAAGTAATTAAGTAAATGTTTAACAAGCTGCTATAATTTCCTCACCCGTCAGACTGATACGAGTATCCTTGTAAATTACGCTTGTTTTAATAAGTAACTAATTAAAACTCACCGGGCTTCACACCTGCATCTATATAAGCGATATGTGGTTATCGATAAAGTAATCGATTTATTCGATACTGCAAACTCGAATATGCGAAACATTAAATTTTTTTTAATCGTAATAATATTCTTTATTGACATCTACTGATACGTTGATAGCATTTATAGCTCAGAAAAGGTGCATCAGGTCAATGTTCAGGCTTAAAACAACTGATAGCTGTCAACCTTACTTCCAGAAGTACAAAATACTAACATTACCGAGCCTATATATTCTGGATACTGCGATGTTCGTTAGAGCAAATCCTAGTCTATTTCCATGACTGCAGGACACAGTTTCACGTAACAGACGTGATAACAGCAGGTTGCGGTTACACATTGCTAAAACTGCACTTATGCGTAGAAGTGTATTCTGTATGGCTCCAATCATTTATAACAATTTGCCAAAACAGTGGAAAGATATGAACAATAATGCATTCAAATGACAGTTGAAGGGCTTTTTAGAGCATAAAGCATATTACAATGTAACTGAATTTCTCATTGATAAAATAATGTAAACTGGACTAAATTTTCTGTATTTCTTTTATTTTCTGATGTAGTATATCTATATATTAATACGTGAAGCAAAAACTTTGTACCCCTTTTTACGAAAATTGCGCGGACGAAGGAGTATGAAATTTGGCACAGTTAAAGTTTATATGGAGAAGGAGTGACGAATCCTAATATTTATATAAAATATGCATTAGAAATTACATTAAATTATTGAAAAAACACTACACGCACACAACCATGCATTTGACACACGCAGTCGAAGCGCGTAACTATGGTTACATATATCAATATACATATAATGACATATATCAGCAATATCTTACAGGCAAACTTTAGTCGAATGTCGAGCACTAGGCTAGCGCTAGTTATTATAATTTTTGTTACTATGTATTTTTTATAATTTGAAATATTTGATTTGCTAATGATTTCAATTAAATACTAATGACATATGCACGCCTGTGGGTGGAATGAGACAGAACCTACATATAATCTGTGACAACTAAAATGTAAACACATGTTCGCATTAATAAATGAATTTGAATTTGACATAAAATCGATACAATTATTATGTTATAGAATTCCCTAACACCCGCTCTAGTAAACACGGTGTTGCAGGTGTCAGTGTCTTCCCCTTATGTTGACAATAGTTTTATATCAAATAGAATACTAGATACCTAATTAATTTAAAGAACAAAATAACATTTATAAATAAAAAATAAAAATAAACATTGTAATAGTTCATTTGTAAAATATTTATCCTTTTTGTTATAACAAAAATGTTAGTAATTTACTAGAAAAATAAATATAGCCTATAGGCTGTATTATTTTCTAGTAAATTACTTAAATGGTTACAATATTGTAGGAGACCGTTGGACTGCCACTAAGAGGTCTCCAGTTCGATACCAAGGCACGATCTTTGACTTTCCGAATCGCTCGCTTTACCGGTGAAAGAAAACATCGTGAGGAAAGATGCATATTACTTTTTCTTCTTTTATAACACACGAGCATAGATAATTATATTTTATTTTCTGTTATTGCATGCCGCAGCGGCCTGTAATTAAGCCAGCACTATACAATGTATCCCTATTTATCTAATATCACAATGTTTATGTATGTTATGCTTTGTTGGTTGTTCTTAAATAAATAAATATCCGAGTGATCTCCATTAAAGTTCTCAAAGGTATGTGAAATCTGCTAACCAGCACTGGTCCGGCGTGGTGGACTATGGCCTAACCCACGCTGAGAAGAGGCCCGTGCCCAGCAGTGGGACAAGTTAATACAGGGCTGATATTATTAGCGTGTATGAAGAATGTTATGAAAGTGAATAAAGCCAGAGAAGTGTGTCAGGATCGTAGCAAATGGAAATCGATAGTCTCTGCTACCCCTCTGGGAAACAGGCGTGAATCTATGTATGTACATATGTATGTATGTATGATATTATTAGTATCTAAAGCTAAAGAGATAGATCACTTGAAGATGCGAAGTTTAAAAAAATAATAATTTGTAGCATCGCGGCAGTAGTGCATACTTCTGCTGTGAATGAGAACTCGACCTTTTTCATTTATTTTTTAATTGTATAGGATCTAAACGAGCAGACGGATCGCCTGATGGTAAGCGATTACCGCCGTCCATGGACACTCGCAACACCATAGAAGTCACAAGTGGGTTTCGTTCCTTTTAAATTTGCCCCTACGAGAAGGGGGGGACGGTTGGGCCTCCGGTACCCTCACTCACTCGACGACACACAACGCAAGCGCTATTTCACGCTGGTTTTCTGTGACTTCGAATGGGTCGGGCAAACAAAAAGCTAATATTGGGTTATTCTGTGAAAAATTCTCAATAGCAGTCCGCAGTAAGGAAATAGGTGGTATTACACACCGCTTTGGCTCGGAAAGCAGTTAAATCTCGAATTCGAATATTAATCCATTCGTCACTATCTTTACCCGACCTTTGTTTTGAAGTGAAAACTTCTTTAGGCGCGTTGAGCACTTCTTGGGTGAACAAAAATCACAGAACTCGCGTCATCGTCACGCTTCCACGCTTGCCATTTCTGAATTATTTTAGAATATTAACAATATCTCAGAAATGGTCCGTCCTCCACAAAAAATAACGAAATATTGTATACGAGTACATAATACATGTAATAATATTATACATAAAAAAACCCAGACCAAGACAAACATCAATGTTCATGCACACAAATGTTTGACTTGAGCGGCAATCGAACCCGCGACCTCAGGCGTGGCAGTCGGTTACACTAACCACTTTATTTGTGAAACATAAGTGGTTGAGGTACAAGTTATAACATATTGACAATGTATCAATATGTTTCGCCCTGTATGGCGTACAAATTAACTATACATACCTAAATCCATATATTAATACGTGAAGCAAAAACTTTGTACCCCTTTTTACGAAAATTGCGCGGACGGAAGAGTATGAAATTTGGCACAGTTAAAGTTTATATGGAGAAGGAGGGGCGAATCCTAATATTTATATAAAATATACATTATAAATACATTAAATTAATGAAAATACACTACACGCACACAACCATGCATTTGACACACGCAGTCGAAGCGCGTAACTATGGTTACATAATATATTAATATATAATGACATATATCAGCAATATCTTACAGGCAAACTTTGGTCGAATTTCAAACACCAGCGACCGCTAGTTATTATTAATTATACATAAATATTTCTCGAATTTTAAATTATCAATATCATAATAAAATTATCAAATGGAGATGGGTGTGGAAGGAAAACTAAGGGAGAGACCTGTCTTTAAAAATTCTTGTTCTTGCCGACGAGCGTATTGCAGCCACACATTCCAACAAAAATAATGTTCGACTAGCCTTTAAGAACATTAAGAAATGTTCACACATTTAGGGATAACAAGCATTTGCCTACGACTCCGTACGCCTGGAATTTAAAAGTAAGAACCTATCTATGTATATTTATCAACTAATTGGCTTTTAAGCCGCATATCAAAAATATCTTATTATTAATACTGAACTTCTTTTTTTTATGATATATGAGGCAAACGAGTAGACGAATCGTCTGATGGTAAGCGATCACCGCCGCCCATGGACACCCGCAACACCAGAGAATCACAAATGCGTTGCCAACCTTTTAAAAAGAAGTACGCTCTTTTCTTGAAGGTTTGCAGGGCGTATTGGTCTGGAAATACCGCAGGCGACAGTTCATTCCATAGTTTAATCGTGCTAGGCCGAAAATTTCTAGAAAAACGCACAGTTGTGGACTGCCAACATCTAAATGATGTCTTCTCCTTAGCCTTTATTATTCCCAGGTCATTTGGGGTCGGCTTTCTAGTCTAACCGCATTTGACTGGATATCAGTTTTTACACGGAGCGACTGCCAACTGACCTCCGCACCTGAAGGCTAATGATACCCTAAAGCTAAACCAGTGTCAGGATGTTAGAGGGCACTGACTTCCCAATAACGACTGCCATAGATGTTAATGGCAGCCGGGACCGATGGCTTAACGTGCTCTCCGAGGCACGGAGCAGGCGATAATTGTCAATCAATACGCACACAATTTCGAAAAGTCATATAACTTCCGAAAGTCAGAGGTGCGCGACGTGGGTTCGATGCCGAGACCCTTTGCATTGCAGTCTGTTGGTGTCCCCACTGAGCTATCGCTGCTTCTAGGCTATGTATCAAGATAAAATATGCACTAAATTGCAAGATTACCCGCAAAACAATTTTCAAAACTGCATTTAATGTCATGCAATAGTTTTGCCGTGATATGCGTTCGAACATACACATAGACAAGTCACATCTAATAATAATGTCACCTTTATTTTTCTTAAATATCTCTTATACGGAAATTTACCGGTTACAATTCCATTATATAAATAGATAGATATATTATTAATAAGATAGAAAAATACAGGCGAAGCTGGGTGTCAGTCAAGTTTGTTATAGCTAGCAGTTAATTCTTAGGTAGCGTGCACAAGACTGGAGTCTTGTAACGTCTATGCGTTATGAACCGTGCAGTTGACGCACAGAGGCGTGGAGTCGCCACTCAATATTTGTTTGTACATTTTTTGATAAGGATCTTTAATCTACTGCAAGTTGTGCTCAATTTCAGACTTTTAAGTTTTAATCCTGGGATCCCAAGTCTCCTATGCTTTATTAAGAGGTCCAGACCTATATATGTCAAACAAACATACAAATAACCGCTGTTAAAATGCTAAGTCTTATACCTATGCGAATAATTAATTAATTACATAATAAAATATTTTATTAAATTAATTAACTAAAATTAAATTAAAATTAAAATGGAAGTCTTCTAAGTGTATAAATTTTTAAATGACAGAGAAGTACGCACGATATAATCTTGTGATGGCTATTCAAGTACAGGCGAGGAAGGAAGAGCAATATATCAAATATTGGCCCCACTTTTCCTCGTACCAAATTTGAAATTTTATTTGCTATTTCAATTTGCAACCAATTTTGATGCGATTGCCACAAGATTTTTTTTTCTGTTGCGCATAAGATGACGTACAAAATAAAAGACAGCCAACTATACCATTACATGATTTACAAATGTTTGTACCAAACGAATATAGTTTTTGACGTGACAACGTCTAATGAATCGATGAACGCCGGCTGCACGCACGAAAAAGTATAACTCATTCTCCCGTTACGCTCATTGTCCCGTTACGCTTACTGTCCCGTTACGCTCACTGTCCCGTTACGCTCATTGTAACGTTACGGGAAAGAAATTTTGTTATGACGTTGTCACGTTAAACTATCGTCCGTAAACCGACTTTACAGACAACCAATTTTTTTTTTCATAAAACTGTGGTGGCAAGCAGGCATATGGATCACCTGATGGTAAGTGGTCACTGTAACCTAATGACGCCTGTAGCACCAGAGGCATCACTTGCGCGTTGCCGTCCCTTTATGACAGGAAGAAGAGAAAAAGGTAGTGAGAAGGCGAAGGAGCGGGAAGGGGGAAAGAGGGTGATTGGGCTTCCAGCACTCTCACTCACCGAATGAAACACAACAGTAGGAATACTTTAAATCCCTTCAAGTCTGCAACAATAGCAATATCGTTGTCACATAAAATCATATATAAGGTAAATTCCATTATGTTCTCATTAGTTCTTATTTTTATTTCTTACTTTGTTATAGTAATTTAAGTTCTTTATATAAATATTGTCACAACTATTTATGAATGCTGGTTAATCTGTAATTGGCAAATGTTTCAGCCACCATACTTTCCTTGTTATCGTTGATGTGAATTTGTAAACATTTGCTGTTGATAAACCATAATAAATAAATAAATAAATACTGCTATTTCACGTTGATATTCCATGAGAGGGTAGTCCTTCCCCGGTTGAGCCTGAAATCAGCGAGGCTCTACCTACTACTCATAAAATAGTTGTATATAATATAATAGTTGTATAAAAGCCTTTGTATATATCTAACAGTGTTCTCTTATCCTCTTAAAACTTCTAACATCAATACAACTCCATATCACTTCTGTTATAAAGGCGCTATCACACAAACAAAAGCGGAAACGTTGACATTTCTATATATAAAAGTTATGCGCACTAATGCCGTTGTACGCGCAAAAAAACAGGTGTTCCACTAAAGGTCACCCGTGTTCGTTCGCGCAACGGTCTTTAAATACACCCTATATCTAATCAGCTTGGCGCATGCTTTGATATCTTTTTAAATTTACGATGAGAAGGCAAGTTTTATGTTAGAATTATGATAATAGTTTCACGGCAGAATGATAAAACAACATCAAGGAAATGGCGTTAAATATTTTATGCAATAATAGACTAATCTATAGATTAATACGTGAAGCAAAAACTTTGTACACCTTTTTATGAAAATTGCGCGGACGGAGGAGTATGAAATTTGGCACAGTTACAGTTTATATGGAGAAGGAGGGGCGAATCCTAATATTTATATAAAATATACATTAGAAATACATTAAATTAATGAAAAAACACTACACGTACACAACCATGAATTTGACACACGCAGCCGAAGCGCGTAACTAAGGTTACATATAACAATATATAATGACATATATCAGCAATATCTTACAGCCAAACTTTGGTCGAATTTCGAGCACTAGGCGACCGCTAGTATCTATAATCTTGAAGCAGCGACAGCCTAGTGGGGAACCGTTAGACTGCCACGCAGAAGACTCTATTGCGGTTCTACGGCGCGCATCTCTGACTTTTCCGAATGATGTGCGTACTAGTTTACACCCGCGGCTTTGCTCGCGTAAATGTAGGTTAGGTTAGATTAGATTTGCAACAGTTATTTTTTCTGGATGAAAGGTACTACTAAATAAATACTATTAATATAATCTAGGCAAGGTTATTGTCAAGGCGCAACGGACTACGGAATGCAAACTAGACCTGTTTGTGGCAATACTGAAAATGCCGAAAATCCCGAGATTAGCCAAGTACAGTCCCGGGATTTTTGGGGCCAGAAAATGGCTGGGATCCCGGGATCCCGAGATTCGGGATTGTATTCTCTAATTTGTCACACATTCGATAAGCCATTTTTAAATCAAAGAATCTGTTGATAATACGTTAAAGTAACCAAACAATCGGGAAAAATAGGAAATAATGTAGTAATTATTTAATCCTTACATCCTTACTAATATTATAAATGCGAAAATGAGTTTGTTTGTTTGTTACGCTTTCACGCCTTAACTACTCAACCGATTAACATGAAATTTTGCATACACGTTATCAGTTGTACAGAATAGGACATAGGGTACCTTTCATCCAGAAAAAAGAACTGTTGCAAACCTAACCTACATTTACGCGAGCGAAGCCGCGGGTGAAAACTAGTACATATTTTTATATATCGAATCGAATCGGGGTTGGCGAATAGTATTAGACGTGAAAGCCGACGTGAGCCTGTTCGAAAATGGAGGAGTTCGTGGATATCACTTAGAAATAGCATATAAGTATATATTGTCTATTTCTCCAACCAGCGTAGAACCTGAGCGAGCGTTGTCAGCTGCTGCTTATGTTGACAATAAACTACGAAGCAGGTTTGGAAGTCAAACATTGGATGCTTTGATATTTCTGCGATTGTATTTTCGAAATTCTAAATAGTTTTTGTTATCTTTTTGATTTCTTGCAAAAGTATAGTATTTCTTTTTGTATGGTCTATTTTCTTTTCTTACTATATTGTGATTTGTGTTGTGCAATGATATTAAAATCATTTTGTAGGAATTTACTCAAGATTTTTTGATTTGAGCTCTATTATAAACCACAATGTGGTTATTAATGTCTAATGTCTAATCCCGGGATAGCCCCGGTATCCGCGATTACGTATCAAAAATGCCGTAATCCGGGGATTGAAAACATGCTCGGGATTGTATTCTCTAGTGACAATGTGCAATGCAATGTCAATCGTTAAGACGTGTTTCGAAGGATTCTTGTAAGCGCATATGTGATATATTTTTTTAAAGTAGGTACTCACCAAGATTAGATATTTTGACGGGTGAATTTTCGATTGCAAAATAGGGTGCTTTTTCGATATTAAGTCAAAATAAGCTGCAAAAATAAATATTTTAAATAAAAAAAATTCAGTGTATTTGGGACATAAAAAGGTAAGTTTTCACCAAATTTCGAGAAAAACAATGTTATCGTAAAAGATAAAAATAATAAACCAAAAACTTGGTTATTTGAATTTTCACAAAAATTTTGAGGTTATGTGAAAAAAGTGTAAATACAAAAGTTGTAGATCTTTTTATTACCTACAACTTTGCTATTTAACTTTTTTCCATAGGACTTCTAGTGTTGCCGGAAATCGAGATAAACCGTTTTTTACCCTTACCCCCCAGGGTTAGATCGCCCGTAAATTATTTTTTCTTTAATTTTTGTTATATTCTCTCCCTTTTCCAATGGGTTTCAACCTACTATTATGTTTTTTCACTTTTTACCATTTTCAAAGGCTTCGGCACTGGTCTAATATTAAATTTCTGCTCGCAGTTTTATTATATCATTTTTATCCAGCATGAAGCGTCAACAAAAAACGGCGATAAAATTCATATAAAATATTTTTATTTAAACCCAAAAACAGTTATTTTAGGATTCAAACCCCGGACCTCATGATAAACAGTAGCTCTGGCACATACACTACTAAACTAACAAATCAATGACAAAAGTTCTTACACATTCTGAAATCGCGTGTGTAACTCTGCGTGCAATCGTATCAACCCAGCATTCAGCTACGATTGATAAATCCTACATACATACATACATCTTATCTTATCTTATGTGGGGGCCAGTCAGTGCAGACCGGCGACACTTCGACCCAGTGGGATCTTTTGTGTCGACACTCTCCCAATAACGACTGCCATAGATGTTCATGGCAGCCGGGACCAACAGCTTAACGTGCTTTCCGAGGCACGGAGCAGGCGATACTTGTCAATCAATACGCACATAATTTCGAAAAGTCATATAACTTCCGAAAGTCAGAGGTGCGCGACGTGGGTTCGAACCCGAGACCCTCTGCATTGCAGTCTGTTGGTCTCCCCACTGAGCTATCGCTGCTCTACATACATACATAGATTCACGCCAGTTTCCCAGAGGGGTAGGCAGAGACTACGGGTTTCCATTTAAATCTTACAATACGAATATTAATCATAATTATCTAGTTTCGTTGTAATTCATCAATCATTCAATACGCCAATATATTGCTAATCTGTGTTACGTTACGGTGACCATGAAGTTTCAGATATTCTCCGGACAATAGTTAGGTTATATTATTAAAGGGGATTAAATATAATGACCACCAAAAATACTAATTGCACAGCTAAATATGCTTACTAAAATATATCATAACGAGCACCTATACGCCTCAAATCACTGCATTCCGTCTCGGACCCAGGTTATGTTAGGTTCCTTCTTAAACCCACCCTAAAATAGGAGCCCCGCGTAACGGGGCTCCGTCGACTTAGTTTGATCTCTTTAAAATATTTTAGTAAGCATATTTTCTTGTGCAATTAGTATTTTTGGTAGAACAAAGGCAAAAAATTGAGGAACAGTTAAATACTACCCTTATTAACACGTTCACTGTGCAGATATGATGAGAGAGACTACACCATAAGTGCCAACGCAAATTGTAGATAATATTGCGTTAGGTATAAAAATAATATTATTATAGCATAGTTTTTCATTTTTTATATCCCTTTCATATAAAAAATATACATAGTTTTTATACACGTATGATCTCGTAACTTCTTGCCCTACCCGTGGGTCATGCACGTACGATGAGCAACTCGACATGCCCCACCGGTGGGGCATGCACAGTGAATATGTTAAAGCAGCGATAGCCTAGTGGGAGACCGATGGATGGCCACGCAAAGGTCTCGAGTTCGAACACAATCTATACTAATATTATAAAGCTGAAAAGTTTGTTTGTTTGTACGTGGTAATCTCAGGAACTACTGGTTCGATTTGAAAAGTTATTTTAGTGTTGGATAGACTATTTATCAAGGAAGACTATAGGCTATATAACATCACGCTACGACCTATGAGAGCGGCGCAGCAGCGATAAACGCGGATGAAACCGCGGGAACATCTAGTGTTAAATAGTTAGTTATTGTTCGCTTTAACGGTGAAGGAAAACATCGTGAGGTAACCTGCATGTCTAAGAGTTTATAATGTTCTCGAAGATATGTGAAGTTCATCAACAGGGCCAGCGTAGTGGCCTATGGCCGAACCCTTCTCGCACTGAGAAGATACCCATGCCCAGCAGTGAAATAGTTTAATACAGAGCTGATATTGTTTTAGAACGATTTATTTCATTTATTATCATGTTTATCATAAATCTTAAAAATAAAGCATATATGTTACCAGCGCATACAAATTGAGGAATCAAAAACGCAAATTTCGGCGATTTTCTATTGGTCTCAACACTAAATCGGTTTAACAAAATCCGTTGCAAAACATTTAAAGCACAATTGTGCCAATATAAGCTATTTCTTTGACACGAACTCTTTCCATATCTATTGCTTTACTTACTCATTTAAATTATCAACACAAGTAAAGTTGTTAAACAAAATTGTCTAGGTACCAAATTTTTGTTATCCAGTCGGTACTATTTATATATTTCAGTAATGTACGATGTACTAATTTAGCTAGCCGATGCTTGTCGGCGTGCGTTAAAAAACGTTGCATACAAGTTGATATTGTGTACACACGGGATGATAATATATTTTATTAATGATCATATTTATCAATACGAAAAAAAAATATGCACAATATTTTATTGCTTTCCATAAAGTTATAAAAGATGTACATAATTATAAAACAAATTAGATCATTAAATATATATCTATCTGACTAGTCTTATCTTGAAATACAATTTGTGTATGAAAGTTAAAGAAATAAATTGCACTAAATATTTATTAATTTTTGTTTTATTTTGAAGTAAATTTATCGTCGAAAAATTATTTTATTGTGTTGTAGCATTTAGTTAACCGAAAACGTTTTAATTTATTTTGGTATGTGTTTCAGTCCCACACAATCGGACATAACTGTTACGGTTCATCTCTTAGCGTTGACGTTCATAAGTGTAACTTTTTTTTTTCCCGCATACACGCAACACCATCTAGCCCAAACTAAGCAGAGCTTGTACTATGGGTACTAGACAATGGATAAACATACATATATAATTTTTTTTTTTTGTAAATACGTACATATTATAATATATAGAAACACCCAGACCAAGACAAACATTCATGTTCATGCACACAAATGTTTGACTTGTGCGGGAATCGAACCCACGACTTCAGAGGCGTGGCAGTCGGTTATACTAACCACTACGCCATCGAGGCCTAAATGTATAATTGATGTTGACTTTGACTATTATTGCTTCTGACAGCAAACCCAAGGACATTTTAGGGATTGAACCTACGATCAGCCACAAATATAAATACAAAATACGGGTATAGCCAGACCAAGGAGATAATTACTTTGATAAATGTTACAAACCCTATACCACAAAAATTATATGAACCAAATCTGCTCGTATACCAAAACTATCGTCACCCTACCCTCATATAGTCTATAGAACAATAGTCTAACTACTAGAAAACCAGTATGAGAAAATCTACTTTCTAAGAAAACCAGTAATTATGGTACCTTTATTATTTACGTATAATCGATACTGCAGAATCTTCCCATAGTAACTCACGGCGCGAGATCAATTGAACTTCAGTTTGCTAATGATACTTAGAGCCGATAGATGGCGTGCGCTGATTGTGATATTATTATTTAAAAATAGAATCTTGGTATGACCCGGTAAAAAAACTTTTTTTCATTTAAGTCACAAAGTAACGCTTATGAACGTCAATTATGTGATTTGTTTATTATTGTATAATTCTAACTAATATTATGCGAATTAAATGCGAATGTGAGTATGTTTGTTATGCTTTACCACCTTACAGGGTTACAGAAAAGAACATAGGGTATCATTCATTTAGTAAAAGCGAAAATGTGTTTGTTCGTTTGTTACCTTTTCACGCCTAAACCACTAAACCGATCATCTTGAAATTTTGCATAGACGTTGTTAGGTGTACAGAAAAAAACATAGGCTACTTTTCATCCCGAAAAAAATTACTGTTCCCGAAGAAAACAAAAAAAAACGTACTTATGATAATAGATGGCGCCACGTTTCTTTCGAATCATGATTGAATTATATTATTACAAGCAGAGTACAACCCGAATTGCTTGTCAAATTCTAAATTAACGCGAGCGAAGCCGCGGGCAAAAGCTAGTACCTAATGTTTTGGGACAAATTACTTTATTTGTTGCTGCTTAAGGGTGATTTCACACTAAATGTTGTATGTGACGAATGATCGTAACTATTAGATATTATTTAGAAGATTTGTGACTTTATTACTAGGTTCCATGGTTGTAATTACGTTGAACGTTTCTCTCCGTTTGTTAGTAAACAAATGTAGCTGTACTCGTATATACGTAATTGTTACGCGGAGAATATTCTATGTTTGCATGCGATCGTTGAATCCACTATTCGATTCTCTGGTCTATACTTACTCACTTACTCCGTTGGCTCAACGACCCAAAATGTGTCTTGGCCTCCGACACTAGAGACCGCTAGTTTGTCCGATCTTTGGCCACTTCTCGTCAATCACGAGCTTGAAGCTCCCTCAGATCCAACTCAACAACATCTTTCCAGCGGTATCTGGGGCGACAGGGCGACGTCCTGTTGGTCGACCCAAATACGCTCTCTTTACACCACGGTCTTCTCCCATTCTCTCAACGTGGCCGAGCCATCGGAGTCTGTAAGCTGGTCTATAAAGTATTCCTATTGTCAGAGGCAGCTCTGACAAAATCGAAACTAGTTCGAAGTTAGTTGATAGAGAGCAATGGGCTCTTCTATTCTGTGGGTTCTAGGCTAGCCGAAATCGTAACTAATATGATAAATAGGAATGTGAGTTTGTTTGTTACGCTTTCACGTTTTAACTACTAGACCGATCATGATGTAATTTTGCATATACGTTGTCAGGTACAGAGAAGGACATAGGCTGCCTTTTATCCAGTAAAAGTAATGTCAAGTGCCTAACCGAACTTAACCTAGATTTTGCCCGCAGTTTCGCTTGCGTAAATAATCTAATCCTTATCCTTACTTCCTTACTAATATTATAAATTCGAAAGTAACTCTGTCTGTCTATCGGTCTGTCTGTCTGTCTGTTACCTTTTCACGGCTAAAAAAATTTGGTACAGATATAGTTTAAAACTTGGGAAAGGACTTTTTATTGAAGTAGGTACCACGCGGGCGGAGCCGCGCGCAAAAGCTAGTACTATATAATATCTACTCATTAATAATAAGTATTTATTTATTTATCTCTTTCACAAAGGTAAGTATACATGCATAAGATAACTCAGTGAAGATTTAACAAATTTTAATCCTTTGTGGCGAGACTGGTGTCTATTATAGGAAAACCTGTGTTATAGATCACCAGGCTCCCACCTCTTGGACGTATAGTAGATAAAATGTTAACAATTGTTGTATACAGGTAACCTCATATTTTATTTTGCGGATGAGATTAAGTAACAATTTAGTGTACGTGTGTGTGTGTGAGGGTGTGTGAGTGCAAGTGTGTGTGTGTGTGTGTGTGTGTGTGTGGGTGTGTGTGTGGGTGTGTGTGTGTGTGTGTGTGTTTGTGTGTGTTCGTGAGTGTGTGTGCTAGAAGTGCAAGTATGTGTAAAAGGGTATATTTTTATTTGTGCTAAGTTTTGTTATGTTATCGGTAGAAGTAGATTTTCATATATGATAAATTCTGCAACCATGCTGACAGTGTTATTTTTAATTTGAATTTATTTAGAGAGTATATAGAAAGGAGAGAGTTAATTTTGTTGTATAAATAAGGCCCCAGGAAACAATAGAATCTATGTGATAGTGTTGATCTATATAATTATTGTGTCTTTTTGAAAAATTTTGTCATTAATTTTCAAAGTCCTGTTGGACTTGAACTTCAAGACATCAGCTCATACAATCGGTGTTCCTGACCGACGTAACAACAGTTATAAACAATGAAATTATAAACAGTCCCAGGTTCGAGATAACGAAACACCTCGGAGTGTATGTAAATTATAATTATGGTATGCGTTTAATGTACGCACGCCATGTCAAAGTGGATGTTTCGATGTCAGACTTTTGATTGGGGATGTAAAATTGTATAATTAGGTGTGACAAAGTCATTTAAAACTTAAACTGTGTATGTATGTATGACATTTATTAGACTAGATCAGAATTTCGAACATATTTTATTACGAAAATCGGCTTTCTAGATTCGCAGAAATTTCTGTAAAGCATACTAATATTTGCCAACTCCAACTTACTCAAACCTCGCAACAAGGCGACTAATTAAACCAATTAATCTTTCGTGTAACCGTTATTAGTTAAACATCGACGTAACAGTTTAATAGATAATGTAACTTGTAATCATACCTATAGGTATATTATTTTGTTATAAAAGACAACTGCCGCAGTAAGAATACTTTCCATGTCACGGGGACCTTTTGCGGGGAAGTCTGCGTATTCTTCGTGTCCGTTGTTAGAATGTGACTCAACGGACACGAAGAATACTAAGACTCAAACAATTATTTGAAAATGCAACAAAATTGTTACCGACCGAGGAATTAAACTCGAGACAGTCATATACAGCAGACGCATTTACAACCGCTTCGCCGCTGAAGCAGTATTTGTATTAAAGTCTATCAAATTTATTACTTGAATAAGAAAATTGATAAATGTTAAATTATAAAACTATACTTTGATGCTAAAGAAACCCAAAAAGCAATGCCCCGGGTGAGGATCGAACTCACGACCTTAAGATTATGAGACTTACGCGCTGCCTACTGCGCTACCGAGGCTGGTGACATTGTATTTAAAATTAACGTTCCATTACTATTTTGGCTTTGTTCCAATTGTATTGGTATAGCGCTTATACTTCATAAATAAGTATCTAGATTGATTCCCGGGCAGAGCGAATAAATTCTGTTAAGTGATTTCAGTAACATTGCATTTAATACAATAGGGACGTGACATAACATGACGGCCTCGATGGCGTAGTGGTTAGTGTAACCGACTGCAACGCCTGAGGTCGCGGGTTCGATTCCCGCACAAGTCAAACATTTGTGTGCATGAACATTGATGTTTGTCTTGGTATGGGTGTTTCTATGTATAATAATGTATGCATTTACAAAAAAAAAGTATATATGTATGTTTATCCATTGTCTGGTACCCATAGTACAAGCTCTGCTTAGTTTGGGCTATATGGTGTTGTGTGTATTTGATAGAATATTACATATTACATTACATAACCCTAATAAATAGGTAAAAACTAGAGAATTATTGGTGACTAAGACATATTTGCCTATTAGCGCTGTTTAAGCGTCCCACGTCTGGGCATATTTCAGGTTCTTTCAGTATGAGTATGCTTAAGACATAATTCACCATGCTAGCCTAGAGCGGGTTCACAGATTTCACAAAAACATTATGGAGCACTTTCAGATATACAGATTTCTCACGATGTTTTCCTTAACCGAAAAGCGAGCGAAAACAAGCTATTTAATAGCCAAAGAATTTCGAAGTCATAGGCGCTTGACATGGAATCGAACTGGCGGTCCAACCTTACCTCCATTAAACAAATGTTTATTTTAATATATCCCAATATTACAAAGTAAATTGGTATATATTAAAATCCCACTAAAAACATAAATGTAAAAAAGGAGAGCCAAGTTCAATACAAAAATTATGCTTGCCGCAAAAAGAATGGAGTTCTAAATGAGTGCCAAGTTCTATGCAAAATCTAAATATGTATTTATAGGAACAAAATAACATTATGAACAAGTATTGAACTCTATTTCTTTGCTTTATTGGATACCTATAACAATTGCTGTTATTATTTGACTTGGCCAGCTTTCATCAGAATTAAAAAATATATATATATATATAAATATAAATAAATAAATTCTTTATTGTAACAAAAAGTTGGTAACAATTAATGTGTAAGCCCTGATTCCCAAACTAGCGTGAGCTGTGTGTTGGGAATCAGTTCCTTCCCAAAAATAATCATACAAAATAGTTACAATGCAGTTTGAATTTAAGTACAAAAAATATTTAAAATTATTATTAATGAATTATACTGTACATATTACAATAATAATTATGAGTGTGTCAATGTAACGCGCATTTATTACTGTGTGTGTGTGTGTGTGTGTGTGTGTGAGGGTGTATATGTGTGTGTGTGAGGGTATGTGTGTGTGTGTGTGTGTGTGCGTTGTGTGTGTAAATGTTTCATGTGTGCATGTGTGCATGTTATTAAATTGGAAATAATAATAATTTTATTGTACGACTAGCAATAAATTTTCTATTTGATCATAATCTAAATCTTTGAGCCATAACTTAATTGTGTTTTTGATTTGGAAGTTGGATAAGTTTTTTGATTTATAAACTGAATTGAATTTGTTATATAATCTAGGAGCAACGTTACTGTATTGTTGTTGGGCAAACTTGCTGTTCACCCTAGGAACTGGGCATTTATCAAGTCTTTTATTGGAGGGTTTCAGTAGGGGTACACTATACTTATGATACTTACGAATACATTGAAATAGAAACAGCTTTCGCACAGACAGAACATCAGCTTTTTCGTAGACTAAATGTGTAGGATGTCGAAATGGGAGATAAAGTAGTACCTTAAGCACGGCCCGTTGCGCTCTTTCTAGCTCAATTAGGTGTGTCTTGGCTGCAGAACCCCACGAGCAAATGCAATATGTGATTACACATTCAGCTAGCGCTTTGTAGGTTTGTATTAACAGTGTAATGTCCGGTATCAATCTCAAATCTTTGAAAATATAAATAAGTTTTCTTAGTCTATTGCTAACTGTGGTTATGTGTTATATCGGAGGAAGCTATTGAGTCGGGTTGATTGTTATTTGCACGTAGAATTCACAATATAAATTGTCTACGTTTTAATTACTTTTAAAATTCTTAATTTAATTTAATTTGATTTGTTAAATTATTTTATAGCTCAAAAACATTATTAATTTAATAAAAGTTATGAATATTGTAATTCACGTAACGACCAATCAGAGCAGAGTGCGTGCTTGAGTGGGATCGAGGCGCCATCTTTACTTTAGGAAGGCCGACAGTTATTGAGACACATTTGAGCGATAGCGACTGATCGAGTCGGAACGTGAGTTGCAAGTTGTGTAAAAAGAAGTAAGATCAGTGCCCTGAACCCACTGCTCGGTCTTAATTGTTATTTTTTTATTCGACATATTGTGAAGTGAAAATACTGTTTATTCTAAATACAAATAGTGTAAAACCGGCATCGTTGTGTTTTGTGCTCGCATATTATCCAGATAACGCCCACTAAACCCGCAACCACTACCGACGTTGCCATAGAGAACAATATTTCTCCGATATATATATTTGTTGAATAACTTTATAAAATGACTGATGTAATGAAAACTGGCCAAATCAAATCTAACCTACTTTAAGATCTCACATTTTTAAATAACAGCAATTGTTATAGGTATCCAATAAAGCAAAGAAATAGAGTTTAATACTTGTTCATAATGTTATTTTGTTTCTATAAATACATACCTATTTGGATTTTGCATAGAACTTGGCACTCATTTAGATCTCCATTCTTTTTGCGGCGAAGCCCACAGCCAAGCATAATTTTTGTATTGAACTTGGCTCTCCTTTTTTACATTTATGTTTTTGGTGGGATATCATTACTTTTTGTAAAGAAAACTAGGCAGGTATTGAGATTTAATGTTTTTCTTGCGTTTCCGCTGCATGGTTTTCTTTTTTATGAATCATTTAATTCATCGTTGAGAAAGAAGCAGGATGAACATAAATGTAATAAAACAATAAATAACTAAATCGGTATTCGTAAGCGGTGCCTATGTTTATGTGTTGCTCGGGAGCGCTTTTATGTAGATTTACTTCTGTTCTGTGTATAATTATGTGGTGCCGCGCGCCGCCGACGACACACCGTTGGCCGGTTGTTTAGCGCGTATTACAAGTTTTCTGTATGGGGACACCACTTATTTTTTGACTTAACTTTATTTTATATTTCTGTTATATAGCAAATATAATAATACATACATATATTGGGATAGTTTCAAATATCTGATTGTAACGGTTCCAACGCTACAATTAAATTTTTTTTTTTGTATCGGGACTCCCCTATTTTTTTACATTTTTTATTTTTAGATGTTTTTCTACGCTTACACACAATTACCGAGCTGGATTCCAAATTTCATCCTCCTAGGTCATCTGGAAGTAGGTTAGATTTAGGTACTATATGTCAGTCAGTGCTAAAATTTACGACATTTTGACCTTCATATCTATATAACCGTTTGAGCTAGCTTCATGAAATTTGGGCTTCTAGATGTCATTATAGATATAATTAAACACACGTAGTTTTATGTGTTTACGTTAAAGAGGTTTTGAGTTATAGAAGGGTCAAAAGTGGCACCAAGTGGTTCGTGTAATATTACACTCGGTGCTGGCTAGCCAGTTCCTTTGCTTGAACTTGGCTTGACACGCTGCCGCGTGTCTAGATAATAATATACCTAATAAGTAAAGAGTTAAAATTTGCATGTATATCTCGAGTAATCTCAGTCAATCAGCAGCGATAGCTCAGTGGGGAGACCAACAGACTGCAATGCAGAGGGTCTCGGGTTCCAACCCAGGTCGCGCACCTCTGACTGTCGGAAGTTATATGACTTTTCGAAATTATGTGCGTATTGAGTGACAATTATCGCCAGCTCCGTGCCTCGGAGAGCACGTTAAGCCGTCGGTCCCGGCTGCCATGAACATCTATGGCAGTCGTTATTGGGAAGTCAGTGCCCTCTAATATCCTGACACTGGTCTAGCTTTAGGGTATCGTTAGCCTTCGGGCTGCGGACGTCAGATGGCAGTCGCTACGTGTAAAACCTGATATCCAGTCAAATCCGGTTAGACTAGAAAGCCGACCCCAAGTGACTTGGGAATAATAAAGGCTAGGGAGAAGAAGATCTCGAGTAATCTCAATAACTACTAAACTGATTCTAAACATCTTTCACTAATAAAAATCTACTCTATCTCTGAGAAACATAGCCTATGTTTCGGTACATGTAGTCCTTCCTTCCTTCCTTATAAATACGTTGTCAGGTGTACAGAAACGGAAATAAGCTACCTTTCATCCCGAAAAAAATTACTGTTCCCGAGGAAAACACCAATAACGTTCTTATGATAATAGATGGCGCCACGTGTCTCTCGAATCATGATTGAATTATATTATTACAAGCAGAGTACAACCCGAATTGATTGTCAAATTCTAAATTAACGCGAGCGAAGCCGCGGGCAAAAGCTAGTAATATATAAAGAGGAAAGATTGACTTACATTTTTTATTTTTTGTTTGTTTGTGTGTAACGATTTAACTCAAAAACTACTAAACCGATTTTAAACATTCTTCACCATTGGAAAGCTGTATTATGACCGAGTAACATAGTATAGGTATATTTATTTTTCATTACTGTTACTCTCATAACCTAACTTACTTTGCCGTGAACGAAGTCGTGGGCAAAATCTAGTAAAAAAATATTATTTAATCTTAATAAGCAGCGATAGCCTAGTGAGAAACCGTTGGACTGCCACGCAGAGGTCTCGGGTTCGAACCCAAGGCGCGCATATCTGACTTTTCACAGTTATACGCGTATTAAATAGTTAATTATCGCTTGCTTTAACGGTGAAGGAAAACATCGTGAGGAAACCTGCATGTCTGACAGTTCTCCATAATGTTCTCGAAGGCATGTGAAGTCTGTCAACCCGCACTAGGCCAGCGTGGTGGATTATGGCCTAATCCTTCTCACAGTGAGAAGAGGCCCGTGCCCAGCAGTGGGACAGTTTAATACAGGGCTGATATTATAATTATTTTTAAAATAAAAAGTACAACGAAACTTATCGAACAGACTATACGCTTGTACATTATCAAGATGTACAGAATTCACACACAAACATACGAACAGACGAACATACGTACAATATTATCAGATACAAGTGTATTCACGATGTCAGATAATAATTACATAATCATAACAGTAAAATTATTACATAGGCACGCACTTTTACAAGTTCACAGGTTTTTAGAAGACGAAAGGAAAGGTGTTTATAGAAACAAGCTGTCGTCTGCGGGTTTGCTTGCGTGGTATGTTGCAAAAACATAGCCTATGTTATAAAGGAATGATGTAGCTATCCATCAAAGAAATAATTTTCAAAATCGGTTCAGTATTTATTGACATCAATCTACGTACACACAGCGACACATCAACCTAGACTGTTTGCACTTTGAACTATTAGAAGTTGAACGCTGCGAATCGTGCGAGAGAGTACGTTATATTTTTGTTATTTGTCTCATTCACGCTGAATGGGCTAGTGCGCCGTCTTCTTCTTTTTCTTTTCGTGTGGTTAGTGGCCAACCTGTTGTCAAGATTTGTTCAAGCCTCCTCTGACATGGCCTAAGGACTGCTGTCAATTTGGTAACAACCGGGAATCGACTTTTTACGTGCCCTCCGAAGCACGGAGGCGCTCAGATGAAATACCATTAAGCGTCACCCATCTATAGACTGACCGCGCCCAACGTTGCTTAACCTCGCTAATCGTTTACCGATCAGTGAGTGCAACTGGCTATGAGCACCTGCACCGTGATGCACTGTCCCTTTCCGACAATTCTCTATTTTGTACTTAGTGTAGTTATGTGTATATAGGGTGTCTAACTTGATGAGTACCCGTATGTACAACATATGAATCTCATGGGAAGGTGTCCCATGAGATTCACTTATTAAGTAAATGTAGCGGGGTAAAAATAATCCTACGTTATTAACACAGACTGCTCCGATGGCGCAGTGATTTAAGTGGTGGCCTCGCCACTGCCCATGCGACGAGTGTTGTGGGTTCGATTCCCACACGAAACATTAATTTGTGTGATCCAGAAATGGTTGTTCCGAGGCTGGTTTTTCTTTTTCTCCGTTGTTTGTATGTTTGTAAAGTCCCCCGCGATACAGAAATGATGGCTAGTGAGGGAATAGGCTTTTAAAAAAATAAGTTTATCCTCTACATAATCCAAACTACTTAGTAATATTATAAATGCGAATGTGAGTTTGTTTGTATGTAACGCTGTCACGCCTTAACTATACAGAATGAGACAAAGGGCTAATATGACTACTGTGCATGAGGTCTTGAGTTCGAATCCCGGATCGGGCCAAAAAAAAGTTATTGGGTTTTTCTGTTAAGACATCTCAATAGCAGCCTGGAGTTAGGAAGTTGGCGGTGTTCGACACCTCCGTGCCTCGGAAAGCACGTAAAGCCGTTGGTCCTGCGCCTGATCTCTCTCCGGTTGTGTGAGATTACCGTCCCATCGGATCATGAGAGTTAGGGATCAGAGAGTGCACTTGTGTTTGCGCACACACTTGTGCACTATAATATCCCCTACGCAGATGACCAGTCTCCATTAAGACTGGCCGATGTGACAGAAATTCGGTCTGGAGGACATTATTGGGATAAAAGTACATACCCCTGACGATGTGTATGTAAAATTTAATGATGATCGGTCGAATAGTTAAGTGAAACCGTAACAAACTCTCATTTGCAATTATAATATTATAGTTATCTTATCTTATGTGGGGGCCAGTCAGTACAGACCGGCGACACTTCGACCCAGTGGGATCTTTTGTGTCAGCCCCAAGATTTATCCCTTAGCTATCTCCTTATAAATGTACTGCATCAGCCGCAGTGTATACTTCAGAGGGAGAAGCCTGAAGTCTTCAGGGTTTGGATATGCCAATCCCATCAGACCTATCCTCAGTCCAGCCAACGCGTCGCATTCACACAATAGGTGCGATATGGACTCGTGCTGTTCACCACAGGATCTGCAGATCGAATTGTGTGCCAATCTCAATCTGCACAGGAAGTCGTTGGTCCCAAAATGGCCAGTGAACGCTTCTAAGAGCAGGCGTATTTGGCTCTTGTTATACCCGCAGAACTTCCGGCTGAAGCTATTATAGTTAGGATTTTACTAGATATCTTCAAAAATAATACCTAACTCATGCAATTAATTTTAACTGCCTCTAACGAAAACACCAATCTCTACATTGGATCTGGTGTCAAGATATCCTTGGTGTATCCACACGGCAATTAGACTTGCGTGCGTGTGATCCATCTCTGCTTACACCATCTGAGATATAAAACCGTGATGTTTTGTTATAAATATCAACAAGCATTCTACAAACGAGTATAAGTCAGCCCCCTTGCGTCGCTCGCAATGATAAACATTAACTCGCTATCTGATACATACACGCAAACATTATTTATTACAATTTTACATATTAATGCTGATAAGCGTTTAATATCGGACAAGTGGGTTCTCATGTTCAATGAATGGTTCCGTGCGTATTTTTTATTAGGATTAAATATAATGACCACCAAATATACTAATTGCACACCAAAATATGCTTACTAAAATATATCATAACGAGCACCTATACGCCTTAAATCACTGCATTCCATCTCGGAAGGGTTAGGTTATGTTAGGTTCCTTCTTAAACCCACCCAAAAATAGGAGTCCCGCGAAGCGAGGTTCCGTCGACTTAGTTTGATCTCTTTAAATATATTTTGGTGTGCAATTAGGATTTTTTTGCTGTGCAGTTAAATACTACCCTTTTTTATTGTATTATTTACTAGCTGTTACCTGCGACTTCGTCCGCGTAGATTTTAACTAAAAAGTGTCTGTCTCCGCGGAAACCTATTTTTTTTCTAAAATCAATGTAGCCTAAGTTACTTCTTATAACATCAGCTATCTGCCAGTGAAAGTCATAATTTGCGCGTTGCCGACCCTTTAGGAAAGGAAGTCGGAAGGAGAAGGAGCAGGAAGGGGGAAAAGGGTGATTGGGCCTCCGGCACTCTCACTCACCGAACGAAACTCAACAGTAGGAATACTGCTATTTCACGTCGATATTTTGTGAGAGGGTAGTCCTTCCTTGGTCGAGCCGGCTCATTCACGCTGAAATCAGCGAGGCTTATTGATCAAATATAGTAATTATATAAACCACAGCTTCTCTAGACCCAAAATAATCTATTTTATCATCTGTCTAGACATTGTAGCAATATAAACTATTATTTACCATAATTTGCGGCATGTAAATGTATAGCAACCAACTCATGCGGACACGAGAAGTGATGCGTGACGCGACATGGCTCGCAGGAGGAAATTGGATGTGTTTACGAAGAAGACTTGTTACCAGTTAATTACAAAATAACACGATACTATCACGCTTGTGTAAACGTCTAGGGGTCTGCAGAGAAGTATGACAGGCTGTCTATGTCGTTGTTCAATCAATCAAAATTAAAAATAAATTTATTCAAGTTAGATTACAAGGTAACACTTATGAATGTCAAAGTTACACTAAATTTTTCCTGTGAATTTACATTTACTGCCATTTGAATTTACATTCTTATAGCGTACTAGTGATCCGCAACGCATTGTATGCCACACCTGCGCTGCGATGACGCAAGACGTCGCAGCGCAAAAGGGCGACGCACGCACTAATTTAGGAGGTGCCTCATTAGTGTGTTGCGTTGCGTTGTCGGAACGGATCAACGCATTGTATGCCACACTTGCGTCGCACTTTTGCGCCGCGACGTCGTGCGTCGTCGCAGCGCAAAAGTGCGACGCACGTGTTGATTTCAGTCGTCATTCCACAATGGATCGGAACACTGTCCGTCGTCGCACCGGAGCTCCGACAGCGCAGCGCAGCACCCTGCTCTCCTCTTCGTCTCTCGTCCGTTGATCCGTTAAAACGTCGCCTGCGACGACGCAACGTATTAATATGGCATGTCACAAAATATATATGGAAAACGACGCAGCGTCGACGCTGCGACGACGCAATACAACGCAACGGACTAATGAGGCACCTCCCATAAACACATTGCGTATTCGTAATTTCGGAAGGGACCCAAGGATTCCTAAAAATAAATAAGGTTTTTTTAATTAGTACGATAATATGATAATAATATTGTTCGTTTTAATGAAAAAACCGTCTACCATGGTCGGTCTTTTTGCAGTATTTTTATCGGTTTTTAGATAAAGTTCAACCGGTTTTAGGTTAGGTCAAATTTTGCATAAAATCGATGTTAATTATAATTAATCGCAAATTATTTATTCACTTATTCGTTTATCTAGATTAATCTTTTAGAGCATGTAACAGATATATGTGGTCATGATGAAGAAACTTATACATTTAACTGACTGTATATCCAGGGATGGGTAACCAGAGTTGTACTCGCTAGCTATGTTTGAAGTTACCACGTAAAAAGGGTCATTTTCGTTTAATTTATTGAATCCGAATATGGTGTTACTTGTCGGGAATCCATTGTAATAAAATAATTGTTGGCTCGTTATTGGACAAACTGTCCTGATGATGCCTCGCGCTGACGCGAAATACGTGGCGAAGCAATTTTGTGTCCTAAGCGTCATACTACAATTTGAAGTACCTACGCTCGGACGCTGATGACCCCATCCAGAGCAGTTTGATATTAAAACCCTTTTTCTATTGTAATAGCTGGGCAAAACCCTGTTCACGGATACATTCGATCCTTTTATACAACAACATGCTGCCCAGCAACTTCGCCTGCTTCACACAAGATAATTTTCTCCGTTTTTGCAACATATTTAATTGATGCTCCGCTCCTGTTGATCATAGCGTAATGTTATATAGCCTATAGCCTTCCTCGATCAATGGGCTATCCAACACTTAAAGAATTTTGCAATTCGAACCAGTAGTTACCGAGATTAACGCGTTCGACCAAACAAACAAACTCTTCAGCTTTATAATATTAGTATAGATTTGTCGACAGAATAATTAAACTAGATTCAACAATAACCTCCTTCAAATAAATTATTTAACTGCCCGGATGGCGCAGTGGTTTAAGTGGTCGCCTCGCCGCTGCCACTGCGCCGAGTGTCGTGGGTTCGATCCCCCACGGGATAATAAATTTGTGTGATCCACAAACAGCGGTGTTGCCCTCTGCTGCGTCAGCAGGCCACAAGCCATTGTATGCCTATCGCGGCTATTCAGGGGGCCTATCTCGTGAGTTGGCGAGTCACCGTCTGTCCATTCGATTGATGCTATTAGAGTATTCAGGGCAGACGCCGTTTTATCATCCATAGTTACCAATATACCAGTCCATCAAACACCCATAACCATAGCCCATATATTAGAATCCATACGTAGCAATAGTCCTACGCCTGCTGCGGCTAGTGCCGCTGTAGGTGTTCCATCCCACCTTTGATAAAAACTCTCGAAGGGCCTCGTCACGTTGGACCTATGTCTCCGTGTAAGCCTCCCAAAGGGCCGGGTATTTTCTTAACGTATTAGGAATATACCCGTGAAAGAGAAACAAATATAATAATAATATCAGCCCTGTATTAAATAGCCCACTGCTGGGCACGGGTCTCTTCTCAGTGTAAGAAGACCATAGTCCACCACACTGGCCCAGTGCGGGTTGGCAGACTTCATAAATGCTGGTTACCTCACGGTGTTTTCCTCGTCCGTTAAAGCGAGCGATAATAATATTCAATGCGCACAAACACCTGAACTAACAACAGTCAACTTGACACTATGCTAATGTATTCCTGTCTACAGAACATCTCCTCACACCATGACGCTACTGAAAAATCCCTTACCGAAAAACAACACGAATCTAGGACCTCACAACTGGACGTAAAGCTTTATAAATCATGTCACGAAACCAACGAACCATTCCTAATGTTCCATACTAATATTATAAATATTGTAATATCATACTTATATTTCATGTTTATATTATATTATAATTATAATTTATAGCCGTTTGTTATTATAAATGAAGTTAATAGATTCGCTATACTATTATTAAAAGAAAAAAACTGTTATAAGAACCCAGTAAATGTCATTAGCCTTAAGAAATTCCCATTAACGTACTAAAACCAGAAAGGCGTAACTAGCGTACGTATAAATACAAAAAATATTTTACCTTCAAAGCTTTAAGGTTCATAATCGAATGGTTTTAATTCAAGGGGATGTTTTTTCTTGTCTAATTAAAAGCGAAGATTTTAATAGCCGATGGCAATACACTTATTTGTTAGAAAACCATAGACCGTGGTTGTCTGTGGTCGGGAGAAAGCAGGGATAGAAAACCTTTGTATAGAAAAAATATTAATCTTTTTTTTTCGTGAAGTTTTAGTTATTTTTGTTTGTTTTGTGGTCATTTGCCAGGTATATCTAGATATGATACGAGGGATTTTATCACGGCGTATTTAACAAATCATTGAAACAAGAAACACAAGTACAACCAGACTCAAAATCATCATCTGTCGATTACACCTTACTTCTATACAAGAACCGAACTTAAATACTCGATTCATCGATACAGTAATGAGGTAACCGATTAAACGATTTTACTATACCTGCTGTCACCGAAACATAACCAAAGCCTCTACTTGAACGTCAATAACGAGAACAAAGTACAACGCTGTTTTAACAGCTACTAATTTCAAAATAACAAGAACATTACTCAATAAACCGCAATAAACAAAACAAAACAGCAATAACGACTAATTCAATCGAAAAATCGATACAAATCAATCGTTTAGCATGTAAGTGTCGCTAACAAATTGCAATAAACAACGAATGAAAAACAAAACGCAACTGTCACTGAAAAACAATCATAAAATCACAATTGAAACAGTAAAAACTAAACGCGGAAAAAAACGTAAACACGTAATCGTGGACTATGACGTCACAGACAAACGCATGATGGTCGATAGTAAAAACGTAACACAGCATTGTCAAAATAAAAAAGTGTGTGTACTAAAAAATACGGAGTTAGGCGCCCCTGACATGAAAAAACAGCATCGCGGAATGAAAATTACATATAGCCGATGTGAAAAAGTACAAGATGAAAAAGTGCAGTTAACGTATTCTTTGTGATAAGCGAGACACGCAAGCGTTGCGTCGTGCAAGAATGGTGTGGATACGATCAAGACATTATTCTTGAACTTGTTTATGACTCCTTGTCTATGCTTCGTCGTTGCCAGCAATCAGCGTTCTGGACAAAGACCAGGTTAAGAGCACCTTGAACCGACGGGCGTGTATGAGGAATGTGATGAAAGTGAATGAAGCCAGAGAAGTGTGTCAGGATCGTAGCAAATGGAAAGCCGTAGTCTCTGCCTACCCCTCTGGGAAACAGGAGTGAATCTATGTATGTATATATATTATATATATATGCTTTCTTCGTTCCGGTGGATATGCGCTAAGTATGACAATGAACCACTCAATATGTATTGTCAGAAAAATTTCAAACGTTTATTGTTCTGTAATGGTATACCAATGAGGGCTACCGCGCTTGAATTCACCGCTGGAGGTGCTAGTAGATGCCGTAGATGGTAAGGTCTAGACGTTAAACTTTGCAGTCAAGTTTATGGTCATAATAAAGGTTACTGTTAACTTCAACAGTAACCATAGAAACCGACAATATTATGACCGCGAAATACGGTTTTTGACAGCAGTTGTGACAGTGTTGACAGGACCTTACTCGCTTGTGGCGCCGCCTGGCGAGCACAAAAACGATAGCCCTCATTAATAGATCTTGTAATACACAAGTTATAGAACTTGTAATAGGTACACAAGTTCTAGAGTAATTTGAATATTTTTTTTTAAACATATTATATATTTCTACGAGTTTAGTTTTGAGAGAGATATATTAAGGTTCCTATCATGTTAAACTTACTAGGACCACAATCAAATTTTTTTTATACGAGCTTAATCTTCTGTATCATTCCTCCTAGGGGATTAATTTAGTAAGAACCTTTCTTAGCGATCGCATTTGTTATATACGGATAATTAGTCTGCAATATCTAGTTTCTAAGTTTAACCACACAGTTAAACTTAGGCCTTGCCAGTTTCTTTATATATAAGCAGGTAAAGATTGTAATAACTTAACAATTTATCGAAAACAGACACAATTGAAAATACTCTGTCTGGGCGGCCGCTAAATGCTTAAGGCTTTTATTAGTTTAATTTCAGTATATAACATCTATACTATCTATCTATCATCATCATCATCATCATCAGGCTATAACAGTCCACTGCTGGACATAAACTATCTATACTAATATTATAAAGCTGAAGAGTTTGTTTGTTTGTTTGAACGCACTAATCTGAGGAACTATTGTTTCGAATTGAAAAAATATTTTTTGTTGGATAGCTTATTTATCGAGGAAGGTTATAGGCTATATAACATTACGTTACGACCCACGGGGGCGGAGCAGTAATCATAAACGTGAGTGAAACCACGGGCACATCTAGTTCATTTATACAGGGTGTCCCAAAACTCAACGTCAAGCCGAAACGGGGTGACAGGATTGATCATAACCATCACGAGAAAAATCTGAAAAAAAATCTATCCCATGCAGTTTGAAAATTATGGGCATTTTAAGAAAAACCTAGAAATTTGATCAAACTGTACCATTTTTCGGTTATTGTGGTTATTATTTTTTATTTTTGTTCATTTGAACTTTAGAAACGTAATCCTAAATAACATTTCTAGAATCCCAATAAAAAATAATGACACAATTGCCTTAAGTTCCCGAGAATTGAGACTATTTGTTAAACTACGAATTTAAAATTTTCAAGATTCGTCGACTTTGACAGGCCCTCCTATAAAAAAAATGTACTAGAGTGCCTTGGCAAGTAGCATTAAAAGTTGGCGCATTTAATCAGAATTCTAAAATGGTACAATACTTGTTAGTTCCATACAATAGAAAAGAGTAAAAAAATTAAAACCTCAAGTAACCCGATTTTTGCTATCAGATTTTACTCAGTTAAAATGTTTTTAATTCGCACAAGCTCTAGGTAGGTTCTTAATTTTAAGGCAAAATGATGAGAGAGATGGATAATGGGTATGTTTGCCATGAGTGAGCGAGACAGATAGTGACGCCACGCATTGAGACGGAGATGCGTCGTTTAAACGAGTGCGAATGAAACAGATAGATGCTATGGCATCTATCTGTTTCATTCGCACTAGTTTCAGCCAAGCAAATGGCTACGCTACCAGTCCGACACCAACCAGTTAGTACGTTTCGCTCATTCGTCTACTGCGCACGTTCGTATTCGCTTGTGTTGATTTAGTACTGACAACTTTGGCTTCTCTTTTTGGACTTAAATCTTTGTGAATTGGACTTGTTGATAACATACCGGCAACTTTGGCTTCTCTCTGGACTTTTGTGTTGGCATCCTTTTTATCTACCATGCCTACGCGCTACACTTCACAAGAATATGCGAACATGCACCTCATTTATGGGGAATGCAGATGCAACGCAAGTGCTGCCGCTAGACTTTATCGTGAAAGATATCCAAATTTAGAGCGCTACCCGGATCACCGCGTGTTTGTTAATGTGCACCGTTCACTCACAGAGGGCGGCCATTTCCCGAATCAAATACAGGCTGGAGGTAGACCTGTGTTTCCTTTCCAGGAAGAAGTATTGCAAGAGGTCGCACGTGACCGAAGTATTTCCGTACGTGGAATTGAAGAAAGAACGGGAATACCGAAAAGCACTGCTCATCGTATTTTACAAAGAGCCGAAATGCATCCGTTTCACGTACAACGAGTTCAAAGTCTTGTACCTCGAGATTATCAGGAAAGGATTTCTTTTTGTAGAACAATGCTACAGAGGCATAATGAGAATCCCCAATTCATCCAAAAAATTCTCTGGTCAGATGAATCGACATTTAAAAAAGATGGTTACATGAACTTGCACAATTATCACGAGTGGCATGTGGAGAATCCACATTTAATGCGAGAAGATAGATCCCAGTATCGTTTTAAAGTAAACCTGTGGACCGGAATTTTAAACGGTAAAATTATTGGGCCTATTGAACTGCCTGAGAACTTGAATGGAACTAATTACCTACATTTTTTAAGAGAAGATTTACCAACCCTGTTAGAGGACGTACCACTAGCAGATCTTCGCGACATGTGGTTTCAACAAGATGGCTGCCCAGCGCATTTCGCAGTGCAAGTAAGAGATTTCCTTGACCAGGAATATCCGGGAAGGTGGATTGGACGTTCGGGCACTATCTCGTGGCCCGCCCGTTCACCAGATTTAAATCCCCTGGATTTTTTCTATTGGGGAGTTCTCAAAGAAAAAGTTTACTCAAAGCCCATTGAGAACGTAGCCGACCTGCGTGAACGCATTTCTCAAGCAGCTGAGGCGATCAACTCTCGAAGATATGCCCGACTAATAAGTAGATCTTTTTTAAGAAGATGTAGGGCTTGTATTGAGGCTGATGGTAAACAATTTGAACATTTATTGTAATAAAAAACGTTATTTCTCTATCATCTGACTTTTATTCCAACAAACCTAATTATTTTACTAATTTTACTAACTTTTTTTCACTTTGGTAAAAGTGGCGTCACTATCTGTCTCGCTCACTCATGGCGAACATACCCATTATCCATCTCTCTCATCATTTTGTCTTAAAATTAAGAACCTACCTAGAGCTTGTGTGAATTAAAAACATTTTAACTGAGTAAAATGAGATAGCAAAAATCGGGTTACTTGAGGTTTTAATTTTTTTACTCTTTTCTATTGTATGGAACTAACAAGTATTGTACCATTTTAGAATTCTGATTAAATGCGCCAACTTTTAATGCCACTTGCCAAGGCACTCTAGTACATTTTTTTTATAGGAGGGCCTGTCAAAGTCGACGAATCTTGAAAATTTTAAATTCGTAGTTTAACAAATAGTCTCAATTCTCGGAAACTTGAGGCAATTGTGTCATTATTTTTTATTGGGATTCTAGAAATGTTATTTAGGATTACGTTTCCAAAGTTCAAATGAACAAAAATAAAAAAGAATAACCACAATAACCGAAAAATGGTACAGTTTGATCAAATTTCTAGGTTTTTCTTAAAATGCCCATAATTTTTAAACTGCATGGGATAGATTTTTTTTCAGATTTTTCTCGTGATGGTTATGATCAATCCTGTCACCCCGTTTCGGCTTGACGTTGAGTTTTGGGACACCCTGTATATATTAAATCTAATTTGGCCTTCTTCTTGAAGATGCCCCACGGAGGTGAAACACGTATCGACGCATATTTTGTGTGCGAAGTGGAATATTGCAAGTTGGAGTACCTATAACTGGATCCCATGATGTGGCTGTTCCTATCCAGAGGAGTTTGGTATTGTCAGCATTTTTCTATGGCAAAAGTTGGGTTGGGCAATCTGAGGGTGTGTAGCGGGTTCCTCTCTTCTTAATTATTTTATTAATTCATATAATTCTTTTTTAAATAAGGAATCGATTTTGTTGGATTATTAACAACTAGCTTTTGCCCGCGGCTTCCCTCGCGTTAATTTAGAATTTGACAATCAATTCGGGTTGTACTCTGCTTGTAATAAGATAATTTAATCATGATTCGAAAGACACGTGGCGCCATCTACTATCATAAGCACATTATTGTTGTTTTCCTCAGGAACAGTAATTTTTTTCGGGATGAAATGTAGCCTACGTCCGTTTCTGTACACCTGATAACGTATATGCAAAATTTCAGGATGATCGGTTCAGTGGCTTAGGCGTGAAAAGGTAACAAACAAACAAACTCATTTTCACTTTTATAATATTAGTTAGGATTAACTATGTACATATAACCACAATTAAAATAAGCATTGAATAAGCATTGCCATTCAACGTGGCAATGCTGCCAGTCTTCTGGGCACATTACCGGTCGACTGTGATGCGGAGGAATTTTATGACGCCTATTAGAGGGTATTAGTTTTCTTTTTCTTTCTGTTTTATAATATTTTAGGTATAAGTTAGTTTTAAAGGATTCATATAATATATTTATATCAAAAAGAAATTAATAAAATATGTTGTGCATGTCCACACAAATCCAACGTCTGTTTACAAGCGGAGCTCGCACACTGAACGTCGAGTTCAGCGATTTTTTCTTAGAGACGCGATTTATTTAATATTATAATAATTATTACGCTCCGTTGCAAGCGATCGCTGCAGCACTAGCACCGCTATTCATTACTAGCGTGGAATGAAACGTTATTTTTAATAGCCCAGTGGATATCGACGTGAAATAGCAGTATTCCTACTGTTGTGTTTCGTTCAGTGAGTGAGAGTGCCGGAGGCCCAATCACCCTCTTTCCCCCTTCCCGCTCCTTCTCCTTCCCACTTCCTTTTCCTTTCCTACAGGGTCGGCAACGCGCAAGTGATGCCTCTGGTGTTGCAGACGTCCATAGGCTACGGTGACCACTTACTATCAGGTGGGCCGTAAGCTTGATTGCCATATTAGACGTACAAAAAAAAATAATTGGGGCAGTCTTTGGGGACTGCCAATAGAAGTGAAAACTTTAATCCTTGATCATAAACACTTCTTTATAAACAAAAAAAGGGGCGGGTCGGATTCCTAATACTCTTTTAGAGGTTATTAAGGGGATCAAAATTTCGTTATTTTTTGTGTAGGTTCACCATTTCTGAGATATTGTTAATATTCTAAAATAATTCAAAAATGGAAAGCGTGGAAGCGTGACGATGACGCGAGTTCTGTGATTTTTGTTTACCCAAGAAGTGCTCAACGCGCCTAAAGATGTTTTCAATACAAAAATATGTTGTATTGAGCTTGCTTCGGAAGGTCGTGAGTTCGAATTCTACCTATTGCACTACTGAGATAAATCCACTCGTAACATTTTAGCTTAGCTTGAGAATTTAACAAGAATACTAGACATGTGTGCCTTGGTGGCACTGCGTAGTGAATATTTCGAAAGGGTATGGGATGTACGGATCAGGTCTTTTTCTTATGGAGGACAGCCGAGAAAGTTTTGGCCAAAGGTCGAAAGGTCTATTGCGCATTCGTGGATCTGGAAAAGGCTTATGATATATCTCTCTCTATCTAATATTATAAAGCTGAAGAGTTTGTTTGTTTGAACGCGCTAATCTCAGGAACTACTGGTTCGATTTGAAAAATTCTTTTAGTGTTGGATAGTCTATTTATCGAGGAAGGCTATATGCTATATATATGACTTTTCGAAATTATGTGTGTATTGATTGACAATTATCGCCTGCTCCGTGCCTCGGAAAGCACGTTAAGCCGTTGGTCCCGGCTGCTATGAACATCTATGGCAGTCGTTATTGGGAGAGTGTCGACACAAAAGATCCCACTGGGTCGAAATGTCGCCGGTCTGCACTGACTGGCCCCCACATAAGATAAGATACCAAGTACCTATTACTATTTACGCAGAATGAGCCCAAAATATCGTGATATTTTGGGCTCATTCTGCGTAAATACGAATCCATGAGGAAGCAATACGAAACCATGAGGAAGCAATACGAAACAAGACTTCGTGAAGTCTTGTTTCGTATTGCTTCCTCATGGATTCGTACATTCCAACCATCTGCCCTATTGAAATTAGAATGTTATATCATTTCAATAGCCTTGCTTTCATCCAGAAAAAATATCGACTATTTCTGAAGGATTGAAAATGTACATACCTAACCTAACTTAAGCGCTAGAGAAACCGCGGGCAAAATCTAATATACTCATATCGTTAGTCCAATATTACAAGGTTCTAAGTAACATTTTTGAAAAAAAAAATTTATGAATATTGCATGGTTCTATATGTCATTCCTTTTTGTTTAGACTAATATAGTAATAGATGGAAGCACTTAGCACCTCACAATATTAAATCGCAAATAGTTCTAAGTTACTTTTTAAGTTATTTTTACTGATATGCAAATTTTAAACCTCATTTCCCCAAAGTTAAAAAACATAGAACCTTGTAATAGTGACCCAGCGATATATCCAAAACCAGCTTAAGCACAATTACGACTCTCACAGTGCCGAGTTTTAGAAATGAATTTTCTTAATTTAGTTTACTTAAAAATAATAGGAAGTATCTATATGGCTTGTAAGTATTATCGTCTACGCAAAACCCTAAAGAAAATCTATCAATCAAAATAGTCGCCATAATAACTATACCTATCCCTATACACATTACTATTTCGTGATTTCAACCGGTTATTTATTACGGTTTAAAGAAAGAGACGTCAAACAGCCACCTTTGGGTACCAAAAAGGCCCAAAAAGGAAACACCCAGTTTCATAGAAAGATAAAAAAAATAGACATACTTCGTTCTTAATTGTTGTTTTCGCGGTAGTGAACTCCTACAAGTTTTCCTAGGAACAGGTGAAGACGTTAAAAAATCTGCTACCTGGTAGTAACAAAAAATAGCTCCTATATTTTGAGGTGTTTACTGCGCAATGAGATTTATTTTAACTATTATTATATTTTTACAAGCTTTTGTTTAAAGAGCAATTTTTGTAGGTTGTAAAATCCTTTTGTGACGTCCGATAGAGTTGACATTGAATTAAATTTTAGTATATTGTAAAAAAATAAACAGTTCACTTCACAAACAGTTACGCTATTCAAAATAAAATTCCAATACGAATTTTCATCAAATATCACAATGCCATCTATGACCTTAAATAAGCATGATTTCGGTCGCGATGTAAAGTATTGGTGTCTCAGTAGTTTCGCCAACTGCCCACTTAGCTTGCAACTTACGATAATAGTGTAAGATAATTCTAATAGATGGCATTGTAATAATTCGAATATATTGTAAACGTAATGATGTTTGATAGTATCGCTAGATGGCGCTTTTACGATTAGGTATTTTGGTGTTTTGGTACGTCAGTTTGTAATTAGTTCAAGTAGTTCTCAATAGATGGCACTATTTTAGGAAAAAATATGTATATATTCTGTCCGCGCCCATAATAATGATTGTTTTAACCGCAAAAATGGCTTATTAGTGTTAATAAAATATGTTAGCCGTGTAATCCTTACTAATATTATAAATTCGAAAGTAACTCTGTCTGTCTATCTGTCTGTCTGTCTGTCTGTTACCTTTTCACGGCTAAACCACTCAACCGATTTAGATGAAATTTGGTACAGATATAGTTTAAAACCTGGGGAAGGACATAGGCTACTTTTTATTGATGTAGGTACCACGCGGGCGGAGCCGCGTGCAAAGCTAGTAAATTATAATTAGCCCTATTTTCGAATATTAAACCTACTGTTTTAAACATTTTTGCAAAACTTTTGTAGCTAGCAATATGTCTGTGTGCTTAAATAATGTAAAATATTTGTGAAACGACTATTACGAATGAATAAAAATGATTTAAAAATATTTCTAATTACCTACATACCTAAGGAAGTCAATTATGAATGCGCTAGTTAAAGAGAGAAAGATCTAGGTAAAACTTCTTTAAGATACACAGACATTTTAGAAAAACCATTTAATTAATATTGTAGTGCCACGAACTTTATGAACTTTTACTTATCGGACAAAACTCAGTAATAGTGTTGTACCTAACACTGGTTTTCCATAAGTAACAGGTATTCATAGGACAAGCTGACTTGTTCGTTGTTGGTACCGTCACTAGTAAGCATTACTACACCCAAAGGTATATTTAACTCACATTTGACGATCTGTGTTTTAAGTCTCACATAATAGATGGCTTAGTCTTAGTCTATAGTACCGCACACATTTTCATATTTCATAAAATGCAACAGAGATTTTAGTCTTAAATAAACCTAGTACCACTCAGCCCGGATATCGAACCAAAAGCATCACGGGATTAGGCTACAATATGTACCAACGAGACCTATACTTCACTTACTTACTTAAATAAATAGATGATACTAGGTTTTACCCGTGGTTTGGTGCGCGTTGTTCTAAAGCAAATAAGTGCCTATCCCATTGAAACAGCACTTTTTCGTGATAAGCATATTTCAGCCTCTGATCCATGGACAAAGTAACATTTTAAATGAGTTAACATAGGACAAAAAAGAAAGACAATAATTATTATGGCTGCTATAGCATTATACCCCACATTTAGAATTAAGCACTACACTATTGAATCTATTATAATCGGTTTCTGTTATGAAACTCTCAATAACCGCTTGTCGACTAGCAATTTGCCCGATTTTGCAAGTTTGTCCCCTATCCTGGGGCTTAAATAGTAAGTGGTGAAAATGTGTGTGTCTGCATCTCTGCCTACCCCTGACAGGATAGACAAATGAGTCTTTTTTCTTATGTATTACAACTATGAATACGAAAAGCAATCTTATAGGAATACGTGAAACGCTTTTCGAGTTGACTACAGTTTAGTATTTCTATTCCGTAGCAGATGGCAGCACTTGTTTTAATTTATTATTTTATTTCAGAAAACATCCATAATAATTTTGAATTAAAGTATTAAAATATTTAGAGTGGTAGGATACAACTGAATCGTCTTTAAAACCTGGGCTTTGACTCAAACTGGTGCATTTCTCAACCAGGAAAAGACCTTCCATCCCAATGAAGATTGCAATCGAACAAACTTGTTACATCTATTTATTTTAGTGTCATGACGGTAACCAATGACTGAGAATAACATATTCTGTGTGTCTGTTATATTGTATGTGTGTGTTAAAATGACTGTAAGGCATATGTACTGTTTGACATGAGATGCCTTCGTCAAAAAATCCATCAGTAGGAAATGACACATTCAAGATGAAGAACGCAACCGTTCCAAACACAGGTAATGATGGGTTTATAAAAAAAAACACGCCTATGAATCATCATTTTTATTTTTTAAAATAATTATAGCTAACCGTTTCGGCAATAATAGTCACTATCTCAATTTAATGACACAGTAAGCATTTTCCGTTGTTAAAAATAATATATTTTTCAATAAAATTAATGGGTTAATTAAATTTGTTCAATAAAATGTAATAACTAAAAAAATATTGCTTAACATAACAACACTAAACTATAAATTACATAGCAGTTCTTATTTTGACTAAATATCGAGTACAAAAAAAATAATAACTTTTATAAAAAATATAATATTTAATAAACACATCGATTAAATCTAAAAAATAATTACTTAAAAACATGGCATCGATTTATATTAATAAATTTTAATAATTATTAAACTTAAAATTAAAGGGTACAACTCTATACATGAGAAATAATTATAAAATAAAAAATAATTAAAACATTAAAAACATAATTACTTATCTGTCGTGAACACTTGTTACTTAAGAGATAATATGAAGTATCCAACATGTACGTTTATTTGCCTAAACATCGATTAGGTACAGTAATATCGTCACATCACATTCCTAAAGTTTATTTACAATTTTGTTTAATTTTTACTTTTTTACTTTAAATACAGCATGCCAAACACGAATTTTGACTTCTAAGTACCTAATCCGTAAATTTATAACTCTAAACGTCTAAACATTTTGAATTTTACAATTTTTGTTACGCCAAAAGTAGGTACAATAATTTGATTTTTACAAGTTTCCATAATTTTATTTATACATATTACAATCCAAATGTTTTCATTTCCAAAAATGACATTTTTGATCAATCACGACACTGATTTTTAAGGATAAAATATAATTGATAAGACTAGAATTACACCAATTGGGTAGATTTTTGCAATAAACAGTAATGTTAACGATGTAACAAAACATTGTAACAACGCAAATGCCTTATGTGGCATTACAAAGGCTAGGCAATACAATAAAGTAGACAAAAATAACACGCTGTCAGCTATCTCAATGTAACCTGACCAAAAACCTGAATTCCTATTAATCCAATACATTTTTTTATCAATAATTAATTTAGAATTTCAATAATTAATTTGCAATACAATTTGATGTAAAAATTATGATCAAGTAATTATTTTCCGTCAAATGATAAATTATTTTCGTAGATGATTATTATTTTTCAAAATATGTTTTTTGTTTCACGTGGATACGACGCACAAACGGGATCCAATAAGTCCCATAAAACACCAATAATAAATTCCATTATCTATGACATTTAAGTACATTTAAGTACACAGATACGTTTTTTTGTATTTATTTGATTTTTTTTTATTCGTTGTTTACTACAGTATAACACAAACTAACCATTTTTTGTATGGATAATTTATGTTATTTTTTTATCCATTTATAAACAAATATTCTGAGTTGTTTATTTATAAATGGTGAGTGGAATTACATTACATTAATTATACTAACTTACAATATATTAAGATATACGACTAATATGTGAGTTTAATTGAAAACCTGGCTATCCTGTCTACGTTTAAGTATAATACGGTAAATGTTGTATATTTAGCTAAATATGTCTTAAAACAAGCTGAAATACAAACCACGTAAGGGAACAAGCGACGAAATTAAAACATTAACAATCAATAAGGATGTTTAATTCAAAACAACAGCAATTCATTGTTTAAAAACTTAACAATTCAAAAATAGATTAACAGCTGCAGAGACAACAATTTTACAATCGGAAATTAAAAATGGATGTGTTTTTTATTCTAAATATTAATCTGCAGTTGTTAATGTATTCTGTATTAACTTTCAAATAAAAAATGTAATGTAATCGCTGGATTGAAATTTGCGATTTCGATGTCGTAAGTTTAAAACAGTAAGTACTTATATAATCGCTTTTTTATTGCCCGACCAAAAACAATTCTCGGATTTCATTCAAAAATTTCCTCGAACATTAAAAAAACGATAATAAAAAATTGTATGTCAACGAATTCGTCTAGTAACAAAACAATCAAACAACACAATAATGTAACTTTAATTATTAATAATAGCCAATAAACCTACAACATTGTAAAGCGTCGTATCCACTCGTTAAAACTGACAGCGCGTTTTAAAATTGAGATTCGCGCGGACTATTCTCCGCATATGAAATGTCTTTAACTGAATCCTGTACTATTGATACTAAAAAAAGCCAAAAAATATTACATCCGCTGACAAATGTAATATAATTTGACCCCTTGTCGGCGATCCAGTACATCGCCGTTACCGATAATTAGGCTTTATATTAAATGTACACAGCTTAACTACGGAATTTTTTCGTCATAAAATAAATGTAGAAAAACACTTTTTCATTTTTCCATATAACATTAAAAATTTCTCGTTCGAAAACTTAAGAATAACCTCTGACAACTCGCAGACACGATCTGTTATAACTATTCCATTTTCGATGATCACAGAAAATACGTTGCTCTCGTGTTTCTGCGCGGCGTATTACACTAAAGTCTATTTTCATTTTATTTTTGTTTTATCTTAATCAAAACTGCTTATATTTAAATTTCACCGTCTCGAAAATACAACTTGATAATTTTTTTTACAATTATTTTTACAATATGTACGCCGCGCAAAAGTACGAGCCACGTAGCGTCATGAACACTTTCTTGGAAACGTAACTTTTGATCTAAAAATCTAATGTTAGGATTCACGATCCGTGCTTTTTTATTTTTGTACAACTCGCCATTCCCGAGTTCAGTTCCCTAACATGATGGTTCATTAATTATAACTTTAAAAATACCAAACGTTCATAAATTTTTCCTTCTACTAAGACCTAAATTTAAAACAATACCATTTATACAATATTCATAGGAACTTCTTTTGTTGTTATATTAATTTATTTATATATTAAATTTATGAGGACATTTTTACATAAATAGCGATCCGTTCACTTTGAATTTTTATTGCGATTATCATATTTTTGGTTTAATATCAGTCAAAATAGTTTTCGTTTCGTCCAATGTGTAAATTTTTGCTCACGTTTCCTAGAAAACATATACGGTATCGGGTAACCTTCGCGTCTCGATGTTACTTGCCTGTCCGCACCAAATCAATCGATAAATATTAGCCAAAAAGTTTTGTATTTGTGAAACAAAATTAATAATAAAAAAAACCATTTTCAATTAAAAGTCTTTCATCCAAAAGAAAAATCACGACAATGAAGTAAAAAATGATTTTTTGGGCTATTGCATTGTAATTTTTTTTTCTATTTACATTGATATAACGCGTCAGCAATTTTACAATTTTACAGAAAATGTAAATTACCGCACGAGTATACCAATATTAATTCAAGAATGAAATTATTACGTACGTTAAAATCAGCTTATTTTTACCTTACCTTACGATTATACGTATAATACAACTTATATGAACGAAATAAATAACATTCATTACGTTCACATAAATCGCCACTTATTATAATACATGTTGATAATATTAAAAAGAATTAATATTCGGCAACACTTGACATTCTCTTAATTTGCTATTGCAAAGAATCTTCCAATTATTTTGCAATAAAAAAGACTGGGAGATATTTTGCAATTGTGAACTATAAATCTATTACGGCAACTGTATGCGTTATTTTGTTTCAATGATTTTTTTAAATTGCAAAATGCAATTATTTAATCATTATGAAAATATTTCTGGGCTATTGCTGTTTAATTATGCTTGTTTAAAATTAAAATTAATGTAATTATTTGGGCTGTATGAACATCCGTGGTGAAAAGAATGTCTTGTGTTTCTGTTTGTCTACTCAAGGTATCATTCGTCGAACATTAGATGGTATCTTTATGTATTAACTCGACGTTGTCCAATTATTATTAATTGTCTCGTTGACTGTATGTTCAGTGAAAAATCGCTATTTTTTATTTATCAATTACAATCAGTAATTTATTTACATATACAAAAAGATAAGTAACGGCAGTCTTCTGAAAAAATAATGAATAATTTCTTTTTTTTAAGATATATACAACTATACAAATAATTTTGTAAATAATTAATTATTTTTCCTGTGTTAAAATAATCGTATAATGTTAAAAATAAAATGTATTTTTTAAGTTATAAAACAAAAAGCATCAACATTTACGTAAGTGCTACGGTATTTACATATTTTATTATCTAATATGGCATTTAAAAATAAAGTACGCCAATAAAATATGAGAAATTTCGAAATGAAAATAAAAAGTAAAAATAAATTCAATTTTTATGTTAAATAGAATTATTTTGTGCGTTCAAAACGTGACTAGCATAAGACGTGTTATTGCGTGAAAAGATATAATAAAAATAATTATTAAAATTGAATAATTAATTAATAATAATAATAATATCCTATGGAAACATAATGCAACTAATATATTGCAATAAATCGTCGCTAAATGCGATTAAAACGTGCTTAAACCTGTTTGGCACATCCAAAAGTTTGTACTAAGCTAAGAAATTCACTGCTCTGTGGTAAAGCTAATAAAAATAAATATACATTTATAAAAATAATAAAAACACTCAATAATAATCAAACAAATAATAGAAGATTGCACTGTAATATTATTTGTCGTATGTCTACATCTAATTACTTGTTCGGGCGAGTTTTTGTTCCATTTTGTTCAATCATTCAACTATTTTAGGTACGTTTTTTATTTATTTACAGTAAAATTTGTTTCCACTAAAAGTTTCCCCTATTTACAACAGTTAGTTCTATCTAAATTAATGTTATTTTTATTTTTTAATCATTGTATACTTTTTTCGCCGGCTAAAATTAAACTAAAAACATTTTAGCGTCCAAAACTAACTTCAGTAAAATAACATTAAAACGAATTACCAATCGGAGGCGATTTCGCACACGGTCCGGCCAAAAGACATTTTTTTTCATCCAAAAAATACAAAAGTCACCTTTTTATCATTTTTACTAATATTACGAGCTAAATTACAACTACTGCGTCGAAATCGCATCGGATTAGTAATAGCTGAATTTTCATGGCTGAGGGTTTTGTTGGAGGTGGACAGCTTGTTGGGCAGCTTGTTGGGCGGCTTGTGCAGCCTGTGCGGCCTGCGCCGCCTGCTGCAGGTGTTGCTGTTGGACAGCTTGTTGGGCGGCCTGTTGGGCGGCTTGTTGGGCCGCCTGCTGGGCAGCCTGGGCCGCCTGTTGGGCGACCTGCTGCGCGGCCTGTTGTGCCGCTTGCTGCGCGGCCGCCTGCTGCGCGGCGACAGCCTGCTGTGCTGCTTGCTGCGCTGCCTGCTGTACTGGTGACGGCAGATTAAAACCCAACATTCTAGGATCGTGCAACCTCAAAGCTTGTTCCAGCCTCTGTTCCTGAGCGATTCTGAACGCTTCAACCAATTCCGGTGATATCTGTCCACTGGCGTCATTCGGAGGTTGTGGAGGAAAGCCTCCGTTGTGTCTCAGGGGACTCGCGGCCTCATTGCCATGGGCTGCGGCAGCTTGTGAAACGGCCAGTCGTAGAGCCTCGGCTTGACTTCGGAGGAGAGCTTCGGCCTGTTGAATTCTTAGTGCAGCTTCAGAAGGCGCTGGTGGTGTTTCCGCAGGGGGCTGAGCTGGTGGCGGCTCTCGTGCTAGTTGCTGTCTCATTGCTGATACCAGGTTCGCAGCGGCTACTTGGACAGCGCTCGCTCCTTCCCCAGGTTGGGCCATCATGTTCGCCGCAGCGGCCGCTATCGCTGCGACTCTTTCATCTCCGTACGCCTGGTGACCATTATTGGCTGATCTTAGTAGATCTGTCAGCTTGTTAACAGCTGCGCCGGCTTCGGAACCGGCTGATGAGGACAGGCGTCCATTGGACGAAGAGTCGGAGTGTGCTGGTGAGGGTGGCGCGAGGTTCAGAAGGCCGGAGCCCCCAGCTGAAGCCGAGACGGCTGCAATAAGGTCTCGTTCTCGTCTTTCGGCTGCTGCTCTGGACAGCACGTATTGCGCAGCGAACTGATGCTTGGGTTCCATTCTCATGTGCTCCATGTGGGAGAGGAGGCCTGAAATGTTGTACATATAGTTAAGTGTTGGGTTAAATATATCTATTACGATTTTCTCATAGGTTTTAAGATGGCTTTGCCTTACATACTTTTATAAAAATTAAAGCATAATTCTTCTAATTGGTGATTGTTGCAATGAAAAAAATTGTCTCTTAAAAGGTTGATTTTATACAGTTTCTAGTTACAAGATTTTAAAGGATTTCGAAATCTTTGAATGCTTATTCAAGATGAACAAAGCCTGATATTGCGCTGTTAAAACATTTCATTTCACAGTACTTACCACTTTCATGTGTAAATACAGCCTGGCAAACGGAACACGGCCACATTCTGAGCCCGCTGGTGAGCTGCGTCTCAGGATGGCATGCCAGATGCTTCCTCAACGAGCCCTCGTTGACGTAATGCTTGCCGCAGACCGGACAGGGGTGGTTGGCCGTCCGTCGCTTTGCTATGTAAGGATCAACAGGTTTAGCTTGCGCTGGGTACGGTGACGTAGCCGGAGGGCCTGGTCACCAGGAGTGGGTAGGTTAGTGGGTTAGAGGGGGAAAAAAGAAAAAAAAACAGGTTAGTTTCGTTGTTAGTACAGAATTTTCTGATGACGATAGTTTTTTGGAGAGACTTTCGATATGTATTTTCGTGAAACAAATATTGAGATAATAGTTGTAAACATTTAATGAAAATATTTTCGTAATAGAGTTTTCCATCTCTCCAATGAAATATCACCATCCACTTAAAATAAAGTTCTAAATCAAAATATAATGACAACAAATGGAACTCAAATCAATATGTAAATGTAAAACCAAAACAGATACCAATTAAGGCAACAATGGATGCCAACGAAACGACAATAGAAAACGGGAAAATGTTGCCATTAGATACATAAACAAAACATGTTATCATAATACAGGAGGAACGCCATCCGAAGAATTCGTAGTTCCAGCAAGAAATGTTTGCAAAACAGACTACCCTCAGAATGATACTGAAACAATAACATTTAGTCCCCCGGACCGCATTCACTCCTTATTTATTAAGTTAACGTTTAAGATTTATGGATACGATACGTTTTTGTATTACCGTTGATATTGAAACCAACACCCCTTATGGCTTCGTGCCAGCTGGAAGCTTTTATAACGTTAAATATTATGTTAGATAAATTCAAGTGATCGCTGTCGCGATGACCAGTCTACAAACTTCCAGTGACATAACTTACTTGCTAATAAATCTCTTCTATTAAAAGGTATTACGGAATCATGACTTGAATCTCAATTACTTCAACTATTAAACTTATTCTTATAAAATTACTTCTCAATAATTATAATAATTGCAATTTGAAATTAATTAAAATAATTATTTAAAACCCGAGTTAGAAGAGATTTGATAATTCTAAATTTAAAACTAGACCCAACGAAATTTGAAAACAGAATGTCAATGGCGTCCTATTTCTAATTATAATAGGAAGCCGTGTATCGACATTCTATTTTCGAAAGTTATTTAAAAAAAGAAATTCGCTATCGACGTTCTATATTTGGATGGAACGTGGACAAAATTCTTTTTTCAAACCGACCAATCCTGATAGAGTAAAAACCGATGATCCTCGGGAAACTTACTCGCAACGCCGGATGCATTAGGGTCCTTGTGTGTATTCTTCATGTGTTCAACGAGTGCTTCGCCACCGAATACTACTTTGTGGCATATTGGGCAGGGGGTGGCGGTGGCGCCACCTATCATTAGTGCTGCGTGTTGCTGCAAAACACCAAGGTGCAGCTGAAGCTCCTGTTCCACCGGGCGGTGGCGATGCGGGCATAGCAGTTGAAAGATTAGGACACATTCAAAATAACACATATAACAACAAAAATAACAGTCCAAAGGGAATTTTGAAAATAATCATTGCCAAAATGTCAATTTTGTTCAAGCAAATTAATAAAAACATTGCCAATTGATTAATATTTCATAATTTTGAAACTGATAACAATAAAATGCTAACATAATCAATAAAGAAATTAATAACAATTTGTTTTTGTGAATATTTTTTTGAAAATAAACAAAACAATATAATAATTTTTTCAACAGACCAGACTCTTACAATATATAAAAGTATTTTAGAGAATATCATAATATCAAATTAGATGGTTCGTGGGAAATTCAAAAATATGTTTCGCTAATGAAAGCCTGTTAAAAAGACATTATTTAATTTAGAACTAGTAAAACAATGCATTATAATTTTAATTGCATATCATTTTAAACATTAGATTTTTCTGGAACCAATCTAGAAGTGGTTTTATTATACTAATACATTTTAATACAGCACGATAAATGGCGACTCCAAAAACGACTTCCATCTTGAAAATCGAAATATTAAAGGGATATCTGGGATTCTATACCACAGTTTAGATACCAACCTTTGCTGTATGCGTTCTAAGACTGCTCTCTGTTGCGAAGCCCTTTCCACAGATATTGCAATGAAATGGCCTGTTCTTGGCCCTTTCGACCTGGGCATCATGATTGCGAAGGTGTTGCTGGAGGTTGGATAGCTGGATAAAGGCTCTTCCGCAATCTGGTAGGTGGCATTTGTAGGGGCGTTCGCCTGTTGAGAAATATTAAGACGTTTTTACATGTGTCGTTTTTCCCCTAAAATCTTGGGTAAGAATTGTTTATCTATATAATATAACCTAAAAATTGTTGTCTATGTTTACTATTACAGCTATAGTTACTAGCTAAGTCCGGCCAAGCTACGTTGCGACTCATTCAGATATTTTTTTATGAAAGTTTTCATGGGAATTTCGGTATAAGTAAAACATATATAAAACACTTATATATAGAAATGCAACATTGTGTAAAATATTCAAATCAATCCATTAGCTACTTTTCGAGTTTTGCTGACATAAATATATTATAACTTGAATTTTATATAATTGGATAGTTTATCGTATATATATATAATAATGAATGAAAATATGTGATACTTCTTAGTACATCAGCCTTAAGGAATTAGCTAAAATAATAGGTAATCTTTAATTTATAACTTAAGAGTTTTGTCGATAGTTGAGTGACTAACAGTGGCTTGTTAAAGTGTACGTATTTAAAAACTAAAGCAATGTGTATGTCTAAGTACTTTACAATATACACATGAGCAAAAAAGTGATATCATATTTCATTTATTGCACAGATGGTAGGTCAGTACTAAGATACTCTGTAGTTAATCATTGTAATCAGAGAATGAAGTGGCAATCAGAGCAACACAATACATTTGACCCTAATTATCAATAATTATGTTTTTAAGATCAAAACTTAAAGATCAGAACCACATGTTCCATTAAACCTAAACAACATCAAATTTAGAACAATCGACGTTCGAAAATCGAACACTAACGGTAATCTTACACAACGGAACCACAAACCAGTTCGAAATTCGAAACAACTCGAGTTTCGCAGCCAAAAAATCACGACCGCGACCTAACCCAACGCGAAAGAAACCGAACGTGGCGTTCCATTTTTAAAATAAGACCATAATAAAACGAACGCATACTTTTAGCCTGTACTGCAAGCAAATGCATAGGTCGTTGAACGCACACACACAGGCGCAAACCTTACACACAGACGCGTATCTTCGTAGTCCTGGCTTTGTTTGTGTAGGTGAATTTTGCATGTCTGGGAAGAATGCGTGCATATTATACGCACAAGGTACTAAGATTATTGTAGAATTATTTCCTAGATGCGACTAGATACGTATGTGTATCTATGTAACGTAACGGTCCGATCGCCATATTTATTGGCAGTAAATTTTATAAGTGCGCATGGTTTATTAGTTTACTGATAAAAGTGGTTTAAATATCGACTTGTCTGTAAAATAGTAAATTTTACTGGTGATTGTATAGTGCTTGTTGGATATTAAATATTGAATCTGGTTAATATTTAGTTTATACTTAGGCTAAAGTTAGATCAAGTCTCGTTAAGAAAAATGTTTTTTTTAACAATCACAGTATTTTATTTTGGTAGGTTAACTTCTAAAACAATTTGAAAGGTTAGTTACAGACCTATCCTCTAAAATTGATTAATAACTTGTTTTTTTACTTGTCGTTTAGTTTTCGAGTGACTTTTTAGTATATTTTATACGTACCAGCACGTTACATTAGATTTCATTGTGGAGTTTTTGTGTGATTTTACTGGATAATGTAACTTTGTTGTAGTAACATAATGCTTAGAACCGGTTCAGTAGTCTTGGAGATTACCTCGTTACATATAAGCCAAAATCTTTGTAAGTAATATTAATACAGATTAATTCCAAGTACCTAGTTGTTTTGTTATGTGGTTATTCGTCTAAAAGTGATAGTTCTGAATGAGATATCGTTTCTAGGAACAGTTAAATAGAACCAATAATCTCCGATTACGATGCGTTACGCTTAACTGTAAGCTGATTAGACAATTATTGGTAAGGTTAAGTTATTACTTAACCTTACCAATAATTACTATATAATGTATTACTGTATCACAGTATGATCCTTTAGTTAAATCATATCACAAGGTAAATGACGCGTTATTTTTGGGTTAAAGTGTATCATTATCAAATAATGTGTGACTAAAATTATGATGATGTGATGGATTTTACATTGTGTTATTTTTTAGTTAATTTGTATAATTAAGTAATGAATTGTATACTGATATTATTAATGCATTTTTGTGATATAAATACGGTGTATAATAAACAATATTTAGAAGATTTTCGAGACTTTTCTAAGTTTCGGTCGACATTTTTGATTGTAATAGTATTTTCTTATGAGTTTTTGCCTTCTATTCTTTGCTATTGGGCTGTGTGTCTAAAATGGAATAGTAAGATAAAAATACTTGTCTAATCAATAATTATAGGTACAATCGTATCGTAAATTATAATATAAGTTTAATCCATTACGTTGAAAAACGATGTGGCACGAACAACATAAGATTGTTTTATGGATCTCCTTCACTTTATGACAGACATTCAATTTTATTGACATTTTTAAATAGATTGGCTTTGACGAGAAATTACTGGAACGAGCGATTATGGAGTTAATGTATTTTACATTAATTAATAACTATAAAACATTTAATTAGTTTAGATTGATTTAGAATGAGTTTATATCATGTAACTATAAACTTTAGATAAAATGTACAATCTCTTTTTTAATCATAGCTTGTAAGTATGAACAAAGAATGTGCTGAAGATGTCAACATAAAAAATAAACATGAAAACATAAACCATTTTGAATACGTTCATAAAATATTTCAATAACAATAAAATAATCTCAAACGCATAATAGACAAAAAAAACAAACGTACTATAGATTAATCTTGTCTATGGTCAATATGTCTTCCGGGTTCGCCGTTCCCTATACTATTGTGGCTGTGCCGCCATTTTTCAACATATAGAACTTACACAACCTACGCGAGAAACGTCCAATTCAGCAAGAGCCCCGCTGAGTCTAATATTTTCTGTTCGCAGTACATGTTTAGGAGGAGAGGCGAGGAGTTACAGGTCAAGTTATATTGGCGGTGAACAGTATAGCTATTTTTGCTATTTCACTATGAATAAGAAGGGAAAGGCGCTCGCCTTAGCACAGTTTGGCCGATGTACGATGGCTAAAAGGATGATATCTTTTAGATCGTGAACGGATTTATAGTTTTAACTGGAATTATAATTCGGAGGCAAGATTGGAATGTGGCTGTAAGTTTTAGATCAAGCCTTTAAATGACATGAATTTTGTGAGCTAGCCACTTAAATTCAAATAAAAAATACGTCGTTGCAACCCATTGTCAAAAAATTTGTTTTTGAAATTAGTGTGTTATGGTTTGTATAAGTCTAATATAAAAATGTAACGTTAAAATAAGTTACACACAAAAATAGAACACTTCCATATTCAAAATTATTCATAGACAACTGACTAAACAATTGTGTTTACAATTGCGACATAGACAATCGAATTAATTCAAACATTTGACAACAGATTCCTTATTCAAATTCCAAAATTTGATTTAAGAACAAGCTTTATTTAGCAATTGCAATATTATACTGCTAAGTAGAATTCGTTGTCGAAACGACGTTAAAATATCGACAAAATACATCAACTGTATTACCATAGCTACAAATCCTAATTAGCTACCTAAAAACATTTGAAAGCTAGATACATGGAATCCAGGTCTCTAACAAAGACCTAGGTAGTCTAGCCGCTAACTGAAGCCTACGCGTTCGATTTACATACAAAAGTACTTCCAGCCACCTTTGACTCGAATGCGTAGGCATAAAACATTCTTATGCAGACAGCTGGCAGTGGGTTTGTTCCTGGGTCGCGCGTTTTTGAGATATGAGAATTTATGAAGTATATTGTTATAGCCTTTTTGATTTAGAGAGCTGTTCTAAAGTTTATAGTTTAGAAAATTTATTTGCTTACGGGAAATTAATATTATTTGCTTTGAGCTAAAACTACGTGTTTCTAATACTTTTTAGCGTCCTTGTTCAAAAAGAAACATGTTTCTTTCTTAACCATAGACGCTAATAGTAAACTAAAGAAGAAAGAAAATTAGATTCGTATTATTTAATTAACCTTCGTTTGGGAATAATAAATTAATAATTATAAATTTAAATGGAGATTCTAATGTAGTATAGATAAGTAGTGTTAACTTTTTAACTGAGAAGGAATCTCAAAGAACGCCATAAAGTATCATAGACAAATTCTCGTTTTCATTTCACAAAGGCAAAGGCATTCGGTTGTACAGTTAAGTTTTGCAACAAAATAATTATAGATCTGTTAAAACTTCGCAGACATTACAAAAAAGGTATAAAAGCCGTGCCTTTTTATGTTTAAATGTAAAAAATGTAATCTTTAATAATGATTAACATCTACGCGTGTCTCTCAGACGTGACTTGAGCGAATTTAATTTAATTTGTCTTGAAAAATAACTTTGCTTTACGTTATTATAAAAGATTAAAAATGTTGCGACTGATTAAAAAGTTTTGAAACGTTTTCTTTTTTGTGCTCTGTTTTTACTGGCCACCTCTTTCAAATATAGAAACAGATTAAAATTAAAAACATTTGCATAGTTTTAAAGCGAAAGCCGAAGAGAACAATGACAAGAAATATGGAACCGTAATAATTATGTTTAGTTACTTATTACTAAATGTATCTTGTTAAATATCTGATAGTTAAATAACAAGTTTTATGGAGTGAAGTAAGCAGTTATAAGTTTCTATTAAGCTCTATAAAATGGTAAATAACATCAATATAATTTTACTAAGTCATATTATGACATATCAAGTATCTGTCATCCATGCAACGCACACATGTTTGTTTAATTCAACACGCACACACACACATAATCACATTCATAGATACACTCGCATACATGTTATGTTTACGCTCATGCAACACACATACATATGAAACCATAGATACGGGTGTAGATTCGAAAATTAAAATTAAACATATCTCGTTGCGCGTCGATTTTAAAACGACGGCCGGAGCGCGTGCGCTGCACAATTTATTTTTGAATTTGGAACGCAGACTTCGCGCCGTTTTATACACCATCATGGCGGATTATTTGTGCGTTTTTGATTATTTACCGACATTTTTTACAAATTGATTGTTTTTTTATGATTGAGAAATGTATCTAAATATGTACATTTGCTTGGAGTAAAACGGATAAATAACGATAATGCTTAGCATAATTTACATATGTTCCGAAGCAAACATTTGTTCCTGTCACATTATTAAACCACAAAGCCTAGAAATCTAGACCTGTATACCTAGATCTCATTTTCATTTTCATTACAATCGTCACGAATCATCATTAAATTCACATAAAACTAATAAAAAAGCATTTAAAACATTAGTTAACAAGATAAACATCTAGTTATGAAATCATTTTAATATTCATATATAGATTTACGGAGTTATTTCAAACGAACGGTTTTACTGTACGCCCACGACTTGTCTGGACAACCGTTGCTGCGTCTGTGTTTTTGAAATAGCTCGACAATTTCAAATGAATATAGCTGATAGTTTCTCTTTTTGAATTATTCTGTACGATGTAATACTGGCATGTTGTCTTTGTTTGTAACGGCGAAAATATGACTTTGAAAAAGGAATACATACACAGTTTGAGGATTTTAATTAAAGAACTCTAAATTTGAATTTAAAACTAGCTGTAAATAAACATAACCATTTCGAAAACCGTTTCGGAAAACGAATGCGACGTATTTTAAATAACGAAGGCATAGATTGCTTCGTCATTGCACAGTGCAACATTGTCACATTTTAACCCGTCAATGCTAAACGTGTTCTTCAATACAACTGCAATAATAATAAGCTACGTAATAGTACATATGTTAATAATGTATGTACAATCTCATACAATATTAATTTATCTTATTAACATAAAAACATAACATATTATCACGATTGTCTGTTAAAAGATTCGCGCAGAATTGTTAGATACACGTTTCATCACTTATAAGGTCGGACAGTCAAGTTTGCGATTGCATTTATAGCCGACTAGCTTTTGCGCGCGGCTCCGCCCGGGTGGTACCTACATCAATAAAAAGTAACCTATGTCCTTCTTCAAGTTTTAATCTATATCTGTACCAAATTACATCTAAATCGGTTCAGTTGTTTAGCCGTGAAAAGGTAACAGACAGACAGACAGATAGACAGATAGAGTTACTTTCGAATTTATAATATTAGTAAGGATTAGTAAGGAAGTAAGGATTGTGGGTTCGATTCCCGCGCCGGACAAAGTGTTATTAGACTTATTATATTAGAAAAGTTTAGTCCGATAGATGGCAAAAAGCTTGATAGATATTATGAGTGACCTAAAGATAAGAGCAGCGATAGCTCAGTGGGGAGACCAACAGACTGCAATGCAGAGGGTCTCGGGTTCGAACCCACGTCGCGCACCTCTGACTTTCGGAAGTTATATGACTTTTCGAAATTATGTGCGTATTCATTGACAATTATAGCCTGCTCCGTGCCTCGGGGAGCACGTTAAGCCGTTGGTCCCGGCTGCCATGAACATCTATGGCAGTCGTTATTGGAAGAGTGTCGACACAAAAGATCCCACTGGGTCGAAGTGTCGCCAGTCTGCACTGACTGGCCTCCACATAAGATAAGATAAAGACCTAAAGATATGTAGATGTATCACACCTTTGTCTACCTCTCCGTGATGATATATAATACAATATCAGCCCTGTATTAAACTATCCCACTGCTGGGCATGGGCCTCATCTCACTATGAGAAGGGTTAGGCCATACCACAACTCTGGCCCAGTGCGGGTTGGCAAACTTCACATATCTTCGAGAACATTATGGAGAACTCTCAGACATGCAGGTTTCTTCACGATGTTTTTTTTTCTTCACCGTTAAAGCAAGCGATAATTAACTATTTAATACGCGTATAACTTCGAAAAGTCAGAGATGCGCTTCTTGGGTTCGAACTCGAGATCTCTGTTGCCCACTAGGCTATCGCTGCTGATTATGGCGTGATGGTATACAGACTTCTTATTACGAGCAAACTCTCCGACACTAGAGTTCAAACTATCTCTTTACCAAATTGCATCAATATTGGTTCATTGGTTTTGCAGTTAACATTTAATAAATAATCAGTTATTATCACATTTATAATATTCTCATGGATATAACTTGTAAAACGGTTTACTAGTTTAATATCTACTACCTAGGAAGAAAATGAATACTGTTTTTGTTCTTTACTCCTAACGAGAGAAAATAAATGATAATTATATTAGAATGCTTCAGTAGCGCCACAGTAGTGAATGCTGGTCTCGGGTTCGATATCTGAGTAGAACAAAAAGTACAAAAATGTTTTGCGGCCGCACGCGTTCTGGAATTGTTCCCGAAAAACGGCAATAATATAAAAAAATAATAATATTCTATCACATACACACAACACCATCTAGCCCAAACTAAGCAAAGCTTGTACTATGGGTACTAGACAATGGATAAACATACATATATATACTTCTTTTTTTGTAAATACGTACATATTATACATAGAAACACCCAGGCCAAGATAAACATCCATGTTCATGCACACAAATGTTTGACTTGTGCGGGAATCGAACCCGCGACCTCAGGCGTGGCAGTCGGTTACACTAACCGCTACGCCATCAAGAACTCTTATTTTTTCTTTTCTTGTTAAACACAACTCCCGCACTAAGAATAACTCCTGTGTCTCGGGAGACTTTACAAACATTCAAACAACGGACACAAAGAACAATCACACCAATCATTTGTGGATCATACAAATTAAAAAAAAAACAACGGGTTGCACTCCGGGAGTGCCGGCAGAAGTGAAAACTTGAATATTAACGTTGTGCATTTTTGATATTTTGGAATGGTTAGGGAATAATTTTGCACGAATTGCTTTAATTATCAGTATAAAAGTACTATCATTTATGTGGTAAAATACAATATTCATTTATTGCGCTATCGTACACAAACATGACAATTCTCCCTCCGTCTTACGAATTTTCGATCAGGTCACGTGTCCTGACGCGAGTTTAAATTTTTTTACCCATTACAAAAAAAGTGCACAACGCCGCTAAATAAGTTTTCACTTCAAAAATATATATTTCTACGTGCAGCTAAAATTATAGCTAGCAAATATTATACGTCTCTGCTTATCCCTTAAGATGTAAGCAGTAATAATGTTTGTCGTCATAATGTTAAAGAAACGTTTAATTATCGTATTAAGTACTAATAAAAGATAGGATAACTGATTCCGTATTATATCGTTGTAATCAAATCGGGACCATTATAATAGATAAATTTTCTAATTTGAGGTGCCGATAGATAACTATAATTTCTACCGTATATAAAACTATGGCGGATAATCAGACAGATTAATTATAATCTGACAGGGAAATAAGTTGTTTTATATATGAATAACTAGGTTTTACACGCGGCTTTGCTCTTGCAGTTCTGACAATATTATTAGTTTTCTACTAATGTTATATACTAGTTTTTGCGCGCGGCTCCGTCCGCGTGGTACCTACATCAATAAAAAGTAGTCTATGTCCTTCCCCAGGTTTTAAACTATATCTGTACCAAATTTCATCTAAATCGGTTGAGTGGTTTAGCCGTGAAAAGGTAACAGACAGACGGAGAGATAGACAGACAGAGTTACTTTCGAATTTATAATATTAGTAAGGATGAAGTAATCCAAAAATGAAAAGTATAATTATTAAGTGTTGAAAAATGTTATTACATTTTTATAAGACAAACGAGCCTTTTTTCAAATAAACAAACAACGCGATTAAATCCGTATATAGTAAGTAGTTTAATTTCAATGAGCATCTTTTTTTTTTGTCGTGGGGGAATGCTTTGACGCATACCTCTCCGCTGAAATAGGGATCGGAGAGGTTATATCGGGCTCACCCGGGAAAAGATGAACGTCCTGGGTACTACCGACTAAACCCACCACGGTATGACAACTCGCTGCCTTGAATGGTGGGTGAGTCACTGGAACTGAAACTGCATCAGCGAAAGAAAAACGAGCCCAGCCTATGAGTTCGTTTGTCTTATTAACCGCTGAGTCTTCTTCAGAGATTAATGAAAACACTATGTGGGTCTGCGTGACTGTCTGTTATTGACAGGCATAACTCCGGAACCACTGGACCGATTGACTTGTAACTTTGTATGCAGATGCCTTGGGGTTATACCTCAGTCAAGTTTGAATATGGGCCCTGTGAGTCAAAAGACTCCCGAGATATAGGTCACAAGGTCACATGAAGACGAAGATGTTGAATCCTGGATTTTTACACCCATCTCGTTTGAAATAGACTATTTTTCCTAGGCTTTGTTAGTGTGACTTCATCCATCTAAAATTGAAATGCTGAGCACTTATCGGTGTAGCAATTTCTATTTTTCTATATCCGATACCAAATCCTTCAATTCTTTTTTTTTTATACATTTTGGGTGGCTAACAAGCATACGGCCCACCTGATGGTAAGTGGTCACCGTAGCCTATAGACGCCTGCAACACCAGAGGCATCACTTGCGCGTTGCCGACCCTTTAGGAAAGGAAGTGGGAAGTAGAAGGAGCTGGAAAAAGGAAAGGGGTGATTGGGCCACCGGCTCTCTTACTCACCGAACGAAACACAACAGAAGGTATACTGGTATTTCACGTCGATATTCTGTGAGAGGGTAGTCCTTCCCTGGTCGAGCCGGCCCACTCATGCTGAAATCAGCGAGGTTCTACTACTCTAAAATGTCTCTACATTTGCTTTTTTTTAGTTCATAGTATATACTTTCTTCGTGGTCTTCCTCTCTTTCTCTTTGCCACAATTGTTCTGTTCCATATCTCTATTATTCCATATATGGCCTAAGAAGAGCTATTATTTTCTGTACAGAAATTTACAGTAGCCGCACGTAGAGTTGAAATGTGTTCAGCATATGGCATTCGCCCACTATTACGTGAAAACAGCTTTTGAAATACATCTTTACCTACCCCATCGGGAAAATATTGGCGTGAATATGTACTATGAATACGTATGCAAGAGATTTCTTGCATAATGCAGTACCTAATAGCATTGTAATTGACATGTCATGACACCTAATGCCTGTGGCACAGGTTTACCCTAGTACAGGCACCCCTCCTATTTTATCTTAATAAGCTCTGTATCCATTTGTACCAATTAAAGTTAAATAAATGATTATTATTATTATTATATTATTATTTACTTATATTATTATAAGGGACCACCAAAAATACTAATTGCGCAGCAAAATATGCTTACTAAAATATACCATAACGAGCACCTATACGCCTCAAATCACTGCATTCCGTCTCGGAAGGGTTAGGTTATGTTAGTTAAACCCACCCAAAAATAGGCTCCGTCGACTTAGTTTGATCTCTTTATATATATTTTCCTGTGCAATTTGGTGATCATTTACTATTTTTGACTGTTACATTTTACTATGTATGGTGATATGTTAAACATAAGCCTTATTATAATATATTCTATCACATACACAAATATTATTAACACATTCAACCCTAAAACGCTGGCGTATTATTAACATCACATATTATTTACATATAATAATAAGCTGATACGCTGAACGTTCCAACTAAGTACTATGGATATTTGTATTAACTATTTGATAATTGAATGCATCCAAAATATATCGCGTCCGCGGAACCGTCGACACTCCACACATACAAACCATTTGTCTCTGTATTTGTGAATTTATACAACATTAATCATTGCTATTCGAAATTTAAATTATTGGGCCTCGAATTTGCGTGCACACATGGTGGTGCAACCTCCCTCTCTCCCCACTAGTGGGGTTGGGAGGTGGGGTCACGCACCCACCCAACTATCGCCCCTACCCTCTCGCCCCCAACTATTTTGGGGTGGGCATCGGGCATAAAAAAATATAATAGTATTCCACCTGCGTTCGGCCGGAATTCGTATTGACGCACCGTTAAATATGGATATTGGTCCGCCATTTTGTTTTATGCTGATAATTTTGGCAACGGATTTTACATTTAAACTAGCCTGTACTCCAATTTATGTTTTAACATTGTAAATTTTGTAATGGCGGACCAATGAGGTAATAATAGTGGGTTTAAAGACAAAATATATGTTAAAGTTTGATATTAAACGCTTTTATTAAACAAACGTGGTGTAGTATTATGTCTGTCCAACTAAGCAGGGGTCGGCAGAGATTTGAGGCCCAGAATGCACTATGAAATAGATTCTATGCAATAGAATGAAAGCCTATTTGCGCGAACTGCGGTATATTTGCCAGATTGCCCGCATTGCTCGTAACAGAACAGTCCAATAATACCCATCACAGAAACTCAAAATAAGATGCAAAATCAATTGAATGATATTTGCGGCTTCTAGTATACCTAACCTCACGCTTGTTTCACACTAAGGAGATAAGCAGTGGTGTTCTACATCCATTTTTCACACAGCTGCTTTTAGGCTTCATATAACAGGCTAGGCTATTGTTCTTTATTCAATACATTTCCAGACTATGTGTTGTTATCTAACAAAAACCACATAACACTTCAAATCCTATTTCAGACAGATTTAAGTCCTAGATATTCCCGAACATAGGCTATGTTTCTCAGAGATAGAGTAGATTTTTATTAGTGAAAGATGTTTAGAATCAGTTTAGTAGTTATTGAGATTACTCGAGATCTTCTTCTCCCTACCCTTTATTATTCCCAAGTCACTTGGGGTCGGCTTTCTAGTCTAACCGGATTTGACTGGATATCAGTTTTTACACGAAGCGACTGCCATATGACTTCCGCAACCCGAAGGCTAACGATACCCTAAGGCTAGACCAGTGTCAGGATATTAGAGGGCACTGGATTCCCAATAACGACTGCCAAAGATATTCATGGCAGCTGGGACTGGCTTAACGTGCTTTCCGAGGCACGGAGCAGGCGATACTTGTCGATTAATACGCACATAATTTCGAAATGTCATATAACTTCTGAAAGTCATAGGTGCGCGACGTGGGTTCGAACCCGAGACCCTCTGCATTTCAGTCTGTTGGTCTCCCCATTGAACTATCGCTGCTAAGTTAAGTCTATGTACGTATGGGTATTTAATTTATATGCCTTTCTAGCTACTTCCCGGGGCTTATTTCGCCTTTATTCCTGAATATAAGGTACCCTATGTTGTTTTCTGGACCCCTGACAACGTGTATGAGAAATTTTATGATGATCGGTCGAGCAGTTAAGGCGTGAAAGCGTAACAAACAAACTCATATTCTCATTTATAATTTTAGTAAGGATATCAATAAATTATGTAGTTACCAGTCATATTATTTGAGGAAAACATCGTTTTAACATCCAAAGATCCCCCAAAAACTTCCTCAAAGTAAAACCCCAAACGATACGAACCAAATGTTATTAATTTATAACTTTTTAATTGTAATCGATTCATGAAAAAACAGAGCACAGTTAAAAGTATTTCTTAAGTTTGTAAAAGTAATAAAAACTGCTCGAAAGAGGGCTCCACTCTCCCACGGTGGAAAACTTCCGAGGAGAGTGGAATCTTTCTTCTTTTTCACTCGTTTTTTTTTTAATTTTCACCGCGGCGCTATCTCGCGGATGCTTCAGTGGTCAAATAAAAACTTAAGGAGTTCTCAAGGAATAAGGTTGTTATGGAGATGCCTGTGACAAATTGGGATGATATTTTTTGATATTCCTAATGTTTTAATAATAATAAATGTTATGTATATTAAATAATACCCTAACTCACCTAGGTTACCTATATAAGGGAAAATTAAATTTCACGAACGGTTTAACTTGCCGGAGTTTATTACGTCTTTTTAATATTTAAATAGGTTTCTTTTTATTCTCGCATTTTTTAATATCTGTATTCTCTATTCCATTAAATGAGATAAGAAAAAAATATGGCAGGTTTTTCCTACAATTTATTTTTATTCGTTCGTAAACATATTTTGCCGCCGCAGAAACACGCTAATTGGACAGATAACTAAAAATAAGTATAAATAAATAAGGTTAAGGAAAATAACTTATATACAACTAATAATTATTAAAACTAATAATTAATAGGTACCTGACTAATCAAATATTATTGTACTGGAAAAAACATTAGGTATTTATTTAATAAGAGTGAACCAGGATATATTGTTACTATAAACATTGAATATAAGCGGGATGGCATAGCGCCTGTGTGGTCACGAAGTCTTAAGCAAAACTGTATTTTATTTTGAACAATTAAGTTTTTTTATTTTTTTTATTTTTGTGGCAAACAAGCATACGGCCCGCCTGATGGTAAGTGGTCACCGTAGCCTATGGACGCCTACAATACCAGAGGCATCACTTGCTTGAAAGGAAGTGGGAAGGAGAAGGAGCAGGATAATTGGGCCTCCAGGACTCTCACTCACCAAACGAAACACAACAGTAGGAATACTGCTATCTCACGTCGATTTTCTATAAGAGGGTAGTACTTCCCCGGTCGAGTCGGCCTATTCATGCTGAAATCAGCGAGGCTCTACTACTCTAAAAGTTGCACATTATTCTTTAAATAGACAATTCTCGCAATAGAAATAATGCCTGTGTCCCGGAGAAGTATACACACATTCAATCAACGGACACAAAGAACATCCAGCCTCGGAATAACTATTTATGGGTCACACAAATTTGTGTCCCGTGTGGGGATCAATACCACGGTATCAGTGTCAAGGCGACGACTTAAACCACTACCATCTGTGTAGTCAAACTAATCTATACTAATATTATTTTATTGCCGGCCTCGGTGGCGTAGTGGTTAGTGTAACCGACTGCCACGCCTGAGGTCGCGGGTTCGATTCCCGCACAAGTCAAACATTTGTGTGCATGAACATGGATGTTTGTCTTGGTCTGGGTGTTTCTATGTATAATATGTATGTATTTACAAAAAAAAAGTATATATGTATGTTTATCCATTGTCTAGTACCCATAGTACAAGCTCTGCTTAGTTTGGGCTAGATGGTGTTGTGTGTATGTGGTAGAATATTATTTTAGAATATTATTATAGAACTGAAGAGTTTGTTTGTTTGTTTGAACGCGCTAATCTTGAGAACTACTAGCCCGAATTGAAAAATTTTTAGTGTTGGATAGCTCATTTATTGAGGAAGGCTATATGCTTTATAAGATCATGCTACGACCCACGGGGCGCAGTAATCATAAACGCGGGTGAAACCGCGGGCACATCTAGTGATATTACATGACTATCATCAATATATAGTCCATTAGCCTTTTTATAAGCTATCTCACTGCTGGGCACAAGCTTCTTCTCAGTTTGAGAAGAACCGAAAAGGATAAGAGCGTTTTATATTAATTAAATATAACTAACTAAAGAGGAATACGGGATCAAATTAACCAGACAGCAATACCAAATTGATTTTCCTTCCTTCAAAAATAGCTTGATTTAAAATAGTATAATTGGTATACGATAATAGTACCAATCAAATTCATTATTCTATGGATTTTAACATTTACAAAAGACTACAGGCAAATATGTGGTATCCTGTGTAGGTTTTCTCAGATCTCTCCAAGAAGATGAATTATTATGAAACAACGATTTCTCTTTCGAGAAAATTTCCACATTTAAAATTACAGGCATATCTAAGATATTACAAATTAATCCGTTTCAGTATCGAGAAACTATTTTAACTAGCACGCGAAATATACAACAAATAATCCCAAAAAATAACATTCAAAAGTCATCTCCATTCGGTTTAAAACTTTCAACAGTCAACTCAAGAAAGATAGCCAAGCAACTCCTGAAAAGGGTACACGTTTAAGCGACGAGTAAAAAGATTCAGCTCAAGCTCAAGGAGGAGGGTTAAGCGGAAAATAAAAAAAGCGAAAGATAAAAAACAAACGTTTTGCGCTGAGGAAAAATGCAAAATGAACAAAAACTTGGGTGTAGTTGGCAACTTTTCCTTGCGCGGTCTACCTTAGGGTTGCTAACGACATCCTGCGTTTTATCTTAATGTTTTCGCTAATTAATGTGTGTTTTTTCAGCTGTTTTAGTGTTTAACATAAACTGGGATAAATAGTTTCTGGGGTAGGATAATTTGGCTATTTGGCTCCGAACGTGAAGCAAAAATGGACATGATTTTCGGATTTTAATCCAAAATTATTCGCTATGTTTTTGGGTTTTCTAATACATGACGATTTGTTTATTGAGGATATTGCTAGACTCCGTATCGCTACTGCAAATCATTCGACAGAGGAACACATAATTTTTTCGTATGACCGGATCAAATTAAGGCAGCCTACCTTCTGTCAGACTGATTTTGTACAAAGTACTAGCTTCTACCCATTACCATGCTTGCGTGATACGTCATTAAAACATAACCAAATATACTCAAAGATATTGTTGCTTTCTATTATCGTAAGCATTTTAAAATCGATCTAGCAATTCCAAAGATAATCCCTTTACATCTCAAACAACATTCCCATCGTAAAAACCCGCGAATAATCACTTGGATAATCGTTATTCTAAGCGCCAACCCTGTCACTAACTAAGATCGTGTGAATAGTAAGTGGTTGGCGGGCCATCAGTCCCGGGCGGCAATTATTTTTATTCACCCCGCCTCCACGCTGAGACATCGGACATTTTCACAAAAAAAAAACCTTAAGACGTCGAGTAGTTTTAAAAATTCATCTGCATTCGCAATGTTGAATCGGTTTTTAATGGTTTAAAGTTTCAGTTGAGAAGTTTTCTCATTTTTATTGCTGCGAGATTTCATATTTATTGCTCGGTTTAAATGAAAAAGTTACATTTGAATCGATTATAGAAACGTTGTCTTGACTGATTTTACGGTTGTCTAATAATAATGTGATCATATTTTAAATTGAATATTAAATTATGACAAGGCCATGCCAAGGTATTATTTTAATATTGCTTTAAGAGAGACAGCTACACGGTTTAGTGAAAAAAAGAGACAATGGTGCCAATTCTGATGTCACAAAATTCTCTAAGCTTAACTAAGAATCACTAAATTTTTTTTTAGTCCTGTCACTTTTAACGATTTCAGAATACGAAATGTCATTTGAGAGGACTAAACTAAATTTTAGTGATTTTTAGTTAAGTTTAGAGAATTTTGTGACAACAGAATTGGCACCAATATATTCTATATTCTTTCTATTCTATCCCATACACACAATACCATAGATGGTATTGTGTGTATGGGATAGAATAGAAAGACTAAGCAGAGCTTGTACTATGGGTACTAGACAATGGATAAACATACATATATACTTTGTTTTTGTAAATACATACATATGTATTATACTTAGAAACACCCAGACGAAAACAATATCGTCTCTTTTTTTCGCTGAACACATATTATATAACACTGCTATAAGTTATAACTTATAACAGACAGTGTAATAGTCAATCGATTGAAGAGGTCACGTTACTTTGCCACGGTCAAAAACCTTGATGGATTATCATTTACAATTTGATACCTCAAAAAGACGCCTATCGGTCCTTTTATCCATTATTATAACATTAAAAATGGGGCAGTATATACTATAGTCCTTACTTAATATTCTATTCTATTCTATTCTATCACATACAGACAACACCATCTAGCTCAAACTACGCAGAGCTTGTACTATGGGTACTAGACAATGGATAAACATACATATATACGTTTTTTTTGTAAATACATACATATTATACATAGAAACACCCAGACCAAGACAAACATCCATGTTCATGCACACAAATGTTTGACTTGTGCGGGAATTATTATAAATGCGGAAGTAACTGTCTGTCTGTCGGTCTGTCTGTCTGTCTGTTACCTTTTCACGCTCAATCCGCTGAACCGATTTTGATGAAATTTGGAATGGAGATAGCTTGAGAGACCCTGGGGCGGACATAGGCTATATAACATCACGCTACGGCGCACGGGAGCGTCGCAGTAACCACAAATACCACTAACGCGGGTGAGACCGTGGTCACAGCTAGTAATATTATAAAGATGAACGATTTGTTTGTAATTGGACTCTAAAACTACTGAGCCGATTTTAATAATTCTTTAACTATTAGAAAGCTACTTTATCCAGAAATAACATAGGATATACACTACAAGACGCAAAATATTCTGCATTCTGGTCTTTCTATAACCCATAGTTTTGGTATGCAGAAAATAGCATTCACTCTGTAAAATACCTAATTTTCTTTGTAATAAAGATGCCGTATATATTTTTAATTTGATTCTCCTAGTTAACCTAGAATAAGAATCATGACTGCCAGTCTATGCTAATTTTAGTCCATCTGATTAATATTTTAAACAATATTGAACTAAAACTTGACCGTTACCGAACTAAAAACAAAACCCATAAAATTCTTCCGCTTCATATTAACCCTTTCGTTATATTTTTTGTCTTCCATTGTTCGTCCCTTAAACTTAACCCTACGATTACCTGTTGTTTTGTCGGACAAAAGGGACCGGTGTGTCAATCTGTATTATTTTTTAGACGTTCTTAATTATTATTTCAACGTGAGTGCAGTTTTATTAATGCTGGGTCGTTAGTACCCGTGTTGTTCGCAGGGTTAGCTTGAGTTACCGGTGCAGTATTGGGGCTGTTATGTTTTATGGGTTTGGTTTTAATTAAACTGTGAGTTGAGATATCTATGTTAATTAATATTAGAATTGCGGCATTTAGTGTGTTTTGCATTCTGTTTGACAAAACGAGAGTTAGATTTATATTTTAAAGAAGGTAAGTGGTTGAAATTTGACTTTTCAGGCGCTATAATATTGCAGTCTTATCACAGAGAGCTTAGAAATACTAGTTGTAGAAACGAATTAAATATGTTTCAATTATACATTACTAGCTTTTGCGCGCGGCTCCGCCCGTGTTGTACCTACATCAATAAAAAGTAGCCTATGTCCTTCCCCAGGTTTTAAACTATATCTGTGCTAAATTTAATCAAAATCGGTTGAATGGTTTAGCCGTGAATAGGTAACAGATAGACAGACAGATAGACACAGAGTTACCTTTGAATTTATAATATTAGTAAGGGTAAGGATTTATACATGAGACTCTGTATATCGCTAACATTGTCTATGTATAATATGTATGCATTTACAAAAAAAAAGTATATAAGTATGTTTATCCATTGTCTAGTACCTTACAAGCTCTGCTTAGTTTGGGCTAGATGGTGTTGTGTGTATGTGATAGAATATTATTATTATTATTTTATCAGTAATGTTTAAATTTTATGTAATAAGAGACGAGCTTATAGTCATTCCACCGGACTTATATAAAACTCCAAATCCATTTTGCCTAAGAATCGAAAACGGAATCGACACCATTGGCTAAATAAGTGCCAGCTTACACCTCGGTTCAAAGCGCGCATATGCATTTAATAAACTCAATTTAACCATTCCACAATTAAAAATACCATGACAGACACTGTTAATGTGTAAAAATAATATTTTCAATTATTATTATTATTATTAATAACAAAAGGGTTGTGACCTCACAATTGTTCGTGCGCATCCGAATACCAATGGACAATGACCTAAAAAAAATGGTCTGCAGCTGTCCAAGGAATAATGGGCGTTTGTTAGCCAATATCGCCAAAATAATAGTAGCAGCACTATTATTATGCTAATATATCGCGCAAGGCCTTTATTTCGTTCACAGGTACGTAAAGAATATCTTCCGGGACGTTTGTGGCCCATTGTGTCCGAGTGTTTGTCGTTGCAGTTGCAGGGTTAGTTTTTTATATTAATTTTTATTATTGACCGACGCGGCCGTGACTAATTTTGATGCATTATATGGCATATGGCAGCGAACGGGTTGAGTTTACGGTTAATATGGCTTTCTATTTTAGAGTATATTATGACTAGTTAATAATTTTGTGGGTTATTTTAGGTTCTAGTTTAATTCGTCTATCAGTGTATGGACGCAGGCGTCCAGATACTATGCTTTTATCATTATTTCTTGATGTAATTAAGCTAGAACTGTCGCCGGATTTCAAAATTCTTCTTGTATTTGATTGCTTAATTCTTAAGAAGGGTTATAAGCTATACCTACAACAACACTTTATGAGCCACGGGAGCGTACATAAGCGTGGGTGAAATCACGGGTCAAAGCTAGTATAAAAATAAATAGTCAATGGCCCTAGTTTTGTTTGTCAATTACTGAAAATACAGTCGTAAGTATCAATTAATCCTAAGAACCAAAAATTCTATAAGCAGTAACCCTCAAACGCTCAATCATAAACGAACAATTAATCATTAAATCAAAAATTGTTCTCTCCAATTAAAATGCACCGCATCATTCTTAACACATTCGTTCGATTGTTCCAAAATTGAATTCTAATCGCCGTTCCACAATGGTCCCGGCACGCCCCCGCTTCGTCCAAAAAATGGGGAAAATGGGAAAATTTCCCTTTCTCTCTTATAAAATCAGTTCGATTCTTGAAAGGCGGCGAGCAATTAAGTCGAGTATCTTTTGAGTTTAAATTAAGTGAAAAAAAAATAGGGGATGAACGATTACTTCAGCGTCTGGGATATTATTGAGTTTATTGATCTTTAATAGGAGGTTTTTGTTATTAAATGATTGCTCAATAATAAAAGGTTTGTAACTGGAAGTTATTTCAATAACATTACATTCATTTATACTAGCACTAGTTTTTGCGCGGGGCTCCGCCCGCGTGGTACCTACATCAATAAAAAGTAACCTATGTCCTTCCCCAGGTCTTAAACTATATATGTGCCAAATTTCATCTAAATCAGTTGAGTGGTTTAGCCGTGAAAAGGTAACAGGCAGACAGACAGATAGACAGACAGAGTTACTTTCGAATTTATAATATTAAGTAAGGATTATAAAGAAGAAAGATTTGAATTTTTGTTTGTTTGTTTGTAAGAGTATAACTCAAAAACTATAAAACCGATTTAAACAATTATTTCACCATTAGGAAGCTTTATTATTACTGAGTACCATGGGCTATATTTAAAAAAACGCGAGTGAATCCGCTTGCAAAAGCTAGTGTGAAATAAAATAGATTCGTCCCTTATTACGTGAAAATTAGAAACATTGCTGGACAAATGTCGCTGTAACATGATCTCTATCTTACCCCTATGGGGATAAAGAGGCAGACAATATATGTATGTATGTATGTGTGATGTATGTAGAAAAAGACGTTCCGTTCGTAAATGTAATGTTATAAAAAGAGTAATGCCTATATCCTTTCTTTTTAATCATATATCCCTTTATGATACAGGAAACATGCTAGTGCGGAAGCGATTTCTTACAATAAATTATATACATAGATGTAAATCTATACTAATATTATAAAGCTGAAGAGTTTGTTTGTTTGTTTGAACGCGCTAATCTCAGAAACTACTGGTTCGATTTGAAATATTCTTTTAGTGTTGGATAGCCTATTTATCGAGAACGGCTATAGGCTATATTATTATAACATCATGCTACGACCCACGGGGCTTCAACAACTATGGTTTAAAGCCTAATACTTACTTAATATTATAAATTCAAAAGTAAATTCATCTGTCTGTTACCTATTCACGGCTAAACCACTCAACCGATTTAGATGAAATTTGATATAGAGGTAGTTTAAAACCTGGGAAAGGACTTAAGCTACTTTTTATTGATGTAGGTATCACGCGGGCAGAGCCGCGCCCAAAAGCTAGTATATAAAATATAAAGCAGGAGTGCCCTTTGCCTTCAGTCTAACAAATTTTTAAGACTCTGTGCTGTTATTGAAAACATTATAACAGAAAATCGTACTAACACAATACTACATGATCCGGGTATCAAACGTGAGACTTTACGACCAGCCACAATAAGTTCAAAGTCATCCAGATAACAAATAGCAGTCTAAAATAAATTTAATAACAATAACTACATTCAATTTCCTGTACAAACTTCATACAGCGATAAACTATAACAAAATTTAAGATAAACATCAATAAAACGGACAAACGGTCTAACCCTCCACTGCAAAGGTCGCGAATGCCCTCACGCAACAAAATCCAAGCTCTCTCGTTATACATCTACATATTTTTGCTAAACAAAACCTGTTTTCGCCGGTGCGGTATTGCACAGCCGGTACCGTTACTTCGCATCTGGTGATGCAACTTTTGATGTCTATAATAACATAATAGAGCACTTATCTTTGGATATATATCCATGCATGATGGTCATAGACCAGGAAATATGCGAGCTTTGATTCAGTACTTATAAAAAAAGGATAATGGTACAAATAGTTACCTTTGTGTGAGCCATAGATACCAAAAGTTCAAGTGTCTTTTTTAAACGTTATTTTAATGTATCCTCCAATTGCATAAACCTTGTGTCAAGTGTATTCAAATATAAGCAAACAACAGTCCCACAATTTAAACAACACAAATTCTATCAAAGACATTTCTTATTCACAATACTTCCTATTATTCGACCGTTAAATAATGTTATAAACAAAAGACTACAAAAATTTGCATGTCCCAACAATTAATTGCGAAACGCATTATCCATTGTCTTCTAAAGTAAGTAATTAAATTAAAAAAATTAAGAGCAACACGCAATCCTATTCTGTTGCTAATTAAAGAAGGAAGAATGAAAGAAACGGCTAAGTAGCAAGTTGGGAGAGAAAAAAAAAACAAAAGGCCGCCATAGGGATTTGAATTTCGAACGAGAGAGTTTGCGTGTTCGCGTCAGTTCGCAGCGTTCCATTTTTGAATTTTTATTTTTTCGCTAATTGTGTCACGATTCCGCTTTGTTTTTATTCTTTGTGTTCTTGTCGTCGCTTTTTAGGGTTAAGATATGATTTAGATTAGCAAAGTTGGCTGTATCTTATTTGTGTCATTTTTACATGAATTTACGTGATATTGTTATGCGTCTTAAAAATAAAACAATATAAGATACTTTATATAGTGCTGTTACCTGCGACTTCATCCGCGTAGATTTTAACTAAAAAGTGTTTGTCTCCGCGGAACCCTATTTTTTTCTAAAATCAAAGTAGCCTAAGTTACTCCTTATAACATCAGCTATCTGCCAGTGAAAGTCCCGTCAAAATTGGTTCCTCCGTTTCGGAGATTAGCCGGAACAAACAGACAGACAGACAAAAATTTAAAAAATAGATTTTTCTTATCGGTACTTTATATACTTTCATATGCATTAAATAAAAAGCTGTTATTTTGATATTACAAACAGACACGTCAATTTTATTTATTTGTATAGATTGTGTTTACGCACATGGAACTTAAGTACTGCTTATGGTATAAATAGAGTTTAAATTTACTTTAACGTATTGGATACTTTTCATAAACGATGAATACACCTAGAATCCTCGTACTAGCTACGGAAAAGTATACTACAAGATGAATTACACGTACAAAGTAGATACATTTCAAAATATTGTATGTCTTAGAAAATGCAGTTTTTAATGGCAACCCACATTCCATACAATCCAAAGACGACAAAGTCTAAAGCCATTCTGCAAAAAAAGTTATTAACCCTAAAATAACAGGCTGTGCCATAAATGACCCGACTAACGTCAAAACATAATATTCAACTTCCGATCACACCATTTTTTTACACCGTCTCGATATCGAACCCATAAACGTCTATAAAACTATTATAAATCGATTTTAAGCTCCATTGCACAGCTGTTGTCGGAATCATAAAGATCTGTAGACGGAACACGCCCATTAGTATCCTCGGTGATTTAAAAAAGAAGGCTTTTTTAAGAAATTTCGGGAGCATATGTGGAACAGATGTTGTATGCGTTTCGTAATCTCAGTTAATGCTTATAGGTAATGATTGTAATATCGTATAAAGATTTTCGAAGAAAGTTTATTAACTTTTTAATTTTATATAGCAATAACCCTCATTGCAGCTTTTACGGGATTTCTTATTTACTTAGAAGGTCGAAAGATGCACTACGATCTGCGTAATAAATCCCAGAGATAGAAAATTAAGTAGTAATCATAAGATATGTAGCCCTTGAGCATATTACATTATTGTACACACTGTATCCTCAGTGATAATATCAATATCAATCAAATATCAGCCCTGTTTACAAGCCGTACTACTTCATAGCACAATCTACATATATGATCAAGCCTTCTATTATCACTAATATTATACGCAACGTAAATAAGAATGCAATATCTATTCAATTGAATATCTGTTACATTATACATAAAATATATCGTTCTTTTGATATACACATAAGATTTTTCTTTTAATATTTAAATGCGAATGTGAGTTTGTTTGTTTATTACGCTTTCACGCCTTAACTACTCGACCGATCATCATGAAATTTCGCATACAAGTTGTTAGAGGTACGAAAAAGGACAGTAAGGACAAAAACTAGTAATTAAACATATTTTAAAGACCATAACGGGTACTCATGGTTATCTATTTTAAACCGAAAAGCGGCAATATATTCTAACCAAAGCACAGATTTCCTATAAATCTTTTCCTATTATTTTTCGTTATGACAAAGGCATATTGGCTAAAAGATAAATTGGTATTATGTCATACCCCGACGTTAGAAAGAGTCTTTAAAGTCCTAGGCCATAACAAGTATTGATTTTAAAGGTACGTTTTATGTTAGTCCGTGTCGGAGAATGAATTTGAGACCATAGGGGCTTCATGACCTTTGCTGTATTATACAATTCATGTATTTCTTTTAGTAATACTATATTTAAATCAAGCTGTGGCTGTATTTATTTATTAATTTATTATGGTTTATCAACAGCAAATGTTTACAAATTTACATCAACGATAACAAGGAAAGTATGGTGGCTGAAACATTTGCCAATTACAGATTAACCAGCATTCATCAATAGTTGTGACAATATTTATATAAAGAACTTTAATTACTATAACAAAGTAAGAAATAAAAATAAGAATAATGTATAAGAATAATGGCTGTAATTCGATACATGAGAAAGATGTATCATCTACTTATACAAGTGCATTTTTAAATTGTTATTTTATTTGTTAACTGATTCAGGTAAAATATGCACTAAATGTAAGCTAAGCTCTCAATACTTTTCTGAGCTTGAATTGGTTTAGCTAGTATGGCATATTTGATATGCACTGCAGTATTAATTATATCTACTTATCTTAACGCACTTGAAAATGGTTAAATGATTTATTATTTGTCAGCCGATTTAAGTCAAATCCTTACTAATATTATAAATGCGAAAGTAACTCTGTCTGTCGGTCTGTCTGTCTATATGTCACCTTTTCACGCTCAATCCGCTGAACCGATTTAGATGAAATTTGTAATGAAGATAGCCTGAGACCCTGGGAAGGACATAGACTATATAACATCACGCTACGGCTCACGGGAGCGGCGCAGTAACCACAAATACCAGTGACGCGGGTGAGACCGCGGGCAAAGCTAGTATACACTAAATGTTAGCTGAAATACATAACTGAATTTGAGTTGTGTAGCTATTATCAGAGTTAATAAACTTATAGGTACTGACAATAAGCCCAAATCTATTTTTGATTTTATTATTTGTATAGATAGGGACCATTTTTGAGCGATGGCATATTATAGGGTTAAGATAATTTGATATTGGTGCCAATTGTGTTGTCACAAAATTCTCTAAACTTAACTAAAAATCACTAAAATTTAGTTTAGTCCTGTCAAACGACATTTCGTATTCTGAAATCGTTAAAAGTGATAGGACTAAACTAAATTTTAGTGATTTTTATTGTTATACTTAGAGAATTTTGTGACAACAGAATTGGCACCATTGTTACTTTTGATCCGGTGGCTTAAAAATCAAGAGAATGTCTGTCTGTAGTACGAGGTTCCAGGTTTTATTCCCAAGTAAAATGTTATTAAATTTTCTCTTTTAGAAATTCTCGGTAACAGCGCGGCGTTTTAAACTGTGTCGAGTAGACAGTAATATGATCATCCTATATTACATTGGATAAAATGTATGTATTATTATGGCTATTACTGCCACGCCTGAGGTCGCGGGTTCAATTCCCGCACAAGTCAAACATTTGTGTGCATAAACATGGATGTTTGTCTTGGTATAGGTGTTTCTATGTATAATATGTATGTATTTACAAAAAAAGGTATATATGTATGTTTATCCATTGCCTAGTACCCATAGTACAAGCTCTGCTTAGTTTGGGCTAGATAGTGTTGTGTGTATGTGGTAGAATATTATTATTATTATAAAATATAGATATCCGTGCCGTGGAATCGAACTTAAGACGTCTACGTTGCAGTGCATCAGTCTCTCCACTACGCTATTGCTGCCTTAAATGCATTGTATGTTCATGGCAGCCGGGACCAACGGCTTAACGTGCTCTCCAAGGCACGGAGCAGGCGATAATTATCAATCAATACGCACATAATTTCGAAAAGTCATATAACTTCCGAAAGTCAGAGGTGCGCGACGTGGGCTCGAACCCGAGACCCTCTGCATTGCAGTTTGTTGGTCTCCCCACAGAGCATGAATTCTAACTCGTGTTAAAAATTTAGTTGAAATGTCTACTCTAGTACCTACTTAGTACATAATATGAACTCAATGTTTTCAACCAGAACAGTTATATAAACCGTGCAAAGTAATATATTCTTTATGTATATAAGCGTTGCAATATCTGAATAAATTTTTGCAAAACAAAACCCGTGTGTTCTTATGTTTTCACGTCAGGAAAACTGTTTTTCTTAACGCTATTGTTGGCGTGTTCTATTCATTTGTACTGACGTTAATTGTCATGGCGAGGCGGCCATCTTTGTTTTACAAATGACGACCTCGATACGGTAAAAGAAAAATGTTTTAAACACGACCGACTTCGAATTGACTGTTTATTTTGTGTAAGTAACAGAGTTTATGTTTTCATGCCAATGTTTTCGGTCTTTCATTTGTTTTTGATTTGGTCTAGTGCTGATTTCAAAAAAGGAATTGTGTCAGTTACGGTCAGCGATTAATCTGTTCTAGTGCGGACTAGTTTTTATATTTCAAAAAAGGAATCATTTCAGATACAGCCAGCGATTAATCTATTCTAGTACTGATTCTTTTTTTATATTTCATAATATGAATCCTTTTAGTTATAGTTATACGCGACTCTCTTTTTGAAATATATCATAAAGGACGCCTAGCAGTTTTTCACTGCCTATAACAGCCGGGCAAAAGTCTACTTCAAAGAAGGATCGTTTCTGTAACGAATAGTGCTTTATTTAAGCATGATAATTTTTTATTATATAATATGTTATTAGACAATATTACGCATACGTAATTTCACAATAGTGGGTAACTTAATGGAGAATTATTAGGTAAGACAGTACCTCACCTTGGGATAGTGACGACTGAAGGTTTTACCAGAAGCGTGTTATTTATTTTATTCCAAAAGGTCAAATGTAGATATTCACGGTCTGTCATTGAACAAATTCAGGAAAACCGTTTTAGAGGTGCAGGAACATATCGATGGCGCATAGCTTGTCATGATTTGTTGTTTTGTTTTATTAAACTTTGCTGTATTTTTTGTTTTTGTGTTATGTATCTTTTTTAATTTCTTTATTGTTGCTTGAAATTTTTTACGTGTTAGTATACAACTAGGAACAGATTGTTGTCTTAACGTGATTGCTGTGTATACCTGTGATAGGCATGCATGTCAGAACGGACTCATTATTGTAAGAATTATGTACATGTAACATGTAATGATGTTGGTGTACCAACGAATAAATAAATAAATAAATAATACTTATAGGTAGACTAGACTAGCTGATCGACTAACATAGTAGCCCAACGGTATCCAAATCGTCAAAAAAGGCGCCTCAGTTCCATAATGGGTAGCCATCTTATATTCAACCGCAGCAACGTTACTTAACTTCTACAATGTCCACGGATACCAAATTCTTGATTACCCTTTACTAATGACGTCATAATTTGTACCCTTATCAAATAACAAATGATTGCCCACCCTACCATATGGGCACAATAGTTCAAAGAAAAGAAAAATAAAGATTGTAGAACAAAAAGGGATATAATTAATATCAGTAATTATTCCTTTGAGTAATACAGAGCTATTTGTTTTACGCCAAAAAGTATTGTTTCTTTTTGCTTTTTATAAAATGGATTCTATCTTTTGTTAGTTTATGGTTCGCTAGACGTTCTGTTTTGAATAATTAGTTATGGAATTTTTATGTTTTGAATTTGGAAGTGTAGTTTTTTGTTTTTGGTTAGTGAGTGTATGTGTAAGTATTAATTGAATTAACATATTACATGGCTGAGGTAGAGAACTGATAGTATATAGATATATAGTATATAGGTATATAGTATATAGGTACCTATTATAATATCGGTCCTACTTATACATTGTATTACCGGCTGGATCTCTTTTCAGCATAAGAAGGGTTACGCTATAGTTTATAAGGCTGGCCTCGTGCGGGTTCACTACATGTATATTCTAGACCTTTATGTAGGAGAGAGAGAGAGATATATGAAGGATTTTTCAATGTTTCCCTTCACGACTAAAGCAAATGATAATTAACTATCATAGTTCCAAAAAGTCAGTATTCAAGACTAACAAAGGAGATTGTAACAAAAGTAAAAATGTGTAAAATTAATTTTGTATTAAACTTTAAATGGTGCCCAGTGATACAAATTAAAAAACGTCCGGACAAAAATTTCCAAGACAATTAAAAGGAGGGCCGCGACTAAGTCCTATTTAATAACCAATCGGCCCGACACCTTAAGAAAAAAAATTGGGAGAAGAAATTTCGCCCCAATATAATTTCGTGATCACCGGGCCGCACGTCCGGTTCCGGCAAAAAACTGAGATACGACCTTCGGACCGACTCGTCAGAATTCGTTTAGTGTGGATAAGATAACGGCCATTAACATCCGTTGACAGGTTAGGACAAAAATATAGATATACTTAAAATTACCTACGTAATTTTGAGTATATCTATATTTTCTTGAATACGAGATAAAGTCATTAAAACCAAAATGAAGAACATTTTTAAAATATACTGGCAAGTCGGTGTTTTCTTATTTTATGTCCTAACCTGTCAACGGATGTCAATGGCCGTTATCTATTTAAGTTAAATATATTATTATATTGATTTTCAAATAAATTATTAAGTGATTTGTTTATTTAAATATTTTTAAGAAATTAAACCCATGTCCTAGATTTAATTGTCCATAGGATACAATTAGGTATGCTACAAGCTATTTGACTGAGCGTAAATAATTATATTGAATACATTCTAGAAAAAGGCCAGTTTAACAGTAACTTAAACAAATATAGGTATATGAAAAATTGGAGTAAATAGAGCACGAGAGAATATCCTGGGATACAAATGCCGAAATTTCTACATATCCCGTCACAAATAAGCGCGAATCAAAGTATGTTAGCAAAGTGTGTGTGCAAGAAAATATAAAAATTAAAGTCTTATCCACTCTAATCAAACGCAAGACGTCAATATTTACTCTAGTAAAAGAAGGCGGTAAAAAATAAATTAGGCAAAAGCTCATTTTAGGCGAAAAATCTTAGGGGCGACATCTGTGGCCCGAGGGGTGTATTACCCCTATTGCAGGGGGTGACGTGATTTCTTTCCCATTACTATTTGAGCACTTGAGTGATGGAGTACTATTCGGTACCTACATAATTGTAGGTATGTATTGTTGTATGTAAAAGTGTCTATGTGTGTGTAAAGTGAAGTTTATTGTTGTATGTGTGTGTAATTGGATACTTACGCGGTTGTTTAGGTGTAGTATGTATTTATTTGTTTTAATACTTGTAGTGTTACTCTTGTCTGCCGCATTCGTTTTGTGGTAGAAGTATGTGATTATATTTGCGATTTCGTGAGTTCGTAAGTTCGATTTACGGGTTAGGTAAAGTGATTTTCAGTTTTTCTGTAAGAATTTTTGTGTAACACCGTGAAGTTAGGAATGCATGACAAATTGCTTATAAAAATAACTAAAAACACAGTTATATGAAGATGATGAAGACCTATGCTTACCCCTTCAGGGACATAAAGACATGTCTATACTAGGTGTTACTAAAAGACTGTAATTTTTTTAAACCTAATCCTAACAATGTCGTCGTCATACTCGTGAACGCAGCCGTGACATTAATCAACTCATTTCAAACAAAAAGCCAGATAAATCAACTCACCTAAACTGGCCGTCATGCTCGTCACATTATTCATCCCTATCAACTAAAGTCTTGCCAACCAAGGGTTATGTACTTCAAATTAATCGAAAAATAACTTTCGTGGTTTCTTTTATTTTCTAAAAAAAGCAAGGGTAAGTTGTCTGTGGTTTACTTTATGTTATTAATTTTCTTGTTCAACTTTGGCCTTTTACTATTTTTGATGGCGTATATTTTTGCGGTTTGATATTTTAGTCTACTTATTGAAATTTAAGAAGGAAAGAAAAATACAAGCCTGGTAATACCAGATTGCTCTATAGACATCAATTATTGGTAGACCACATATATAAAAGCTGAAAATAAAAGCGAACAAAATGTATAGAATACAAAATACGTCTTAAAATCGAATTGGATTAAAATGTCTCAATCAACATTGTATCAATCGCTGTCCAAATACAGATATAAACGAAATATTTTATAACTAAATGTCTTATAGCATTACTAGCTATTGCCCGTGGCTTCGCTCGCGTTAATTTAGAATTTGACAATCAATTCGGGTTGTACTCTGCTTGTAATAATATAATTCAATCATGATTCGAAAGACACGTGGCGCCATCTATTATCATAAGAGGTTCTTCGGGAACAGGATTTTTTTTCGGGATCCGTTTCTGTACACCTGACAACGTATATGCAAAATTTCAGGATGACCAGTTCAGTGGTTTAGGCGTGAAAAGGTAACAAACAAACAAACTCATTTTCGCTTTTATAATATTAGTTAGGATTAGGATGCGTCCCGACTAAGACAAATTGTCCCCGGCTGCCATGAACATCTATGGCAGTCGTTATTGGGAGAGTGTCGACACAAAAGATCTCACTGGGTCGAAGTGTCGCCGGTCTGCACTGACTGGCCCCCACATAAGATAAGATAAGACAAAGTGTTACAAGGAGTCTTATAAAAGTGAGTCTGTTGGTTTTTTAGTAGTAATAGTGCTAACCAATAGAAATATATCCGACAAAAGACTTGCTCCCAGTTACATGAGACCTAGAACTTAGTTAACGAAGTAACTTCCATACTAACATCTCTGCTTACCCCTGCGTGAATATTTAGACGTGTTTAACGTGCGTATCGATAAAAATGTTAATTAAATTGAATCAATGAAGTTCATGCGGTACTATTTAAGTCCCAAGTTTCTTCTAAATTTACCCAATAGACCTTGCAGACGAAATTTATAGACAAAAAAACATATCCTATAGAAAAAGTCAAAACACAAACAAACGTAATAGGTACTGAAGCGCTAATTTGTACGCAAACATTGAGAAAATCAAATAAAGGCCGATCACGCGAAACAACCTTTTTTCCATCTCGGCTTCTGCAAACAACCTCCCTCTATACAAATTTGACAAACAGTTTTGATACTTTATTATTTAAATCTAAATATTATTGGCTTAGTCTGAAATTGTCTTGAATTTTCTTTACGCTCTTTTAAATGCAAATGTGAGTTTGTGTGTTTGTTTGTTACGCTTTCACGGCTTAACTACTCGACCAATCATCATGTAATTTCGCATAACCGTTGTCAGGGGTACAGAAAAGGACTTAGGGTACCTTCCATCCAGAAATAAAGGACTGTTACTAATCTACCCTAACCTACATTTACGTGGGCAAATTCTAGTATATAATAAAATTATATGTGGTATCTATATTAATATTATAAAACTGAAGAGTTTGTTTGTTTGTTTGAACGCACTAATCTCAGGAACTACCGGTTCGAATTGAAAAATTTTTTTTTGTTTGATAGCTTATTTATTGAGGAAGTTTATAAGCTATATAACATCACGATACGACCCACGGGGACGGCACAGTAATCATAAACGCGCGTGAAACCGCGGGCACATCTAGTGTGTACATAAATGTCATATGCATAACCTTACTATGTCTAAAGACTTCACAACACACACGTACACATCTACAATCCCTCACTTACATATTTCAATAATAAATATATAAATTAAATATGTAATAACTCTCTTCTGTGTCTATTGTTGCGTTGTTTTCGCTGAGCGCTGCCTCCCAAAATATAGCCTAGTTTGGGAATCAGTGTTAGTAAGCATTGTGCTAACTCTAAGTCCAAGATTAAGTTTCACGCAATGTACTAATTTTCTATGTCAATAAACATTATTGGCTTTGACCGAGCACATTATCAGTCTTCAGAGTCTGGTATTAAGCCGGTCCTCTTGCTATCGCAATAGTTATACCTACATAATAGTCTTATATACTAGGTACCTATATATGTGAAATTTTAATTACACCCTACCTTTTTTTCTGAATGTAACTGGTAAAATATGGGTATGATGAACTAGTCAACTGTTCAGAGAGTTACAGGAGCGCTGCTATGTTAAACGTTTATTTGAATGCTAGTTTTTCACATATGTTACTTGCTAAAATAAGACAAAGTTGCTATTCGTATTCATAGTTCGCCTGTCTATTGAATCGTATGCCTAGCATGTTATTTCTAAACAATTTTACGACGAAGTAGCTACTCATTGATAGCCAATATGTTTTTTTCCTTTATTCTATGTATAAGATTTGTTATTATTTGTTTGCGTCTCATTTTAGCTTAAGTTTCGAACATTTGAAGTTTACGAAGTTATGTTTAATCCTCACTAATAATATGAATCCGAATGTGTGTTTGTTTGTTATACTTTCACGCCTTAACTACTCGATCATCATGAAATGTTGTATACACGTTGTCAGGGGTACAGAAAAGATCATATGGTACCTTACGTCCAGGAAAAGATCAGTTCCGGAAGGCTTGTTTATTGATTAAATCTAGAGTAACGCGAGTGAATCCACTTGCAAAATCTACTAATAAATAAATAATGAGTGGTTACAAATATTATTGCTTTTCTAATTCACTGGTAATGAAAGAAAATAAATCTTGGAACTGTTTTATTAGTTGAATCGAGGTGTGTTGCACCCAGACGATGCTGGTTTTATGATAATTTCGCATAATTAACAGTATTTAATCTAGTAGGCTCGTTTTATACAGTTATTACATATAGATTACTCAGACATCCAAATAACATTAGCCAAGTGGCTATAGTACATAATCATACTATTTATTACAATGATATTTATATGTCTTGTAATATATAGGCTGTTTATTATAACCAGAAGTCTTATATTGAATACGCCCAGAAAATAAAAGTTTATTATTTTTATTCATACGAAAAACAGATTCTTAAACTATTGTCTATGCCTATTCCCAAAAAGCTAAACGCTAGATATGGTTTTAATACCAACGTAACGCTCATAGCCAGTTGCACTCATTGGTCGGTAAACGATTAGCGAGGTTAAGCAATGTTGGGTGCGGTCAGTCTATAGATGGGTGACCACTTAGTGGTATTTCATCTGAGCGTCTCCGTGCTTCGGAGGGCACGTAAAAAGTCGGTCCCGGTTGTTGTCAAATTGATAGCAGTCGTTAAGCCATGTCAGAGGCCTACGGGCGGCTTGAACAACTCTTGATAATAGGTTGGCCACTAACCACATGAAAAAGAAAGACCAACGTAATAGGAACGACGATCTATAGGAACAGTTTCAAACCCCGTACTACTGAAAAGTTCTTGACAACATTCTTATATAACCCAAACCCAATAACACTCTGGCCTGTCCTGGACATTGATGCCAAGATCTCTTTTACTACTGTTGTACCACCAATCGTAGATATTATTCCCATAAAAGGATTTTATAGGACATTTACGATTCCAACTCATCCCTTATACTTTCGTCGAAACAAAAAGAAAACAACCGCAATCTTATCTTATCTTATGTGGGGGCCAGTCAGTGCAGACCGGCGACACTTCGACCCAGTGGAATCTTTTGTGTCGACACTCTCCCAATAACGACTGCCATAGATGTTCATGGCAGCCGGGACCGACGGCTTAACGTGCTTGCCGAGGCATGGAGCAGGTGATAATTGTCAATCAATACGCACATAATTTCGAAAAGTCGTATAACTTCCAAAAGTCAGAGGTGCGCGACGTGGGTTCGAACCCGAGACCTTCTGCATTGCAGTCTATTGGTCTCCCAACTGAGCTATCGCTGCTCTATAAAAAAACAGCCGCAATACTCGAATTTTAAGAAAAAAGCATCCAAGTTTCAAGACCACTAAATCCCTGTACACTTTACCCTCCTTTCTGAAGGGTGACACAAAGACGTGGCGGAAAATGAAAAAAAGAGAAAAATGGTGAATCCCTCAAGTTGAACCAATCATGGAAATTACAAAAGCTACCAATGCCCGTCTGGTTCTTTATTTATAAGTAAATATTTGTTTTTTTGACGACTGCCGAGGTGTTTCTGATGGATCAATGGTGTTTTGTTAATTTTTAAAGTACATTGACGGTTTATACAAATTAAAGCAATTCTTGTATAGCAATGCATATTACAATGTAACAGAATATTTAGATAGCAAAATTGATAAATTATTACAATAATTTAGAATTTATAAGTTCCTATAGCTTATAAGTATCCAGAATGAACATAATTTTAATTTGTATTTATATTTCTTATATTTTTATTTTTTTTATTTTGCTCGTCAAAATGACCACACTCCACCTGATGATAAGCAGTCGTGTGGTCTAAGAGCAGTGGCCTCCACACTGCCCCCACAGTAGCCGAAGCGATGTTGAGGTCTCTACTTTGACGGCCTGAGAAGATGCTTTATCACGCCCCGCTTAAAGGAACCAGGATTGAAGGAAGAAGGAAACACGTGCCTTGGCAGAGAATTCCATGCCTTGGTCGTTCGGCAGAGGTATGAGGACCCAAACTTGTTGGTACGCGCTCTAATCGACTCTACCGTGTAAGGATGGCATCTGAGCCCAGCACGCGTAGTTCTGGATAGGTAGGTGTATCTGACATTTATTATTTTTTATGATACCAATATGTAATTTCATGACATTTATAAATTTGTGTGGCATTTAGTTAACTTTTATGCCAATATTAAACAACTTTGCACACCACAATGGTAAAATATGGCATAAGCAACTATATAATACACATGTAATACACATTCAGAATGTATTATGTGGTAGAATGTATCATCTTAAAATGTACCCATATTTGCAATAATAAATTGATTTGATTTGATTTGATTTAAAAGAAGGAAAGAAACATATTTTATGCAGTAAGGCATCAATTAATGTAAGTGTAGGAAATAATCTAATTATTCGTACTAGCGCTCGCCTAGTGCTCGAAATTCGACCAACTGATATATATTATGTTATGTCATGATACTCGTATATTGATATATGTAACCACAGTTACGCGCTTCGCCTGCGTGTGTCAAATGCATGGTTGTGTGCATGTACTGTTTGTTCATTAATTTAATGTATTTATTATACATATTTTATATAAATATTAGCATTCGTCACTTCTTCTCTGTATAAACTATAAGTGTGCGAAATTTCATACTCCTCCGTCCGCCCAATTTTCGTAAAAAGGGATCCAAAGTTTTCGCTTCACGTATTAATATATAGATTCTGCGTGAGTACCTATCTCATAATTTTACTAGTTTAAATTGTCTCAAAAAAATGACTGCCTCGAAATTACTATCATCTCTTTATCTTGCTTCAAATATTCATGATATTCTATGATTATCTTCTATGTAACACGTAGTATTCGTCTCTTACGGTCTATTAATCGTAGATTTTTAGGTAGGTATAGTACCTATCTAAAAATCAACGATCGAATCTCGATTCTAAAAGTTTTGTATTTGAACTCACTAACTTGCAATAGTAAATCTAACGTATAACCATTCCACCACAAAAATATAGTCTGTGATAAGTCTGAATTGCCAATACCAGACCTTACAGTACTGCCGGCTCCGTATCTTGCATCTACATAAGATTTAAACACCAGTAATTTATGAAACTATTCAAAACCACTAAATCTGAAATTGCGGCCTTATCACGCATACGTAAATATGGCAGCCAGCCAAAGCGATGCCCATATTAATAAAACATTATATAACGAAAATACAACATAAAGATATAATATAAACCACCCTGTCCCCAGTGGTTCGGATTTCTTTTATACAGACAAAATTTTCCATTAGTATTTTTTCGAAAAATGATAAGATGGATTATGTGGTTGAATTAACGAGAATTCCCAAAGGTCCCAGGTTTATTCCCCTTTCTTGAATTTTGGGGGTAGCATTGAGTTTAGATGCACGTCGTGCGCGGGAAAAATGGACGTCTGTCATGTTTATGATGGGTGTTTTTGTTTTGGGGTGTCAATGGAATTTCATTTGAAAATTAGCAAGTTAATGGAGTTTCGTTTAGATACAGAAAATTATTTGTTTCTAAAGACTTTACATACAATTTTACGTTTAATTTTGTGCATTTTATGCAAACATTTGTGCGCATGAACATGGATGTTTGTCTTGGTCTGGGTGTTTCTATGTATAATATGTATGCATTTACAAAAAAAAAGGTATATATGTATGTTTATCCATTGTCTAGTACCCATATTACAAGCTCTGCTTAGTTTGGGCTGCTTAGTTGTGTGTATGTGGTAGAATATTATTATATTATATTATTATTAATTACCTAAGTACCTAGATGTACGCTAGAGGGATGTTGAGGTGTTTTACACTCACATTTCACTCTTTACTTCTAATTCCCACGTAATAGGGGCAAGCTTATTGCCGTCTGCCGGATTCGTTTCCATACTCCTGAGTGTTACTGAGAATTTCCTAACAGAATACCAATAGGCTGTCTACAATAGCTAATTAGTTTATGATCAGGTAATACAAAAGGTAAAGATTAAGGCCGCGAGTTTAAATCCCAGCCCATGCCCAACATAAGTGTTTATTTTGATAGAAAATATTAAATATGTTACATAACGGGGAAAGTGTAAACATAAATATAAATAGTATAATAGTATAGTAATAGTATAAATAGCTTAAATAATTTAATTAGCTTAAAAATTAGTAAAGTTTAATAGTGATTATAGTAGTGTAACAGTTTTTCAAAATTTTGTAATAAAGTGTCAAATAAACAACGCGATAAAATCCGTATATAGTAGTTTAATTTCAATTAAATGTCTTTCGGATAGTAAGATACTAGACCCCACTACACAGGGAACTCTGGTGTTAAACTCTAGGACATTAAACTGTTATATTTGTAACCTATCGAAAAATACTACCTATATTTTATTTATTGAACAGAAAAATCGATGATAGATTCAATCCATTTTATATTATTTCAAACCAATCCAATCCATGGCGTCCTATTAGCAAGACATATTAATTTATTTGCACCAATATCGCATTAGTTTATTTTAAAGGAAATGCGTTTGAGTGCGGTATAAGCCACAACACTGCGGTTTCACTGTAGAGATTATTTCGCCAAAACGTACCTTCATTTTCATATTTACGTTCTAAAATATTGCACTGTGTGAATGCTAGTGGAAATAAAATTTTGTCTAAATATTTTGGATAATGTACCATTGGGTTTTAGGTATATGGATTTCCATTTGTTATGTAAAATTAAACACATAAATCTATTAAATCAATATACCTGTATTATTGTGTAAATGTGTTTCTGGTATTCATTTTTTGTATTCCTATAATATGACCCTACTCTTAAGATTATTTTTATGGGTTTATATATGTAGCGTACGTTATAAACTATGTTCTATGAATAAAATAATTAACCATACAAGAATCTTGTAAAAATCTTAGGTATACTTCCATAGTAACCCTAATGTTTGTCAGTTGAACGTGTAAACTCTATCCCAAAAGTTATTTAATGTTAATCATCATTTACTGAACAGTTTTTCATAATTAGCTCAATGTCATTGAATGTCAGACGTTATACGTTGATACTTATTATAACTAATCCTTTCTCGAACATTTTTCTTTCTCTCCACTTGAGATGACTGCTTTCCGCAAGGGAAAATCATTACGCAGTCAGTATGTGCGTTTCATATACATACTCAATAAATTATGTATCAGGCCAACGCCTACAAGCTCTCCAAACTGCAGTGCATAAAATCATCAATAAGCACTTAACGTTTTATACAAAATGACGGAACAGGACGCCATAGCATACTCCATAATCCCAGCATCCCCCTGAAAATCAATATGAACCAATATATTGCATTCATGCATTACATCGATGCATATTTTTACCCCCCATTTCGAGCAGCGGCCGTACAATGATTGTCTGTGTATACTGGCGCAATGATTCTATTGATTTCCTCCATCCCCCCTCACCCCATACCCCCTCGCGGGCACATGAGATCGCCCGGTCACCCCCACTATATACTTACACATACTGCCAATAATTTGCTGGGTGTGAAACCGTAAAAGGCCTATAGAGTTTATGTTGGGGAAGGTCGGTGACCGAAAATGATGATTTTGAACGTTGTTACCCGAGATTTCGAGCGTTTCGTCATGTGAAAATGGGAATAATATTATTTCCTGAGATTTGGAACTGAAATTTGTCTGTTAATGATTTGTATCGTTAGTTTTCATGATGATAATATGATCTTATCTTATCTTATCTTATGTGGGGGCCTGTCAGTGCAGACCGGCGACACTTCGACCCAGTGGGATCTTTTGTGTCGACACTCTCCTAATAACGACTGCCATAGATGTTCATGGCAGCCGGGACCAACGGCTTAACGTGCTTTCCGAGGCACGGAGCAGGCGATAATTGTCAATCAATACGCACATAATTTCGAAAAGTCATATAACTTCCGAAAATCATAGGTGCGCGACGTGGGTTCGAACCCGAGACCCTCTGCATTGCAGTCTGTTGGTCTCCCCACTGAGCTATCGCTGCTCCTATGATAATATGATACTATACTATATGATATTTGAACTTTAAAAATGCAGCGTTTGCTTGTTTTTTAAGACGGAAGAGCGTTGAACTGCCAGGCAGAGGTATTGAGTTCAAATCTACAGTATCTATCTCTGGCTTTTCGACCTTCAATTTGATTATTACTTGGTTTAACGGTGAAGAGAAACATTGTGAGGAAATCTGTATATTCTCTATAATATAATATTCTATAGATATGTGTAGTCATCAACCCGCATTAGATCAACGAGACAAATATGATTGTTTTTTGGAGACGCCTGGAAAATACTGTAACGAATTTTGTAGAGTCGTATTTAATATTTGTATATGTAATTTGAATTCTACTGTGGAAGGAATATGAAAGCACATAATATGAAAGAGATGCATGGACTCACACTGGCTTTTAATTATAATACATTTAGTTATATTGTAAATGAAGTTGTACATTCTGTTTAATAAATCTTCTTCTACTTCTTTTCGTGTGGTTAGTGGTCAATCTGTTATCAAGAGTCGTTCAAGCCGCCCGTAGGCCTCTGACATGGCTTAACGACTGCTATCAATTTTTCAACAACCGGGACCGACTTTTTACGTGCCCTCCGAAGCACGGAGACGCTCAGATGAAATACCACTAAGCGGTCACCCATCTATAGACTGACCGCACCCAACATTGCTTAACCTCGCTAATCGTTTACCGATCAGTGAGTGCAACTGGCTATGAACGCCTCACTGTTTAATAAATATATCTATAAATAAAACGTCAGTATATATTACATTTTGTGCTGCAATTTCTCATGCTCCTATTATATAGGATCAAGTCTACTTCTACTAATATTATAAACTAGTTCTCCCGCGCAATTTCGTCTGCTTAAAAGAATTTTCCCCACTTATGCAACATTTTTCATTGCTGCTCCGCTCCTATTGGTCGTAGCGTGATGTTATATAGTCAAAGTCAAAGTCAAAAATCATTTATTCATTTAGGTCACAAAGTAACACTTACGAACGTCAAAGTATATAGGTTAGTGAGTTTACTAAGTTACTGAAGCTACATTTAGGTTAGTTGCTAGGTTCAGGCAAAGGGTCAACCCTTTGCCTGAACCTAGCAACTTAAAAAGAGTGACCGTGAGTTTCTAGCAGGTTTCTTCTCATAGGCTTCAGCCTATGAGAAGAAACTTGCTAGAAATTTACGGCCACTCCTTTAAATCGCAAATCAATTTAAAAAAAAATTGTAGCCTGTAGCCATCCTCGATAAATGGGCTATCCAATACTAAAATAATTTTTCTATTCGGACCAGTAGTTCCTGAGATTAGCGCGTTCAAACAAACAAACAAACTCTTCAGCTTTATAATATAAGTATACATGTGGCGTTTTGTAAAGATGTTTGTATGTTTGTTAGTTTATTACCTACGCGTAAACTATTCACCAGATTTTGATGAAACCTGGCACATAGATATACCATGTCCTGGATAGTAATCCAGGTAAAATGCACCCAAAATAGTATACATTTTACCTCGGTATAATTTTGTATGCCGCGAGATTCACGCGATACTATTCTTTTTAAATGAATACTGAGTACTGTTTAAAAAAGAAGAAAACAACTGAACTGAACTGAAAAAAACTGCTGTACTAGAAATATTTTCTATATCGCAGACGACTTTCAATCAATCAATCAAACAGTCCATTGCAGTCTACCGCTAGATATAGACTAGAAAAAATGACGGACATCAAAACAACGGAGACAAAGACCACCCGAGACCATTCCGAGACTCGGAATAATCATTTATGAAGCTCACAAATTTTAGTAGCGTCGCATTGAACCTACTACCCTAGGCATAGCGTAAGAACTACATAAACTAATGATTAAATAAAGAGAGAATATAAGGTACATACATACATACATAGATTCAAGCCTGTTTCCCAGAGGGGTAGGCAGAGACTACGGATTTCCATTTGCTACGATCCTGACACACTTCTCTGGCTTCATTTACTTTAATCACATTCCTCATACACGCCCGTCGGTTCAAGGAGCTCTAGAATATCAGGTACGTCACCATATAGTCACTGACTACCCCTTCGGCAAACAAGCGAATAGTTATATATCTATTTATATTTATTTTCCTTAGTTTCACGCTAATTTTGCGTAGGTATAGGTTTTTGGTTAGAGGAGTATTGAGGATGAAACGAAAATAAATCGTGAAGTAACTTTGAAGTTGGTATTTATGAGGATAATTACTTTAATTTAAAATAAACATTACGCTTGTTTATTTCTAACGGTTTAGGCAGAAGTGTATTATAAACTAAGTCGTTGAACCCATGGGATATGTATGTGTTTATGTTTGAAGCGGATTGTAAGGTGCAGCGTTTGATTGCTGATTGGGGCTAGATGTTATACCAATTTTCTTTTACATAATTTTGGGTACAAGTGCAGTGAGCCACAAGGGCAATAGTAAGAGGCCACAATTATTTTTATACTATTTATGTTTAAAAATTATTCAACATGAACAATTAAACACAAACAGAAATGAAATACAGCAATATCTTTCTGCAGCTAAACATATACGAAATATAAAACTAGGTAACATAGTTCTATCTTTTTCAGAAGAAGACGCTTCAAACAGAAAAAGAATAAGATAATAGTTCTCTTCCCGAAGCAAACATTCTAAATACAAAAAAATCGGAAGTAGTTCTAAATCAACCCTCAGCAAACGATTCAAATACAAAAAAAGCGAAGGTAATTCTCACTCTACCCGAAGCAAAACGTTCCAAATACAAAATAGTTCTAATTCTGATAAATTGGACGTTCCAAATACAAAATTAGTTCTAATTCTAATAAAACGAACGTTCTAAATATAAAAGAAAAGGAAACTAAAACAGTTCGTCTTAAAACTTCGAAGTAAACGGTTAATAACAATATTAAGAAAAAATCACAGGTGTACGTTAAAGTTCATCCTAGTTTCCTTCCTCTGAAATTCAATATTAAACTGAAACTTTGTGTTAAAGCGAAAAATTCGTTGAAAGAACAAAGCGCCCCCTGTCGAACTGTTCGAGAAACAAGGGGAAGAAATATTCGAATAATTCTGCTTTTCACCTTTTTAATGTCAAACTTTTTTGCACTGGCAACTTTTTTACCTTTTCTTACTTCTTTAGACAGTTTTTTAAAGGAGGTTGTATCTACCGTATTTTAGAGCAATTGTGATAGGTAAATTTACAGCGATTCAACGTAATGGCTCGGATAATTACAGGCATGTACCTAATCGATTTATTCTTTACGTAAAAATCTATTTAGTTTGTATCTGGACTTTCGAGGCTCACATAGGTACTTTTATCATTGATTTCCTTTAATATCCTTTCCCTAGTTTTACCCATGGCTTTGCAATCGTTCATAGACTATGGTAAGCATTTACTGCCAAGCTACAATACGGTCGCCACATTAGTTGTTTAAAATATGGTTGCCGAGCCGCTTGAATAATTCTAACGCCAATTACCTACCTTGCTCGTCAGACTTTAAAATACTTGTCTATATAACATCTCGTAAACTTGTTGATATTGTCTGTTTGTATGTGACAAAGAAAAACAAAAAGTTTCCACATTCAAAACGCCTTTCAAACAAAATAGGAGTTTTTGAAAGGCGAACTTACATTTGTATGTCCAATGTTTTTTGTTCTATTGTCATGCAAAATCTTCTAAATTAAGATAGCTTTCAATTTGTGCAAAAGATTCGAATGAGACTGAAAATATTGGGACTAAATCTTGCGTAGAATCTAACAGATATATTTTTACTTTCTATGTATAAAAGGGTGATTAGCAATTGGAAATACAGTTTCCTCTATAAAAAAACAAATTTGAGCTTAAGATGAAATACATACATGACCCATGACGCCTGATGGCCTGAATATCACTGAAAAGGTAGTGTTGTATTAAAATATCGGCAGCTAAATTAGATGTCTTAAGTTGCAAAATCTCTAAATATTCATTTCATTTTTGCTTATGCTCGCCGCTTTGCTTGCATGAATGCCATGAAAACGAATACCGGGATAATGGTCTATCTTTGAGCCAAGTTCCATTCAAATCCGGTCAACAGTTTACATAATTGAGTAACAAACACTCAAACATATTTACAAATTAAACTTTTATATTATTAGGCATAAAATTATAACAGTGCATTTTGTATTTAGTTAAACAATCGTACTTAGACAATGAATAATTAAGCAAAAGAAAAAGTCCAGAACGCATAATTCCCCGTTCAATATTTCCTATAAGTGCCTACCGTAGACCCAATGAAAACCCCCGTAATTACATACATATCCCTGCATACCACCCCATTGTAGAATAGTTTAATATTACAAAATGGCACCCATGTCAACTTGATGGTGAAAAGCATAGGTCTAGCCTTTCATCATAAGTAATTGCCGTGTACTTCGTAACCATATTTCCCAAGCCATACTTAATTCAGGATTTCCTGTTTGAATTCTTAATGGCTAAAATTAGAATAGTGCCTATTGATATTTTACATTAAAGTTTACTTTACTTTTAACTGAAGCAGCGACAGCCTAGTGGGAAACCGTTCAACTGCCATGCAGAGGTCTCAAGATTGATCCTAAGGCACACACCTTCGATTTTTCAAAGTTATGTGTGCACTAGATGTGCCCGCGGTTTCACTCGCGTTTATGGTTACTGCGCCGCTCCCGTGGGTCGTAGCGTGATGTTATATAGCCTATAAACTTCCTCGATAAATAGGCTATCCAACACTAAAAGAATTTTCAAATCGAACCAGTAGTTCCTGAGATTAGCGCGTTCAAACAAACAAACTCTTCAGCTTTATAATATTAGTATAGATTAATTAGTATCGCTATATTAAGTATCGCTCGCTTTAACCGTGAAGAAAAACATCGTGAGGAAACCTGCATGTCTGAGAGTTCTACATAATGTTCTCGAAGATATGTGAAGTTTGTGTAACCCGCGCTGGGCCAGCGCGGTGGGCTAAGGCCTAACTGTTTTATACTGAGAAGAGGCCCGTGCCCAGCAGTGGGACAGTTTAATTACAGGGCTAATATTATATATTATATGTTTTATTTATAGTATCCATAATGGGTAATATCGGTTCGAGATTGCGTTATGCTATTAACAACTTCCTGGCACGGAAACCGGATATTATTTGCAGGACTCGGGAATAGAAGCTTGTACCTTCCGATAGAATAAAATCAAAGCATTTATTTTTGCGAAATATGTAAGTGTATAAAAGAGAGAGGGAAGATTTATTATGCCCAGTAGTGGGCAATAGTTTGTCTCCTATTACGTGGGGCTTATATTTGTTGAAATTTGAGTGTGAAACACATAATATGGTGACCTTTTCTGGCAGCAAGCATGAGTCTACATAATCTTCTTCAAGGAGTTAGATCCTCAATTGTGTTGTATTCGTTTAAAATAAAAAAATTCGCTGTTGCTTACCTAATATGTTTGCTCAAGTAATAAAATAATAAAACTAAATTATAATTTATATTTCCTTTATATGTATATTAGTATGCTCATATTTTATTTTATTTATAATTTATTAGTATATATTATTAGCTATGAACTCAATGTTATTTATAAATATTGCCGTCTATCGGGTATAGTTTTAGACTCCATATTGCTACCAAGAATTTCTTGACAGAAAAACGCAATAACACTTTGTTTGATCCGGGAATCGAACTTGAGACATCATACACATTCGAATTCACTATCGCTGCTTTACTCTGATTAAAAATGTCTCGAGAGAATCTTACGAGCCCAGTCCAAATCCATTACGCAAAATCTTCGCTCTACTGTTCTAAAACAATCACTATTAAAACGTAAATGTTTCTAAACGGTAACATCTAAATCATAATTAAAGTGAACTAATTGTCATAACCATAAAAATCCGAAATAAAAACATATGATTGAATGTTAATGAACGGAAGAACGAATGAATGACGCCCATTGGCCGCTCGCAACGTGGAAAAACACGTAATTTTTTTTATTTCTAAGCCACGTAAACCGTACTTGATATGCGATGCCGCTCTCCTATTGGCCGACGCGGCCGACCGAGGCCGGCCATTGGAGAATTTTTTTTCCCGCTTTTCACGTATACGGTTAGACTATTTTTTTCTTAGTAAACACCGGCCAATAGTGGGGGATCTATTTTAATTATAACGTTCCATTTTTTTCGTGCTACGATAGTTGAAGTTTTAAATTTGGAATGGTGGATTTGGAATGTTGTATTTTGAATGTGTGTTCTTTATTTAAATTCATTTATCGGCTAGCTGTTGTCAGAGATAGACGTTTGATTTGTTACTCGTTTGCATTTTTTGTTTGCTAGCGACGTTTTAAAGTAGTATTAAGTAGGCAATGGGCTAGTTTTAGATCCGCTATTACCACTTAGTGTAATCTCAACAGGCTGAACTTTCTAATGGTGTAGATAAATTAGTTTTATTCGTATAGATAAATGCAGTGAGTTAAAAATACATTAAATACTTCTATCCCAGGGTTAGTATTGATGGATTTGTATTATAAATGTATGGTAAGGGACAGGTTTGGTATATATTTATAGACCTTTGCCTCATTGGTTAAATAATAGATAGCTTTTAGCTTCATTCCCATAGAGATAGGTCCGCCCCTATCCTCTTTTTATCGTTCTAGGCGGTATTATCAACGAACCGTGTCTTTACGATACTATCTGTATTTACCCTATAACCATAGGCGTGAAATTTACATAATGATAAAGTTTTAGTTAGTTTAATCTTTATTTAAATAGACACAACCTGCACTTGGAATAAATTCTATGTGTCTTTACAAACATTGAAACGACGGACACAAAGAACAATAAGATTCAGACAAAATATTTGTGGATTACACAATTTTTTGTTCTGTGTTGTGTCGAAACAGTCGCAGTGGAGACATCCAGGTGACTACTTTAACCACTATGTCAGCAGTCAATCCTAGAAGGCTAGCTTATTACCGTCGCCAAAGTACTAATGAAATAATGTCCTCCAGACCGAATTTCGGCCACAGCGACCAGTCTTAACGGAGACTGGCCATCTGTGCAGGAGGTATTACAGTGCATAAGTGTGTGCGCAAACACAAGTACACTCTCTGTTCCCTAACTCTCATGATCCGATGGGACGGTAATCCGACACGACCAGAGAGAGATCGGGCGCAGGACCAACGGCTTGACGTGCTTGCCGAGGCACGGGGTGTCTAACACCGCCAACTTCCTAACTCCGGGCTGCTATTGAGATTTCTTAACAGAAAAACCCAATAACTTTTCGTTGGCCCGACCCGGGATTCGAACCTGAGACCTCATGCACAGCAGTCGCATTCACTACCGCTGCGCCACGGAGGCAGTTAAAGTATCTACTATTAAGCGTTTAAGCCATCAAATAGAAAAATACGTGCTCTAGCTTCAAGCTCTAATAATTTGGCATCCCAACAGTCCTACCTAGTCTATTTTAAGTCTAAGTATATTATATAAAACGCTAAGACTAATAAAGATTCGCGTATGACTAATTGCAACTCTGGATTAGTAATAGATATTTATATAAAGCACAGACTTAAAATAGAATCGACTAAGAGGCTATAATAAATATTCGACGACAGTACGATATTAAAGATCAGTTTTGTGGTATTGAAACTTGATGGAGTTTCTATGTAATTGCTCAGGTAGGTATTATTAAGATTCCACGCCATACGCGTCTTTTCATCTCCTTTCAACCGTAAGTTCTTTAAACGGGTTGAGAAAATATCTCATATGACAATCAAAGGGAAAATTGTAATTTTATAGTCATAAATTATTTCATTGTATATTTTAAATAGCTGTTTTTATAAAGGTAATTCTTGGTTAACGTCTTTTCGTCTCTTTTCTATCGGTGGTTCTTTTAAAAGGATTGAGAAAATATCCCATATGGCAATAAAAGCGAAAATCCAAATTTTACAGTATTGTAGTATTTCTTTGTCTATTTAAGTAGCTTTTTTATAAAGGTAATTTACGATTATTATTGGTTAGCGTCTTTTTGTCTTCTCTCAATCGTCGCTTCTGTTAACGGGTAGAGAAAATATTTTATATAGAAATCAAAGCAAATATCATAATTTTACATTTATTTAGTATTTCCTTGTCTATTTTAGATAGCCATTTTCATGAAGATAAAAATGTATGAGCCTGATTGTTATAAATTATGCCAAGTTCAGATACCTGTAGAATTATTGACGGAATTAATAACTGATTTGATCAAATATCATTTAATATTATCTAAATATAGATTTATGATGTTTTATAGGAACTAAATAGCACTGATGTCATTTTAAACATATTTGACGCCAACTAAAACCACGTTCAAAACGTTAATTTGCTTGAATCACGTTAAAATAGAGTTTAAAATCGAGACATTGTTTTATCGTTGTATTCTTTATATAAACGTTAAACACGTTAAAACTGCATTTAAACCAATAACCTGTCAATTATTGGTTTAACACCAGACATAATTAAACACCTATAGTGCCTGGCCGCCGGTGCGCCCCTGCGGCTCAATAGGTTAAAGTACGTCACAATTTTTACAGAATATCTCTACTAACCTGTATGCAATCTCGTGTGCTGTTGGACATGGCTCAATTGCTTGAACCTTCGATCACAATAGGAGCACTTGTAGGGTTTCTCGCCAGTATGAACCCTGATGTGTTGCACTAGCTGATGGTTTGAGCTGAACGACTTGAGGCATTGCTGACACTGGTGAGGCTTTACCTCCCCTCCGAGACCTCTCTGGAGTTCTCGTGCATGCATCTGCATTGCGTTCTTGTGCATGAATATCTGGAACAAGTCAGGTTGCTATTAGAATGGGGTTGGATATTAGATATGCAGGGGTTCCTAGTCTCCTACCTACTGATATAATAAAGTGAAGAAATCCGTGGAATAAACGCATTAAGACGTATTTAGGCAGACAGGCCGTCAAAGTAGAGACCTCAACATCGCCTCGGCTACTGTGGGGGCGATGTGGAGGTCACTGCTCTTAGACCACACGACTGCTTACCATCAGGTGGAGTGTGGTCATTTTGACGAACAAAATAAAAAAAAAAAAAAAAAAAAAAAAGACATAGAGCAAGTGGTGTATAAACATATACTTTAGTCCTAAATCTTTCAGCTAATGATTAGACCCCGGGTTTCAGACATAATATTTTCTGTGTCAATTTGTGTATTGTTTCCGGATAAAAGGTAGGAATCCTTACTAATATTATAAATGCGAAAATGAGTTTGTTTGTTTGTTTGTTATGCTTTCGCGTGTTAACTACTCAACCGATCAACATGAAATTTTGCATACACGTTGTCAGGGGTACAGAATAGGACATAGGGTACCTTTCATCCAGAAAAAAGAACTGTTGCAAACCTAACCTAACCTACATTTACGCGAGCGAAGCCGCGGGTGAAAACTAGTATTTAATATTTGATTAGCAACTATTGACTATTAAAAAATCTTTATATCAATAAAATTATATAAAATTACTTTGACACGTCAAATAAAAATATTATATAAAAAGGAAATACATATTTAGCATAAGTCCATCAGACTTCACACGTCTTTGAGAACTTTATGTAGCACTCTCAGACATGCAGGTTGCCTCGATGCTTTCCTTCGCTATTAAAGCAAGCGATAAATTAACTATTTAATACATACATAACTGGAAAAAGTCAGAGTCCTTAAGATTCAAATTAAGACGTAAGTGGTAGTCAAATGGTGCCCACTATCCCTGGCTGATTGCAATGCAGAGGGTCTCAGTTTCGAACCCACGTCGCGCAACTCTGACTTTTGGAAGTTATATGACCTTTCGAAATTATGTGCGTATTGATTGACAATAATAATTATCGCCTGCTCCGTGCCTCGGAGAGCACGTTAAACCGTTGGTCCCGGCTGCCGTGAACATCTATGGCAGTCGTTATTGGGAGAGTGTCGACACAAAAGATCCCACTGGGTCGAAGTGTCGCCGGTCTGCACTGACTGGCCCCCACATAAGATAAGAACCCTGGCTGTTCTCCTGGCTATATCTATCGCTGCCTATAGCCATCTACAGATCACAAAAAATTGTACCTACTACGCAAAATGCTCATTCATACTGCGATTTACAAATTCGTATTATCGTATTGCAAATATACATGGCTATCGATTCAGCAGATATATAATATGATTCGTTTGTATTTAAATTCGAGACCCCTTTGGTAAACAAACACACATATATACATATAAAACATACTTTCACATTTCTAATGTGAATACACACATACATATGTTGGTATATTTGTCGGCCTCGATGGCGTAGTGGTTAGTGTAACTGACTGCCATGCCTGAGGTCGCGGGTTTGATTCCCGCACAAGTCAAACATTTGTGTGCATGAAGATGGATGTTTGTCTTGGATTGGGTGTTTATTTGTAAAATATGTATGAAAAAAAAAGTATATAAGTATGTTTATCCATTGTGTAGTACCCATAGTACAAGCTCAGCTTAGTTTGGGCTAGATGGTGTTGTGTGTATGTGATTATTATATTAGAATATTACTATTATAGGTGACTGACGATGTTCATCACCTGTTGGTGGAGTGCGTCAGAACCCAGGAGCTGAGAACTATTATGCTTAAATCTCTTGAAATGCGTATGATGGATGTTGGTGCCTTCATTAGTATTTTAGCTGAGCCCCTGTCTAAAGCAGCTATTTTGGTTTATAGATAATAGATAAGGTTAACTTAAGGTAGAATATGAATAGTTATTAAGTTTAGGGTATGATGGAGCTGACATGGTCGTGTGTGGTTAAAAGATCCCAAACAAAATAAGAATTAAAAAAAGAAATATGTATTTGACTGTGCAAATGGCGCAGCAGGAAAACAGTCGCCATGCCACTACTACCGCACAGAGTGTGGGTTTACATCCTAAAACAATTATTAGTGTAATCCACAATTGATTGTTTATGTGAGTGTAGCTTGTGTCCGTTAATTTTATGTTTGTAAAATCACCCCGAAAAAAGGAAGACTCATGGGCATTGACGTCGTTGCGCGTCCGTGACCCCTACGGGGGAGTCAAAAATATTTGGTATTTTTTTCGTGACCAATCACGGACGCGCAACGGTAGCATTTTTTTTAATTTATTGGTCATGGGACATTCCAAGGGTTAATAGACCGAGAACAGTCTTTAAAAATTAAATGGTAATAGTCTACAACCTCAATCGGGTAGACAGAGGTCTGATACATAAAATATCTCCAGCTATATTTTTACCTCCAACCCGAGACACATATCCAGACACCTACTATCTTATCTTATCTTATGTGGGGGCCAGTCAGTGCAGACCGGCGACACTTCGAGCCAGTGGGATCTTTTGTGTCGACACTCTCCCAATAACGACTGCCAATGATGTTCATGGCAGCCGGGACCGACGGCTTAACGTGCTCTCCGAGGCACGGAGCAGGCGATAATTGTCAATCAATACGCACATAATTTCGAAAAGTCATATAACTTCCGAAAGTCAGAGGTGCGCGACATGGGTTCGAACCCGAGACCCTCTGCATTGCAGTCTGTTGGTCTCCCCACTGAGCTATCGCTGCTCAGAGACACCTACTAAGTATTTTTCTGTCAGAAAATCTTTAGTAGCATCACATTTATGTACAATCTTCTCCCTAGCCTTTATTATTCCCAAGTCACTTAGGGTCGGCTTTCTAGTCTAAACGGATTTGATTGCATATCAGTTTTTACACGGAGCGACTGCCACCTGACCTCCGCAACCCGAAGGCTAACGATACCCTAAAGCTAGACCAGTGTCAGGATATTAGAGAGCACTGACTTCCCAATAACGACTGCCATAGATGTTCATGGCAGCCGGGACCGACGCGGCGACTGCTTAACGAGCTCTCCGAGGCACGGAGCAGGCGATAATTGTCAAATCACTTCTATGTACTATTGACTCCAGCGACGGATGATCACTCCTAAGGTTAAAATCGCATAGCAGGCCAACACTTGGTACCCGTACCCGTGACACGCCCCTTTCTTTGTCTGAGCTTTTTTACACTTTACATTTGTTTACTGATTCTAAGGCGATACAAACTCAACTGGTCAACATGTGCAAGTGAAAATTTTTCTGAAATGGTCATCCGTCGCTGGAGCCGATAGTACAATACAACCCAGAAATCAATCCTAAGCGCCACAATCTCACAATCATAACCGCAAACGCAACTTACTAACATATAATCCTATAAATACTTGTGTAACTGAGTATTAGTGTATTACCTAGGTATATTACCCAACCAATTATAATTTAACGCGATATAACTTTAAAACGCCTATACAAATCTAAGTAAACACCTCCTGAACTATGTAGGTACGGGTTCATTAGTTACATGGTGGATACGGTGTTCGGTTTCATGCGAGGCTCACTATAATTTTGCCTCACCAAAGAAATTGCCTTTGCCAAGTCAGATAAGGCGAAATTATAGAGACTTAATATTATTTATCACTAGTTCTTTATGTGATTGCAAGGGTTGTATGCTATTTTTACGGGTTAGATTTCAAATGCGGATATTTACGCCTGTTTTTGGAAGGGTAGTTAGGGGTTACAGATATTTTCTTTTGCTGCGAAGCCTCCTTGGCTCTCTCTTGGTTATTTATATTCGTGTAAAGAAGATTGTACGGGCTTTACTATAGTATTCTTCAATTTAGGCTCTTGCATAGTCTCACGACTGTATCCTCGAAGAGATTATCAGAGGTGTAATAATAATAATAAATGTATATTTAAAAATGAAAAATGTATTGTAAACATTTAAATAAAGAGTATGATAATAATAACTCTCAAAGGGCCTCTTCACGTTGGACCTATGTCTCCGTGTAAGCCTCCCAAAAGGCTAGATATTTTTCTAATATAATAATATGTTAAAATATACCTGTGACAAGAGAATCATAATAATAATATATAAACATGATTATTGAATGAAACTACTAGTCCGATTTGAGAAATTATTATTGCATTAGTAGGTCTGTTTATTGTGGAAGGATATGGGATATCCATCACGCTTTGAACCACGGGAGCGAAGCAGTAAACATAAACCTGGGCGGTAACCGTTTGGCGCCTAACATTAGATAAGTCGTATGCTTTCTTGCCGCTTTATTAATTGTCAAAATTTGATGTAAATCATATAACACTCATATGTGAGGCTACAAGACGTAAAATCGTTTTAAATAATGGAGCGAAAATAGACAGTCTTCATAGATCGAAAATCAAAGTTATTTTATCTATTACTAGGTATTACTGACTGAAATAGAAATATATATCTTCACTATAAACATGAGAAGAGGGAGTATTCCGCTTTCGGCACCAATTTTTTCGGCACCTATGGTTTCGGTACCTAAGCTATTCCACTTTCAGCACCAATAGGTATTTAATTCCACATTCGACAGTTTCGACACCAAGCAAAAATACCTATTGGTGCTGAAAGTGGAATAGCTTAGGTGCCGAAACGATAGGTGCCGAAAAAATTGGTGCCGAAAGCGGAATACTCCGAGAAGAGAATAAAAAATTGGGCTCAATAGCGTTCGAAAGACCTAAATCTATCTAAATAATATAAATAGTAATATTTTTGCTTTTTATAATCTTTCCACTACTGTCTAACGACTTACGTACCTACTTAGGCGAAGACTGTAACACTTTTTTAAAAAGATCATTTTTTAAAATGTAAAATACATATTTTATAGATTCACACCGAAATTAAAGAAAATATTTTGTGGTTCTCAGGGCTAATACCAGTTTTTATGCTATGAATAAAAATATAAACTTTTTATGGTATTACACTCTCTGACTTTTTAGTTTAAGTAAAACACGACCCATCCATAACATAAACATCGCCAACATAACTCAACCTCACAAACTGATCAATCTAAAAAAGCATTCACAAAAACATTAACTGCCCTATCATATTTCCACCGCTTTTAAATCATTACGGCTCGCTATCAAAACACGAAAGTTTTATCAATACAGGTTGTCAAGTTTGAATAGTTTAATCTCGACCTAATCTCAGTTGTATATAGTTTATACGTTTTGCTGTGTATTTATTGAAATCCCTTCGTTCCTACGATTGCAAAGAAACGACTTTGGACACGCAAAGGTACACCGCTGGCCATGAAACTGATACCAGAACAATATTGTAATAAAATCTATGTTACACGTCTAGTATCTATTGTTGTGTTTATATATACAATTAAGGTTACGTAAGAGTACAATTGTTGGATGTTTTAGTTTTATTTTTACTTTTGGTGTCTAATTTGGAGGAAATATTCCGTATGGTTTCGTAATGCTTAGGATCAATACAAATAAAAAGTGAAGCTTTTTCTCGTCATTATGTTTTTCTATTAGTTAGCTTTTAATTGATATAATATAACGTAAAGCAAAAATATTAAAACGTAAATATTATTTTAATTCAGAAATCACTATTTTATTAGATAACTTGAAATAGGCATGCATCTTAATTAATAATTAAAACCAATAAGTAACTTTAAGGTAGTAAATATTTAAACATGTCATCCATCATCATTCTTAATCACATTTTTGTTCACAAAATAATTAATAGCAATAAAAAGATGAAAAAATATTTATCAAGGTCAAAAATATATGACATTTACTTGAATCTGCTCATATCACAATTATAAATAAAAATTGTTTTATCTATAAAATAAAAAATTTAAATAAAATAAATACCTCGTATAAAACATCGGATCTACAATTCCACAACATGTTTTTCACAACGCTAATTATATTTTTAACAGAAGTACTATTAATACCGTATGAAGCTATACTACTGAAGCAAATATTTATTTATTATTTTATATATTACATTGTCCTTCTCAGTCACGGAAGGAAAATATTTACAAAAGTCAATTAAACAACACAACGTTGATTAAAAAAAATTATATTAAATAATTTATCTTCTTCCTTGTTCTCTGAGCTGTATATAAGGAAAAATCCTAGTTTTGCAAAAACTTCTTTGTAATAAAATCAAATTTGTTTAAAAAACAAATAATATAATGTCGTTTTAGATGTTTTATTTATATTTTGTAACGCGTGTGTCGCGGGGGATTAGTGAGAAACTACTGATTTAAGTCAAAGTTCAAGTTTATACCTCGATATTTTCATGGGCACCCATCACAGTTTTCATACAATATTCTCGATCCGTACATTCTTACTTAAACAATCGATAATTTCTTCAATACTTACTCTTGTTCCATACTTTTTTTAATATATAATATTAGACTTTTGGCTATGCTTTTTTGTATAGTAAATCAGCACATGATATGTCTAGCAAGCTTTATCCAAATATTTGCAATAATTAACGTATGATTGACTTACTAACATCTAAATCTTTATACATCTTCGCAAACATTCACATTTATAATATTAGTGATTTTAAAGTATACAATCACCCAGTTATAATAGTTATATATTATGAATTATCAAGAATTAATTTATTTGTTACGATTAATTATTTACATAAACAAAAACAACTTAATTTAATTTTGTTACTTAATTTTACAATCCTATATATATATATTATTAATTATTAAGAATTAATTTATTTGTTGCGATTAATTATTTACATAAACAAAAACAACTTAATTTAATTTTGTTACTTAATTTTACAATCCTATATTTTGTTCCTTTTCATTTTGTTTAATTTATTACTAATAGGTTATTTATATAGGGATAAAATATAATGACCACCAAAAATAGTAATTGCACACCAAAATATGCTCACTAAAATATATTATAACGAGCACCTAAAAGCCTCAAATCACTGCATTCCGTCTCGGAAGGGCTAGGTTATGTTAGGTTCCTTCTTAAACCCACCCAAAGATAGGAGCCGTCGACTTATTTTGATCTGTTTGCTGTGCAATTAATATTTTTGGTATTAAAATGCGGTTTTAATTTTGGTGATCATTTACTATTTTTGACTGTTATATTTTACTATATCTAGTGATAAGTTAAAGATAAGCCATTCATACATATTGTAGTATAAAACGCAAATGAAGCAAAACTAATATATTATTATTTTAGCTGTGCCAATAATTGTGCACTGCAGTGTAGCCCTTTCACGCGTGTTAGAAAGTGGGCCCCGTTGTATCACGCAACGAAGAAATTGCAAAGAATTTATGCTTTTGATACGATATGACGCCGAGGTCTAAGGTTCTATACCCGGAAGAACACTCTTGACTTATTGTTAGTATCGATGTAACTGCTTTTGTTGTATTTATAGGAAACTTGATGGTTTTATTGTTTATTGGAAAGAAAAATACTTCGATGGAGGTGCGAAATACAAAAGGTATATTTTATTTAACGTAATATATTTTGATTTTGACACTTACTATCTTATCTTATCTTATTTGGGGGCCAGTCAGTGTAGACCAGCGACACTTCGACTCAGTGTGATCTTTTGTGTCGACACTCTCCCAATAACGACTGCCATAGATGTTCATGGCAGCCGGGACCGACGGCTTAACGTGCTCTCCGAGGCACGAAGCAGGCGATAATTGTCAATCAATACGCACATAATTTCGAAAAGTCATATAACTTCCGAAAGTCAGAGGTGCGCGACGTGGGTTCGAACCCGAGATCTTCTGCATTGCAGTCTGTTGGTGTCCCCATAACAACATAAAGTATTAGGAATTAAGAAACTGATTACAGAATCAATTTCCTATTTCCTAATACTTTATGTTGCTGGTTGAAGATTAAAACCTTAGCAAGAACTTCATAACGCCAATGATTAATTAAATGGCCTAGATGGCGTAGTGGTTAGTGTAACCGACTGCCACGCCTGAGGTCGCGGGTTCGATTCCCGCACAAGTCAAATATTTGTGTGCATGAACATGGATGTTTGTCTTGGTCTGGTTGTTTCTATGTATAATATGTATGTATTTACGAAAAAAAGTATATATGTATGTTTATCCATTGTCTATTACCCATGGTACAAGCTCTGCTTAGTTTGGGCTAGATGGTGTTGTGTGTATGTGATAGAATATTATTATTATATTAAATAAAAATAATAATTACCTTAATAATTATTTATTAAAGTTAATAAGAACAATGATAATAAATGGAATATATTAAACTAAATATATAAAACAAGGTCAATATTTTATATAATATACCTAACATTAAGACACGGTCAATAAGAGGATAATATTAATTATTATATTTCTTTAATTAGTTTTCTGTTTTAATGGCTGCTATGGATATATTTATATTATTATTTTCACGACTATTTCGGAGACGGGGTAACCAGACGTATTATATAAGCACCTATCGTCCTAACTAATATTATAAAAGCGAAAATGAGTTTGTTTGTTTGTTACCTTTTCACGCCTAAACCACTGAACCGATCATCCTGAAATTTTGCATATACGTTGACAGGTGTACAGAAACGGGCATAGGCTATCTTTCATTCCGAAAAAATTACTGTTCCCGAGGAAAACAACAATAAAGTTCTTATGATAATAGATGGCACCACGTGTCTTTCGAATGATGATTGAATTATATTATTACAAGCAGAGTACAACCCGAATTGATTGTCAAATTCTAAATTAACACGAGTGAAGCCGCGGGCAAAAGCTAGTATAAAAATATTTTGCTTTATGTAATGTATGTATGTATGTAATATTTTACGATTAGCGTTTATAGTTTCGGAGTTCGCATTTGTAATATCAAAAGCAGTTTGAACATCGACTGAAAAAATGTTTGTATAAAAGGCTTCCTATTTTTCATTTAGAGAATGTTTACATATCGCGCTCATAATCTATATATTAATACGTGAAGCAAAAACTTTGTACCCCTTTTTACGAAAATTGCTCGGACGGAGGAGTATGAAATTTGGCACAGTTAAAGTTTATATGGAGAAGGAGGGGCGAATCCTAATATTTTGATAAAATATGCATTAGAAATACATTAAATTAATGAAAAAACACTGCACACACATAACCATGCATTTGACACACACAGTCGAAGTGTGTAACTATGGTTACATATATCAATATATAATGACATATATCAGCAATATCTTACAGACAAACTTTGGTCGAATTTCGAGCACTAGGCGACCGCTAGTTATTATAATTTTATGTGGGCGAGTAAAAAATGTACTACCTACAGAAATTTTTCCTTCAGGTTGTATGAAAAGCTTCGGCGGTGATACCTACTATAAAATTCTACCTAAATAAAATAACAAATCAATCAATCAATCAGCTCGTGGCAGTCCACTGTTGGACATATGCCTCCCCCATTATAAGCCATAACGAAATAACATAGAAATTCTCAATATTAATCTATAATAAGACACATTGTCACAATATAACTGGCGACAACACTTATAATACTTATATACATATACATACATACATAGATTCACGCCTGTTTCCCAGACGGGTAGGCAGAGACTACGGATTTCCATTTGCTACGATTCTGACACACTTCTCTGGCTTATTTACTTTTATCACATTTCTCATGCACGCCCGTCGGTTCAAGGAGCTCTTAACCTGGCCTTTGTCCAGAACGCCTCCGATCTGATCGAGAAACGTTCGCCTAGGTTTTTCTCTTGCGACTGTTCCATTCACACTAGCCTTATAAACTTTCTTTCTTTCTCTTTCTTTTTTCTTTCTTCTAAATTAAATAATAATTACTAGCGGTCGCCTAGTGGACAAAATTCAACCAACATTCTTAAGCTTGCTACTTTGTTTTTTTTTTTTTATTACATATAAATAAGGTATAGGTAACCATAGTTACAAAGAATTTTACGTCAAACGAACAATGCCGAAATACTATGAACGCGATTCGACTGCGTGTGTCAAATGCATGGATGTGTGCGTGTAGTGTGTTTTCATTAATTTAATGGTAATCTAATGCATATTTTATAAAAATATTAAGATTCGCCCCTCCTTCTCCATGTAAACTTAAACTGTGCCAAATTTCATACTCCTCCGTCCGCGCAATTTTCGTCAAAATGCGTACAAAGTTTTTGCTTCACGTATTAATCTATAGATAAAAAATATATATATAATCAGTTAGATAATCAGTGTAAGTGTTCTCGCCACGTTTCCTTACGACCAGACAAGTCCTTAGGGCCAAATTAACAACACTAATATAAAAAACTCATTCATAAAAAAGTAATGAAATATGCACGTCCAGTTTATGGTAATTGTTCTAGCAGTGTTACAGCCCTATTAAGAAGAAATGCCATCCATTTTGATGGGCCACGGGAAATATTACAATAATTATATAAATTGATGACTGAGCAACGTAATTATTAACAACTAGTTTTCACCCGCGACTTCGCTCGCGTAAATGTAGGTTAGGTTAGGTTTGCAACAGTTATTTTTTCTGGATGAAAGGTACCCTATGTCCTATTCCGTACCCCTGACAACGTGTATGCAAAATTTCATGTTGATCGGTTGAGTAGTTAAGGCGTGAAAGCGTAACAAACAAACAAACAAACTCATTTTCGCATTTATAATATTAATTAGGATTAGGATTTTTATCAAAGCCTTGTTATATAACGCCATTTTATATTAAGCGTTTTTCGTTAGCTGCGAGTGGAGAGTCCAACAGACTGCAATGCAGAGGGCCTCGGGTTCGAACCCATGTCGCGCACCTCTGACTTTCGGAAGTTATATGACTTTTCGAAATTATGTGCGTATTGATTGACAATTATCGCCTGCTCCGTGCCTCGGAGAGCACGTTAAGCCGTCGGTCCCGGCTGTCATGAAAATCTATGGCAGTCGTTATTAGGAAGTCAGTGCCCTCTAATATCCTGACACTAGTCTAGCCTTAGGGTATCGTTAGCCTTCGGGTTGCGGAGGTCAGATGGCAGTCGCTCTGTTTAAAAACGGTTAACGTGCTCTCCGAGGCACGGAGCAGGCGATAATTGTCAATCAATACGCAAATAATTTCGAAAAGTCATATAACTTTCGAAAGTCAGAGGTGCGCGACGTGGGTTCGAACCCGAGATCCTCTGCATTGCAGTCTGTTGGTCTCCCCACTGAGCTATCGCTGCTCTAAGATTACCTGAAATAATCACCAGCTAAAATCGTAATTGGTAAAATATAGGTGTAAATATACACCAATGCCTACGTCTTTAAGACTTTAAAAGCGTGAATTTATAGATATAATGATTTGTCATCTAACGTATCTAAATCATCGACAATCACCAATTACAAAAGTCCTTTACATATAAAAACACATTAAAGATGACACACCAAAATTCCCACGTGAAACACATTTAAAATACATCAAGGAAAAATATCACGAAAAATTCGGGTGACCATCGTAAAAAAATATATATCGAGGGCAAGTTATTGTGCAACACTGAAATCGGTCAACGATGCACAGGGAAGCGGAGCGCATTCTTTTTTTAAATAAAAAAGATGGCGACCTAAAAAAAGAACGGAGTCAAGTTCAGAATGCGTCATACGATTACGTCGATATAAGGCGCCATATTGTTTTTTTTATTATTGTTCGTGGGTGTCATTGTACGAGTTTCATTGATATGAGATTTAAGAGGTGTTTTTAAATTATGTGCCGTATGCGCAATAACTTTGAGCGCTGTGTTTATTGTTTTTGTGAGAACTAGCGATGTTTCTGTGATTTTTTGTATGTTATACTATTGATATACCTATTGTATGTAAATGTTTTAATACGCCATGAATTGGGAATAGGAAATGAAAATCATTTGAAGTGATGGGTAAATTAGAAAATACATAGAGAAAGTAGGTATAAAGTACGAATATTGCAGCCGTCAATATTTTTTTAAATAAAAATTATACAATTTTAGAAATCCATATTTTAACAGGAAATTTGAGTCCATTGAACAATTCGACGGGTCCCAAGAACAAAATCGTATCTGATAATTTACCAAGTTACAGTATGAAGCTTAGAAGGAGTATGAAAATGTAATCATCAACGATTTACACTAAAATGAAATAGATATTTTTTTTTTTATAAAAGATCTAGATAATTATGTTTATAAAATATCTATATTTGTGTAAATCGTTGATGATTACATTTTCATACTCCTTCTAAGCTTCATACTGTAACTTGGTAAATTTTCAGATACGATTTTGTTCTTGGGACCTGTCGAATTGGAATGCAATCTGCATACAATCATAGACTCATGTCTAATATTGTCTTACAGTTATACGAATTTATTACATGGAATTAAACTAAAGTATACTTCTGTAGTCTCCACATACCCCTTTAAAAATCAACTATGCATTTACCCAAGCAGCACGACACGACGGTTACTCAATAACCCATAAAAACGTTAAACTTTTTTACAACTACCGTCATTTTCCAACAAAAAGACAACACCAGCAATTATCACATTATTACACATGTGTTGAAACAATGCTTATAAATCAAAAGCCACTAAAAACGTCCCACGGCAGGTGTCAAAGCACAAATTAACAACTTATCACTTCCCGTGGCCACTATAATTTGTCCTACATCGTAGGGAGTAAGGCAACAATTAAAAAATTATAAGCCAACATGTTGTTTCGCATGTAAAATGACAATATGACAATTACATAAAAGAGGAGGGTAGGCGAATATTGTTTGATTAGTGTACTTGTTTGTTGACGGATGTCGATTGTGGGTTTGGTCGCGTAATGGAGCGAGTGACTGCTGTGCTTGAGTCTAGAGTTCGATTTAAGGTAATGTGGTTGAAAGATTTATCACCTATAAATTATATTATGTCTGCAATTAAATGGGCTTTTACAAGAACTGCAACATTGAGGGCTATTTATTACCGAAATATATTAAGCTACAGAATTCGGTTTGGTTTTCCTGTCTAAACAGTCTTAGTATCAGATATATGGAATTATGCTTGGTAGACGGCAATTGACTCATTATCTTTCGACCAGGCGATTACAATGTGACCTAAAGAATTTACTGGCGAAATGTGAGTGCTCGGTCTATCCGTTCCTTAATATAAGCGTGGGACTATAATATATATGTCAATATGCTTATTATTAAGTCCTTCTTGTCCCTTGACGTAGGATTGCGAGAAATCGTAAACCCTAGGTTTAGGCAGCAAGTTTTATTGGATTTTTCTGTTCAAGCTGACTCTATTACGTCAGAATTAAAACATAGCTGGACAAAGTGTGTAATAGAATTTCAAATTAATATTTGTTACAAACAAATATACAAAAATAATGAATAAACTCAAAAACAGCTAAACCGATTTCAAAAATTCTTTATGTAACTAAAGCTGCTTTATCTAGGAAACAACTTTTGCACTCATATACATTTCTGTGTCGCGGGGGACTTTACAAACATTCAAACAACGGACACAAAAAACATACAAACTCGGAACAACTAATCACAAAATTTAAATAAAAATGGCTGACAATAATCTATCTTACCCTTTGTTAATATAAACTCGTGACTATAGATACAAATTCATTAATTTTCATTTCATTTAAAGACAACTCCGGCTCTCGAAATAATTCTTGTGTCGCGGGGGACTTTACAAACATTCAAACAATGGACACACCAAGAACACACAGACAGAACAATTACTCCAATAACAAAATTTTATGTCCTGTTCGTACAGGTATACTCGAAATAACTGTTTTTGGTATACTAATTTCTGTCCTACGTAAGGTTCGAACCCACAATCCTAGGCCATTGAAAGTGGGGTCCGAACCACTTAAACCATTACGCCATCGGTGTATTAAAGTTGTTTGTCACAATAAGGACACAGTTTCTTCGTTTTATTACCAATTCCGATAGTAGATCGGATTACTGATACATTTCTATTGCAGCCAGAATAAATCAGGTAAAGCGAGGTCTAAGTTTTATAGATATTGCGTAAAAATTGTTAGTTACAAGACATTTGGTATCTATACTAATATTATAAAGCTGAAGAGTTTGTTTGGTTGAACGCGCTAATCTCAGGAACTACTGATTCGATTTAAAAATTCTTTTAGTGTTGGATAGCCTATTTATCGAGGAAGGTTATAGGCTATAACATCACGCTACGACCCACGGGGGCGGCACAGTAATGATAAACGCGGGAGAATCCGCGGGAACATCTAGTTTGTTGTAAACTAGCTGTTACCTGCGACTTCGTCCTCGTAAATTTTAACTAAAAAGTGTTTGTCTCTGCGGAACCCTATTCTTTTTCTAAAATCAAAGTAGCCTAAGTTATTCCTTATAACATCAGCTATCTGCCTGTGAAAGTTCCGTCAAAATTGGTTCAGCCGTTTCGGAGATTAGCCGGAACAAACAGACAGACAGACAAAAATTTAAAATATAGTTGTTTTCGTGTAGGTACCTTATATACTTTCATATGCATTAGATAAAAAGCTGTTATTTTGACATTACAAACAGAAACTTCAATTTGATTTATTTGTATAGATTGTTAGTTACAAGACAAGTTGATAATGCAAACACCTTTTTGATAGGCAGAATAATGTCTCCAAAATATTTGTCTCCCCGTGACCATGGCTGCTGAAAAGCAGCCGAAACGTTGAAGAAAGAGTAAATTTAAATATTGTAGTAATTAAATCCATACAAATATTATAAATGCGCATGTGAGTTTGTTTGTTACGCTTTCACGTCTTATCTACTGGACCGATCATGCATACACGTTGTCGAGGATACATAATAGGACATATGGGGCCTTTCATTCGTAAACAAAGTAAGTAGAAATTTATTGACATAATTCAGAATAACGCAGGCGAAGCCGCGGGCAAAATCTAGTAGATTAATAATTTATACAGTTTAAAATGTTTTTCAAATAGTAGTTTAAATGTTTTTCAATGTATAACATTCGCGTATAGTAAGACAACATTAGGCAGAACGATAAAAAAATATTAGACGCTCAAACGCATATCAACCGCTGATTGGCTGTCGAGAAATAGCGATAGCCAATCAAATCACTTGACATGGGCTTCATTTTGACACGTCGTTGATTAGCCTTTGAGAAACCGAGTAATAAATGGTTGGCCTCGATGGCGTTGTGGTTAGTGTAACCGACTGCCACGCCTGAGGTCGCGGGTTCCATTCCCGCACAAGTCAAACATTTGTGTGCATGAACATGGATGCTTGTCTTGGTCTGGGTGTTTCTATGTATAATATGTATGTATTTACAAAAAAAAGTATATAATATGTACCTATGTTTAGCCATTGTCTAGTACACATAGTACAAGCTCTGCTTAGTTTGGGCTCAATGGTGTTGTGTGTATGTGATAGAATATAAAGTTGACGGCCCCGTTGGTTTGTTGCCAATAAATACAAACAAATACTGATTTAAAAAAATATAAGATTTCCCAGGTTCGATTACCTTTTTTTAAAGGAATTTGTCGGTAGTATAATGTAGTCTACGTATCGTATAGATAGTATACTTGGTAGACTACTCATAGTCTCCTCAAGTCTTGTCATATAATTGTGCGCATGCAGTCCATTACTACTAAAGGCACTGCACAAAATAAATACGTATATTCCAAGTAATTTTTATAAGAATAATGTATTTTAAAGTGACATTTATCGATCCAAGGCAACTATTACTCATCCGTATCAACGGCGCGTCTTTCTTTAAATAAAACAGACCTTGAATAAGAAAGTGAGTGTAAACAATGAATAAAAAACAAATATAACTAGCAGTTTGTTTATTGTGAAGGGTTCCTTTGCTATCTGTTACGTAGGTTTGGCTTAGATCCTCAAAGGAGTATGCATAGTTATAAAACAGATACTTTTTGAAGTGAAAACTTCTTTAGCGGCGTTGTGCACTTTTTTGTGATGGGTAAAAAATGTTAAACTCGCGTCAGGACTCGTGACCTGATCGAAAATTCGTAAGACGGAGGGAGAATTGTCATATTTGTGTACGATAGCGCAATAAATGAATATTGTAGTTTAGCACATAAATGATGGTACTTTTATACTGATGATTAAAGCAATTCGTGCAAAATTATTCTCTAACCATTCTAAAATATCAAAAATGCACAACGTTAATATTCAAGTTTTCACTTCTGCCGGCACTCCCGGAGTGCAACCCGTTGTTTTTTTTGTATATTGACACGGCAAAGTTATTGTAACGGACCTGATGGAAAGCCCAATACAGTCCAGAGACAGTGACGACGAGGAGAAGATAGATGTCTTCTAGCCGTCGTCAGTGTCAAGCCGGTCTGACCAGATGCTTCTTCACACTACGTTTGAAGGACCCAATGTCGTAGAAGGGAGGGAACACATGTGCCGGAAGACCATTCCAAAGTTGTATGGTACGGCATAAGAAGGAATTGCTGAAGCTTTTTAGGCTCCCATTCCAGATATTTTCAGGTTTTATAAAAATATTTCGACCGCATTTGGATTTATCCCTGTGTGGCCTTATAAACATTCAAACGGACATAAATAAAACCCTTAATTCGGCACAATATTTTTGTGTATCACAACACACTTATTGGTTTTAAAAATACGTCACCCGCACAAGGCATAAATCTTCTGTAGCAGGGGTCTTATAGCTCAGGCGCTCATAGCCAGTTGCACTCACTGATCGGTAAACGATTAGCGAGGTTAAGCAACGTTGGGTGCGGTCAGCCTATAGATGGGTGACCGCTTAGTGGTATTTCATCTGAGCGTCTCCGTGCTTCGGAGGGCACGTAAAACGTCGGTCCTGATTGTTGTCAAATTGACAGCAGTCGATAAGCCATGTCAGAGGCCTACGGGCGGCTTGAACAACTCTTGACAACAGCTTGACCAATAACCACACGAAAAGAAGAAAGAATACTTTTTATTAATTTTATAATAATAATAATTATTATTATGATTGAAAAATGTATAAATAAAGAGAATAATAATAATAATATTGTACCACATATACACAACACCATCTAGCCCAAACTAAACAGAGCTTGTACTATGGGTACTAGACAACGGATAAACATACATATATACTTTTTTTTTGTAAATCCATACATATTATACATAGAAACACCCAGCCCAAGACAAACATCCATGTTCATGCACACAAATGTTTGACTTGTGCGGGAATAGAACCCGCGACTTCAGGCGTGGCAGTCGGTTACACTAACCACTACGCCATCGAGCACAAAGAAAACCTATATTGCGACTCACAGTTTGTCCCGGGTGGTTTCGAACCCACAACACTCGGCGCAGTCACATTAGCAAGCCCTAAGCCATCTGTACAGTCCCACGATTACAATCATTATCGCTAGAGGCGCGTTAAGAGACATTTAGGATCCACCCATCCATAAGCATAGCAGTGGCAATATACAGTTCGCAAATGGCTCTTAAGCTTAAGTTATGCTGAAAGTGAAAAGATTACTCGTATAACGTGCTGACAAACTACACACAACCACATACACATACGCACCCCACACACACAAACACACACACACACACACACATACACCCTCACACACACACACACACACACACACACACACACACATACTCACACACACACACACACGCACATTCAGTCATTGGTAGTGTAGATCTTAATTTTAAATTAATATTTATATATTAAAGTTTAGATTATATGTTTAAAGATATCTCTAATGTCTAAAAAGTTACTGTTGCAAAACCGAGCAATACTTGTTGTGTATGAATCGTTCTGGATGGAAGACGCTGGCGACTGTGATACAGTTCATACTAGTACGGTCGTCAACGATGACCTCTTATGAATGTATAAATTTGTTAATGGTTTTATTTTTGTGTACCTAGCTTAAGAGAAATTTGTAAATCTTTTTACTGTAATAAACTATTTTATTATTATTATTAATTTATAACAATAATGTAATGTGTTTTGTAAAGATTATTATTTATTGAATTGAATAAAAAAAAATGTATTACCTTAACCTTGTAGATCGATTGATTTACGCTTGCAACCATTGACTTCCTCTATATCATATTTTTAACGATTATGGTACTGACGGCCTTATAGAAGTCACAATACTAAAAGTGACGCAAATGAGATGAAAGATGGGCGCGCGACGGATGCTGGGCTTGTTGCCAGCAGAAAATTCTTTATACCATTAAGAATGTTTGGAGCGAAATCTTAGCTACTGTTTCTTATTATTATTATTATTATAAGCCTAATTGGCGTCCCACTGCTGGGCAAAGGCCTCCCCTTCCGACTTCCATCTATCTCGATCGCTTGTTCTGAGTTGCCAATCCCTTTTAAATGCATCGAGCTCGTCTCGCCATCTCCTCCTGGGCCGGCCTTGTTGTCGCTTCCCGTTACTTGGCATCCACTGTGTGATTGTTCCCGCCCATAACTCTCCTGGCATACTACAAACATGGCCTGCCCAATTCCACTTTAATTTGGCAGCTGAGTGGTCTAAATCAGCAATTTGAGTTTTGGAATGTTTCTTATTGTAATAATAAAAAAATATCAGCCCTGTATATAAACTTTCCCACTGATCGGCATGGACCTAAAAACACGGGCGTCTTCTCATTGCAAGAAATACTGAGAACACGCCCGTGTTTTTAGGTTAGGTCATATTCCACTGAGCGGACTCAGTGCAGGTTAACAGTGTGATAAAGGTAAGGCTGTAGTGGCTCAGTGTGGATTGACAGACTTCACATCTTCAAGAATATTCTGGAGAACTCTTAGACATTCAGGTTTTCTTACTATATATTCCTTTGTCCTAAACGCAAGCGATAATTAACGATTTAATACGCATATAACTTCGCTGAATGAATGGAACAGTCGCAAGAGGAAAACCTAGGCGAACGTTTCTCGATGAGATCGGAGGCGTTCTGGACAAAGGCTCGGTTATAAGCTCCTTGAACCGACGGGCGTGTATGAGGAATGTGATGAAAGTGAATGAAGCCAGAGAAGTATGTCAGGATCGTAGCAAATGGAAATCCGTAGTCTCTGCCTACCCCTCTGGGAAACAGGCGTGAATCTATGTATGTATGTATGTATAACTTCGTAAAGTCAGAGATGTGTGCCTTAGCATTAAATCCAAGATCTTGGCGTGGCAGTCCTATAGTATCCCACTAGGCTATCCCTGTTTTTTGCAAAATTGCCATAATGTCTTCTCCCTAGCCTTTATTATTCCCAAGTCACTTGGGGTCAACTTTCTAGTCTAACCGGATTTGACTGGATATCAGTTTTTACACGGAGCGACTGCCATCTGACCTCCGCAAGCCGAAGGCTAACGATACCCTAAGGCTAGACCAGTGTCAGGATATTAGAGGGCACTGACTTCCCAATAACGACTGCCATAGGTGTTCATGGCAGCCGGAAACGACGGCTTAACGTGCTCTCCGAGGCACGGAGCAGGCGATAATTGTCAATCAATACGCATATAATTTCGAAAAGTCATATAACTTCCGAAAGTCAGAGGTGCGTGACGTGGGTTCGAACCCGAGACCCTCTGCATTGCAGTCTGTTGGTCTCCCCACTGAGCTATCGCTGCTATTGCCATAATGTAATAAATTAAATAACATGTTAGAAAAACTATAAGATAGTGTTATTTACTATGCGACTGCATCAATGACATAGCGAGCACGCATCGTCGCGCTGGGTGTTATGGGTTCAAATTCCATTCGAAATAATTATTTGTGTGGTCTACGATTGATTGTTTCGAGCCTGGGTTTATTTTGAGTCCGTTGAATGTATATTTTTAAAGTTACTCACGACACACAGCTCGAATTCCAAGAGAGAGATCAGTCTTTAAATAATATAGATTTTATTTTTATACAGTGATTTCTTATTGATCTTGTAGCATGAGTCTGCGGTCAATCGTTAGATCCTAGGTTAAATTGGCCGGGAAGCCAATATAATTTACTATTAGTTCATAGTCACCTTATTGCGTGAAAATCGTGTCAGGCAGATAAAAATATGATCCTTTACCCTGAACCTACACTTATCTGGTGAAAAGTAAGTGCAATGCACTTCTTTGTCTGGAGATATATGCGTTAGTTACGTCTTTAAAACTCAAAATCTATTTCCGACATTTCGGTTGATTTTAACAGCCATGTTCATGGGAAGACTAAGATGTTCGTTGTCTTAATGTCTTCAAGTGTATTTATTTCAAAACCAGCTGTTACCTGCGACTTCGTCCACGTAGATTTTAACTAAAAAGTGTTTGTCGCCGCGGAACCCTATTTTTTTCTAAAATAAAATTGGCCTAAGTTACTCCTTATAACATCAGCTATATGCCAGTGAAAGTCCCGTCAAAATCGGTTCAACCGTTTCGGAGATTAGCTGGCACAAACAGACAGACAGACAAACAAAAATTTAAAAATTGATGTTTTCGTATAGGTATCTTATATACTTTCCTAAGCTTTAGATAAAAAGCTGTTATTTTGACATTACAAACAGACACTTCAATTTTATTTGTATAGATAACTGACCATAATTTAGTCTTTGGTGTTCCTTTACGCAGAATGACTTATACATGGGGGACAGAGATAGCGTGTGATTTGTGTATGGAAATATGTGTGGATTCTATGTTATTTGTATTGAAGAAAATGTGTTATAAATGGATATTACGTCTAAAATATATTTGTATGTGTCCAATGAATTATAGTTTTTCTCAACGTATCATCAAGTCTAGCTGTATTTTGCTTCTTGAGTTTGACTAGTAAAAGAGAAAAATGAAGCCCTTTTTTAAAGATACTCGTGGAACCCTACATTGATTATTTATTTACATGTTTCTTATCACGCTCCGACCTTGGCTGATGAAGGAGTGTGTTCAACTGTTTATCACTGCCTTGTTTGATATAATGATTAGTTATTATAAAGATGGCGTCGTATACAATCTCATACGCAAACGGATGATGTCAAATTATAGTTTTTCTAATCGTTTCGTATTTACCATATATTTTTGTAATATTATATCACGTTTACGGGAATGTTATACATTGAAGTTAAACTTCTTTATACGTATACAATTGTGTTTTTTATTTTAAAATGCTTTATTACATAATTTTGAAATAATTAAGTCTCAAAATTATGTAGTTTAATACTATAAAAATTATGAAATACTAGATGTTCCCGCGGTTTCACCCGCGTTTATCGTTACTGCGCCGCCTCCGTGGGTCGTAGCGTGGTTATATAACCACGCTACGACCCACGGAGGCGTATCTGTTCACTGTGTATCGCCTTCCTCGATAAATAGGCTATCCAACACTAAAATAATTTTTCAAATCGAACCAGTAGTTCCTGAGATTAGCGCGTTCAAACAAACAAACTCTTCAGCTTTATAATATTAGTATAGATAAAACTGTCACTTGTCTGCTAGAACCTTTACAGTTCTGCCTACCCTCCTAGTTAACTAACAGATTATTTTTATGTCCCGCCGGATTTTACTCATATTCAAACAAACACAAAACACCCAGACTCAGCACAAAAATGTTTTGTCCCGTGATCGAACGCACTCTGCGCATTGGCAGTGGCGAGACTACTTTAACCACTGCGCCATGCAGACAAGCTACACCTCTGCTTATCCGATAACTAGTAGAATAGGGAATATATTATAAAAAATCGTGCGATAATATTCGATACTCTAAGTAGGAAGTTCGAGCTGTCTGGTATCCGCGGACATTCCTTGTGGGCGGTGTCCGATAGCGATATCTTAACAACTATCTAAACTAGCTAACGCTGTCTCCCTCACACACTCACGGGGGACAGAGATAGCGTGTGATTTGTGTATGGAAAGATGTGTGAATTGTATGTTTTTTGTATTGAAGAAAATGTGTTATAAATGGATATTACGTTTGGTCTGTTTGTTTTAAAATAAATTTATATGTGTATAATGCATTTAAGGCAGCAATAGCGTAGTGGAGAGACTGATGCACTGTAACGTAGACGTCTTAAGTTCGATTCCACAGCACGGATATCTATATTTTATAATAATAATAATATTCTACCACATACACACAACACCATCTAGCCCAAACTAAGTAGAGCTTGTACTATGGGTACTAGACAATGGATAAACATACATATATACCTTTTTATTTTGTAAATACATACATATTATACATAGAAACACCCAGACCAAGACAAACATCCATGTTCATGCACACAAATGTGTGCCTTGTGCGGGAATCGAACCCGCGACCTCAGGCGTGGCAGTCGGTTACACTAACCACTACGCCATCGCTTGATGCGTATTAAATAGTTAATTATTACTTGCTTCAGCGGTATAGGAAAACGTTTTGAGGTAACCTATGTATCAGAGAGTTCTCTCTAATATTCTTAAAAATCAATACGCGCTAGACCAGCAAAGAGAAAAGATTTTGTGTTTCCGCCTGTCAAAAGTCTGATGAAAAGCAGATATAGATATAGCCGTTTTCAGAGCTTATGAGGTATATCCGAGATTCAAACTACTACTAAGATTTGTCTAAGAGGAAAACTCTACAACATTTTTGCTCGACCCGGAAATCAAAGCTCGGCTGTTAGAGTAAATATAAATAAACAACTCAGCAGTTACAAAAACCCATAAATAAAAAAACCTCATTCAACAAACCATCAACAGGTAAACATATTTTTTTCTTAATTGACACTACCTTCTTTCATTGTCCGTTCGACGCGGGAACTAATAAAAAAAGTAGAATAAAAAAGTAATAAAGTTTCTCGCTGGCCAGTACTGACCTATGTCAACAAACGGAGCGATTTGTGTGTGTGCGTGGGCGTATATGTGTGTGTGTTTGTAGAGCTACGAAGCGTATAGAATGTACTAAAGGAATGTATTTTTTTGTTTAGCTAAGTTATTGCGGGAATGCGAGTTGTTTGTCAAAATAGGTGTTGAGTTTTCTGCGACTGGTATTTCTAGTGATTTTTTTATTTGTATCGTTCCTTTTTTAATCTTCTACCGTAGTGTTGTGGTGTAGTGTGAAAAAATTATAAATGGCATTGTTGAGATCCAGAGTTTGAATGACAGATTGGATAAAGTTTAATTATTTTGTAAATATTGAATACTAGCTTTTGCCCGCGGCTTCGCTCGCGTTAATTTAGAATTTGACAATCAATTCGGGTCGTACTCTGCTTGTAATAATAAAATTCAATCATGATTCGAAAGACACGTGGCGCCATCTATTTTCATAAGAAGGTTATTGTTATTTTTCTCTGGAACAGTAATTTTTTCCGAATGAAAGGTAGCCTATGTCCGTTTCTGTACACCTGACAACGTATATGCAAAATTTCAGGATGATCGGTTCAGTGGTTTAGGCGTGAAAAGGTAACAAACAAACAAACTCGTTTTCGCTTTTATAATATCAGTTAGGATTAGGATAGGATTAGGATATAGGATATATTAGTAGTTATTTCCGAAGAGGTAGGTAGAGCTCTATATTGTGGCAGCTATGTTTAAATCCCACATAACAGTAGGTGCGCCTGTATTGCGTCCGTGCATCAGTTTAAACATTCCTAATAGAAAAATTTATAACACCAACCCAGGAACCTCACAATAAGCCGCGAATTGATGCCACAGGACCAATGATAGTGATATTCTATTTTACCTTTTGTAAGCAGCTTAGATTTGCCAAACATTTTTATGAATATTTGAACATTTATGTGAAATATTATCATCATTGAAATTAAAACAAACTTTATACGGATAATATCCCATTGTTTATCTATACTAATATTATAAAGCTGAAGAGTTTGTTTGTTTGCTAACCTCAGGAACTACTGGTTTGATTTGAAAAAATATTTTAGTGGTGGATAGCCTATTTATCGAGGAAGGCTATAGGCTATATAATATCACGCTACGACGTATAAACGCGTGTGAAACCGCGGGAACATCTAGTTTTTTACAAAACACTATTATTACATAATTACATAATTTTTGTCTCCCCGGGACCATGGCTGCTGAAAAGCAACCGAAACGTCGGGGAAAGTTAGTTTAAAGTTTCAAAATTATGTAATAATAGTGTTAACTATACAAAAAATAAACAACGCGATAAAATCCGTATAAAGTTTGTTTAATTTCAATGTATAACATTCGCGTAAACATAAGTAATCAACAATATTATGTAAATCATTATCATCATTATTATGAAAGTAACATACACACATACATAGACTCACGCCTGTTTCCTAGAGGGGTAGACAGAGACCACCAGAAAGTAACATTTATCTAGTTTTATATATCCTGCTATCTTAGTTCTGCATCATACATTGTTCTTAACATAATGTACTGTATTTTAGGAAAGTACTGTATGGTTTGCAATATTTTAACAAAAATATATATTAGTATTGTTTGGAACTAATTTTATTTTATTTTTGTTTTCGCTTTCGCATGTATGTTTGTTTTTAATCATAAGTGTTGTATACACCTTTACAGGTGGTAAAGGAATCTCACTTTGTAGCATTCCCTAACTGTTTTAAATAGTTTATGTTTAACTTATCACCAGATATAGTAAAATATAACAGCCAAAAATAGTAAATGATCACCAAATTGCAGAGCAAAATATATTTAAAGAGATCAAAATAAGTCGACGGGCTCCTATTTTTGGGTGGGTTTAAGAAGGAACCTAACATAACCTAACCCTTCCGAGACGGAATGCAGTGATTTGAGGCGTATAGGTGCTCGTTATGATATATTTTAGTAAGCATATTTTGCTGCGCAATTACTATTTTTGGTGGTCATTATAATTAATCCCGTTTTAAATTATAATTATGACGTGTCGATGGTGTAACCTTAAATAAATAAATACATTTAGAACTTGACATGAAACTATGTATTACCAATTTATTTTATCTACAGCTTTTCCCGTACAGACGCATCTGTTTCGATTCAACTCTATGATTGGAGTGCTAACAACGAGACAATGACAGGCGCATTCAGATAACCTCATTTCTTTCTGCGATAGCACACACATACACACACAATTGTCACACACACACACATACAAAGTACTACAGAGTCTAGAGTATTGGGATGAAATCTAAGAACTAAATAATAATTGTTGTAATTTAACTACTAGTTCGTCTAACGACATAAGTATGCGGCTATCGTGAGAGCCCGGGTTCGATTCGTAAGTGTATTTGGGGTTTTCTGTTAGGTTATCCTTTATGTCTGGACATACCTAAAAGGAAATCTTGTAAAAAGCTGCTGAAGTATAATACACCTCTGCCTAAACCTTTGGGGTTTTATAAACGAGAGTCCATGTATGTTTGTAACTACAAGTAACTCGAAATCCAGAATACTATCGAACATCAAAAGGTGTATCTATTATTACACTAGACAGTAGCAATATCTTAAAGACTGTTAAAACAAATTAACCCACATATTCAATAAAAATTTTTTGGAATGTATATTATGACTTGAGACTTTCAAATATCATTTATTAAGCCTAAAAACAAGTAAATCATAGTAATTCCTCTATATATGTAGTTGTGGAAATAACATATAATGCGTAACAGTCGCGCAAATTGGAAATTATATCATACTTATTTAATAATAAAAAGGAAGGGACGAAAGAATATTCTAACGATTGTAACTCTAAGTAAATTAAATCAATCGATATTTCATTATTTTTTTCGTTTGAATAAAGCATGTACTTTCGCGGGTATCGGCACACAAAGAGTACATCCTTATAATCGTTAATAACTTAAAATTCGATTCTTGAAATTGAATTTTCATTTAAATTGAGAATGTAATTGACAGGATAGTTACGTAACGATGGCATTCGTAGACGCCATCTTGCAGTTTTACAAGACGATGAAATATTTTGTAATGTACTTACGAGTTATTTTTAAATATAAAGTAGTAGTTTGAATGTATGCTATATCAAGTTGCCACACATTACACTTTACTAAATAATGACAGTTTAATTCACGGTCAATCTAATAAAGGTTGAACATCGATATTTAAAATTCGTATCATTTTTGAAGATGTCACCTGCATTTGCAATGTTACGGTAGATGTAGAAATATTTCAATAACGGTCCTCAATAACAGCTAGCTATGCATCTGGCAAAATTTTGGAATCGAAACCATTACCTAAAGGTATCTTGCTAAGTGTAAAAGGCAGGTTAGCAATCTGGTAGTTAGTCAAACATATTATCATGGAAGTATAGCATCTAAAACCATATTGGCCCATTTAATTCAGCTTAATAATAAAATATAATTAAGATCAACATTATATCAAAACAACTATAAAATTAATAGCATTATCTTTTTCACGATCGGTTCTAGCAACACCAGGAAATTGAAATTTAAAGACAATATATTTTAGTACGATGGCAATCTTTAGGACATGTCTAAGTACGGAACGTTACGTCAGTAAAACAATTTTCCATCAAAAAAGGTCGTATCTTGAATTAAGTCCCTTTACCGCGGACACAACAAAAATTCATTTATGGTTCTCCTATAGAAATCAATTTACGATGACCAAGTAATATAACGAATTACTATAAAATAATAATTGTAATTTTAGAAAATTGTACCTTAATAGAATTGTAATCGCTTTTACGCACAATAAATAAGTAATAAAAATTATTCTTCGCGCGTAAATGTGTATGTGTTGGTGAGATTGTGTGTGTGTTTGTTCGTGAGTGTGTTTGTGTATGTCTGTGTGTGTATGCGTGTGAACGATGATGCAATACCTAATCGCGTTTATCGGAGAAATGACGACGCGTTGCGCATTTTTTATTGTATTATGTAACAACATATGTATGTATGAGTTTTTATTATTAGATGTTTTGTAATTATCTGTATGTATGTCACAGATGAGGTTTATTGTCTTGTTGTTTTATTGGTTTTATGGGTGTTGTGTTTTATATTGAGAAAACATGTGGACTCATACGTTGTATATCACCAAAGAGGCAGGCAGAAATGTAGGTACTTATTTTTCATGCAAGTTTTACTAATATTGTCTTCTGTTTACGCAAATGTTATTCATTGACATTAAACTACTATATACGGATTTTTATCGCGTTGTTTAATTGACACTTTATTACAAAATTTTGAAAACTGTTACACTACTATTACTATTAAACTTTACTAATTTTTAAGCTAATTAAATTATTTAAACTATTTATACTATTACTATACTATTATACTATTTATATTTATGTTTACACTTTCCCTGACGTTTCGGTTGCTTTTCAGCAGCCATGGTCACGGGGAGACTAAGATGGTAGTTGTCTCAATGTTAGTTTAATTTCAACAAGTTTTACTAGTTATGTTTTAAGTCCCAAATTAAAATAGAGATAATTAAAAAAATATTATATGTTTCTATTACATTTCTGACCCCATCAATTATTGTTTACTGAAGGAATACCACTCAAGGTTGTAAAGCTCTAATATTCTGGAGTTTCTTGCAACACGGAAGGTTAAAGGGATGATAAAAAAATGTCTAGAGTATTTTTTCCGATGATCCGATTGCCGAATGATTTAATGTAGAATATTACATATATATGAATATATCTATATATTACTAGAACAGGGATACGTGTGTGTTTAAATAAACGATCACCCATCTATGAATATAAGAGAGGCATTGTTGATTAACCTAGAACTATTGATCGATTTAAATGGTTACTACCTCATGCGCAATGTGCTTTTTTGATGTATTCCAATCTGTCATATAAACGCATATCATCAGCAACCATCTTGTATAAAAAATTATATACCACATTCGGTTTAATTAAAATGTTAATACAGATAATATTGGTAAACATCACTATAATGAATACTGATAATAAATAAAATTAATAAATTACACAAAGATTTTATAGCTCATAAATAAAATATCGATCCTTGGAAAGCAGTAAAAGTACACAAACACACACACACATACATACATACACACATACATACATACACACATAATAAAATGGTCTGACAGCAGTGTCAACGTCTTCTAGTTAAAAAATGCAGGGCTAATGTACCTTTCAGGGCTGTGCGATAAGTACGGCAAATACTGATATCAGTATAAAGAAATTACTTGACTGTCTGAATGGTAGCCTTGGTTTTTACGTACCTACTTTGTGTAAAAATATCATATTGTGACATCACGCCTACTATCTATCGTATCTGGATTAAGCAGAATTGTATTTCATCCACAGTTCCCTAAGTATATTTAGACTATACTTTTTAGGGTACAACGAAATTGCCTTGTTACTAAAGCTAACATTTCTTTCTTTTTTCCTAATAATCGGACCTCACGAATGACTATAAGGTTAGATATAGACAGTGAGTAGGTGCTCTACATAAAAAAATCAAGTCTAGATTCTACAAATGTATGTAAAACAATACGTAATACAGACTTTAAAAATATATTAATAAGACTTTATATAATTTTAATGTATTCAGTAGAAATCACAGTAAAAAGAAAAACTAGATAGTAGGTATGTGAGTAGGTAGGTATATGAATGTTGTTCTAAGAAATGAACCCTTTTACATTCTTGGAATAAGCTTACAGGTAACACTTATTCTGCATAGCAAAACATAATTGTTTTTTAAACTTAGTCTATGCTTTATTTATAAAAAAATAAAAGAATACCACAAAAAAACAAATTCACATTCTATTTTTGAATCGATACAACTATTTTTTAAACTATGAAATCATATTTGAATTGGTTCTTTTCCTCACATTTCGACTGCTTTTCAGCCGCCATAATCACGAAAAGACTGAGATGATCGTCTCAATGTTTTGAAGTGTAGTTATTTGAAAATACTCGAACATTGTAAAATTTTTGGGGTACTATTTACGTAGAATTAGTTCTAAATCATTAAATCTAGCTATTTTATGCTTTCTCTTGGGTTGACTAGAACCCAAGCTAGGATCTTTATTTTTATACACTATTAAAAAGCAGGAACAGAACTCCCCTGCACACTATTGTAATTTCAAAAGGGACAAAGTAATGTTCATACAGTATTCATGTGCGTGCACAGGTCACGATCACGGACATCGAACCTGCATTTTTAAATCGATTACACCACAATGGGTGCGCGGAATCGATTCCATTTTTATACTTATTTCCTTTTCCGATTGTATTCGTAATTAATCGAATTGTGTGCAAATTTTTATAGATAGCATTATTTAATTGATTATATTATATAGTTTGTTTTGATTAACCGTCACTGTTTTTTTTTAAGAATAAAGTTTTAATGTCAGTTGCGACACTATTCGATGTATTATTTAATTAAGTATGACTACTAAGTACAGGATGTCAATTTATCTATCCTGAACTAAACCTCAAAATCAAATAAATCCAAAGAGGAAGATAACGCAATAAAATTGCCGTATACGTCTTTTGCAGTCCACGTGCTGGCCCATAATAAAAATAAATGGACTCTGCAAAACGCGAGAGTTCGCTCACCTCCCTAACCTAAGACAAGAGTTTGCGCTTACGCATCACACACACATGCACGTTTGTAGGTCGCCACACGTACACACACAGCGCACGCACACATAGGCATTACGCCCACATACGAAAGCAGCGCGTGCGCCGAACAAGTTTAGACAACGGAAGAAATATTATTCTCTTTTTAGGTACGGCATTCGCTCATTCTATTCTTGAAATATGTGTTTTTATGGTGCTTTTAGTTTGCGCTGCGATTTGTGTTGGAATAATAGATTCTTAAGACATTGCATTTACCAATTCTTAAGAGATATTAGAAGCTCTTTCATGGGAAAATTTAAAAATTACCCAAATGTTACGGATTTTATGAAATTTTACTATAACAACTTAATATTCTAAACTGAGTACATCTGACTGTTAGTAATGTTTTCATTGCTAAATCACTGTACCGATTTTAATGAAATTATTCATACAGATAGTTTGAAACATGACAAAGGACATATCCTACTTTTTTAAACAAGCGTTTACGAAATCACTAGTAACAGTTACTTTACCTACAAAACATTTGTTAGCACTTAATAGTTAAAAATCTTTCTCAGTTTTTAGCATATTTTGATGATTCTTGACCTACGAAATAAATATAAATTGCGACGTAGATCTAGATTGGAAAACAATGTAATACAATATGTCTTCAAATTGTTAACACATTTTGCATTTCCTTTAATGCTGATATAACAAAAACCGATGAAGGCTGCCTAAACCGTCTTAAATTACAAGTGTGCTCTAATAAATACCGATTAATGTTGTTTATTTAACAAAAACCGATACCGTAACTTTCTGCGTGCGTTGCTCTTTACGTTTTTAATGTTTGCATGTGTGCGTAGAGTCTTGACCTACGACAACAACTTGTATGTGTGAGTGTGTGTGGGTTGCGTAATTTTTTTCAGTGAGTTATTACAATAAAATGGTTATACAATGTCATTGTAATTTTATATGTTTATTTTGTATGGTATTCCGTTTCGTGTTTATTGAATGGATGTTTTGATTTGTGTATTTATGTTGATCGGCAAATTTTGTATACTAGTCTTGCGTTTATTTGTATTTTACCTATGAAAAGCTGTACTAAGTAGTTTTAATGCTAATGACTAAAGTTCATTACCGTCGGCTAGTCAAATGCCGTTGACATTAAAATTAATTTTAAGTACATTTTAATAAAATAATTTTCTTTATCATCTAAAAAATAAATGAACTTCTCAAATCGTAAAATAAGTTTATTTAATTTTTCATTAAATAAAATGTACTTCATACAGAGAGCTACAAAGTTTTATCTGAAGAAAAAAACCGAAATAACTCTCACAAAGGCTAGCTATTTAGTTTTAACAGAATCATAATTATCTTTATAACAAAGTCAGAGTCATGCAAGCGAGTTGTACAAAAGGAGTTTATTTTTAAGATCCGAGCACAAAGTGCCTCTCGTCGGAGCTTGGAAATAATTAAATTTTTATCCACTACAAACTGTATTCAAGCTTCGTAAAAGTTACTGCGCAGTTGCGAAAAAAATACTTCGCAAAGTTTTGTAAAGATTGTATTGATATTTTTATAGTTGTTGTTTTTATTACTTAGATGTTTTAAATACTAACGTTTAAAGTTTTAGGCAATGGCGGCGGCAAAAGTTTATTCTTTAATGCTTGTTACAAATGATCAAACTAAATTATGATGTCTGTATATAGTGTATACATGTGTTATGAAGAGACAACTGTTTTATAATCTCTAATACCATCTAATGTCATGTCATAAATCTTGATGACACAAGATATCTCGATATAATTTAAAATGTACAGTTGTAAATTTGATTCAAAATATTATTATAAAATAAATCAATTATTGTATTGTGTAACTATTATGAAAATCGTGAAGATTGCTTAACAATTATCTAAGTATAAATAAATAGTTAACAATTACCTCTATAGATAATATTTGAAAGATTAATTATTTTGTGACTGAATAAAACTGGTTTTAAATTTATTATTGTAAAATAATCATTGTTAGGATAATTCCTAGTAATTTTATTAAACTTATAGAAGTCATATAATTATAATAATTGAACAAAAATGGCCATCAGTTTATAACAAATATGTGTTAATATTTTGTTACTGAAATAATTGTACTTCGTATTACCTACAATGGCTCAAAATGGATGTCTAAAGAGACTAATATACAATATTATTTGAATTAGCTATTTAAGTAATAACCGGTATCCTGTTATATTGTCCGAATATACGTATTTTATAGTAACCGATTTCAAATTTCATAAGTTTTATTTGAACTTTAGATAACGCTAGTAGTAATGAATGTAACACTAAAAAAAAACAATTATAAAGGAAAATAATAGGTGTCACAGATAACGCGTAACAAATGTTAAAGGTAAAATTGTGCAAAAAGAATAATAATAGGAAAACCACAAAGCATCCATGTTTATAAAAATACAATGTTCATGTGTAATAGGTAGTTGCCATAAATAAAAAAGGATAATACGTACAAAATACAAAATATCATAATGCCTTTTACCTCTTTGCTCTTTGGTTTAGGTCACTTTCACCACGGCTAAGTTAAACTAAGTAAACAGGTATAAACTTAAACTTTTACTTATCTAATTAAGTTAAAAGTGACTGAGAGAAAAAGGCTGTACGCTAAAAGCGTTTTATTTATTCTTTCCATTTCAAACAAATTAAATAAACGTTAACAATTTTTGGCGGGTGATAGCGACGAATATTTCAAAAAGAGAAGAGGGATCTTCTACACAAAAAAAGTTTATCGAAAAAGTTTTACTCAAAGATCTAAAATTACTGTGAATATTTTATAAAATTATTTCATTCCAATAATAAGAACTATTATGTTGTATTTAAAACATAAATTCTAAACAAAATAACTTAAAAAAATGACGTCGTAATTTTTCCATCTCATTTTAACATCAAACTATTCAGACGCACAGGAATGTTACCGGAATCTATTGTTTATCTCACGGAGCGTAATAAATCGGAAACTAGTTCGCAGAATTACGCAATAAGCTCTTAGCAGTCATTGCAATAAAAATAAATACCTGCATTGATATTTTATCGATTTAAATCCACAGCAACGCATCACAACTGTCAGGCACAACACTTTAAAAAAACAAGAGAGGAAAAAAGCGCGAACAGAAAATTAAGAAACGTCACTTCGTTACGTCATGTTTTTTTTAAGCAAAGGTAAAAAGTTCATTCAGCCTTTTTTCAACGCGAAATATGTGTGTTTACGTCAACATGTATTTTTCAAATGTAAGTGTGCGGGAAAAAAATGGTTGTGCTCGGCTCGGGCCGTGGGCGTTGTATAAGCACTATAGTTATAGTAGGCACGGCATCGTAATGCACTTATGTGTACTTACTAACTTTTTTATTATAGTCAGTTATATCCGCGCGGTTCCTTAGTTTGAAGCGACGCGAGTAGAATTATTCTTGATGCTTTTTTGTCTTACGTAATAGTGTTATTTTTTTGAAATATGTTGTATGATGTCATCATGACGTAATGAGATGAAGTAAAGTTAATGTTTTATGTAATTATAAGTTGTTAGTCCTTTGGTCGGCTATAGGCATTTGTGTAAGTGTTATCACAATCGCTGATCCTAAGATCCTAGGTTAGATTCCCGTGCCGTAAAAAGTTTTTTGCGTTTTCCTTCATTGATCTGAGGCTAAGAAATCACATTGAGCCGTTGATCCTAATAATTTTCGACGCAAATTAGGCCTACTTGGCATTTTGCAAGCAGTTCGAAAAAATAATAATTTCAAGAATAAAAAAAGTAGTTTTTAGAACAGCTACGTTCAAAAATCCTGGTTATAGTTTGACTAAGTACTTAATCCTTTAAAGCAATGAATGTATGAGAGAGCTTTCACGACGACAGCTACTGCATTTAGTATGAATCAGATTATCAACTGAAAGTTAAATATAGCAGACGAAAACGGGTCATTATAGCTTCTCATACATATGAATCATGTAGGCTATTAGTGTTTTTAATCTGTATTTCATCGATCGGACTATATCGAACAAGAATATAAGCCTTATTTCTGAACTATACACAGCTGGGCTTCCTGTAGAGTTCTTATGGTACCTACAGCGGGAAAAGATAGACACAATTTGTAGAGTATATTTTCCACCCGCCTTAATCCACGGGACCACATATTGGAATAAAAGTATCCTATGAGGTGATCTAGGATATGGTCTAACTCTGTGACAAGTTTCATCCGAAACCATTAAACGATTTAGGCCTGACTGAGTATCAAACATTCAGACATCTGCATAAGATTTCACGTTTATATTATGCATGCGCTCTTGGATTCGGTCCCGGGTTAAGCAAAGTATTATTCAGATTGCCAGTAAAACACTACTATTCAAATACTAACTTACCGGCCTAGACATGATAGACAAAAAATTTAGCACATTAAGCATTTATTATTTACTAACTTTTGCGCGCGACTCCGCCCGTGTAGTACCTACAACAATAAAAAGTAGCCTATGTCCTTCCCCAGGTTTTAAACTAAATCTGTACCAAATTTCATCTAAATCGGTTGAGTGGTTTAGCCATGAAAAGGTAACAGACAGACAGATAGACAGACAGAATTACTTTCGAATTTATAATATACTAGCTGTGCCCGCGGTCTCACCCGCGTCAGCGGTATTTGTGGTTACTGAGGCGCTCCCGTGAGCCGTAGCGTGATGTTATATAGCCTATGTCCTTCCCAGGGTCTCAAGTTATCTCCATTCCAAATTTCATCTAAATCGGTTCAGCGGTTTGAGCGTGAAAAGGTAACAGACAGACAGACAGATTTACTTTTGCATTTATAATATTAGTAAGGACTAGCTTTTGAGCGCGGCTCCACCCACGCGCGCGGATTGCCCACCCCAACTATAACAAGCGAGAAAAATTTACAATACTCCTCTGATGGTGGACAGCAGTGCTATGGGATCTAGGCGTACTTCTATCCGATGGTGAATCAAATCAAATCAAATCAAATCAAATATTTTATTTCGTTTTAACTATACATATGCTTAAGTTAGTTTGTGGAGTCTCCTTTTAAGCATTTAATGCCTGTGTTAGGAGGCTCCGCTCTTCGTGAATGGTAGGATATCTTCGCAATTATTTTATTATAACGCATTACCTTTAAGTAATGCTTAATTTGAATCAAAAATCATAAAATAATGTCAAAATATTCTGCCACTTTCTCTTCAATCCTAACTAATATTATAAATGCGAAGTTTGTTTGTTTGTTACGCCTTCACGCCTGAACTACTCGACCTATCATCATGAAACTTCGCATACACGTTGTCAAGGGCAAAGGAAAGGACATAGGGTAACTTACAACTAGAAAACAATTTGGGGCTGTCTTTAGGGACTGCCGAAAGAAGTGAAAACTTTGATCCTTGATCATAAACACTTATTTATAAACCAAAAATAATACAAAAATGGAAAGCTTTCGGTGACGATGACGCGAGTTCCATGATTTTTGTTCACCCAAGAAGTGCTCAACGCGCCTAAAGAAGTCTTCAATTTAAAAAATAGTTTCCGAGAGACAAATTTATTGTTATAATCCAGATTAGCCGTAGGCATATAAATGTAGTGTCCCCATTGATATATAAAAACCCAGTGTACCAAATACTTTTCTTAAGCGAAAGTATCAAAACTACGGTGTCGTAGTGCGCGATAGTGAAAGAGCGGGACAGAGCGCTGAGTTTTTCATCGCGTTCGTACGTTGGACTTTTTGCTAGATTGGTTTTTATATCTGGCCGTATTCGATGCTTTCATGTAGAAAATATTTTACTTTTTGCTCAACCAAGGTGGTCCGGATTACCAGTTGATATTTTTTTTGTGTCATCTAAATCTTTGCAAGCTTTGATTTTTGTAATTAGAACCAGTTTATTTAAGTTGAAATAAAACTAGCGCCTCAAAAAGATGTATGAGACAGATTGACTGCCTCGATGGCGTAGTGATTAGTGTAACTGACTGCCATCACTGAGGTCGCAGGTTCAATTCCCGCATAAGTCAAACATTTGTGTGCATGAACATTGATGTTTGTCTCGGTCTGGGTGTTTCTATGTATAATACGTAAGTATTTTACAAAAAAGAAACTTATATATGTATGTTTATCCATTGTCTAGTACCCATAATACAAGCTCTGCTTAGTTTGGGCTAGATGGTGTTGTGTGTATGTGGTACAATATTATTATATTATTATTCGCGGTTCTATATTCCGAAGGGGTAAGCAGAGACGTATTAAATCCTTCTTTAACTTATTTTGAGTTCCATATCCCATCGTCTGTCATTTTATAGACACGATAAAAATCTATTGTTATGTATATCCTGGAGATTGAATAACGGTTAAGCTAATATAATGGGGCAAGGTATCTGTCAATCATTTTCAAGGACCGCGTGATTATTAAAAATTTGGTCGAACCGGGATTCGAACCTGCAAGCTTACAGTCGGGCGCATAAGCGCAAACTTATGCCACATCAACTCAACAAGCCATCAGTATTATAAAGTATAATAATAATATATAAATAAAAAATAAATCCTTACTAATATTATAAATGCGAAAGTAACTCTGTCTGTCTGACTGTCGGTCTGTCTGTCTGTTACCTTTTCACGCTCAATCCGCTGAACCGATTTTGATGAAATTTGGAATGGAGATAGCCTGAGACCCTGGGAAGGACATAGGCTATATAACATCACGCTATGGCTCACGGGAGCGGCGCAGTAACCATAAATGCCATTGACACGGCTGAGACTGCGGGCACAGCTAGTAAATAATAATACAGCTAATAGACTCTGCTAACTGTTTTCTATAAGGCAGCATGACATTTTAATTTTGCCGATGGTGCATTACACTCACTATTTTCGGGCTGTGTTTAGGTTTTAATCCTGTCTTTGACTCCATATTGCTAGTTAGTCTAGTCTTTTATGTAATGACTCAAAAATTTAGTTTAATGTTACGATAGCAGCTATGACCTGGTATGACCGTTGGACTCCCGTAAGGTTCTCGAGTTCAATCCTACGGCATCCTTAACCCATTAAATGCGGCAACAAATTTTGCTTTCACTAGCCAGAATCGGCTCATATTTAACGTAAACGCCGATCGGCGTCAGCCGCACTTGATGAAATAAAAAAAACCAAAATATCTAAAAACTACTCATATCAGGCATTTCATTAGTAAATTCCAAACACATTTGTTGTTTTATTAATATAATATCTTTAAATTTGGGTAAAATATAAAACAACTATACATGACGCCGATCGGCGTCCTCCGAATCTGAGTATGAAAAAATAAGATGCCGATCGGCGTCCGCCGCATTGAATGGGTTAACTTATACAAGTCGTAAGCGTATAACATACCTAGGTCTTACATCTATATCTTCGAAAGAAGAAGGCAAAAGCACCTTACATCCACATATGATGCGTTGCATGAGATCTCCATTTCAATTCCCTAGTCTTTTTCATCTTCTCTTTAAAAAGACAACTCGCAAACTAGGAATAATTCCTGTATTGCGGGAGACTTTACAAACATTCAAACAACGGACACAAAGAACACACAGACTTTGAATAACAATTTGTGGATCACACAAAATTTTGTCCCGTGTCGGATTCGAACCCACACTCGGCTTACCAAGTGGCGAGGCGACCACTTAAACCACCACGCCATCATCTGTATTTTTTTTTTATTTTTTTTTATGGCCATTTGTGGCAGACGAGCAAGTGGCCCACCTGATGGAAAGTGGTAACCGCTGCTCATGGACTTCAGCAATGTCAGGACACAGCAAAGCCGCTGCCTACCGTGAAAGAAGAACTCTCTTTAAACCTCGTTTGAAGAAGGACATATCATAGCGCTCGGGAAACACCGAAGCAGGCAGTTAATAGGATTATCTGTAAATAATTTTTCAGTAGAAGCAAAGAGTTTGTAACTGTGGCTGTTAGTCGACAAAGTATCGAAACCTATTACATGGCACCTATAATCATAGGTAACAAAGTGTGGTTATAAACTTGTAATACAACTCTGCTTACCCCATAAAGGCGAAAGGCTACGTAATATTATTACAAGAAAACCGCAAAATTAAAAGCCAAACACTTGCAAAATTTTTACCACACATATTGTCAACGAAGATAATATAATTAGAACTTAAAGAGCGTGAAATGAGTTAATAACACGGCTGTATATGCGATTCCTGTGCGTTCAGTTATTAAAAAAGTAATGAGAAGGAAATATAATTATTTAGACGGGGTTCTTTCTTGATTTGTTAGAGATATTCAAAATGGTATGATTTTGCTGTTATAATAATAACTAGCGGTCGCCTAGTGCTCGAAAATCGACCAAAGTTTGCCTGTAAGATATTGCTGATATAATAATATGTCATTATATATTGACATATGTAACCATAGTTACGCGCTTCGACTGAGTGTGTCAAATGCATGGTTGTGTGCGTGTAGTGTATTTTAATTAATTTAATATATTTTCAAGTATAATTTTAAAAAAATATTAGCATTCGTCACTTCTTCTCTGTATAAACTATAAGTGTGCGAAATTTCATACTCCTCCGTCCGCCCAATTTTCGTAAAAAGGGATCCAAAGTTTTCGCTTCACGTATTAATATGTAGATAATAATATTCTACCACATACACACAACACCATCTAGCCCAAACTAAGCAGAGCTTGTATTATGGGTACTAGACAATGGATAAACATACAAATACACTTTTTCTTTTTGTAAATACATACATATTATACATAGAAACATCCAGACCAAGACAAACATCCATGTTCATGCACACAAATGTTTGACTTGTGCGGGAATCGAACCCGATATGTCTCGTTATGTTTGTTTTTCTGGTTTTTCCCGATCAGGCACGTTTAAGAGATTGCCTAGCCACTGCATCAGAATCTGTGTTGTTTGATCCCACACGGGACAAGATTTGTATGATCCACAAATACTACCAGGTCTGGTTGTTCGGTCCGTATTTTAAACTTAAAAATACTAAAATTATTCATAAAATAAATGGTATAGCTTGAGCCTGTGTTCGCCAAATGAAAATAAGATTTTCGCCGAATACCTACGTGTATAAATTTACGCTTAATAAATTTGCTCTTCCTAGGATCCCATGACCGCGGTTAAAAATATTATAACGCAGATTTAAGCCATAGAGCGACTAAGATAGTACTTATCACTAAGATAGTACACGTTATATTTCAATATAATATCTACCACTAGGGGATCGAAACTGTGTCTCCTAAACACAGTACATCTAGAAGAACAGTAGTCCTCCCACGAAATTGTAGATCAAAATTATTCTATCGATGTAACTTACTATTGTAAAAACCCTACAATATTTTTTTGTGTAAATAAAGTTATTATTATTATTATTAACAGTTTAAATCTGAAGTTTGTGTATGTTCGAACAAGTCGATCTCAGGAATCGTTATTACCGGGCCGATTTAAAAAATCATTTTTGTGTTAGACAGACCATTTAATAAAGAAGACTACAGCAAACGAGAATGTTATGAGTTCGATCTCGATACAAAAAATGTGTGGTCCACAAATAGCTTTTTCGAGTCTTAGGGCTTGTCCCACCACCTCCAACTAACAAGAGTGAGACAGCATGCGAATTACCTTTCGGATAACTTTTACTAGTTACTTGTGGGACTGGCCATTAGTGTTATTTGTATCCGTTGTTTAAATTCTTGAAAAGATTGCATTATTTCTAGTTCAGAGTTGTCTTTTAAGCAAACAAAGTCTTGGAAAACACAGACTGTTCTTTGATAATGTCTGCTGGACTCTAAAAAAGTGTCCCCTAGGTTTCAAGTTAGTTAGAAGTCAGTGAAGCGGCGACTGTCATAAGTATGGGGTACTTAATGAACGGTTGCACAACGGTAGCGCGATTGTTGTCGATTTCTGTCGGTACCTTCACGCTTATTACGCAATTGGTGTGTTGCAGTCCTCGTAATTGGTGGTATAGTAAAAATATTGATTCAAGTTTCTAGCAATAGTCTCTAATGTTAGGCTTTTAAGGTTCTACAGAGAATGTATCCAATACGAGCAAATTTAGATTACATTTATTCCAAAATTAGTAACCTAGCTTTCGATAGGCCTTAGAAGATTTCGAATCCAACTAATAGCAGTTCCGACGTGAACCTACTCATATTTAAGGAGTACTTTGAATAAGCATTCTAGCCTAGAGCTGGAATAATAAAAACGGGATTAAATGTAATGATCACCAAATACAGTAATTGCGCAGCAAAATATGCTTACAAAATATATCATAACGAGCACTTATACGCCTCAAATCACTGCATTCCGTCTCGGAAGGGTTAGGTTATGTTAGGTCCCTTCTTAAACCGACCCAAAAATAGGAGCCGGGGCAGCTTGGCGGGGCTCCTATTTTTGGGTCGACTTATTTTGATTTCTTAAAATATATTTTGTTAATTAGCTTAAAAATTTGTAAAGTTTAATAGTAAAGTAGGGTAACAGTTTTCAAAAATTTTGTAATAAAGTGTCAAATAAACAACGCGATAAAATCCGTATATAGTAGTTTAATTTCAATTAATTTCAATATATTTTTTTGTGCAATTTGGTGATCATTTACTATTTTTGACTGTTATATTTTACTATATCTGGTGATAAGTTAAACATAAGCCAATAACAACTGACGGTATTCTTCTTTAAAAACTTTTTCACTAGCCTTATAAAAGAATGGCAAAATACTCATCAACTGATACTTAAATAACATAAGAATCACTAAAACAAATCTCTCTTTTTCAAGAGTATTCTTACCATATGAAATAGAGATATTACTTCACCTTTAAAATAGAATGAGATAAAAAACATCGCAAAGCGAATAAGCCAAGAAACGTTTGAGAGCTACGGAGAATACTGTTCGTTAGCATCTTTTAATTTCAGCTAATTTTTATCTGCAAGAGGCGACGCCTTTTTTACTGAAGCACGAGCCATTAGCTTTGATATACTTCGTAATGAGAGTTTTGATACTTTGAGAGGGTACTTTTATTTTATTACTATAACCTAATTTATATATTACTATAGCTTAACCCTTCTCATAGTGAGAAGAGGCCCGTGCCCAGCAGTGGGACAGTTTAATACAGGGCTGATATTATTATTTTGATTTTCTTGTATTTTCTCGGCTAAAAAGAAAGAGACCTGATGCCACGGGCCTAAGCCAAGTGTACATCAGCAATAGGTTGTGATTGAGTTATAAACAGAGTGGCCGATTCACATTGTAGAAATTTCCTTGAGTACAACTGCTTTTTGTAGCAGGCAGTAGGTCTTAGGTGGCAGTTTTAAAGTTTTGAGTGATTGGTGTAGTTATTATTATTATAAAATAAAAGTACTACTAAAGGTCTCTTCAAAATGTTCCCTATATCTCATATAAAAATAATAATTTCAGTCCAATGTATAGGCTTTTGCACCGCTGGGTACGAGCTCTTTCGCGTTGTGAGAATGGTTAGGCCATACTCCATAGCATTAGTCAGTGCCAGGTGGCAGACCTCACATATTTTCTAGAATATTATGGTGAATCAGACATGCAGGTTGTGTTTCGAAGATTTCTTTCGCTGCTAAACCGAGCGATAATTAACTATTTAAAACGAACATAACTTTGAAAAAGAGGTGCGTACCTTGGTATCGTCTTTGCGTGAGAATCCAACGGTCAGAGATATTTTTATTACAGTTTATTTGGCAACTATTAAAACGTAATAAACAGACTGAGTTATTTTAATATACCTATATAATATCAGTATATAATATATAGATACAGTACTGGAATAATACTGTGTAGTAATATACTGAAAATATGGTTTGGTATAACTGTGTATCGATCTTTTCAAAATATATTGGCCTTAAAAGTATATACGAATACTTGTTAAGATACTAAGCACGTCCATCATTCTCAGTATCAGTTGTAGTCTAGTCAACGTCTCCCACAAAGCATAATTATTGACCTAGACTGGGTTTACATCAACTATCTTCTTCTCCCTAGCCTTTATTATTCCCAAGTCACTTGGGGTCGGCTTTCTAATCTAACCGGATTTGACTAGATATCAGTTTTTACACGGAGCGACTGCCATCTGCCCTCCGCAACCCGAAGGCTAACGATACACTAATGCTAGACCAGTGCCAGAATATTAGAGGGCACTGACTTCCCAATAACGACTGCCATAGATGTTCATGGCAGCCGGGACCGACGGCTTAACGTGCTCTCCGAGGCACGAAGCAGGCGATTTGTCAATCAATACGCACATAATTTCGAAAAGTCATATAACTTCCGAAAGTCAGAGGTGCGCGACGTAGGTTCGAACCCGAGGCCCTCTGCATTGCAGTCTGTTGGTCTCCCCACTGAGCTATCGCTGCTGCATCAACTATGCAACAACAAATTTTATTTGACCAATTATATTGATTTTCCTTGCACTAGCCTAAAATGATGTCATCTTTAAATGGATGTTTCGAATGTGAGTGTTTTTTGTGTCAGTTATTTCAATGTATTAAAGACTTTTACGAAGTAAGAGTTGCACCTAGCGAGTTTCTTTTTTGTACCAGCCACGTTTGATTGCAATCCTAATTAATTAAACATTGGTAAGTCTATTGTCGATATTAATTAATTTGCAGATAAATAGCGTTATTAACTAAGAGGTGAATTAAAAATTATAGTTTATTATACTGGCGACATTGTAATAGTTATGTCGTAATATTTTATGATAGTAATAATGTTGCCAATTTGAAATTGCAGATATTTATCTTTAAGTTAATATTGATTAATAGTTGCTTATTATGGAACTAGGATAGTTTAATGAATTTCTACATTGATAGCCTTGTATCTTACCAATATAGGTATGCAATTAGCACACAAAAATGTTACGAAGTTTAGGTTATGTTCCAATGCTTTATTAAATGATTAGCGGTCTGGGTCTCTAACCAAGTTGAGCCTATGGCTATCTGGGATAATGTACCTTCCAAGTATCAAAAAATCTTACATCCTGCTCTTAACATACAAACAAACTAACAAACTACACTCACTCTCTTTATAACAAAGTAAAAAATAAAATAATATTGACTTCTGTTTACGCGAATGTTATTCATTGAAATTAAACTACTATATACGGATTTTATCGCGTTGTTTATTTGACACTTTATTACAAAATTTAGAAATTGTTACACTACTATTACTATTAAACTTTACTAATTTTTAAGCTAATTAAATTATTGAATCTATTAGAACTATTTATATTTATGTTTAGTAGTTTAATTTCAATAAATAAAATAATATTTTAGTAATAAATGTAAACCAACTTTCAGTAATAATATAATTATTATAATTAATTGCCTATTATATACACCTAATATATGGTTTATTTCACTACCATGTAATTTACTACAATTAACAAATTTACGCTTATTTTGACACCCCCATACTACAATTACAGCACATTACTTTTAATAATATGCTATACTTTCAGATACAGATTAAAATTGCCTCCGTGGCGCCGCGGTAGTGAATGCGACTGCTGTGCATGAGGTCTCGGGTTCGAATCCCGGGTCGGGCCAACAAACAGTTGTTGGGTTTCTCAGTTAAGAAATCTCAATAGTAGCCCCGAGTTAGGAAGTTGGCGGTGTAAGACACCCCCGTGCCTCGGAAAGCACGTAAAGCCGTTGGTTCTGCGCCTGATCTCTCTCCGGTCATGTCGTATTACCGTCCAATCGGATCATGAGAGTTAGGGAACAGAGAATGCACTTGTGTTTGCGCACACACTTGTGCACTATAATATCTCCTACGTAGTTGGCCAGTCTCCGTTAAGACTGGCCGCCGTGGCTGAAATCGGTCTGGAGGATATTATTATATTTTCAGATAGGCAATTAGAGGCTGGAAAAGTGAGATATCTCTCACACATCTCTCTATTACGCTAGTTTGGTCCAGTTATTTTTTACTCAACTATAATTAAAAGATTGTAAAACAATTTGAGATTTTAACTTGAACTCAATTTCTTGTAAAATCCAACTTAACTAACAAAATCACGTAGAAAAATATAATAAGGATGTCCTCCCTATAAAATAAGACATTAATAAATCACGAAAAGCGCTATTCTTATAATCAGTGCTATAACACAGTTATTTTTATTAAAACAGCTATAACACAGTTAATATAATCTAATTATTTATGGAAGTAATGTCGCTAGACACAGTTCCTTATTTAGAAATAGACGGCAAAGTTGCTTTATTTTATTATTAAAAGGTTTGCAGTATAATTTTATTAGGTTCTATGAACTGATTAAAATACCTTAGTTGATCGCTTTTTATGCCTACCAGTCACCGTAAGGCTACAATATTGATATTTAAATGATAATTTTTGCCTTGGTAATTCTTTTGCCTAAGCAATATGGTCAGTATTGACCACACTGAAGATAACATAGACTCTCTCAGATCTACCGACGGAGTTTAATGCGCCTATATTTCGCCTATTAATTTGTAGGTCTCACGTTATAAGGAGGCGAGATTATTATTGTGTACCGGGTACATGGGCAGCACCCGTGCCGGGAATCAATCCCTAGACCTCACGACTGTATCGACAAAGAACCATACGGCTACACTTACGTTAGCAACATATTCTTAAGGCTCAGCCTATGTACCTATGTGCCATAAATATACCATAAGCACGTGAAAATTCTTAGTCTCTGTATACCATTCGACAATACGTAGAAACTATGTATATACATAATTATATAACATTGATTTATCAAGAATGATTAGTCCGCCATTTTCTACAAAAAATAAGCGTTACATCATTTCACTATAATAGGATAGGTTTTTATTATTATTTTAATACAACTTACTCTCTGACTAAGAACATTCTATAGGTACACCCATAGTTAAAACTATAACCTTTATACTCTATACTTTACTTTTAAATTATTTTTACTAACTTAATAACTCAAATAGATAATAAAAAGCGACATATTTTTCAAAACTTGCTTTAATTACACCATCATCAAGTATCAAAACCAATCTCTCCAAGTACAGTACTGAAGAAATCTAATTTTTGCCGAGTTTTTCTCTTATTCCGCCGGCCCTAGAGGGCGCTGTTTTCCCGCCAATTTGTGTGTGCTTGTGAAAATTTTACCGTTGTCATGTCGCACCGTTTCACTTCAAGTTAATGAAGTGCTATATTCATATTTGTTTTTCCTGTTATTTAACGTGATTTTTTTATCTGCTATTTAACTGTTAACAAAAATTAACGTTAAATTAAACGCGATTTATGTTTACTTTTAACAGTCGTGTAATAATTATGACGTTGGTTCCAGAAATAAGTAATTAAAAGAAATATTTAAGCGTAAGGTCTTGCATAACAGTTGTGAGAGCCTTGGTTCGGTGCGAGGGATGCGAGGGAGCTTTGCAGTCATAAAATAAAAAATATTTTCCTTCGACGACACTTGAACATTGACTGCTTAATTGTATATTACTACTAATAATTATTGATATTTACTATTAAAAAAATTGTTAGTAACAAAATCAAATTAAGTATGCTAATGATACATTAGCCAACAGCAGCGATAGCTCAGTGGGGAAACCAACAGACTGCGATGCATAGGGTCTCGGATTCGAACCCACATCGCGCACCTCTGACTTTCGGAAGTTATATGACTTTTCGAAATTATTTGCGTATTGATCGACAATTATTGCCTGCTCTGTGAACACGTTAAGCCGTCGGTCCCGGCTGCCATGAACATCTATGGCAGTCGTTATTGGGTAGTCAGTGCCCTCTAATATCCTGACACTCGTCTAGCCTTACGGTATCGTTAGCCTTCGGGTTGCGGAGGTCAGATGGCAGTCGCTCCGTGTAAAAACTGATATCCAGTCAAATCCGGTTAGACTAGAAAGCCGACCCCAAGTGACTTGGGAATATTAAAGGCTAGGGAGAAGAAGAATGATACATTAGCCAAGTCGATGCTAATTACTTGCCCATATTACGAGGGACCTAGAACTACAACTAACAAAATTTTGCTCTACCTACATCTCTGCTAACTCTTTCCGAATACAGTCGCGTAATCAACCCGTAAATAACCACCGAGCAATATTAAAAAATGATACCACCATAAAATATTCAACCCACAAACGCTCAGGTGTAACGAAAAAACAAGGTTTTTACGACCACTAACAAACTTTTCTAATAATGTCTCCAGTTTAAGAGTGTACTGGCGCTAATTGCGAAATAAATTTTCAAGTTTTAACCAAAAAACTCATGGCCGGTGAGTTACGGCGAAGGAAAAAAAGATTACGGCGGTCTTGTAAGAAAAATGGTGGGGAATATTGGGCGAGTATTCATAGTCTTGGAGTTTGTGTTTGCTTGAACTTGTTTCGTGTTCAGTTGGTCAAAGGCCTGATTCTATATTATATTATTATTTTTGGAGTGTAGACAAGGATGTTTTACAATCGTTTTTGAAAATATATGTTTAAGGTCCCATATAATACGAAGCGAATATATAATTTTGCCTGTAAACCTACAAAGGAGCAGATGAGGTGTACTGGTGTATATTACTCCCTTTTCTGTTTTAGGTCCTAAGTAACAGTAGAAACCCAGAGACACTTCGCTAGAGAATCGAACCCGAGACTTCACGAATTGCAGATGAAATCACAACTGCGACTATGTACTTCTACTTCTTCGGAAAAATAGTGAGATAATCTACATAGATGTGTCATGTACATTTCTTATGTAAATAGAGTGAATCTGAGTGCAACTACTAGTCTTGGAACACAAGGAAATAGTATGTAATAAAAATGTTTAGTTTGTAGTATAGTAATTAATTAAGTCTTTATTATAAAAACAAGACTGTATTAATTAATTGGTGTTTTAATTAGAGTGCAGTTTATTTATCGATATTTTATGGTATCCTTGTTAGTCTGGTAATGTAAGTGCACTTAGGACTTGCGTCATAGGCAATGCTATTAAAGATTGTAGGTCCAAGATTCGAATACTGAATTGGGGAGTATAAGATCTAAGTCAGATTTTGGACAGTGTCTGGTAGACCGGGCATGTAGCCAGCCACTTTTGACATAAAAATGGCTGGCGATCTTTGATTTACTCTTCGTAAAAATAAAAACTTGATACTATATTAAACAAATTATTTGACGGCCTCAATGGCGTAGTGGTTAGTGTAACCGACGGCCACGTCTGAGGTCGCGGGTTTGATTCCCGCACAAGTCAAACATTTGTGTGCATGAACATGTTTGTTTGCCTTGGTCTGGGTGTTTCTATGTATATATAATATGTATGTATTTATTATCTAGTATTATCCATTGTCTAGTACCCATAGTACAAGCTTTGCTTAGCGTGGGCTGGATGGTGTTGTGTGTATGGGATAGAATATTATATTATATTATTCATTTTCCCTTCTAATAATTTTTGTTTCGCGGAGGAATGTATAAGCATTCAAACAACGGACACAAAGTACAGCTAGACTTGAAACAATTATTTGTGAATCACACAATTTTTTGTACTGTGTGAGGATCGAACCCAAAACATTCAGCGCGGCGGCGAAGTAACTTCTTAAATCACTACGCCGTCCGTGCAGCCTTTTTATACAAAGAATCATTATAACCTCAGAAATCTTTCACCTTTGCCTATCTCAGTTAGGTGTGTCTCTTCTCCCTAGCCTTTATTACTCCCAAGTCACTTGGGGTCGGCTTTCTAGTCTAACCGGATTTGACTGGATATCAGTTTTTACATGGAGCGGCTGCCACCTGACCTCCACAACCCGAAGGCTAACGATACCGTAAGGCTAGACCAGTGTCAAGATATTAGAGGGCACTGACTTCCCAATAACGACTGCCATAGATGTTCATGGCAGCCGGGACCGACGGCTTAACGTGCTCTCCGAGGCACGGAGCAGGCGATAATTGTCAATCAATACGCATATAACTTCCCAAAGTCAGAGGTGCGCGACGTGGGTTCGAACCCGAGACTCTCTGCATTGCAGTCTGTTGCTCTCCCCACTGAGTTATCGCTGCTAATAGGTGTGTATTACACTAATATTTTGCCATCAATGTTTCAAATCCTACGCTAAGCTACGTAAGCTATTTACATCTATCGGACCCATACCTATTCAGACTTTAAGCTGTTACTAAATATCCTCACAAGAGTATCCGAAAGAATTTAGAGCAACAAGACCAACCAATTTGAAACGTGGCATTGGTGGCGCAGGGCAGTCACTTTAATTTATGTTTATTAATTATTTATTATCTATACTAATATTATAAAGCTGAAGAGTTTGTTTGTTTGTTTGAACGCGCTAATCTCAGGAACTACTGGTCCGATTTGAAAAATTCTTTCGGTGTTAGATAGCCCATTTATCGAGGAAGGCTATAGGCTATATATCATCACGCTAAGATTAATAGGAGCTGAGCACCAATGAAGAATGTTTCAAAATCGGAGGGTATTTTTTCCTTTTGAGAGCTTCCGCTGCGTGCGCTGTGTAAACAGTTAAAGTTTCGCAAAAATCATGTATGACAGAATTGTTTCCATTGAAAAATTCTAAAAAAAAGTCCGCGACAGCATATGTCTATCTTTTAAGGTTGGCTCACTATAACCATTTTTATGCTAACCAAATTTGTTCTAAAATAATGCATTATTTGCGAAGGTATTATTATAAACATGATATTAATTCTTATCCAAATAAATACGTTATTCATCACAAGTATTTAATTTAAAACAAAATTGCCCTGTACATCATTCGATTTCAATGAATATCTTAGGAGATATCGCAGATTTAAAATAACATTGCAGCAAAATAATTACCCATTACAGACATAGTACAAACGATGTTTCTCCTGGTTTATTCTACGTGATTACTACTGGTTCGATTTGAAAAATTCTTTTAGTGTTGGATAGCCTATTTATCGAGGAAGGCTATAGGCTATATAACATCACGCTACGACCCACGGGGGCGTCGCAGTAACGATTAACGCGGGTGAAACCGCGGGAACATGTAGTTGTGTATATGTGTGTTCTATTACAATTATTTACATAATATTGTAAAAGATAACGTGATTTTAGAAATAAAGTATGTTTTCTTTATTTCTTCAGATTGGTACCTCACGATCTTCAGTAAAATTATGTTAAGGGAGGGTATAATAAAGAAAAATAAAACCGCCTTATGAATACGGCCGAGAAGGGTTGCCGGGGAAATTATGAAAAGATAGAAGAAAAGTGGTAAAAATTAGTGAGAGGGAGCGCGATATCGGGCACTTGATGATATTTAAATGTTATTGTTTGTGCCGTCACGTCTCCTAAATGGGGTAAGCAGTGGACCGAGAATTATTCTGTTGAAAATATTAAAAGAAAAGGAATGGTGATTTTATTGAGAGTTTTTCTTATATAAATGGAAATAATTGGTTGTCATTGCTTTTGGTTTTAATATAAGGATGACTGCCTTAGTACTGGTATTAGATGCGATTAGTACACATGTAATTTTGTATTTGATTCTCGGGTTGGGCAAAGCGTTACTGAATTTTCTGTCTAGTAATTTTCAGCAGCAACACGGAGTATTGATCCTATTAAGTGAGATCTAAAAAAATTTGGCTAAGCGTCTGCTAACTCCTTGAGATATAGTCCTACGGTTAAAGAAATTTATTTTCTCAAAAGATTTACAATCACTTACAGAGAAAATACATTACATAATTACAAATGTAATTGTTAAAAGTTACAGGCCGATTATCGTATTGTTAGTAAATAATAATAATCTTTTTTTATTATTTAAAATTGGACGTACTTTCTGAGAAACGTTCCAACCCACACTCAGGTCAAAATCAAGTTATTATTAGCAAATTAGTCACGGGGTTACTATTTACTAGCTGGAAAAATTTGGTAGCTCTACTATCATACTACCCACATGTATGAAGAAGCAATACGGGATTGAACTTCAATCACGATTATCTCAAAATGTTAACTTTGTGGGTTGAAACGTTTTTCAGAAAGTACGTCCAATTGTATTACAATCAATAAATAAGGCTTAAGAATATGTACTTGAACAGAAATAAAAATGATATGTATCTAGGTATTCTGTATATTAGAAAAAGTCTTCATTTTAGCGCGACCGCACATCGCGACTCAAGTAAACGTTTTTTTAGTACAATATATATGACACATATATATGCGTGAGACTATTCATGTATGTATGAGCATTATATACGGCATTGAACTAGTATAGTTCCATGTAAAATCGTGGCCTTATAAAATGCCTGATTAATATACGGAAGGACCTTTTCAAGTATGGATGGATAGCCAAATCCAAAACTATAACGAATAGATAAAATACATACTAAATGAAGTATTAGTATTAATTCGAATTAGTAAAAACTATTTCTATAGCCGAAAATTGAACATATTGATTTTGAAATAAACACACACTGGTGTCAATTCTGTTGTCACAAAATTCTCTAAACTTAACTAAAAATCACTAAAATTTAGTTTAGTCCTGTCAAACGACATTTCGTATTCTGAAATCGTTAAAAGTGACAGGACTAAACTAAATTTTAGTGATTTTTAGTTAAGTTTAGAGAATTTTGTGACAACAGAATTGGCACCACTGTATTATTAAACCATCCGTTAATAGAATGTCGTAAATAGCAATCAAATTCTAACTAAAACAGTAATGTTTAACAGTTTCTATTATTATAATTACTTTTGCTACTATTAGTCACCAACTAGCCAAAACAGCGTGTAGATACTGAGAATATAATTGTAGAACCTGATAATTGAACTTTGGAACTCGCAATTGACCGCAAATAGACGCACAAATATATACCACGACAAGCCAAAATTATTTTTACTTACTTACTTACTTCACTGGCTCAGCGATCCAAAGCGGATCTTGGCCTCCGACATTAAAGTGCGACATTCTTTCCTATTTTGTGCCAAGTCAGACCAATCGAGCACATTCATCTCTTTCAGGTCTTTAGCTAGTTCGTCTTTCCAGCCGTACCTTGGACGACCCACCCACCTTATTTTTAAATATACAAATTTACGTTAACCTTTCAAGATGGCGACTGCAACTGTCCTACTAAGAAAATCAATAATGCTAGTGAATAATTCAAGAAGTGCAATTAGTACGACATTAATATAACATTATATTAAATATGGAGGCGCACCTTACAATCGTAATGAATGTGTTATGTAATTATAATTTATAAAACGTCGATTGTTCTAAGTTTACGCAAGCTTTACGCATTGAGATTTATATGCGGATTTATTGCATATGTTTACGCATTCATGCATTATTTACGGAATTTTTTGCAATTTTATTAAATTGTTTAATGAGTTTTGTCTCAAATTGCAAATTTTAAAGATAATTTATGGGTATAAAGATTTTCTCTAAAGAGTCAGAGTAATATCAATATTGTTTTATATTTCTCTGTCCATGGTTTTCATGTGTGTAAGTAAGTTGTGATACCGGGTTCATTACTATTGTAGGTGAAAAATAAAAGCGGCTTGGTTCTATTGTAAAATTGTAAACCAAGTTATTTCGCTTTGTGTGCCTGAAATTATGTTATACTAGCTTTTGCCCGCGACCTCGCACGGGAATAGTAGTTCTTTTTGGATAAAAGGTAACCTATGTCCTTTTCTGTTCCCCTGGCAACGTGTATATGAAATTTCATGATGATCGGTCGAGTAGTTAAGGCGTGAAAGCGTAACAAACATACTCACATTCGCATTCATAATATTAGTTAGGTTCGTAAGCGTTATTATTTAATTTTATAAATAGAAGAAGGAAATTAAACGGTAATAAAATAAAATAATAAAAATAGATTTCAGTTTTAAATGCAATAATGTTATAAATGTGTTATTTATTTACTCATATGGTATTATCGCGCTATTTTATAAGTTCCAACAATATATAACAAAAGAGTCTTATTTAATTATCAAAACTTATTTTTGGGTTCCATTTTCGGTTGAAATTAAATAATATTACGATTTTCTGCTTAGTTCTTAATCGGTAGATGGGTTGAGTCTATTACTCGTATGGCGTATGGCGCAAAATATAGCTAGGTATATAACGAAATATGTGTAACTATATAATTAAAGATAAGTGATTCTATCACTCTAAGTTTAAATCTTCTATTTCTTAAGTTACTATAACAAAGAAGAATACTCATCTTACTACCCACCGCTCCAAAATCTATTTCATAAAGTCACCCATATTCTATCTCCACACTCAGATCAATATCTTCAAAAGTACTTTCCTGGCACAGCACCTGAATTTTTCATACCCTTTCACGAAAAAGGTATAAAAGCTAATACAATTTTATCGATTCGCTCCATAAAAACTGGAGACTATCAAATCTTTCCAAACCTATTAAGTTTAAAAGCCGCTCGGTCATTAGACGTCGTTTTTTTAAACGTCGTCCGTTGAACAATTTTTCCACCCCCGTTGAACACTTTTCATAATTAGAACCCCCCACCCTTGTTACAAGATGTTACAGTTGCGAAACGTTTAAAAAATACAATTTCATTATCTTTGACTTCTGATATATTTTTTGAATTTGGAGTTTTCGTTCTTTGATTTGTCGTTGGGATTTCGACAGGTGACGGTTAATTGGCTTGATTCTTTTTTTGTATTTAGATGATATAATTTTTTGAAGTAAGACGATGCACTCCATTATTATGTGCTGTTAAGAAGTAACCTATGTCTAGTCATAATTCATATATTCATTTAGGTCACCAAGTAAATCTTACGAAGGTTAAAGTTTAGTGGTTGAAGATATTGAGTTTACATTCACGTCAGTATCTAGGTTCAGAGAACAGTTAAATATAAGACAAGAAACATTAAGCGGACAGCCAATCTTTTGCAATCGCAATTGAATTTCAATTGTGGTAATTAATATAGTATTAATCTAGTAATAATGGATACACTAACTCCAATCAGCTGATTTATTGATTGATAAATGTTTCCTATGTCACATAGGGTATTGATTTTATACCCAATGTGATATGCGGCAGAGAAAATGTATATCTGTATTGATATACCTATGTTATAACATCTTAGTAGGTACATTAGACAAGAATGATTATATTTAAATGCAGACTAAGAATGTGGGTTGAATAGAACATAGATTATTAATTAGCTTCCGCAGCAAAATCAAATGCTTGCATTAGATTCATGTTTGTAATGAGTGGGATTCGAAGTCACAACTTTTAAATCGTACGATGGTTTAGCCATTGAGCTGCCACACCGCTTGGATCATTTATGTCCATAACAACATCGTGTCTAAACCCGATTGTGAAATACAAAGAAAGATTTAATACTTGAAGATTGACTTGAAAAAGCGAAACAAGACCTACAAAAAGTCGAAAGAAATCCATCGCCAAACATACACTTACATTTTCAGATCAGGATAAAAAGCCGTGTATTCATTCACAATAAAAAAACTTCTATCCAAAGACAACACTTAACGTACATCATTAAAAACATTTTTAAAACAATATTTATACTTAAAAGGACCGCCGAACAAAAACTGAGACAACTTAACTGAATTGATTTATATTCAACCGTGTATAAAACGAAATAAGTACATTTGAAACGAAAAAATGTACAGTCGGAACAAAAAAAACACGAACATATGTCGCGGTAGGACGGCTGACGTCAAAATCGTCTCAATTTTGTACCGAAAAACAATTGGTATCTGAATTTTAAATTCGCTGGGATCATTTTCGGTGGATTTTTTCGTAAAAGCGGCACAATAATAAATCTAAAGGCAATAACTATAAATTCATTGCGGATCGACATGCAAATGTTGAAGGATTTTTTTCGACAATGTGTATCGTACTTTTGTTTTGTGGGCTAAAACTGTGGAGTTACTTGTTCGTTCGTTTAGTTTCTTTCGTTTTGAATTAAGAATGGCTTTAGGGCTATTTATTAAAAAATAATACGTCGTAAGCCCTATTTTATATGAAAACTAGCTAAACCTGGCAGCGCTTTGCTGTGACGCAGTTTGATATTAGTTATTGGCGAAGTAATGCCTGTTACCAAAAGAACTTCGGGATAAAAAATATAAAAGAACACTCTTATGTAGATATGCAACATTGTGTGGAAATTTGAGGTTCATGCATTGACTACCTTTTGAGTTTTGCTCTGACAAAAATACGGCAGTTTTAATTTTTATACATAAAGACTGTAGGTATATAAGCTTAATAATTTTAAAACATAATTATTTATAGTTATCATTGATTTGGTTCCACTTATCTGTTTAAAACATGCTTTAGTTGCAAGCTTAACCCATTCGCTGTCCCGTAATAGACACAATAGAAAATCTATTGTTATGTATCATATGTGATCAATCGAACAGGAAACCTTAATTAACAGGTAAATAACATTTTTATATGAGTTTGTTACAAGAACAATAATTTAATAATCTAAAAAAATTTATAGCCTGTTGTAGACAACTCTTTTGAATATTTTTGATAAAAAATTAAAATCAAAAGTACTGACAAACTAAAATTAAATACTCAGTTTTCGATCTACCGCCTTAAAATATTATATCTACAATAATAACAAACTTTTACAGTTATCTCCAAAAAAATATGAATGGAAGTCGTCTCTACGCACGCTACTCGCCCACAAAAGATGAAGTACCGACCGCGCACAAAGAGTGTAGTTTTTATTTTGCCCGAGTGTACTTTTCCGTTTCGTCCGACGTTCTCCGTTTTATTTTTTTGCGAGCACCTGTACTTTTTTGCGTTATTTACATGAACGTAGTTTTTTAAAACGCATGTTGCTGTTTTAATCCAAAAAAACGTAAAATGTACATATATTAAAACTTCAATGTTCATTTTTATATGGCACTAGATGTTCCCGCGGTTTCACCCGCATTTATCGTTACTGCGCCGCCCCCGTAGGGCGTAACCTATAACCTTCCTCGATAAATAGGCTATCCACCATTAAAATAATTTTTCAAATCGAACCAGTAGTTCCTGAGATTAGCGCGTTCAAACAAACAAACTCTTCAGCTTTATAATATTCGTATAGATTTACTTGAAATTGATCTAGTTTCGACTGTAATATATATTATGATAGAATGGTTACAGACAAAAAAAATAATTTTAATAAATCTAGTCATATTATTATTAGAAAATTCTTCTTTTCTTCTTTCTTTTCGTGTGGTTAGTGGCCAACCTGTTGTCAAGAGTTGTTCAAGCCGCCCGTAGGCCTCTGACATGGCTTAACGACTGCTGTCAATTTGGCAACAACCGGGACCGACTTTTTACGTATGACACTTAGAATATGTGTGGGTATTAAAATAAACTAAGCGTAGGTTGCTTTATCAGAACAAGAAATATCGAAAAAAAAAAAATAATATCCTCCAGACCGATTTCGGCCACGGCGGCCAGTCTTAACGGAGACTGACCAACTACGCAGGAGATATTATAGTGGAGAAGTGTGTGCGCAAACACAAGTGCACTCTTACCTAACTCACATGATCCGATGGGACGATAATCCGACACGATCGGAGAGAGATCAGGCGCAGGACCAACGGCTTTACGTGCTTTCCGAGGCACGGGAGTGTCTAAAACCGCCAACTTCCTAACTCCGGGCTGCTATTGAAAAACCCAATAACTGTTTGTTGGATTGAGCCGAGTGATTCGAACTCGAGACCTCATGCACAGCAGTCGCATTCATTACCGCTGCGCCACAGCCTAACCAACTTATGACATCATAAGTTAGTAGCGCTATCTCTCTTTATAACACGCTAGTCACTTATATACCTATTATTTATATTTCACTTTTACTATTTGACATATTTTATTATTGCTATTATTGTTTTACTCCAAAGTTTACCCAAGACGCAGAATTTTATGTTTAAAAATGTTTATGTTTATGTTTTTCCTGTTTATTTCTTTAATTAAGTTTGTTAGTTTAGTTGTAATTATAATTTGCAAGCTGTGGTTTCCTATAATTGAGGGACTATACACGCTAATAATGTTATTATTATTATTATTCCTTTGTTGGAAATCCTTAAATAAATAAATAAATATCTCGTCTTCATGATACACGATAAAAAAATATTGGAATCGTAAAGTAACGAAAGGTTTGACGCCATTACTCCGTGGAATCACAGGAATACCTTATTTGAACATATCTATCAGATTTTATTACCGGCCAGGATTTATTTTTAATTATTTTGTCTATATTAAAAAGTTATTTCTATTCGCAGTCGAAAGCAACTTTTTGTTTTTTTCAGCGTCAATATTCTTTCGTAAACTAAGTACATAATCCCTACTTCGCTTATATAGTTAAGTTAAGTTGAAATAAATATTATTATCAGTAATCTGACACCCACACAAAGCAATTGCTAAAATTGCAACAATAAAACGCAGATGCGCACAACAAGTACTTCCTGACTTATCATACGCCACCTTGTAAGCAGATGCTTTTAAAAAAACAACTCAAAATGGCGCTCGAATCTCGATAAAATAAATTGTTAACACGCCCCCGGCATTTTATCGTAAGATTTTTTATCTTCACTGATTCTATGCGAAAATGTTTCCTGAGTAATGAATATGCAATACTTAGATCGAGCCTAGATACTTTAGAGTTCCTGTTTTTATAAAAAATAAACGTTCGCTACACCACCCACCGCTTAGATGGGCGATAAAACACTTTAGTGCTAGATAAAACTGTATTTATTGAGGGCCTTATACTAATGGGAAGTTTATAAAATTGAAACTCACCTTATATGTATAGAATAAGAGTTATTGGTAAGGTAACCAATACCCCGTTTATTTGGAGATGCGATTTAGTGACTGTGTGTTTGAAATTCGATTTTATATTTGAAAAAGGAATAAAGCTAAACATTTTGAAATTAAAAAAAGAACTTAATTCAAAAATGGATCTGTCCTAGTGATATTAGCATTAAGTAAAAATAAAAACAAATGTATAACGGTCAATTAAAAGAAATGAATATTTCAAAGTTGGAACGCGGAAATAAGAACACAGACACACAGTCTCCGCCACGCATCCCCTACCCATGGAAGATAACAATACACATTGAAACAGATGCCAACTCACTCGCTGCAGTGTCGACCAGCACTCCTCAAGCGTTCGCTCGCTGATGCTCTGCCCTGACCGCGCTTGTTGCTGCATGAAACAAATAAACCAATCAGATGCCAGTTTCGGGTGAATTATTAACACATCTCAAACCAGTAGTAACGCTTCAGTTCGATTTTTAATTATTGACAGATGCTATTCTGCTTTTGAAATCTGACAGCTTGCTTTTTTAATTTAATTGTTCTTGGAAGCAAGACAAGATACTTGAATGCTTTTAAACTGCCAACAGATAATCGTAACTTTAACATTAAAACATTCCATAAAACTAAACGAAATCAGACCTAAGTCTGCATGAGAATTCAGCTGCGGTTACAACGTTACTAAAGGTTCCAGATATTAAATAAAACATTATTAATGTTTATTAATCGAAATAAAAATAAATTGAAAGCATAATTTAACTACGAATCGCAATATTTTATTACATAGAATAATAAAGAAGTAATTAGAAAGAAAAAGAAATATTAATATAATATTTGTTCGGGTTATGAATAACAGTGAGCTTCATTGCTTTTGTGAAACTATAAAATAATCATAAGGGTTAGTGAAATAATATTAAATGTGATAGAAATAAAATATAAAAACGAAGCTCGCTATTCACAAAACGATATACCGCTATGAAAACTCATTCTTGTACCAAAACTACACCCCTTTAGATAAAAAATAATATTGTAGGTACTGCCTGGTCAATCTATTGGCATAACTTTGCGTCCAATTGTGCTCTTTCGGTTCGATTCCTGGATTGGCCAATTTTTATTGATTTTACTGCTATACAATTATTAGAAGCAATACGGATTTTGGAAATGTGACGTCAATCTACAATAGGTATAAAAAAATTTCGTGTCTCTGTGTTTGTGGCTGCACGGCCTCCGAAACGGCTCGACCGACTTTAATGAAATTTTTGTATATTTGGTAGGTATGAAAATAGGTCGTAAAGTATATTTTAGATAGATAAGAAATAATTTATATGGCTGAAAATAGTTTGTCAGGTCAGCAAGTAAGTCTATAAATACTTAGTTGTATGGCTAAAAGTATTTACATATAAGATTTAGTGATTTAGTGTGAATGGAACAGTCACAAGAGGCAGACCTAGGCGAACGTTTCTTGATCAGATCGGAGACGTTCTGGACAAAGGCCAGGTTAAGAGCACCTTAAGCCGGCGAGCGTGCATGAGGAATGTTATGAACGTGAATGAAGCCAGAGAACTGTGTCAGGATCGTAGCAAATGGAAATCCGTAGTCTCTGCCTACCCCTCTGGCAAACAGGCGTGAATCTATGTATGTATGTGTAAATACATAAATACTTAGTAGTATGGACGCTGAGCTAGACTCAATGAAATTGGAACAATTCTCTTATATACATTCACGGCGATTCCAATAGAGATTGGGTAGATATGATCTTAAATAAAGACAGGCGAACTGACTGTGGTTTACTACCTTGTTGTAACTACTACAGTATTTAGAATACTACTATTACTATTCTGTGAAGTCTTAGAATACCAGATACAATTGAAAATGTATTGTGACTGGCCGCCGGTGGCCCGCTGCTACTCAATAGGTTAATAAAGACCAATAACTAACCAACAATAAAATATTTGATTGATTGAGTGATCAGTAACCAAGTATCGAATACGAGACTTAATTCTCGGTAGAAGCGCTTACTTGTCTCTATTCTTTACCGATTGCCGTGTTTTGGCTGTAATTCTAAATGCCGTGTTATTATTAAAAATACCAGTAATCAGGTATCGAACCCGAAACTTGACGCTCAAGCTTTCACACTTAGTTGTCGGTACATTTTAATACAAAAAAACTGCTTATTTTTCTTGAAATATTTGAAGTCATGAGTTATCATAGCAAAAATAAAATAAACTATAAAGAAGATGGAAAGAAAGAAAAATTATAATTACATCGATATTCAGGCTATTCAGGAAATTTACCAGAGCGAAGGGCAACATCGTGTTACGATCGCCTATCGGCGCTTCCCCGGTCGGCGACTGCTGCTGCGGCTGCGTGCGCAAATAATTAAACCGTTATTATTACACATTCTAAACTTAAACTTTAAATTTAGAATCAGAAAACTCGTTTCTAAGTTCGTAATTCAAATAGAATATGGAGTGTTCCAATTTTGAAAATTTAAAGCTATGGTTATTGCAGCCGAATCATCTAGACATAGATTTGGAATTTGGACTCATATTGGGTTTAAAATTTAGAACATAGATATGTAATTTATATCATAGATACAAAATATCGTGTTAAGTAATTGGACAGTTATTTATATTAGATACTTATTATTAATAACCATTCGAAGCAATTTAATTGATTAATACAAGCAACTTGAGAGTTAGGTAACCCTTAACTTACATTAGTAGAAACATAAAACAACACTTACCCATGAACTACGGTTGAGAACCAAAAACTACACAACACTTCGTGCACATGCTGTTAACCAATGGTTAAAAAACGAAAATAATCTTTTAAAACCGCTACAAAACCGTTAAAGTTCAGCCCAGTGTCCACTGAAGTATTCCCATTTTGAAAATAGAATAGTTTTTTATTAGTATTTGAATTATTTACTTTTGAATTTAGAACGACGTTAGATGTCAGTCACAGTCGTCATTATTATATTAGTGAAGTGCTTCATCGATCCGATTTACGGTAATGCTATCGAATACAGTTAAAATATTTTTGTAAATTGTTAAAATGCAGTGGACAAAGTCTAAGCAACAAAAAAACACTTAGGCGTATAAGTAAAAAATAATAAATAATATGGAAAAAGACAGTCACGACATTTAGAGTGAAAAATTATTTACATCGATATTATTGAGTGTTGATAGTAAATTTACCAGCGCAAACGGTACGAGTGATCTCTCGCTCATTGTCGAGTCGGCTGATGGTGATTGCTGTTGCTGCTGATCCCCAAGCGGCGTGAAAAAAACATATTACCTTGTAAATATTTCCGTTATTTTAAAATAGTAATTCTAAAATTCGAATCGTACTTTTAAAATAACCATCAACCGGATTGATTGTTTGTTTGTTCTGTTATTTTTAAATTACTGTTCTACTGAATCTTTTAATACAGTTTCTGAACTAATGTTCCATTCATCTATCGTGTTCTATAAGAATATTTTCTATTGAAACTTATTTTGATTGCATAAGCCATAAAGGATTTCACTTATACGTGTTTTATTACGCAATACATAGCTTCATACTTAAGTAACTCTGTAAATTGTGGTTCTATAGAAAACATTGTAACGCCTTTTAACAATAACACGTTTTAACAAGGAGTATATAACACAATAAATATCATTATTTTGATAACAAGCCCTTGAGTCAACAATAAAATTAATAAATCAAATTTTAATTAGCAATCCGTTGAAAAACTAAACCACAAAAGAGCAACTATGAACCGTTAAATCTCGATTTGCTAAAAAAACCGATGAATACCGAATGAAATAAAACCGGTTCGTTATTCAAACAGAAAAATTCTAAAAACAAAAAAATATTCGTAACAAATAACTGTCAACACCCCTTCAGTGAAACAAAGCAGTAGGAAAAAAATTAAAAATAAAATGATCGCGGCCCTAATCCTGTGCGCCGTGGGAAACGCAAGGTGAACGTATCCGAAACTAATTTAAAATGTAATATTCTTTCGTCTGTTGTTTAAATTTTGAATTAAGAAAGTTATTACTATTTCCTTTTTTATTTTCACTGACTGAAACGTATTTTTCGATTTTAAATTAAGAATGCAAAATGAGAACATAGAAATATAGAGATTATTATTCTAATTCATGAACTAGTCTGTATCGAAATAGATTTAGATGAATATTATACATTTTTATCGGTTTCACTTAGCAATGATTCAAGCTAAATGTTTCAAACCGTTTCACACAATACGTTATCATGCGTAAAACAAAACAGAAAAAAGGAAGACCGGAATTCCTCGCGCCAAAATTGTTTTATCAAAGCTATCCGTGGAATCTACTCATTCAGACAAAGTTCTACCAATTATACTTAGGTTATTCAGACAATTGTAAATAAAAATATACGTTATCGAGACAAAAAATATTACTCAACCCGCCCGTCACAAATAAAATAAACGTAAGACATATGCTCAAAACAAACATTTGTTGAAAATAAAAAACAAATAATCGACGTCGTCGACAAGTTGATCACAGGTAATACAGAAATAATAGAATTATCACAGATTATTGTAATTTACATATCCTTTGTAAAACCGGATGCAACATAAGGACACAAAAACGATTTAATAATAAGTTTGACGCAAGGACCTTAACCCTTTCTTGTGTTAACAAAAGCTTTACAATATGTTGCCTTGGCTTGTATCTTTTTTTTTAAATTTATAAGGAAGGGATCATTCAAATTTGGAACGGGTTTCACCTCGAGTAATCTGAGGTCAGTTGATCAAGAATGTTTGAACAAGATAGACGTGATTTTGTTACATTTATACGTTTTACTGAACACGTGTGATACTAAAATATTATATATTGAAGTTGTTGTGTGGAAATGTTTATTATAAGAACTGTGCGATGGACTTGTAGTGAAAATATTTCAGCTGTTTCCTACTTCAGGTGAGTTTTCACGGCTGTATTGCCGTCGGAAAGCAACGCAAACTTCAAAACGTTAGAAGTTTTGATAAAACGATAACTGTTTGCCCTAAAATAGTATCTAATGATTTAAAATCTGGACATTATTGAATGAAAATAATGTCCTACATTGTTTTTATAGTACACTAAAGTAATTTTCAGGATGTTACTGTACATACGGAACATAAACGAGACCTAGAATATTAATAAAATTAACACTAGCCACTCACCTGAATTTCATTCACCAATTTTTCAGTCATAATTTTGTGGTCGGGTGTCGCTGGCGGCTGCGGCGTCGGGGGAGCCGGGCCTGGCTGGCTGTGGCCCTCCCCGAGCTGGTCCTGGGTGGGAGAGCCAGGCCGGCTTCTGTTCCAGAAGTCTTGCATCTTGAACTGCCGTTGCGCCTCAGCCGCTTGCTGCAAAGTTGGTATGTGGAGAGATAGAGGGGCAGCGCGAAGGTCTAGCGCGCTGCCACCAGCAGAAGCCTCGTTGTTCCCTTCGGCCGCTGTCATCTTGAACGAGTTCTGGAGCCAGCTGGCCACGAAGTTGTCTTCTTCTTTGGGAGGATCCAGGAGTCTCGGGAACGGCGGCGCGGCGCTCGGCTCGAATGCGCCCTCGCCGCCGACTTGCTCGCCTTCCTCGGCTATTTTCGGTACTTTAGCCTCCCTCGGTGAGCCCTCCTCTACCGCTTCCGTCTTCCGATACTCATGGAGGTCCCTGTACCTCTCCTGCAGCGCTAGGGATATGTTCTCATTGAAGTATTTCAACATTAATTCCAGTTTCGGACGTATCGTCACAATGAGGACATGCGATCGCTCGCGGTTCTTTTAATTCACACTCTTTCCGTATTCCGGGCCCGATGTCTTCGGCGGTACCGCGGATCTGCAATACAACAATCTCTTTAGCCAAAGAGAGCGACGCGGCGGACCGGCAAAACAAAAAAAAAATAATCGCAAAAAGTTAACGCGGCGTATGTGTTTTATTTTTTTTCGCGGCCGAGACACCCCCGGAAAAGCGAAGTCGTGCCGTGGAAAGCGGAAACGAGACCTTCTTGAGACGCGGGCGGGCGACGACTAACTTCTTGGTGGAAAACTTGAGCGTCGCGACGCTTTCTTGCGGGGTGGGGCGGACGCGCGCGCCAGCCGAAGACGCCGGCCCAACTAGCAAGACGCGGCGCCGCCCCCGCCGCCTTAGACGTAGCCAAGAACATCCCCACCGACGCCGGGCGCACGCGCCCCGCGTTTTTTCCGCGGAAAAATGCGTCCGGTCAAGGAAAAGACGCGCGGCCGGCAGCGAGCGGCCGGCGTGTGAGCGCCTCGAGCCCCGCGCCCCGCACACCCCCGCACCTCCACTCGGACACAATTTCCCCAAAAACGCATGACAGACCACTCGGACTACGGCCGAAATAAGAACTATTAAAAAGGGCGCTAAGGACGCCGCAGGGTGGTCGCCCCTCTCGCTCGCCCGACCCCGTTTCTATCCCACCCTTGCATGCGAGAACGGGACGGGTAGAGCTCCCCATTTTTTTCTAAGCCGCTATTAGTGAGGGAGGAAATGAAAAAGAATGGGTTTCTTTGTGATTTTTTCTTAATGACGTCTGTCTTGCTCGCACTTAAGGGTTTTGTATAGCGCTGTTTCGGGTGGAGTTTTTAAGCATTTCTTTTCAACGCCTCTTTTACTATTGTGATATTTTTTTTAATGTTCAGGCGGGGCTTAGCTCATGGGGTATTAGCCAACGGTGTTATTGTGGATTCAATTTTCCTGTTTTTTACCTAAACTTGAGGAAATGAGTTGCGGAAGTTTTTCCACCTCCCTTGTAGATACTTTTACTTCTTTTATACCTAAAGTTATTTATCCGGAGAAAGGACATTTTTCATACGATCTTTTATTTTTTTTCAGGTACATTATGACTTAAATGAGAAGTCTTAGGAGAAAGACTTGAATTTATTAAGTCTTAGTAAGAAGTAAAGGTTCGTATCTAAGACAAAGGTTCTGTTCGCGACCCTTCGCATCGCTCGTAGCGTTTTCTCGGCGAATTTTCTTTTCGCTACCCCACGACAGATGGCGTAGCGTACTACGTAAACTGATTTAGACATACATCTAATGTAATTTTCTACAATAAAAGTAGAAATTCTGTATATTATTAATCAGAGAAATATTACATAGATACTATATAGTTGAATATTTATTAGGTTTAATATAAGCATCTTATTAATTCAAGTTCATTAATGTGTGCCACTGTCTATGTGAATATTATGATTATGTTGTTCGAAATGATGTTGAAGACATATAATTTAGAGTTTTGGCTCACGTGAAAATCAGTATTATATATTTATATGAATATATATGAAATATTTGACTCTATTTAATTTGACTGTAGTCACGGTCGTCTTGTTATTATTTCTGTTACATAGTAAGGCGCGACTCGCCCAAAATCGTTTTCTTAGTAAACATGGTATAAGAAATTTTAAATAGAAAAATACAATTTAGTATTGCTTAACATCTCAAAATTACAGAAATAAAAATAAATCATCGATGATTATCGACTGTCTAACATTCTACTATTTTCTTACATAGTTATAAATTCATCGTTTTAAATCCTATATTCCAATATTGACGGAGTATTGGTATTATAGTTATTATAACAATTTTGATTTCGATCAGAATATTATAAATGATAACTAAAGAATAACAGCGATCAAAGCGCCGCCTACAGGACGTTATCCTAATCTTTGGAAATTTGTTAACGCTTTATCGAAATGAAAGTTATTAAAGTACTGTATGTAGCAATTGTATGACCTTATATAAACAAATTTTGTTAAAATATGTATCCTATTAAATTTTAATATAGTTTAGTTACACGCACTATTTTATATTAAAAATGAGATACTATTAGACTATTGTGTTCAAAAACTCCACTTCGGATAAAAGTTGTATTTTTTTTATAATTATATTTGGATATTCACTGAATTACCTCTATATTGCATTACTATACAGATACCTATGTGGTAGTAGTTCAATATATTTTTAATAATGACTGAATAATTTTAAACTAAGAATATTTATTTTTAAAAATCGAATTCGACTATTCCATAAAAGAAATACCTATATTGTATATTTACCCATTGTAATCTATATTTTTAAACTAAGAACATTTTATTTATACAATTTAAATCATGACTATTTTTGAAAAATGAATTCGACTATTCCGAAAATGAAATAAATCGTGTCTTTACCCATAATAATCGTTTTTTTTTATTGCATTATATGGTTTTGACCCGCCCATTGCAGTCTAAAGAGTAACAACAAGTCATTAACAAGTAAGACAATGTATAATGACATAATAGGCAGGAGGGGCAGGGAGTGACAAGCCATGGGAGTGACTTTTCACGGTGAGTGACCACGTAGGTAAGAAGTGGCCAGAAAAATTACCTACAACGATTGATGTCTGTATTAATCATATGTATAATCTATGATTGTATATTTTGTTGTTAGTAATTTTATTGTTACCGACGTTAATTTGGTTTTTGTTATGTAATCTATACTAATATTATAAAGCTAAAGAGTTTGTTTGTTTGTTTGAACGCGCTAATCTCAGGAACTACTGTTTCGAATTGAAAAATTATTTTAGTGTTGGATAGCCTATTTATCAAGGAAGGCTATATTACATCACGCTACGACCCACGGGATCGGCGCAGTAACTATAAATGCGGGTGAAACGGCGGGCACATTTAGTAGTTATGTATGTCTTATTTCTAGTACAATGTATTTTGAATAAAGCCTATATTCAAAGTACATTGTACTAGAAATAAGACACATAATGGTAATGTACTAAGTGAGTTTTCTATGTGTAGTAAATTTGAAACTATAAGAAAATTACTTAGGGATTTATGTAAACTATTTTGAAACTAAACAACATTTTTGAATTTTGAAATTATGATCTAGTCTACACTTTTAGCGTCTACTGTTTTCTCTATTACTTTTTTTGAAACTTATATCCTATCCAAATGTTCATAAAGGCAAATTAACTGTTTAGCTTTGAAAACAACAACATTTCTTTCATTTTAATAAAGAAACAGATACACTTTTGCATTTCAATTATACTTTACCGATCCGGTCATGTATTAAAATGCAGTACAAATGATTGCTAAGAAGTTAAACGAAATTATAACCAGCTGAACTATATAAGAGGTTACCTCTGCACAGAAATAAAGATTTAATTACTTTGATATATATGCATATCGATTGAAAACATTAACAAATATCTATATATAAAAATTAAATACAATAATTAAATTTCCAATGCTCGGCTCGACTTCTATAAGAACCTCTAAATTATTGTGAAAAGGGTTCTTACAAAAGCGAAGTAAAGGGTGCGTATCTAAGTTGGGTTCACATCTAAATCGTGGTTTGTATAGAAGTTGGGTTGATATCTAAACAGTGATTTGAAGTATCACCTATATTAGTTTAAGTCTGTTTTAGAAATATAATTAAAAATAGACTTTCGTTGAGTGATCATTACTGTTACTTAATTTATAATAAACAAAGAGAGAAGATTTATGTTTTCGTTGTATATTCTTTCACCATTAAAAGCGATCATAATTATATGCTTAGAATACCAGGAGTATAATTAACTCAATGAAAAGGAATCAAGAAAGGAATGGCAGAGTATGTGCCTATGAAACTGTTATTTATATATGTTCTTTTGAATTGGATTTTATTTTAGTACGAATGTGTCAGGGTTGTATCTACTGAAAATCTGTAGCCTCTACCTAGCCCCCCCGAGAACCAGGCGTGTCTATATGTATGTATATTGCATAGGTATATCTTTAATTAAGTTATAACTGTGAATGGGAGTTTGTTTGTTACTTTTTCACGCCTTAACTGCTCGACCGATCATCATGAAGTTTCGCATACACTTTGTCAGGGTAATAGAAAAAGACTTAGGGTACATTTTTGGTTTTGTTAGGTGCTTTACTACATTTACGCAAGCGAAACCGCGGAAAAAATCTAATAAAACTATTTCAATTTCAATTTCAATTCCAATGCTTTATTGCTCTCCATATGTAATTACATGTTGTTACAAAAAATAATACAATAGACCAAATATGGACCCTGCCGGGCACGGCATAGATAGAAGAGGAGAAAGGAGGAAGCCACTGGTATAATTTTTTAAATATTGCAGCAATAAATAAATTAAAATTAAGTAAATGGAAATAAGTAATCAAAAATTTAAGTAGGTACCTAAATTCTATTTTCAATTTGTTTATTTTTTATTTATATTTATATATCTAATAATATTATGAATTTATTTAAAAACTATGTTTTAAATTATTGTAGGTATATTAAATTAGTTTGTAATTAAAGTTTGTCATTTAGATATTCATTTATGTTGTAATAGCTTTTGTTGAGGAGAAATTGTCTTAGTTTATTAATGAAGCTGAACTATATTTATGTACACATAAAAGTAACCGCGATATAAAATCTCATAAGCTCAAATAGCAAGCAAAAACGCATACTCAAACAGCCAACAGAAATATACCCTAACAAAAAAAAGTCCTACAAAATGAATACCAGGACTTGAGACTAATTTAGTATTACATAGAAACGAATAAAACGATGCGTGTAGAAGATCTATCACAGATACAGACAGACCGATTTATATAGTTTTAGTGTAGGGCTGGTCACTAACTGGGCAGATGGTGAAGTGGTTAGACTGCCAGTGTGACGAGTGTGGTTTGGGCCCCCGCAAGTTTTTTTATTATTTTTTTATAGTGACACGGCAATGTGATTGAAACGGACCTGATGGAAAGCCCAATTACAGTCCAGAGACAGTGACGACGAGGAGAAGATAAATGTCTTCGTCAGTGTCAAGCCGGTCTGACCAGATGCTTCTTCACACTACGTTTGATGGATCCAATGTCGTAGAAAGGAGGAAACACATGTGCCGGAAGACCATTCCAAAGTTGTATGGTACGATAAGAAGGAATTGCTGAACCTTTTCGTGCGAGACAGGATTGTGCTAACCGTCCATCCGTGGTTACGAAGACCGGCACGTGTGGTTCTCAAAAGGAAGGGGTAAGGTGGGATGAGGTCAAATAACTCTTCGGAGCATTCGCCATGATAGAGGCGATAGAGTACGCTAAGGGACGCAATGTCTTTACGAAGTTGTAGCGGTTCGGTGTCCTTTGTAACCTGGCTGTCGATTATACGTACGGCAAGTGACAAAAAATTATGAAACCCACAAATAGTTTTCCCGAGTCTGAGTGTTTTTTGTGTCGGTTGTGTTAATATCAATATAAGTCCTCAGAAACATTTTTCTACAGAATATACCACGGGGAGTGCTCTGAAGAGTTATTCCACCTTATCCCGCCCTCCCCTTTCCTATCCAGAACGACGCGTGCTGGGCTCAGATGCCATCCTTACACGGTAGAGTCGATTAGAGCGCGTACCAAAAAGTTTGGGTCCTCATATCTCTGCCGAACGACCAAGGCATGGAATTCTCTGCCAAGGCACGTGTTTACTTCTTCCTTCAATCCTGGGTTCTTTAAGCGGGGCGTGAAAAAGCATCTTCTCAGGCCGTCAAAGTAGAGATCTCAACATCGCCTCGGCTACTGTGGGGGCGATGTGGAGGCCACTGCTCTTAGACCACACGACTGCTTATCATCAGGTGGAGTGTGGTCATTTTGAAAAGCAAAATAAAAAAATAAAAAAAACCCAGAGATGTTTTTGGTGTGGGAGTAGTGTTTTTATTTTATACTACCAAAGTGGCCAACTAGCATACCTGATGGTAAGTGGTCACCGTAGTCTATAGACGCCTGCATCATCAGGGGCATCACTTGCGCGTTGCCAACCATGTAAATACCTTTTAACATCCTTTTTGAAGAAACCCATACTGTAGTCTTGTGGGAAAACTTCGGCAGGGAGTTCATTCCACAATCTGAGCGTCCGCGGGAGAAAATTCCTTTGGAACTTTTAGTGTTGTTTTAAAAGATAAAACGTAATTGTGCTTTTTTATTTTTATTTATTGACGTTGTTGGCAGACGAGCAAGTGGCCCACCTGATGGAAAGTGGTAACCGCTGCTCATGGACTTCATCAATGTCAGGACACAGCGAAGCCGCTGCCTACCGTGAAAGAAGAACTCTCTTTAAACCTCGTTTGAAGAATGACATATCATAGCGCTCGGGAAACACCGCGTGGGAGAAATGATCGTGGGGGACTTTACAAACATTCAATCAACTGACACAAAAACATCCAGACCAGACAGGATTCTTTTTGGATCACACAACACTGAGTGTAGTGGTGAGGCGACTACTTAAACCTAATCCTAATCCTAACTAATATTGTTTGTTTGTTTGTTACCTTTTCACGCCTAAACCACTGAACCGATCATTCTGAAATTTTGCATATACATTTTCAGGTGTACAGAAACGGACATAGGCTAATTTTCATCCCGAAAAAAATTACTGTTCCCGAGGAAAACAAAAATAACGTTCTTATGATAATAGATGGCGCCACGTGTCGTTCGAATCATGATTGAATTATATTATTACAAGCAGAGTACAACCCGAATTGATTGTCGAATTCTAAATTAATGCGAACGAAGCCGCGGGCAAAAGCTAGTTTCACCATATAGTTTAAAATTTTAAGGGCTTGTCCCACCACCTCCAAATAGCATTTATCTATAAGATAAAAGTCTTGTCATCTCTCTTCTTTAACCTAACAAGAGCGAGATAGCATGCGATTTATCTTTTGGATAACTTTTACTTGTTAGTTGTGGGACTGGCCATTACCGTCTACGTTTTTAAACTCTGCTACTGGAATTCCTTGACAGAAAAACTAAATAACACTTTGTCTTACCCGGGAATTGAACTTGAGACCTACACAGCAGTAGGCACCTCTGCGGCACCGAGACAGTGCCTATTAAAGATTTGGTGAATGTCAGTTCTAAACGAGGGCAACCCTATTGGACCCTGACAGTTAAAAGCGAGCGTTATCTTTAAGTAAGTGGTAAATATTCTAGCTTAAGTGAATACTGTTTTAATAGCGCCATTTTATAAATCTGTTGATTGGAGAAGAGAAATTTTAAGAGTGTCGAGAGAAAAATACGCACTCCTAATCTGCTAAGTCCTAGAATACCAGACGTAGTTAAAAATCTATTGTTTCTAGTCACTGGTGTGCCGCTGCGACGACTTAATGTAATACGATAAATAATTTCTAGGTTTCATTTTAATAATTAGTAACATATTCCTAACGAATATTATAAATGCGAACGTGAGTTTGTTTGTTTGTTACGCTTTCACGCCTTAACTACTCGACCGATTATCAGAAAATTTCGCATACACGTTTTAAGGAGTACAGAATAGGATATAGTATATATAATAATAAATAATAAACCATTTATTTGTCAAAATATGAGTACACAAATGATGATAAAATACGTGGTAGTTCTGTCCATATTCTGCAATTAAATGGCGTACAAATGTTTTTTGGATAACAGTTAGGTAAATTTATCTGATACATTCTTAATTTCTGTGAGCTTGTTGTTGTTTCGATATATTTTATATTATTAATTTAACAAATTAGTCGAAGAATTAGATAGTGATTCAGAATATCGAATAAGAATAGTAAAATGCAAAATGTCAGTTAAATCATCAAGTAAACTAGGCTACCTTTTATCCAGAAAAAAGTACTGTGCCCGAGGCATGACGTCATAATCTACATTTACGTAAGCAATCTAATACTCTATACAACAAATGAAATCAAAGAAGTTTTTATTTTTATTATAGAAAGATAGAACCAGACTAGGTATAATTCACGTGTCACGGAGGACTTCAATCATTTAAACAACATACACATAGAACATCTAGACCTCCACCATTATCTGAACAAATAATGATGGATCACTCAAACTTTTGCCCTGTATGGGATTCGAACTGCACAACTCAACAACACTCGATTGCGGAAGGGAACCACAAACCAAAACATCTGTGTAGGTATATATTTTGTTGATTTTCTCAAAAAGCGCTGCAACAATTTCGATAATATTTATATACTACTACCTACTAAACAAAAAAATAATCATCAATTCATAATTGGCGAAATGATCACGTATTGAAAATACAAAAAAGAAACCGAATTGAGAACCTCCTCCTTTTTTGAAGTCGGTTAAAATATTCGGGTTACACATATCGCTAATTGCGTTTTAGGGATGAAACTACTACCGTCTAATGCGGACATTTTTAAACTGCAAATGAAGATTACCTAACAAAGATTAACTTACTGCTCGATATGGAAATAAAAGCTGATACTTCACGATAGCTGATGAGAGCATACGCAAAATGCCATTGGAACAGCAATGTCATATTGAAGATAGATTTCAGTTATTTTGTCACCAGCCTCGGTAGCGCAGTAGGCAGCGCGTAAGTCTCATAATCTTAAGGTCGTGAGTTCGATCCTCACCCGGGGCATTTCTTTTTGAATTTTTTACCACTGCAGTATAATTTCAAAGCAAGTAGCTATACGTTCTTTGCAAACAACTAACAGACACAAATTAGATTCGAAATTATTACTACTATTATTGTCCTGTTTGGGATTTGAATCCACAACATGCAACGGCAAGGTGGCCGCTTGCTTTGTGCAGTCAAGATTGCCTCTTTTATTTTTGAAATATTATCAATGTGCTTTCTACTAGACGCAAGGCCGCGCAAAAAAGCAAATGACCTATAGACCCTACGACTGTTTGAATTTAAATGTTGGTACGAAACCTCCGAGTTGTCCTAAATTCCTTGCAAATAATATTATAATAATACTTACATTGTTTTAGGGGGCTTCACACAGATTACCAGGCCTAGTGTAGACACCAGTCTCCCACAAGGGTCTTTTGTTTTTATTTAAGTATTTCAATTATATTTTAAGTTACCTTTGTGGAAGAGAAAAATAAATCATTATTATTATTATTATAAGTCTTTCTAACAATGCCAAAAATTCATTTATGAAATAGTCCGAACAGCGGCCTAATGTTTATTTTAAAGAAAGAAATTTGGAGATTCTTCTTTCTTTTTTCTTCATTTGGCTCGAAGTTTTAGATAGACATTTTCATGGAAGACCTACAGTATCATAGTAATAAGTTACCGTGGATGGTATGCGTCAATGGCTCGTATGGTCGTAATGTGAGTGGAATACAGCTCTGTTTACCCCTTCAGAGATATAGTCGTAAGACTATGTATCTAATAATTATGAGAATAATCAATAATCATGGTCATTGAGTAGACTAGTTTTAGAGTCTTTTTATTTTTTGCTCGTCAAAATGACCACACTCCACCTGATGGTAAGCAGTCGTGTGGTGTGTGTATATGTCGAGACCGCGAATTGGCAAACGTAAAGTTCTTCTGACTCGGTGAACTGAATACCTGAAGAATGTGACTGGTGAATCAAAGACCTGGAGATTGGGATAAAATAGATGTGTAAGACGGAAGACTAGGTGTTGAAGAGGTAATTCGTATGGCCAGCAGTGGACTAATACAAAGCTAATTTTATTAGAGACGGCTTCATTTCTTACATTTTCACATTTTCAAATTGCTTTGCCAATTTTGATTACATTTGATTTAGAGATAAGCCATTAAAAGAGTTGCCCGTGATCTAGTAACAATAATAACATTTTTGTCCGTATCTTACATTGTCACGACTAAATTGCTGAAATGATTTTGATGATATTTGATTTGAAAATAGGGCATAAATAGCCTTGCCCGGGCTAAGGTTATTTATAGGTTGTTAAAAAGACTTACGAAATTTGTGAGTAACTGCTGGTCAAAATATAAATATATGTTTTAATTATTGTACGTTATACGTAGTAAAAATAGAACTGTCTTTTTGTCTAAAACATCACCAGCCTCGGTAGCGCAGTAGGCAGCGCGTAAGTCTCATAATCTTAAGGTCGTGAGTTCGATCCTCACCCGGGGCATTCCTTTTTGGGCGCTCTTTAACCGTAAAGTATAATTTCTACTATATCTATATATTAATACGTGAAGCGAAAACTTTGTACCCCTTATTACGGAAATTGGGCGGACGGAGGAGTATGAAATTTCGTACACTTATAGTTTATAGAGAGAAGAAGTGACGAATCCTAATATTTATATAAAATATGTATAATAGATACATTAAATTAATGAAAAAACACTACACGCACACAACCATGCATTTGACACACGCAGTCGAAGCGCGTAATTATGGTTACATATATATATAAATATGCGAGTATAATGACATGACATAATATATATCAGTTGGTCAAATTTCGAGCACTAGGCGACCGCTAGTTATTATAAATATGCTATCAAACTTCGTTTGGCTTACTAAATAGCCTGATTTTGTTTATCCGAAAATCGAACCCGTGATCTTAAAACTGTAAGTTGTGTAAGAATGTATAGTAAGTATTTGACGTAAATCTAAAACAATTATTTTTCGTTGATGTAATAATTGAAGACAGTTGAAATAATACATATAACGAAATATATATGAGCGGAATACATATCTACCTATCCTTCTAGGAATATAGACAATAGCTATGTATTCTATACATAATAATAATTTCAGCCCTGTATTAAACTGTCCCACTGCTGGGCACAGGCCTCTTCTCAGTGTGAGAATGGTTAGGCCATAGTCCACCACGCTGGCCCAGTGCGGGTTGGCAGACTTCACATATCTTTGAGAACATTATGTAGAACTCTCGGACATGCAGGTGTTTTCCTTCACCGTTAAAGCGAGCGATAATTAACTATTTAATACGAAAAATCAGAGATGCGTGGCTTGGGACCGAACTCGAGACCTCTGCGTGGCAATCCAATGCTTTCTCACTACACAATTTGTATTCTATAATGTGTACATATATAATATATATACTAGATGTGCCCGCGGTTTCACCCGCGTTTATGATTACTGCGACGCCCCCGTAGATTGTAGCGTGATGTTATATAACCTATAGCCGTCCTCGATAAATGAGCTATCCAACACTAAAAGAAAATTAGTAGATTATAGACCATGACTTTTAACAGGAGCCATTGGACTTATAACCTTAGTAATATCCTAATCCTAACTTCCTAAACCTAATCCTAATCCTAACTAATATTATAAAAGCGAAAATGAGTTTGTTCGTTTGTTACCTTTTCACGCCTAAACCACTGAACCGATCATCCTGAAATTTTGCATATACGTTGACAGGTGTACAGAAACGGACATAGGCTACCTTTCATCCCGAAAAAAATTACTGTTCCCGAGGAAAACAATAATAACCTTGTTATGATAATACATGGCGCCACGTGTCTTTCGAATCATGATTGAATTATATTATTACAAGCAGAGTACAACCCGAATTGATTGTCAAATTCTAAATTAACGCGAGCGAAGCCGCGGGCAAAAGCTAGTAGTATATAGTTAAATGATTTCATAATTTAAAATTTAATATTTCTTGGATATATAATTATTATTTTAACAATATATCAATGATGACGAGATGTATGTCGTAAATGAACTCTTCAGGATAAACATATAATTTTAGTTAGAATAGGTTTACGATGAGAAATAATCTTATTTATTGTTTCTGAAATCTTTGTTTTTATCTGTTTTTTTCATAGAAGTTTATCTGCTAATATTGAAATTGGAGTAATATGACCTCCAATAAGAATTACACCATTTAATCCTTTTCAAATTACTTTTTAGTTAATACTATTATTTTAATTAGTTCAGGAGTTTCTGTAACTTGAGCTCATCATGCTTTAAAGAAAATAATAATTCTCAAACAACTCAAGGTTTGCTTATTACAACTAGCGGTTGCCTAGTGCTCGAAATTCAACCAAAGTTTGCCTGTAAGATATTGCTGACATATGTTATTATATATTGACATACGTAACCATAGTTACGCGCTTCGACTGCGTGTGTCTAATGCATAGTTGTGTGCGTGTAGTGTTTTTTCATTAATTTAATGTATTTGTAACGCATATTTTATATAAATGTTAGGATTCGGTCCTCCTTCTCCATATAAACTTTAACTGTGCTAAATTTCATACTGCTCCGTCCGCGCAATTTTCCTAAAAAGGGGTACAAAGTTTTTGCTTCACGTATTAATATATAGATTCTTAGAGTTTGTTTGTTTGAACGTACTAATCTCTGGAACTACCAGTCGGATTTGAAAATTCTTTTAGCATTTGATAGATAAATTCTTGTGGAAGGACTGGATAGATTTTAATAATTCTTTCACCATTAGAAAGCTTCTTTATCCAGAAGTGACATAGGCTATATAATATCACGCCACGAGCCACGGGAGCGGAGCAGTGTTCGTAAACGTGGGTAAAGTGATTAAATAAAGGCGAGCATTGTGGATGGGTCGACTACAGCTGTTGAACGTTTCATTGTTACTTTTATATTAAATTGCACAATATCCGGCCGTATTGCACATACACGAGTAAGATAGCATTACGGCATTACTCTTAAGGGATAGGCAGGAGTGTATTGTGATCAAATTTTGTTAATAACATTACAACTTATATAACTCGGGTTCGATTCCCGCACAAGTCAAACATTTGTGTGCATGGATATAGATGTTTGTCTTGGTCTGGGTGTTTCTATGTATAATATGTATTTATTTACAAAAAAGTATATGTATGTTTACCCAATGTTTAGTACCCATAGTACCAGCTCTGCTTAGCTTGGGCTAGATGGTGTTGTGTGTATGTGGTAGAATTTATTATTATGTTTATCTTATCACATGTATTTTCTGACATATTACATTAGGAAAATACCTATTTTAAGGTCCAACGTGAAGAGGCCCTCCGAGAGTTTTAATCAAAGGTGGGATGGAATACCTGCAGCGGCACTAGCCGCAGCAGGCGTAGGACTAGTGCTACGTATGTCGGTATATACTTTCATATGCATTTAGTAAAAAGCTGTTATTTTGACATTACAGACACTTCAATTTTATTTATATGTAGGTATATACTATTATCATTAATCAATAAATAAACAAAGACGTACCATAAAGGCTACTGGCCTTCGAAATACTCGTTCTATATATTAATTATTATCTTTAAATATTCAATAGCTATTGAATCAAAAAATGATAAAACGATGTGTCATCTGGTTCGGTTCCCGCGCGAGTAATTTTAGAACACGTTATTGTTTAATGGTAGGTTGTATGAGTAATGGCTTTAACATCAGAAAGTATAACAGGTTTGATGTCTAGATTAAAAAGGCCTCTTTATTTTACACTTGTATATCTCCAATGGTATCCACGTACATATAGTTTTTTTTTATACAACTATGGTGGCAAACGAGCATACGGCCCACCTGATGGTAAGTGGTCACCGTAGCCTATGGACGGCTGCAACACCAGAGGCATCACTTGCGCGTTGTCGACCCTTTAGGAAGGGAAGTGGGAAGGAGGAGCGGGAAGGGGGAAAAGAGTGATTGGGCCTCCGGCACTTTCACTCACCGAACGAAACACAACAGTAGGAATACTGCTATTTCACATCGATATTCTGTGAGAGGGTAGTCATTCCCCGGTCGAGTCTGCCCATTCATGCTGAAATCAGCGAGGCTCTACTACTCTAATTTAGGTCTCATTTGATAAAAGCATCATCATCTCGCAAGAAGACTTATTGCCGTATACCGGGCGTATTTATAGATACCGAATAGCTTCTGCGAACTACCTAAGAAATCCTTAATAACGCTTTGTTCGACCTGGGTATTGAACACAGAACCTCATGATAGCATATAAGTAAATATAAGCCCCGATCTCTCTCCGGTCGTGTCGGATTACCGTCCCATCGGATCATGAGAGTGAGGGAACAGAGAGTGCTCTTGTGTTTGCGCACACGCTTGTGCATTATAATATCTTCTGCGCAGATGGCCAGTCTCTGTTTAGATTGACCGCCGTGACCGAAATTCGGTCTGGAGAACATAATTTATATATAAATATAAGGCACAGAAACAACGAGGCACCATTTTTTATATTAAATATAGTTATTAAATAGCTTATACGGCAATAGTCCATTGGTTTATGTTAGTTTGTCTTCAATAAGGAATTTTTAAATTCGATTCTCATCTGATGTAAGTATACCAACTTCAAACATGAGCTAAACTAATAGAAAATACGTATAATTTGAAAACTCAATTCTTGTTTTCTTTTTAAAAATCTATCAAAGCTATCGACCATATTTTTTGATTTCGTAATGCTGCTGAGAATTTCCTAAAACAAAACCTAAGAACGCTTCATTCGTCCTGGCAATCGAACTTGGGCTCTCACGACCATCATTCAAAAACCCACTGGACCTACGACGCAATTTAAATTATCAAACTCAAGATATTTCACAACAGCAAACTACAAGAAACGCAATCTCATATTGGGTCCATTGTACCCATCAACAATCATCACGAAAGGGTTAACAAAAATAAAACTCATCTAAAAAAACAGAACAAATGTCATTGAAAAATCATAACCCTTTCACAAACTAGATGTAACGCAACACTAGACAAGTCTTTCAACAATTCGTTCTACACTTAACACTGCAAAAAACCATAAAGGGCCCATTTGACCCTTAAATTTATGCAAATCAACGTTACATTCTAAAGGTGTGTAAGGGTACTAATAATGTCGCCATTTTTTGTTTCTAAATTCAAAAAACAAAAAGAGAACCGGTTGGTTTATACCTTTTGTTGTATATGGGAACGGATCATAGACAAGATGGATAGATAATAGAGTATAGAGTTTTGTTTCTAAGACTTGTTAGTCGTGAGAAAATGATGTGGAGAGATAGAATAATTATTTAAAGCAGACATGATACTGTTATGAGTGGGGTGGGTAGAGGTGCCAATGTAGCGTATTTCCCGGGACTTGCCGTGTTGTTGGAGTTTGTTTAAATGTCTTGTCGGGACAGGACTTGTCTTGTATTTGGATAAAATGGGTGGCATACAATTATCCTAACTTGAGTTTTCCTGAGCAGTTTCCAGTAAAACGGCATTAGCCTCGTCTCCTATTAGGTAGATACTAGCTATGATTGTACGTATGGTTGTCTTAAGACCATGTAAATATGTTTTTATTTAAGACTGCGACGAGCGTAAGACAGATAATGACAAAGCTCGTGCGGCGCATATTCAAATCGGCGCGCGGCCGCCATAGTAAAATTGTATGAGGATTTGAAGTGCATTTTTTAAAAATATGTATCTTTATTGTCAGCCAATAACTTAAATATTAGGGACGGACACATTGTAATATAACTATTTATGTTTGATTTCTACTGTTATAATCTAAAAATCAAGTAACACGAGCTTACGTTGTTGGATTTTTCGTGCAAATTTACGTAATTTTGTAGGCGAAAATATTAATTATTTTAAGTTTTTTACACGGAGTAATTGTAAACACATTCATTGTTATGGTAAATGTATATTTTATATTTGTATTAAACAAAGAGTTTTGATTTTATACCCTTAACAGTGACCGCCTTTTTTGGCACATTTCGCTCGGCGCAGTCTTAAACTAGATTTTACTACCGACATTTGGTTTTTAAGAAAATATTTAAGCCGTGCAATTTAACGAATAACTGCTAATTTGAGGAAACTGTTATCATCATCATCACATATTTTATATAAAAAATATAAGAAGATTTTTGACCTACGTAAAAAAATATATGTTTGCCGGCCTCGGTGGCGTAGTGCTTAGTGTAACCGACTGCCACGCCTGAGGTCGCGGGTTCGATTCCCGCACAAGTCAAACATTTGTGTGCATGAACATGGATGTTTGTCTTGGTCTGGTTGTTTCTATGTATAATATGTATGTATTTACAAAAAAAAAGTTTATATGTATGTTTATCCATTGTCTAGTACCCATAGTACAAGCTCTGCTTAGTTTGGGCTAGATGGTGTTGTGTGTATGTGGTAGAATATTATTATTATTATTATTATTTAATGTCCGGGTTTAATTTTTTTACCGCACTATGAACAAATACTGTGTCGTGGGGTCTAAACAAACATTGAAACAACGGACACAAGGAACACTTAGACTCTGAAGAACAATTTGCAACACACATTTTTGTCCCATGTGAGATTCGAACCCACTCGTCGCAGCGACAAAGTGACCACTTGAAACACTACGCCATCCTAGTGCTGTAAGTATAAGGATACTATGGATGCATTTACTATACAAAATAATACTTAACTACTGTAAAAAAAGATTAACTAGCAAATATAAAACGAAATACAGAAGATCCGAATCTTCTTCTTCTCCCTAGCCTTTATTAATCCCAAGTCACGTGGGGTCGGCTTTCTAGTCTAACTGGATTTGACTGGATATCAGTTTTTACACGGAGCGACTGCTATCTGACCTCCGCAACCAGAAGGCTAACGATACCCTAAGGCTAGACCAGTGTCAGGATACTAGAGGGCACTGAAGTCCCAATAACGACTGCCATAGATGTTCATGGCAGCCGGGACCGACGGCTTAACGTACTCTCTGAGGCACGGAGCAGGCGATAATTGTCAATCAATACGAACATATTTTCTAAAAGTCATATAACTTCCGAAATTCAGAGGTGCGCGACGTGGGTTCGAACCCGAGACCCTCTGCATTGCAGTCTGTTGGTCTCCCCAAGGAGCTATCGCTGCTGTACGAAAGACCCGAATAAGTATCATTAAAATTATATCAAAGACGCTACCATTAAAAATCAATTACAAAATCAAGAATGACATACGTCGAAAATAAAATCTAAATACAACTCAAATAGAGGAACGAGAGGGTTGAAAAAGTCACGGGGGTCGAAACGACCCACCCGCTCACGCACCGCGACCTATTTTTAATCATTTTTGGAAGAAATCGTGAAGGGTTAAGATTGAATAAGTGGAAAAGGCTTCTTTATGAAATATTTTTGGCTTCTTTATTTTGGTGATGGACAATGAAAATTATTACGGATGCTTTGTTGGTCCGGGATATAAGTTTATGCATATATCCCATATCTGACAATGACATTGATGTCTTCTCTATGAAATTTTTATCATTCAGATACGTCCTATTCAGTAAAGCATTTTAATTTTTCAAATCTTTTTTGTATTATTATTATAATTATATAGAGGAAATATCTATGATATACATAGTTACACTTATCGATTTGTGGTTTATCTAATTTTTAGAGTCGCTGTTACATTTTCACCATAAATAAGTAGTCTCTCTAAAAATGTTAAATTAAAAATATCTCAACTACAAAACATTTTAATTACACAGTTGGTATATTTAAATTATAAATAAATAAATGAATATGTTAGCGACTGATCGTAGTGTCCTGGTTTCGGTCGCAACGAGACGCTTTCTTTTTTGTCCTGGCACCATAATTTCGAAAAGTCATATAACTTCCGACAATCAGAGGTGCGCGACGTGGGTTCGAACCCGAGACCCTCTGCATTGCAGTCTGTTGGTCTCCCCACTGAGTTATCGCAGCTTATAAATATAATAATTTTAAAATAATATAGAATAAAAAAAAATAATATAAAAAAGCCTTTTCCTGTTAACTGATCAGAACATTATTGATGCGAGAATGCCGTGCGTGTGGAACACAACGGAACAGACTTGTGTGTCTGTTTGTGTGATCGATATCTAACGAACAAGCGAACTATATCCACTAACATTGTTGATTCAAACTTTGAAAGTATCTTTTATTTCCTTTTTAACATATTAATACTATTTACTATTTTTTTCCGCGGTGTTGCTTATGTTTATATAGATTTTGTCAATCAATTTTTATCCTTTGGAATAATACTTCTGGATGAAAGGTAACTTTTGTTCTTTTCTGTACCTCTGACAATTCGTATGCGAAATTTCATGATGATCGGTCGAGTAGTTAAGGTGTGAACGCGACACAAATAAACAAACTTACATTCGCATTTATAATATTAGTTGGGATTTCCTTTATAACCTATTACTATTATTTGCTATATTTTACCCCCAGGTTTCAATTACATTAATGTAGATTTTGTGGCGTTAACCTAAGATAGTTTTTACTGTATTTAAACAGTCACGAAAAATATTTTTTGACATAATTATATTGGACAGTTAGTAATACCGTGTTATAACTTTGAACCAATTGATTAGAGTTCAATTTCCGGGTTCTGTAAACTGTTGTTGGGTTTTTCTGTTAGGGAATTCTCAATAGCACTGGACAATGTCAAGTCAATGTCAAAAATAATCTATTCATTTAGGTCACAAAGTAACACTTATGAACGTCAAACTTTAGTGGTTAGTGAGATTACGTAGCTTTCATTTCAGTTTTAAAAAAAAACATTCCAGCTCTAGGAATACCTAATTCCTGTGTCTCGGGGCACTTGACAAACATTCAAACATCGGACACAAAGCACACCCAGACTTGGAACAAACATTTGTGGATCACTCTCACCCACAACTCTCGCCGCAGTGGAAGACGACGAGATCTCTTTATGCGAGCGAAGCCGCAGGCAAAATGTAATCCTAACTAATATTATAAAAACGAAAATGAGTTTGTTTGTTACCTTTTCACGCCTAAACCACTGAACCGATCATCCTGAAATTTTGCATATACGTTGTCAGGTGTACAGAAACGGACACAGGCTACCTTTCATCCCGAAAAAAATTACTGTTCCCGAGGAAAAGGACAATAACGTTCTTATGATAATAGATGGCGCCACGTGTCTTTCGAATAATGATTTAATTATATTATTACAAGCAGATTACGACCCGAATTGATTGTCAAATTCTAAATTAACGAGGCCGCAGGCAAAATCTAGTATCAATATATTTATGGAAATAAATAATTTAATTAGTTTACGAGTTTTTAGTCTTGCTACGATATATTTAGACAGATTAACGTAAGATTTTTCCTTATTTGCCCTAATAACACAAATATTATTATAAATTTTATTATTTCCTGTTATTTTGTTTAAATTTATACACTTGACCCAATCATAATGATAAATTAATAGAACTAAATACCGCTTAATAAACAAGCCTCAAATTAATTTAAGTTAATTACCTTGGAAATTTAATTAATTATTATTATTCTAAGCTATTATTAATATGTTTATTTATTACTAGTTTTATCCCGCGGTTTCAACGGCGTAAGTCCCGTTCTCGTGGGAATATTGGGATAAAAGTAGCCTATGTGTGAATCCAGGTCGCCAGCTATCTACCTACCTAGTTTCATCGCAATCGGTCCAGCAGTTTTTACGTGAAAGAGTAACAAACATCCATCCATACATCCATACATACTCGCGTTTATAATATTAGTAAGGATTGTGCTCAATTATTAAAATATTTGTGGCAGTTTACATAGCAATCTTTTTTTATTAACTTTCAGAATTTATATTTATAATATCTTCAGTACAAACTATTTAAGGATATTTAAATAAAAATATAACTCCCGCTCTCTGGATTGGCCCGGTGTCACAAACATTAAAACGCCGGATACAAAAACACCCAGGCTCGAACCAACTATTAAATTAGTTAATCACCAATTTTTACCTTGAACCTACTACCTACGCAATTGATATGGTGCAGTGATCATATAAAACACTAAGCCAATCGATCTAAATAAATATTAAAACAAATAAAAAATACACAAACGTAATAAATTTCATTTCAACTGTAACAAATACAATAAAAACAAAACATTAACCCTTTCAAAAATAAGATTTAAAAAAGCGATAACCCATTTGAAAAAGTGCCGAAAAAACCTAAACCGGTAACAAAAACCGCATCAAATCGACCGTTAAACAATTACAACAGTATCAATCTACATTAAAACGAAACGAAAAAATATCACAAAAAATATAGAAAAAAACCGCCCCTGTCCAAACACCGCGTGTCAAATCCCACAGTTTACAAAACGATATTTGAAATAGGCCCACGTGTTAATCTTAACACGTCAAAAAAGGACTGTAAAAAAAACGCCCCTTCTATCGGCCGGCCAATAAAAAAGCCGAGAAAAAAGTTTTAAAACGGCTACCGAAAAAAAATGAGTTAATTGGTTCAAACGCCACCCCTGCGGGCATTTTTTGCTGCCGTGGGGTACATTTTTTGCCCCAATTATGAGAGCATAGACTATAATTTGTATTAGTATATTTTCTATTCGTTTAACACTGAATAATTTTATTAATAAAAGAGTTTACATAATAGGGACGACGGACAAAAAATTGCTGCTTTTTGTTATATTTTTTATATTTACACGTGTTATGAATTTTGAATTATATTATTTGGTATTAATATCAGCCCTGTAGATGGGCACAGGCCTCTTCTCAGCGTGAGAAGGGTAATGCATAAGTCGACCACGCTAGCCCAGTGCCTAAACTTCACATATCTTTGAGAACATTATGGAGAACTCTCAGACTCTTACGATTGTTCTTTCAACGTTAAAGCGAGCGTTATTTAATTTAGATGCGTGCCTTGGGATTGAAATCGACATCTGTGCTTTTAACCGACTTCAAAAAAGGAGGAGCTTCTCAATCCGACTGTATCTTTTTTTTTATATTTGTTACCTCATAACTTTCGACTGGGTGAACCGATTTTGATGATTCTTTTTTTTACATGCTGGCTATAGCCATTTGCATGTTGTGCTAACTAAAGATTTAGAATGCCATGCCGCTGCCACAGCGCCGAGTGTTGCAGGTGCGAATCAAATATGGGGCAATTATATATATCCAAAAATTATTGTTCTGAATCTGGGTAAACTCTGTGGTCGTTAATTGTTTGTTTGTAGTCAGAAGATATCATGATCCGCCAAGGACTATAAGCGCGGAAGATATCTTTATAAAAAGATAGATAAAAAATGAGGACATTTTTCATAAACGTGAAACGAAAATTTCTTGATTTGCACATAATAGTGCGATTATTTTTTACGCGTGGTTGATAATTATATTATCATTAACAGCTACAGATTATATAATATAAAATAAAAGCTATTAAAAGAGATAAAGTTGTACCCCAAGTGACCTCTATGTTGTAAATGACACTAAAGCGGTCATCGCTTGGGTCAGATAATTAAAGAAAATGTAAAAGGAAAATATCGACAAGTGTTAAGGAAAAAAGATTATTCCTCCAAATACATAGCCACGTATGGGCTTAACTAATACAAGCAAATTTTCTTTCAATGCTTATATTTATTTGTAATCTAGAATAATGCATAAGAAATATTATTTATTTTATGGAGTCCACAAGGATATAAACCAAGAATTATGACATAGGTAATTCTATGATTTTAAACTAATCTTTTTTATTTTTATAATGCATGATTTTATTGCCTTTTTGAAAAGTAAAATGAATGTTCATGTATTTTTTTAAAGGATTATTGTTAAGATACTGTTATAGTATTATTTTATAATAAAAAGTTGTTATATCGTTGCGATATAACTGTATATCGACGCAAGCGCAATATTGGTTGATATGTAATATTAAAGTTCATACTGATAAAATAAAAATAATTTTCTTAAGAATAATTACAAATTTTGTAACTCTATATATTTTTCTTTTGGCATTATACACATATAATTGTTATTTAATATCGCGTTCTGAGTATGTACAACACAGATTTTACCGCCATCTATAATAATATTTTTAAAACCCAATCGTATTTTATTTGTTGGCATAAACTTATTAGAATACCTAATACGTAAAATTATTATTTTAATATTTAGCCTCGCATAAAAACAAGAATATTATGTATTATATTAACAATTTTATTATTAATTGAAATAGAAATACCTAGTATTGTTATTCTATTCTAAATATCCTTTGGAATATAATTAGGATATTGAAAACATAGAAAATTAAATTTAAAATGCTAAACAAGTCTGCAATGACCTTAACCGTCTTATAAGACAAACGAAATGGCCATTTAAACCTATATTTATAAAAACGCCATCTAACGGAGAATGGAATAAAACTAACAATTTAATTGATATTCTAATTAGAAATTAAAGTATCTTATACGAATTGAAGCAGTCAGGTCAACATTTACCAAAAACAAGTTGGTTGATGAAGAGTGCAAAGTCCATTAAAAAAAACTGTTAAACTCTACAAAGCAAGTGCAAACTAGAACTATAAAGAGATATGTGTAGCTGTGTTATCAACAAATTGATACTCAATTTCCCAAACCAAGATGACTTTTTTCAATATTTCGCCATAAAAAAATTAGTCACTTCTGCAAAGTGTTTGTTTTGCAGACATCACGTACGATTACGCATATAACTACAAAAATAGCAAGCTATGTTTACCCTTACACCTAAACAAGATAAGAAAAATAATGATCATAATGAATATCGAAAAAAAATGATGAAGTTGAACAAAAAATAGTTATTACGTAAGAATGGAAAATTTTTACCTCGTGTGTGCAAAAAAACCAACCGCCCGGGGCCGCGTCGAGTTATAAAATTTCCATTTTAAACCTCCAACATTATTATCATTTTTCTAACGAAAAAATGCAATTTTTACCAGTATATTATAAGGCAGAAATACCTTAACACTTTAACTAAAATTCACCCTTATAATAATTACTAAGAGTATAATTTTGTATGTACTTGTTTCTGTGTTAGGTCCTTGTGGAATGGAATTACAGTTCCTTGGTCTACTTTATTGGGTAGTGATGCGACTTAAGTTAAAGATCTAGTCTAGAAAGATATTGCAAATTAATAAGACTTAATGAATATGGAGCTCTGATACGAATTCTGTTTTTATTAAACTAAATATATAAAAAAATACATGTGAATTGAGCTTCCGAATTTATTATTTTTAACCAGTTACCTGCAAAATTTTTGTTGCTATATTTTGACTATTTTACGTTAAAACAAAGAAATTAAAAGTCTTTAGGGATTTTTAATTACTCCTTGTTACTATTTGTTATAAAAAGATAATTAATGAAGGATGTTTTAAAAATGATTCTAGTATTGCAAGATTCTTTCTGATGTTTGTAATATAAATTACTAGAGGATGCCCGCAGCTTCGCCCGCACATGTTTTTTATTTATCCATTTCTTCCCAATCATGAACATATCAATTTAAAAATAGTTTAGACAATTAATATTTTTTCTAATTTCATTGGTTTTCTTCACTATGTATGAATAAAAATAATACATTTCATAAAATTAGACAATGGAACTGATCTTACACTGATTTATGTGACTGAGGCTATACGTAAGATATTACGAGATGATAAAAATCATATGACTGCATTTTGTCATCGAAGAATACACAAAAACTTTTAATTATATAATTGAGTAACCATATTTTGTAAATTACATCGCTTATCGTTGCAATCATCAAAAGATTTTGGGACATAATTAGCTCGTGTAACAGTACTTCTTAATTGTTGATAAACTATAAGCAATTATACATAAAAATAACTCAGACAGACGAACAATAAAAGTCAATGGCTTAGTAAATTTGTGTGAGTAAATTTACTCACATAAATTTACTGTTACATATAAAACTGTATGTATGACTACTTCTTCTACTTCAAAGATGAATATTGCCAAAGTCTAATGGTCCTTTAATGTCCCATGTAAGGTGACAAGGTTTAATCTACCGATAAGCATACCATCGGCCTCCACCACTTACAGACAAAACACGTATATTGTGCGAGCTAGTCGTAACTTTAATAAACTCTGTAAGAGATTTGACTTTGATGTCTTTACTACCAATCCTATCCAGGCAAAAAGATGCTTAAGCCTTGACTTCTTTACGGACAGCTAATAGTCAGTACTCAGCAAATTCAATTGTTGTATCTATAGCTAAATTTTGTATTACCTTCACATATGTAATAATCCTTACTTCATCATCATCATCATCAGGCTATAATAGTCCACTGCTGGACATAGCCCTCCCCCAAAGAGCGCCATAGCGCCCTGTCTTCAGCTTGCCGCATCCAGCATCTGCCTGCAGTCTTTCGCAGATTGTCATCCCACCTTACTTATCCTTACTTCCTTACTAATATTATAAATTTGAAAGTAACTCTGTCTGTCTATTTGTCTGTCTGTCTGTTACCTTTTCACGGCTAATTCACTCAACCGATTTAGATGAAATTTAGTACAGATATAGTTTAAAACCTGGGGAAGGACATAGGTTACATAGGCTTATTGATATAGGTACCACGCGAGCGGAGCCGCGCGCAAAAGCTAGTATTGTATAAAGTGACTAGATGTATAAAATGTGCATGTTGTTCACATACTGTTATATTTTTTTACTATGATAATTAGAAGTGAAGACTTGTAATTGGCTGACAAAATACTACATCTATTGCCATTATTCATTATTGGTATATTAGCTGTGAGTCTTCCAGATAAAGACTGGGCTTCAGTGAATCAGTGTAACTGCTAAACATAAGCCTCTCCTAATTTTCGCTATGTCTTCTGCTTTCCATATAAAGTCCATCTGACCTTCGGTAGTTGAACCGAACTGTAGAAGTACTCTTCAGGGCTTCGGTTCAACTACCAAAGGTTCCATACATTACAATTAATACATACATACATAGATTCACGCCTGTTTCCCAGAGGGGTAGGCAGAGACTACGGATTTCCATTTGCTACGATCCTGACACACTTCTCTGGCTTCATTCACTTTCATCACATTTCTCATACACGCCCGTCGGTTCAAGGAGCTCTTAACCTGGCCTGGCGATACTCTCTTACACTGAGCTGAATTTAGGCAAATTATAAGACGGGGATCTCTGATGACACAGAATGCTTTTCCAACTAAAGCAAGCAATTTTTACTGCATCAAAATTCGGCAGTTAATCGAAGAATACGAGTATGAAAGAGAATGATCTTTAAGAGACACATAGTCTGCTGTTTATTTGCATGTATATATACCTATATTAAAGTTCAGTCCAAGTCATTGCGTCCAAATAAGTTAGTTGTTCAATTGCTCTCAATAAAAAATAACATTGGTTTATCGGCTAACAAACAATGCCTGCTAGTACAGAAGACAGAAGATTGTAATCATAAGTAGTGCCTAGCAAGAGAATATCCTTTGACTACAGCCTTCTGTAAGATGGCTGTACTATCCCAGTCAAACTAACCAGGTTAATAAACTGTTCAGACTTAAGCAGAAATGTCTATAGGAATAATTAAAAATCTTAAATGTGAAACTATAGTAATAGATAGTAATATCGCTCTGTTCACTCACTTTAGAGTTCGAGGATTTAGTATTAGACAAAAATCCTATAAAGATGATAGTTAAATTTATCTAAAATTTTGTTACATAAAAGAGTTTTTTTATTATTACTTGTTTTTGTGTTTAGATAGAACTAATATTATATAGAACCGTTGCAGTTATTTTAGAAACTTAATATAATATTGGAAATCGTTAGTTTTAATAAATTTTAGTAAGTAATTTTAAAGTTCTTATTTTTACACTGATTTCGATTAACTTTTTACAATTTTACTTTATTTCACAAATAAATACTTTATTGTTTTCATATCTATATATTAATACGTGAAGCAAAAACTTTGTACCCAATTTTTACGAAAATTGCGCGGACGGAGGAGTATGTAATTTCGCACAGTTAAAGTTTATATGGAGAAGAAGGGGCGAACCCTAATATTTTATAAAATATGCATTAGAAATGCATTAAATTATTGAAAAACACTACACGCACACATCCATGCCTTTGACACACGCAGTCGAATCGCTTTCGTAGTATTTCGGCATTGTTCGTCTGACGTCGTACAATTCTTTGTAACTATGGTTACCTATACTTTATTTATATGTAATAAAGAAACATAGAAAACAAAGTAGCAAGCTTAGGAATTTTGGTCGAATTTTGACCACTAGGCGACCGCTAGTAGTTATATAAGTGCATTAACGCTACTAAACATCAGATGTGAATCGCGTGTAGAAAAATATTCCATTTTGTTTATTCGTCATTAGAAAAATCAGTATATAAAAATGATTATTACATTTATAAAACATTCAAAGTATATTTTTAAATTTCCTAAAAATAATTAATTGTTGTTCGTGTAATACCTTTACAAGAGTTTCACAGAATACAACAATGACATCAGATATTCAGTTTATTATTTAAAACAGTTGAACATTGAACGAAAAAATGTTACTAGTCAGATACTAGTAATCTTTTTATGAACCATTACAACTTGTTCAACGTCCACACAAGTGAGACAAAGACAGTATGTATCGTATAAAAAATTAAAAGGTTCACCATTTTTATAATGGACAGTTTAAAGACCCGTATGTCAATCAATAAAAGTTCTACCATCGCCTAATTGATTTGATATTATCAATTTTAACAAGCAATTACTTTTTATCTTATTTTTATTGTCTTTTAGTTGGAAAAATGGGTTCTAGCTGTTTTTTATTATTGTCCTATTTTTCAACTGATGTAGATATTTTATTGTAAAAATCTATGTGAATTGTTGTCAATAGTAACTTAATTATCTATGGAGCACGGAAAATGGCTTTCAACTCACTTAAAGTGTTTTGAAATCAACCAGGGTCTTTATTAAATACGTTAGTACACTAACGTATTTAATAAAGACCCTGGTCAAGCTTAGAGTACACTCTAAGCTTCCAAAATGTCTCTGAGTTAGCTAGGGAATATCTATCTATACTCCGTTTATGTAAATTACCGAGCTGTTTCTGGAATTTTTAGAAAACAAACGAGTAAATTTTTGGAATGAATACAGTCATTTAAATGTATCAAAATTTTAAATATTGCGAATTGATGTGCTTTGAAATTAAATAACTTTTATGATTATTATCGCGGTTTTCAAAATATTTAGTCTTCACCTTTCCCGAGTCTATGGTTACTGAGAAAGTCATAAGCAAAAGCTTATGACTTTCTCGTTTTGCTTAATAACTGAAAAATCTCTAGTATATTATTTATTACACATTATGATTTACCTACTATTACCTACTTATAACAAACTGGTATTTATTTTGTACTTTGCGTAAGTGATAATTACACAAAACTCAGTTAATAGGCAAACTTATTATTAGAATATTATTAAAAAATAGGTAGGTATTTTAGATAACAATATAGTACCATAAAATGATTAATAAAATAACTCGCAATTTTCTTAATCGATCGATTGTACCCTAGTCATAATCTAGCTCGACTGAGTGGTGCGCGGGCACATCACTATTTGCACTAGTGCGCACGCTATCACGACGTGCAGTTGATAAAATTTTGAAAAATCCACAACTTTTCCAGCGATAACCCCGCCCCGCTGCGAGGAAAAAAAGCTTAAGACTCACATTCATAGTCCAGATACTACGTCATCGGTATTAGATAAGAAAACGTGGTAAGGAAATGGTGTTGGACCGACGACTACTAAGAAGTCATACTGTTTTGTCCCTTTGAGCATAAGCACAGTTAACCCTTCTGCTTGTCACTAATACTGATGATAATTTGGCGAACCAGTCCTTAATATATTGAGCGACCACCTATTGTCTACGGATAAATTTTTTTTCATTTACTGTATGCCTGAAATGTAAATTGTTATGTAATGTACTACTAATCTTAAATAATAATATAATAGTATTCTATCACATACACACAACACCATCTAGCCCAAACTAAGCAGAGCTTGTACTAGGGAACTAGACAATGGATAACCATACATATATACTCTTTTTTTTTGTAAATACATACATATTATACATAGAAACACCCAGACCAAGACAAGCATCCATGTTCATGCACACAAATGTTTGACTTGTGCGGGAATCGAACCCGCGACCTTGGGCGTGGCAGTCGGTTACACTAACCACTACGCGATCGAGCCCCTCCGGATTGTATAGCCGTGATCCTGTCCTAATATTGTCTGTTTTTGTAACTGTTTTTTCAGTAATTACAAAGCTACAAAACAGAGAAAATATCCCTAGAGCGGGCATTGTCCTTTCGTTAAGAAGCAAAAATAACTTCTTTAAAGCTTAAGATCAAAGGATTGTGAGTAACCGATGTCCTTTCTTTTTCTATATTTATAAAATAAGACAATGCTTCACCCTTCACGCGGCTTTGTTCAGTCTCTCAACTAACTGATTATTATATATTAATACGTGAAGCAAAAACTTTGGATCCCTTTTTACGAAAATTGGGCGGACGGAGGAGTATGAAATTTCGCACACTTATAGTTTATACAGAGAAGAAGTGACGAATGCTAATATTTATATAAAATATGCATTAGAAATACATTAAATGAATGAAAAAACACTACACTCACACAACCATGCATTTGACACACGCAGTCAGAGCGCGTAACTATGGTTACATATATCAATATATAATGACATATATCAGTAATATCTTACAGACAAACTTTGGTCGAATTTCGAGCACTAGGCGACCGCTAGTTATTTTAGTTTTGCATTATGATTTAAATAAGCATCCATATGTTTCGATCTATGTTTTTAATAATGTCATATTAACGTCCATGTTTATAAGCTGACCCATTGGGCTAACCTGGGCTGCTGAGCTCTATAAGAGTCCAGACCATGCTCTACCACAATGGTCCAGACCATTGTTTTTCTTGGAATCCCTTCTTTTCGCATAATATTTTCTCCTAATATACTTTCGCATGACTATTTTTGGCGTAATAATACTTTGCTATAATTACAAAGACAAAGACAGTTAATTGTGCCTTGGGCCACGCTATCTTATCTTATCTTGTGTGTGGGGGCCAGTCAGTACAGTCTGGCGACACTTCGACCCAGTGGGATCTTTTGTGTCGGCCCCAAGATTTATCCCTTAGCTATCTCCTTATGAATGTACTGCATTAGCCGCAGTGTACAATTCAGAGGGAGAAGCCTGAAGTCTTCAGGGTTTGGATATGCCAATCCCATCAGACCCATCCTAAGTCCAGCCAACGCGTCGCATTCACACAGTAGGTGCGATATGGACTCGTCTTGTTCACCAAAGGCTCTGCAGATCGAATTGTGTGTCAATCTCAATCTGCACAGGAAGTCGTTGGTGCCAAAATGGCCAGTGAACGCTCCTGCGAGCAGGCGCATTTAGCTCTTGCTATACCCGCAGAATTTCCGGGTGAAGTCTGGGCCACGCTAAGCGGCCAGTTGTGATAGTATACAATTCAACTTCATGACTATGCCTAAAAAACATCCGTAAGCTGGTTTAAATATAATCAGGAAAAACAAAAAATTATGTAAATGGATAGGGAACCGGCTTTGTCGTGGATTAACAATTATTCTGTGCATAGATGAGATGCGACCCAGCCTTTTTGTTGTGTAAAAAAGCAACTGCCTCCGTGGCGCAGTGGTTGTGAATGCGACTGCTGTGCATGAGGTCTCCTGTTCGGATCCCGGGCGGGCCAACAAAAGTTATTGAGTTTATCTATTAAGAAATTTCAATACCTGTCCGGATTTAGGAAGTTGGTGGTGTTTGACACCTCCGTGCCTCGGCAAGCACGTAAAGCCGTTGGTCCTGCGCCTGATCTCTCTCCGACCGTGTCCCGAAGGAACATGAGAGTTAGGGAACAGAGTGTGCACTTGTGTTTCCGCACACACTTGTGCACTATAATATCTCCTGCGCAGATGGTCAGTCTCCGTTAAGATTGATATTATTGTTGTAAAAAAAAGCAATACGCACCTAAATTCAAAAAGTAAAAATAGCATCACACCATTTATATGCAATACAGCTCGCACTATAAATACGACTGATCTTATAAATAACTGCGTTATCATTGGCCTAAGTATAAGTTGGTTGCATGTTGCAATCATAGAGTGTCTTTGTACTGCAGATAAAGACGCACTTCTATACAGCCAGCGAGCAGCGCTGCGCAATTCCAATCTCACTGTCACAGCTTGTGAGTAAATGACTTTTTTTAAAACATTCTAACTTTTATAATGTTATCTATACTAATATTATAAATAGAAAATATTTGATATTTTGTTTGTAAGGACTTAACTCAAAAACTACTCAACCGATTTTAAAAATTATTTTCTCATTAGAAAGCTATATTATCACCGAGTAACATAGGCTATACTTTAAAAAGTATTATTACTGTTATTAACCTAACCTACTTTTAGGTGAGCGAAGCCACTGGCAAAAATTAGTCTCATCTAATATTAGATAAGTTAGAAGAAATTACTTTTAGGTAGAGTCTATTGATTAGTCATGTTTTGATTGAATTATCTAGCTGTATTGTTATGTATAACTCAAATCAAATCAAATCATTTATTTCGGGCTGCATAGGCCCATAGATAAATACCTTACCTAAATATATATATTATAAAATTTTATAATACATACATATTATACATAGAAACACCCAGACCAAGACAAATATCCATGTTCATGCACACAAATGTTTGACTTGTGCCGGAATCGAACCCGCGACCTCGGGCGTGGCAGTCGGTTACACTAATCACTACGCCATCAAGGTGAAATTTTTGTCCGTTTTGTGCGATCCTTGGCAATTTCATGATATTTTATTTTATACCTCATAGACAAAATAGTTGTGTTAGATTCTCATTGGCTGGCAATTTATAGCAATTATGATTGTGTACTTATAAAATAATAGTTGATGTAAGTACATAACTACTTCATACCCTAAGCAATAGGTGTATAATTATGCTAGTTTGTTTTCTTTGCTTTTTCCCCATTTCATCCCCATTTTAGTTTATATGGCAATATCCTTACAAATTAAGAAAACTACTAAACCGTAAGTAAATGTTAGAAAGAGTACAAAAGATTATACACGCTGGAAGATTGTATAATTCTATAGAACTTAAACATATTTTAAGTTTCATATATTTTTGAAGTGAAAACTTCTTTAGGCGCGTTGAGCACTTCTTGGGTGAACAAAAATCATAGAACTCGCGTCATCGTCACGTTTCCACGCTTTATTATTTTTTTAGAATATTAACAATATCTCAGAAATGGTGCGTCCTACGCAAAAAATAACGAAATTTTTAAAACCTCATTTTTTTTTGTTTTGTAAAGAACTGTTTATGATCAAGGATTAAAGTTTTCACTTCTATCGGCAGTCCCCAAAGACTGGCCCAATTTTTTTCTTTTTTTGAGGCTTTTATTTTACTTTTTCTTTTTGTTTTATAATATTTTAGGTATAAGTTAGTTTTAAAGAATTTTCGTTATATGTACATAGTTAATAATGCAATAAAATCCCCTTTATTTATTTACTAGCTATTGCCCGCGGCGTCGCTCCCGTTAATTTAGAATTTGACAATCAATTCGGATTGTACTCTGCTTGTAATAATATAATTCAATCATGATTCGAAAGACACGTGGCGCCATCTATTATCATAACAACGTTATTATTGTTTTCCTCGGGAACAGTAATTTTTTTCGGGATTAAAGGTAGCATATGTCCGTTTCTGTACACCTGTCAACGTATATGCAAAATTTCAGGATGATCGGTTCAGTGGTTTAGGCGTGAAAAGGTAACAAACAAACAAACTCATTTTCGCTTTTATAATATTAGTGAGTATAGTGAGGATGAGGATTATAGTCGCAGGGTGAACTAAATCTTGTGCTCAGTATGAGCACAAATTCGTCACGATAGGTTAACTTAGGTTATCTATTTAACTTGATATATTTTATATAACGCACGATCTCTGTCATTATGTATTACGCTTGGCGCAGTCTTAAAATAGTCGTACCGATTTGAAAAAAGTATTAGCGTTGCAACACAAATTTTCGTGTAACTTTACAATAAATTATAATATAAAAATATTGCTGTTTCATAAATAAGAATGATGTCCTCCACACTGAATTTCTGTAGCAAAGCCTAATTTTCAAGGAGACTGCTATCTGTATTTTGCACAAAAGTATGCGCAAACATAAAAAAAAGCAGCGATAGCTCAGTGGGGAGACCAACAGACTGTAATGCAGAGGGTCTCGGGTTCGAACCCACGACGCGCACCTCTGACTTTCGGAAGTTATGTGCGTATTGATTGAAAATTTTTATCGCCTGCTCCGTGCCTCGGAGAGCAAGTTAAGTCGTCGGTCCCAGCTGCTATGAACATCTATGGCAGTCGTTATTGGGAAGTCAGTGCCCTCTAATATCCTGACACTGGTCTAGCTTTAGGGTATCGTTAGAGCAGCGATAGCTCAGTTAGGAGACCAACAGACTGCAATGCAGAGGGTCTCGGGTTCGAACCCTCGTCGCGCACCTCTGATTTTCGGCAGTTATATGACTTTTCGAAATTATGTGCGTATTGATTGATAATTATCGCCTGCTTCGTGCCTCGGAGAGCACGTTAAGCCGTTGGTCTCGGCTGCCATGAAGATCTATGGCAGTCGTTATTGGGAGAGTGTCGACACAAAAGATCCCACTGGGTCGAAGTGTCGCCGGTCTGCACTGACTCGCCCCCACATAAGATAAGATAAGATAGGGTATCGTTAGCCTTCGGGTTGCGGAGGTCAGATGGCAGTCGCTTCGTGTAAAGACTGATATCCAGTCAAATCCGGTTAGACTAGAAAGCCGACCCCAAGTGACTTGGAAATAATAAAGGCTAGGGAGAAGAGTGTGCGCAAACTTAAATGCAATCTATATTCCCTCATTCTCGATTCTCTTCCCATGTTCGATATGACGGCATTCGGAAACGACGACCGTTGATAGATTGGGCACAAGACCAACGCTTTTACGTGCTTGCCGGGCACGAGAGTGACCAAAGCTGACACCTGTTTGATTTTTGATTTTTGACAGAAATATGCATTAACTTTGTGTTTTATTATAATTAATGTCAATTAATGTATTTACACGCCATACATCGTAGAATATTCTTTAAGTATCTAATGTACTTTCTATCACCCTTTGTACCATATTCTTGCCAATAAATAATCTGATTCTTTTTTATTGCTTGTCAACCACTGCACTTTTAAACAACAAAACTCTACTCTCCTTAAACGATAAATTTTTAATGGACAACCATTTTAGATAAGTTCACTTTTTAAACATAGAGTATCTGTCTTCTCGTAAGTTTTTAAAGGCTGCAAACAGTTCGTCCGTTTGTGGTCACGCTTGAGTCTGTGGTCACAATGTTGAGTGGCCTAACGCTACACTTTCGAACCATTTCCTAATTTTATGTGGTCGTATTTTAAGTGAAGTTCTGTTAATATGTCGATTATCCTACGAATATTGCTAGCTTTTGCCCGTGGCTTCGCTCGCGTAGAAGTAGGTTATATAAGTAACATTACTTTATATAAATAATATGTAGCCTATGTTATTCGGTGATAATATAACTATCTAATTGTGGAAAGATATTTTTAAAATCGGTTAAGTAGATTTTGAGTTAAATCCTTATAAACAAACAAAAATCAAATCTTTCTACTATATAATATTAGAATAGATTATAAATGTGAAAATATACGCATATTGTTGTTTGTATGTATAATATGTTTACAAAATAAAAGGTATATATGTATGTTTATCCATTGTCTAGTACCCATAGTACAAGCTCTGCTTAGTTTGGGCTAGATGGTGTAGTGTGTATGTCATAGAATATTATTATTATTATTCAGACATGACGCCGAATGATTAATGGCACTTTTTCAGAGACAATTCTCGCACGAAGTCTATTTCCTGTGTCGCGGGAGACTTTACAAACATTCAAATAACAGACACAAAAACACCCCAGACTCGAGACATCCATTTGTAGGTCACACAATTTTTTATCCCATATAGTATATGAACCCACAGTACTCGGCGTACAAGTATTAGCGAGGGAACCACTTATATCACTACGCCATACGTGCAATAAAAATGTAAAAGTTTAAATAGACAAACACAACTTCAAACATTATATTGGGCGACGTAGTCATAATGTGACTAAGCACCGCAAATAAAAAAAAAATAAAAAAAAAAAACATTATATTGCCGAGATGGGTCGATTGAGATTTATCGCTTAGGGTCAAAGTTTTACCGCCCTAAGGTCTATGACCTGCTCTAAATACAAATGATAAAATATAGATTTTACTGATTTCAGGGCGCAGAGACTTTCATATTGAAATCAATTTTCAAAGTACTTAGCTTCAAACGTGTGGTGAGTAGAAAATCTTTAATTATCGCTCGCTTATTAAAACATCGTGAGGAAACCTGCATGTCTGAGAGTTCTCCATAATGTTCTCGAAGATATGTGAAGTCTGCCAACCCGCACTGGGTAAGTGTAGCAGAGTATGGCCTAACTGTCTTTATGCGGTGAACCAGTCCATACCTAGCTGTGAGATAGTCTGAAAACAAACAGTGCTAAAATTATTAGAATAAAAAATTGGCAGAGTCAAGTAAGTTCATATATTGAAATATCCAGACTTCAAAAACTTAGATAGCAAGTTTTTAATTAATTCATTTTTTTAGATCAATATTTTGACGAAATCGACTGTACTAAATGGTTTTGCCTACATATTATTATCGATGTGCGATTATCGATTAAGCATTTTATTAATTCGAATGATCAAGTTTGAGCTTGTTTGCGACCGATCACGAGGTGCCAGGTTAGATGCCTGGTCCAGTTTTCTTTCTTCAGTCAAAATAGAGTTGTCTTATTGGACCTAAACATAGCTAGTTAAATGTTGGTGTAATATACATCTTCGCACCTATTCGGGGTATCTAGGCAATGTGTGATATAAAATGCGTTTCGAGAGTCCTCTAAAACGTTGATCAAGTGTTTAAGATATGTTGTATAATCACCTGAGTTACATTTCTTATTATAACCTTGTAATATTTCTAGTGTTGCACTTGAGTGTATACAATTTTATCGATAATTAAAATTATATATTAAACTTTCTCCCATTTAATTTAGAAATCAATTAGTTTTACTTCCATCCATGTATTAAACCTTATTATTATTCGAACCGACTGTAGGTTTATTATCTTTTAAAAAGTTATTACTAATAAGATTTTACGTTTCGATTATGTAACATTTTGTTAAATGGATATGGTTTAATTTAGAAAACTAAGCTATTACTTCCTTATGCATAAGATATAGTAAAGGGTACAGTTGGTTCATTATTCGGACTGGACAAAATAAAGCGAACGTTGATTGTAACTGAGATATTATAACTTATTATGTTTTTAGAATGCATTGCCGGTAAAAAGTATTCTTCGTATTGATCTAGGGCAAGGTCAGTCTATACGATACGTTTTATGTAAATCTCTTTAACAGTTTACGTGTCACTGAACCAAACAGAAACAGCTAAATATTTAAACAAACTTTCACAATTTTATATAATAGCAGAATTAGATATAGGTACCTATATATTTTTAATATCATAAAAATATATATGCTATGTGGATATCGCACAAGAAATCACAAGAACGCACAAGAAATCACAAGGAGGCACAAGAGAAACAGATATACAGAACATACATTTTTTACGCCTTCCTACCGATAAAATAGTCAACCCCATTAACATATGTGAATCTAACAATTTTATAGATTACAATATGATTACCGCCCATAAAATCTTATGTAATAATCCACTGAATATTTTCTATGATAAACTATTAACTTTCTATCAAATCTAATTTCAGGAGCAGTCCATCAACATCGAGACGAATCTCAAGAAATCCAAACTCTAATCAGAAAACAAAAAAGACCGAAACAGCAATCCAATTAGACAAAATCTCGGCGATAAATTTATCGATATCGATATTCCAATTACCCTGCACTAGAGGTCGCTAACGGAGCTGCGCTCGCGCAGCGTTGCGCAAGGCTCTGAAGATAAATCTTTTTACGGCGTACATTGATTAGAAAATTCCTTTATTAATTGACTAGCTTAATTAAACCGATTTCCTTGTGGTAAAATTATCTTTAGAAGAAAATTAAATATTTAAGTGTAATGATATAATATGTATGTATACTATAATATGTATTAATAGGAACGTTAAGTTATTATTCATTTATTCAGCTATTCGATTATTGAACTTCTTTTAAGCACGAAAATGAAGTACTCGTATTTGATTATTATATTTATCGTATGTGTCGCAGCCATTTGTCTTATAATTTTCATATGATATAAAAAAAAATGACCACCAAAAAGAAAATAATTGTTACATGACTGATCTCTCTACTAAATTCTAAATGGAATCCTTCTAAACATAAACATCTCAAAAGCTGTAACTATAACGAGAAAACGCAAGCCAAATCAATATCTCTCATCTCATTATTAATTTAAACAGTGCCATACCAGTAAATTTTAATTGATAATCGCAGTTTTACGATTTGCCTTGCTCCGAGAAAATATTTTTTTAGACATCCCCGGTTCCGAGAATCGCGAACGGGCGGTTTACAACATCTAATAAATACAAGCTCTCACAACATAAAAAATAAATAACTAAGAAACTCAACATTAGATCGAAAGAAACCATAAACGATATAGCATTAGAAAACATCTCAAAATAAGCTAAGAAAAATAAATGTACGGCCTACGCGACCTAGCACAACGGACACACACGGAGGGAAAAGGACGAAAAAAAAACCGACAGAGCAAGACAAAAAAATTGCAAAAGCGACGCGAATATATCCGAGGCGAACGACCTGCGAAAAATAAGACGAAAACGTACTCGCGCGCACATGTGCGTTCGTCCATTTTTTTGTTTCCGTCCCTCTCTTACGCCAAAAAAGGTAGGCGTGTGCTCAAGTGGGAAAGGGAGAGGGGATAAAAGAAAGCGCGCGGAAAGAGTTGGCGGTCGTTCGCGCTCCGGTTTAGTTCCGAACACGGCGGCTAGGGGCGCTGGCGCGGCGGGAAAATTTCTTCCTGTTTCGTGTTGGCGCGCTCCTTTTTTGAGGAACTTTTGTTGCGCGTGAGTTGTTGCCCTGATATATTTTATGTGTATGAACTATTCTTACCTATCCGGTATGGTATTAAATAGTCAACTGGCTGTTATTGGTTAAATTTAAAATGATGACTTATGACGATGTCTAAAGTACAATAGTAATAATTATAATGAGAATAATTTGGATTGAATACAAATTATTAGAAATAGCATTAATCCTTATGTATTAATTGTAAATATTAATATTATTTATTTTACAAAATGTTTCAAATCCCTGAATACTCGTAATAATAGTTTTAAAATCTAATTTACGGACATTTTTGTAATGCCAAAATAACGATAAACCTACTACAGCAATAATTGGTATATGTAAGTGACACAAAGTAATAAATAACAAATAATGTTAATTAAAAAGAAGTAAATTATTGTTTTGAATGTAATATTTGCATTTTATTTCGTAGTTTAACATAAGATAATATTGCATGAATATTTTGTCGGCCTCGATGGCGTGGTCATCAGTATAACCGACTGCAACGCCTGTGGTCGCGGGTTCGATTCCCGCACAAGTCAAACATTTGTGTGCATGAATATGGATGTTTGTCTTGGTCTGGGTGTTTCTATGTATAATATGAATGTATTTACAAAAAAAAGTATATATGTATGGTTATCCATTTTCTAGTACCCATAGTACAAGCTCTACTTAGTTTGGGCTAGATGGTGTTGTGTGTATGTGATAGAATAATAACGTATATTATTATATATATATCTATACATATGTAACTTAATATGACAAGATCTGTTTTTGTATATAGTTTTATATATTACTAGCGGTAGCCTAGTGCTCGAAATCCGACCAAAGTTCGCCTGTAAGATATTGCTTATATATGTCATTATATATTGATATATGTAACCATAGTTACGCGCTTCCACTGCGTGTTTGACGCAGCAGTCGAAGCGCGTAACTATGGTTACATGGATCTGTGTTGATTGCATGGTGGTGTGCGTGTAGTTTCTTTTCATTAATTTAATGTATTTCGAATGCATATTTTATATAAATATTAGGATTCGCCCCTCCTTCTCCATATAAAGTTTAACTGTGCCAAATTTCATACTCCTCCGTCCGCGCAATTTTCGTAAAAAGGGGTACAAAGTTTTTGCTTCATGTATTAATATATAGATATGTAGGTACCTATTATTATTGCAGATATTATTTACTCAATGCATTTATGGTATGATCTTAAATATTGATCTTATATCTTCTATTTCAATTTGAATTTCTTGTGTATATCTTTGTTATATTATCATTAAATACTCGTAATTAAAATGTAATGCATGCAGAATTCACCTATGATTTGGTTATACAATTGGTTAACCTATTCATTCGCAATGGCGGTGGCGAGACATCACATATTCTTAAACTTGACATGATTAAGCCTTAAAATGTTTCTCACATGTATGTGGTACTCTAGTAACTGTTGGTGAATCATAATTTCATAATAAATAAATAATTTCATACAAAACTGACTCGACATAGTAGTCAAGTGAGAAGCGGCAATGAATTCCCGTAAATCTTAGAGTTCGAAAAATGATTCAAGTAATATGCAAATGTCACGTGATACCACGTGACCTTGATGTCATAGGTCAAAGGTCATAGTAATTTCGGGAGTATATCGACTATGCTGAGTCGAATGGCGTTGACCGCGAGTCTCTAGCTCTTACGGTTCTTGAGTTGAAATTTGTATACAGACAGACAGACGGCCGGACAAAGCTGTTGTATAAGAGTTTTTTTGAACTCTAAAAAACCCAAGGTATTTTTTACACTATACGATTTAGATAGACGAAGCAAAATTATATAAACCATAGATAGCTTTATCGATTCTGGGTAAACTTTAGTATCACGATCCTAAGATCTGTAAAGTCAAAAGTATAGAAATAAATAAAAAATACTGTGTCTAGGTTTCTTTTAATTTAACACGATGTTTCATTCCTCATATAGTTCAGAGGCTTAAGTGTTCAGCTTGCCCATCATCAAAGTGTTGCGTGTTTGATTCCCGGATGCAGCTAACATTAATAGTTCTTCAGAGTCTAACTGTCTTTATGTCCGTTGGTTAAATGTTTGTAAGATTTCTTTTTTGCAGCAGGAAGTTATGCTTAAGGTGCTGTATTAATTGAGAATGAAAATAAATTGTCTCAAGATGAGTTAAGTCGTTGAGAGCTGCGGTAGCCTAGTGGGAAACCGTTGAACTGCCATGCAGAGGGCTCGAGTTCGATGCCTAAGCGCGCATCTTTGAATTTTCGAAGTTGGAGTATTCCGAATTCGGCACCAATTTTTTCGGCACCTATGGTTTCGGCACCTAAGCTATTCCACTTTTTATTTCCGAAACCATAGGTGCCGAAAAAATTGGTGCCGAAAGCGGAATACTCCTCGAAGTTATGTGTGCGTTAAATAGTTAATTATCGCTCACTTTAACAATGAAGGAAAACAATATAATATAATATTGTATGACATACACACAACACCATCTACCCCAAACTATATAAGCAAAGCTTGCACTATGGGTACTAAATAATGGATAAATTATATACTTTTTTTGTAAATACATACATACTATACATAGAAACACCCAGACCAAGACAAATATCCATGTTCATGCACACAAATGTTTGACTTGTGCGGGAATCGAACCCGCGACCTCAGGCGTGGTAGTCGGTTACACTAACCACTACGCTATCGAGGCCGACAATGTGACGAAACCTGCATGCTTGAGAGTTTTCCATATTGTTCTCGACGATATGTGAAGTCTGCCTACCCGCACTAGGCCAGCGTGGTGGACTATGGCCTAACCCTTCTCACACTGAGAAGAGGCCCGTGCCTAGCAGTGGGACAGTTTAATACAGGTCTGATATTATTATAACCATAGAACAGACTTGCCAAGTTCATTGACAATAAACGATTTTATTTAAGTACTAGCTTCTGCCCGCGACTTCGTCCGCGTGGAATAGTTACTTTGGGCTAACGCTAACTATAACCCGCGACTTCGTTATCATTATTTTGCTGCGATGTTATTTTAAAACTGCGATATCTCCAAAGATATTCATTGAAATCGAATGATGTAAAGGGCAATTTTGTTTTAAATTAAATACTTGTGATGAATAACGTATTTATTTGGATAAGGATTAATATCATGTTTATAAAAACACCTTCGCAAATAATGCATTATTTTAGAACAAATTTGGTTAGCATAAAAAAGATTATAGTGAGCCAACCTTAAAAGATAGACATATGCTGTCGCGGACTTTTTTTTAGAACTTTTAAAGGGGAATAATTCTGTCATACATAATTTTTGCGAAACTTTAACTGTTTACGCAGCGCACGCAGCGGAAGCTTTCAAAAGGGGAAAAACCCTCCGATTTTGAAACATTTTTCATTGGGGCTCCGCTCCTATTGATCTTAGCGTTATGATATAATTATAGCCTATATATAGCCTTACTCGATAAATGGGCTATCTAACACTGAAAGAATTTTTCAAATAGGACCAGTCGTTCCTGAGATTAGCGCGTTCAAGCAAACAAACAAACTCTTCAGCTTTAGAATACTTAACTTTACAACGTTTAACTTAACAACTATATATATAAAGAAAAGAAGGAGAAACAAACAAAAACACTAAACAAACTAATTATATTATTATCTAATACCTACTTTAAACTTATATCTAAAAACTACGTATCTATGTATTTTTTAAATCTAAAACGCGCTTAATCCGAGAAGAGTCAATAAGAACCACGTCCGTTCGCATTAAGAGTGACAATGTGAGCGCCCCTGCCTTTTTATAGATGCAGCGGATAGCCGTTTCGCGCGTTAAACAAAAATCAACCGTATAGCCGTACCCATACTTGCGCGGCGAGATTTGGAAGTTTTATTTCATCTATATCTTGTGTATTTATGAACCGATTTCTATAATTTTTTTTAAAATAGATATTAAAGTGTACTTTTTGAATATGGGAGTTTGATAAAGATATATCTATATGAAATACAATATATTTATGTATTTAATACACTTTGAAGAAATGCCTAACGATTAAACACGTTATTGTGGCTAATTTATAAAAGATAGATATATACTATTCAGGACTTTTTTGTAGATCTTTTGAAGACCATCATCTTTGTAATACATACTTTTGGTGTATGATCAACGTATGCGAGGATAAGAGCTCGAAAGCGCATTTTCATCCGACTTGCTTCAAATTTATCGTCACTGCTCAGCTCCTATGTGTCTTAGCGATATGTTATATAGTCTATAACCTGCCCAGGAGTATGGACTACAATCGTACCAAGTTTGGTTAAAATCCCTTCAGTAGTTTTTGACCCATGCGTGCATATACAGACAGACAGATAGACAGACAGACGGACAGACAGACAAAAAATTTACTGATTGCATTTTTGTCATCAGTATCGATCACCATTCATCCTGCAATATTAATTTTGAATATATATTCAATGTACAGAATTTACCTCTCTACAGTTTTATTATAAGTATAGATTCGCCTTGCCAATATAACTTCGCCGACTCGTGCTGAGTGTTGGAATTCAATATTATTTGTTGTTCGATTGTTCGTAATATCACCAGCGATACAGGAATAATAATTGTTAGTGTAAATTTTATTTTTATTTTTTTTATTTTGCTTGTCAAAATGACCACACTCCACCTGATGGTAAGCAGTCGTGTGGTCTAAGAGCAGTGGCCTCCACACCGCCCTCATAGCAGCCGAGGCGATGTTGAGGTCTCTACTTTGACGGCTTGAGAAGGTGCTTAAAATTTGATATTTTTAAACCTTTTTGTTTAATATTGTCTTATCTTTAAATATATAAATCTTCTGTTAATATATAAACGTTCTGGATAATGGCGAGGTTAAGAGCACCTTAAACCGACGGACGCGTACGAGGAATGTGATGAAAGTGAATGAAGCCAGAGAAGTGTGTCAGGATCGTAGCAAATGGAAATCCGTAGTCTCTGCCTACCCCTCTGAGAAACAGGCGTGAATCTATGTATGTATGTATTTAAATCTTTTGTGCGTGTTTGTAATTAAACTCCTCCTAAACGGCTGGACCGATATTGATGAAATTTTTTGTGTGTGTTCAAGTGGATTTGAGAATGGTTTAGATTTGTTTTTCTTTTTATTTTTTTTCCGTGTCTACTGGACAACGTCTGTCAGGACAGCTAGTGTTATATAAGAATGTTATACATTTAAATTAAACTATTAGATATATATGTGGCGTTTTTATTTTTAAAACACTGTTATTAACTTTTTGTTGATTACGTTTTCATTACTGAGCGGTCATTATTTATGAATAAATTTATCAGCTATGAAAACATTCGAAAATGTTCTACCCGAGAAACCTGATATCACTTTGCCTGACCTGTGCATCAAAGCCGCAACCGCACGCTCAGCTACTGCAATAAGTACGAACTTATATCCCAAAAGCAAACAGTTAATCCGGTATGATATATTTCCAACTTCCGGAATAAAAGTATTTTATGTGTTAATCCGGGACATGGTCTATCTTTATGCCAAGTTTCATCTAAATCCGTTCAGCAGTTTACGCGTGATTGAGTAACAAACATACAAACATCTTTACGAACTTTTACATTATTTGTTTACTAGCTTTTGCCCGCAGCTTCTCTCGAAAATAATACAGCTATTAATATGTAGAGCTGATATTTCTATATAGAAATATCAGCCCTACATATTAACACAGAAACAGAACAGAAGTAATATTACTTCTGAACCTTTATACTACATATCCATTTATGCTTATCTATGTTTTTAAATCACGTCGGCACGGTTGAATATAAAAGGAGGACCACTTATAAATCTGCATTTTACGTAACAACTTACTTTAGTTTCAATCCACGCGCGATTTAATGATACAGCCCTCATTATGAGCTAAGGTTCGTTCAGACCACACGCATAAGTTGGACCTGTTACGGCTATTTGGTTTTTGTTTTCTATTCATATAAGTATACATTGGTTCACGCCTATACCAAAGGGATAATATAAAGAGGTTTACCAGACCTATATTTTAAATTTTTATTTAAAATGGCAACTCCTGTTCTACATACTGGGTGTAAGGGACGGCGTACCGACAACTTTAGCAAGACGTCTTTCTATAAGTACTTAACACGACATAAACTTCAATTATTAAAAAAACGGCAGATTAAAATGTTATGTAGATTAACATTATTACGCGGTACGCAATGGATTGCTACCGATACAACGCACTCGACATACCGCGCGCATAAAAACAGCTGATCTATTTAAATCACGACCATTTAATTACATTGCTGTATTGTAGAAAAATGTGGCATTTTATTATGTTATGATTCAAAGTCAGAAAAATGAAAAATTGCAGTATAACAATTGTGATTGTTTAAAAAAATTCCAACGATTTTTAACTCAGAATAATGGTCTGAATCTACTATTTCAGTTTTCGGTACACCGTCCCTTACACCCAGTATAATTCCTGTGTCGCGGAGGACCTTGCAAACATTCAAACAACGGACACAAAGAACACCCAGACTCACAACAACCATTTGTGGATCACACAAATTTTTGTCTATGAGATTCGAACCCACGGCACTCGGCGCAATGGCAATGGCGAGGTGACCACGCAATATGGAACCAATTGCCGTATGTGCTGCTTCTGAGATTTTTTTGGGTATAAACTCATCAACAATTTGAGGGAGCTGGGCACGAGAGCTCATGTAAAACAGTCGCATTCACTACCACTGCGTCACTAAGGCAATAGTTTTTATTTTTACTACACATTTACGCAGAATAGGAGGTAAATTAACACGTTCACTGTGCATGCCCCACCGGTGGAGTGTATCGAGTTGTTCATCGTACGTGCATGACCCACCGGTGGGGCATGAAGTTACAAGATCATACGTGCATACCACACGGGTGGGGCATGAATTTACGAGATCATACGTGTATAAAAACTATATTTTTTATATGATAGGGATATAAAAAATTAAAAACAATGCTATAATAATATCATTTTTATACCTAACGCAACATATTATCTACAATTTGCGTTTGCACTTATGGGGTAGTCTCTCACATCATAGCTGCACAGTGAACGTGTTAAGAGTCATTGTAAGAACATATGCCTCGGAGAGCACGTTAAGCCGTCGGTCCCGGCTGCCATGAACATCTATGGCAATCATTATTGGGAAATGAGTGCCCTCTAATATCCTGACACTGATCTAGCTTTAGGGTATCGTTAGCCTTCGGGTTGCGAAGGTCAGATGGCAGTTGCTCCGTGTAAAAACTGATATCCAGTCAAATCCGGTTAGACTAGAAAGCCGACCCCAAGTGACTTGGGAATAATAAAGGCTAAGGAGGAGAAGAAGTAATAACATATACATGCATATTACAGAATCAGCCCCAAGAGGATAGCTAGAGACACTTAATTCGTCAGCAATGTTTTAAATCTTGTGTGTCTATTGCAGTATATCTAACATATTCTCTTTCCCACTTCCTTTCCTAAAGGGTTGGCAACGCGCAAGTGATGCCTCTGATGTCGCAGGCATCCATAGGCTACGGTGACTACTTACCATCAGGTGGGCCGTATGCTTGTTTGCACCTTAGTTGTATAAAGAAAAAAGGTTTTCACAGTCATTAAAACTTTCCACGTTATATTGTATATTGACTTACTGTTTTAATATATTGCAGAATTTTCAAACAAAATAAAATTACACCGTGTCACACTCAGATATCGCTTTTTCTTTAAAGAAAATTTACTAAATAATATAGTGTCCTAATCGAAAATTTATTGTCCAACCGGACAAAGTGTTATTGATTTTTAATTGTAATTTGATTAACCGACAAGGTCCTGGATTTGAAGCCGAACTTTGAGCGCAAACTTAAGTACTAAGTGGTAGTCAATGCATGTCTGACTGAACCCTTAAAAACCAAACTCAATCCTATGAGACTTGTTTTATTAGACTTGAATCACCACAGTACTACGCCGCACGAAACAACCAGCCTGCTACTCAAAAGGTGTATGGCAGACATCTTACATCATCGAAAACATTATTGCAACGTTTCAGATATTTGAGTAGTATACAACTTATTGATATAATATTATATGACTTATTGATATAATTTTGTGAAATTGTAACAATTAAATAATGTATAATAATAATTAATGAGTAAGAACGATGTATAACATTTGCATGCAGCCAGAAAGGCGAAACATGATGTGCATATATGACTATTTTTATAACAGCATTGTCAAGCATGTTTCTAGCGAATAAATAAATTTGAATTTGATTGGTAATTTGATTGGTCGATTGATAACTAATTTAAGCTATAAACTATTATTGAAATTGCAGCTATAATATTTGTGTTATATTATAAAACCTCCACTTCTTTACCTCTCAGTCAAGCAAACAAAAAATAAATATGTCATTAAATGAAATCGACGATTCACATATTAAAAAAAATATCACTCATTCGAATAATGCGACTGACGATTCGAATGACTGCACTTTAATTCGATAAAACCTTTCACTACTTCAAAGGAAATTCTATCAGCCTCCTTTCATAAATCCTATCTATCGTTTGACATGCAACTGTTCTAAGAATCATTAGAGTGAGGTCACAAACCATGCCTACATAAAAATATCTCATCAATAACGGGTCTTGTATTGCCTATTTTTCATTCTCCATCTATAAACAGTATTAAAACCAGCAGTTGGTAATACATATCTTCCTTATTCCTTAACGATTTATTGCAAACTGAACCTTAGTATAAAGCCTTAAGGTTCGTTTTAATAGTTTGTATTCTAATGAATCTGTCTAGCGATTGATTTAGCAGCCTGAAGCTAGTGTTTTTAATTGATGCTTTTTCTTGACATATTTATTGTATACTTGTTAAGGCGTAGTGTAACGTGTAAAAGGGAGGTCTTGTTTAAGGGTCAATTGGTGTATAGAGTGTACCATTCATCTATACATCTATACAAATAAATAAAATTGAGGTGTCTGTTTGTAATGTCAAAATAACAGCTTTTTATCTAATGCATATGAAAGCATATAAGGTACCTATACGAAAACATATATTTTTAAATTTTTTGTCTGTCTGTTTGTTCCGGCTAATCTCCGAAACGGCTGAACCGATTTTGACGGGTCTTTCACTGGCAGATAGCTGATGTTATAAGAAGTAACTTAGGCTACGTTGATTTTAGAAAAATTTAGGGTTCCGCGGAGTCAAACACTTTTTAGTTAAAATCTACGCGGACGAAGTCACAGGTAACAGCTAGTATTACATAACATCAGGTCTTTTTATAATTTGTCGCTCTGTTGTTCTTGTATCTCTACCTAAAGCTCTTTAAGAATTTGGGTATGGGAGGAAGTTTCCAAAGGGTCTAAGACACTAAGGGCTTTTCCTACCACCTCCAAATAGCATTTATCTATAACATTAGTTCCCAAAGTGGTCCAGGTGGACCCCCAGGGGTCCACGGGACAGTCGAAGGGGTCTACGTTGGCGTGACAAAAAAATGGGGATCCACAATTCGTAAGCGGGGGTCCACGAGTTATTTGCTTTCGATAGTGAAGAACTAAAATGTTGGCTTGACTTCACCTATCAATGTAGGCAGATAATATTTTAAGAAGCTCAGCGACTGAGCGATATGTAGTACCAGTGATCTCGAATTAATTTCGATTTTTCGGTAGAGAATTACTAAGGTCAGCCCGTAGAGATTTGATCAAATTTATTAGAATGTGGTAGAAATGTAGCTGCAGGGGTCCACCGGAATCAGCTACATTTTGAAAGGGGTCTATGAGAAACAAAATCTGGGAACCTCTGAACTATAAGATAAAAGTCTCGTCATATGTCTTCTTTAAACTAACAAGAGTAGATTAATATAATAATCTTTAACTTTTATTTGTAAGTTGTGGGAGAGGCCGTAAATAATATAATAATAATAATATATAATATATTCTACCACATACACACAACACCATCTAGCCCAACCTAAGCAGAGCTTGTACTATGGGTACTAGACAATGGATAAACATACATATATACGTTTTTTTTTGTAAATACATACATATTATACATAGAAACACCCAGACCAAGACAAACACCCATGTTCATGCACACAAATGTTTGACTTGAAATATCAGCGTTCTATGTAATTTACAAAAAAAAAAAGTATATATGTATGTTTATCCATTGTCTAGTACCCATAGTACAAGCTCTGCTTAGTTTGGGCTAGATGGTGTTGTGTTGTGTGTTTGTGGTAGAATATATATATGTGGTAGAATAAATTTGGTAGCGTTATGAAGAAGAGGCGCTTTACTGAGAAATCTCAGACGAGAAGATTTCCTTGCGATGTTTTCTTTTACTATAAAAAACGATTAATACCTGAAGCAAAAACTTTGTACCCCTTTTTACGAAAATTGCGCGGACGGAGGAGTATGAAATTTGGCACAGTTAAAGTTTATATGGAGAAGGAGGGGTGAATCCTAATATTTTTATAAAATATGCATTAGAAATACATTAAATTAATGAAAAAACACTACACGCACACAAACATGCATTTGACACACGGAGTCGAATGGCGTTCGTAGTGTTTTGACATTGTTCGTCTGACCTCGTACAATTCTTTGTAACTATGGTTACCTATACCTTGTTTATATTATCTAATAGAGCAAAACAGAAAACAAAGTAGTAAGCTTAGGAATTTTGGCCGAATTTTGACCACTAGGTGACAGCTAGTCTATTTAATACGCTCAACACTAATAGTCGGAGATGTGTGCTTAGTATTGAACTAGATACCTCTCTGAAGCAGTCCATTGATCTCCCATTCAGCTATCGCTGTATCATTAAGGTCATCAAGTGAAGATTATAGTTAAAAACCATAAAATAGGTAAATTTATTAATTACATAAAAATTGCAGCGTTTTGATATAAATCCTTTTGTTAATGCCAAAGTCAAAGTCAAAAATCATTTATTCACTTAGGTCACAAAGTAACACTTATAAACGTCAAAGGGTTTAGTGAGTTTGTTACATTTACTAAATTTACATTTATTTTAGTTGCAAGATTCAGGCAAAAGGTTGAGCCTATGAGAAGAAACCTGCAAGAAACCTAATTGATAGGTACTCAACAATTTTGATAAATTGAATAGATAGACATATTATTCTGTATTGTACACGAACGCATTACAGTAATAAATACGGTACAGAAAACAAATAAATATTATCTAATAGCGGTTTTTTCCAGTCACTTTTCCAGTCGACAGCGATGTTGAGGAATTTTACGACGCTGCCCATACCAGCCATTTACTATATTATTATACTATGTGCCTTTCTTTTTGACGTGACAACGTCTAATAAATCGATGAACGCCGGCTTCACGCACGAAAAAGGATGACTTATTGTCCCGTTACGCTCATTGTAACGTTACGGGAAATAAATTTTGTTATGACGTTGTCACGTTAAATTATCGTCCGTAAACCGACTTTATTTAGTTTGTTTTTCATATATATGTATTATATCTATTCATCGTAATCTCAGCCAAAAGACATCCACTGCTGGACATAGTCCGCCCCCACGACCTCATCCCACCTTCCCCCTTCCTTTTGAGAACCACACGTGCCGGTCTTCGTAACCACGGATGGATGGTGAGCACAATCCCGTCTCGCACCAAAAGGTTCTGATCCTTCTTATGCCGCACCATACAACTTTGGAGTGGTCTTCCGGCACACGTGTTCCCTCCCTTCTACGACATTGGGTCCTTCAAACGTAGTGTGAAGAAGCATCTGGTCAGACCGGATTGACACTGACGACGGCTAGAAGACATATATCTTCTTCTCGTCGCCACTGTGTCTGGACTGTAATTGGACTTTCCATCAGGTCCGTTACAATCACTTTGACGTGTCAATATAAAAAAAAAGAAAAAGAAGGGTTTTCCACACATTCCAGTAGTTGGCCACCCGCATCCACCCAGTTCCTGCGACCCTTACCAGGTCGTCAGTCCACCTTATGGCGGGCCTACCCCTACTACATACATACATAGATTCACGCCTGTTTCCCAGAGAGGTATGCAGAGACTACGGATTTCCATTTGCTACGATCCTGACACACTTCTCTGGCTTAATTTACTTTCATCACAATCCTCATACACGCCCGTCGGTTCAAGGAGCTCTTAACCTGGCCTTTGTCCAGCCTCCGATCTGATCGAGAAACGTTCACCTAGGTTTTCCTCTTGCGACTGTTCCATTCACACTAGCCTTATAAACTTTCTTAGTCAGTCTTTCCTCGTCCATTCTTTCTACACGTCCAAACCAGCTTAACCCCTACTGTGTCTATTATATCTATTATTTAATTGAAAATCAAAATCAAAACATCTTTATTCCTTTAGGGCACAAAGTAACGTCAAAGTAACACTTATTAACGTGAATTTATATTTACATTTAATTAAAGCAAAGGCGTAGAACCAATGAGAAGAACTGGCAATAAACTCACGGCCACTCTTTTCAATCGCCAAGGTTGTGTGTTGCATATTTTTAATTAAATAATACTCAATTTAACTGTAAGTAACACATTTGTTATAGGCAACCTTATTGCAAAAGCAATGTGTGCCATTCAAGAATACTGATTTCTTTTTGTAATTCCTTTTTGTAGCCATCTGATGGTAAGCGTTTACCGTATCCCATTGATAATTTCAATACTAAGAATATCACTCTTGCCTTGCCTACTTATAAAACCTAAGAATGGCAGTAAGATTGCGATTTAAACCACTGCGCTACCGGTGCAATAAATAATAATAACATATGAGTATTTGTTTTCTAATCTCCTTATTATATACTCGTATAATAAACTATAGTTCATGTATTGCATATTGTTTGCCTCAGCAACATCCCAAGGCAGTCTGGTAGAGAATGTCTTAAGCAATATGCCGACGTTATAAGTACATATTTTGCTTGTTAAACTTAATATGAAAAAACGTGCATATATTTATTTTGTATCTTCTTCTCCCTGGCCTTTATTATTCCCGTCACATGGGGTCGGTTTTCTAGTCCGACCGGATTTGACTAGATATCAGTTTTTACACGGAGCGACTGCCATCTGACCTCCGCAATCCGAAGGCTTACGATACCCTAAGGCTAGACCAGTGTCAGGATAGTAGAGGGCACTGACTTTCCTAATAACGACTGCCATAGATGTTCATGGCAGCCGGGACTGACGGCTTAACGTGCTCTCCGAGGCACGGTTCAAATTCGATCCCAAGGCGCATTTTTGACTTTTTCGTTATATACGTAAATTTCATAGTTTATTTTCGTCTCTTTATCGGTGAACATTGTGAGGCAACCTGCATATTTGAGTTCTCCATAATATTCTCAAAAATGTATTCTGCCAATTCGCATTGGGCCTGGCCCAGCAGTGTGCTAATCGTTTCTGCGCCAATCGACTATTTAAAAGTTAGCGAAAATCTACCACCTGGGTCGAAATTACCATGGCCAATATGGAAATCCTTAAATCGACTTCGTACTCAAGTCGGCTGCTGCGGTTGCAACCTGATAATATGGGGAATTAGGGAGCCTCACAAAGCACAGTGTGAATGTGGTGATTCTAACCAAACCATGTCACATCTGTTGAAAAGCCCAAATTGTCCCTGTAGGTGCACCATGGAGGACTTGATGGACGCAACTGCTGATGCGATTGCCGTGGATACACATTGGGCAGAACATATCTATACTAACTAGCGGTCGCCTAGTGCTCGAAATTCGACCAAAGTTTGCTGTAAGTTATTGCTGATATATGTCGTTATATATTGATATATGTAACCATAGTTACGCACTTCGACTGCGTGTGTCAAATGCATGGTTGTGTGCGTGTAGTGTTTTTTCATTAATTTAATGTATTTCTAATGCATATTTTATATAAATATTAGGATTCGCCCCTCCTTCTCCACGTAAACTTTAACTGTGCCAAATTTCATACTCCTCCGTCCGCGCAATTTTCGTAAAAAAGGGTACAAAGTTTTTGCTTCACGTATTAATATATATATATTATAAAGCTAAAGAGTTTGTTTGTTTGTTTGAACGCGCTAATCTCAGAAACTAATGATTCGATTTAAAAAATTATCTTAGTGTTGGGTAGCCCATTTATCAAGGAAGGCTATAGACTATATAACACCACGCTACGACCAATATAAGCGGAACAGCAATGAAAAATGTTGCGAAAACGGGGAAAATTCTCCTATTTGATGCAGGCGAATTTGCGCGGGACAGCTGGTTTAAAATAATTGTACCATCGACTTGAGAAGAAGAAGCAGTGAGACAGTTAATCTGCATGGCTGATATTATTTCATTACTACCAAACCAGTAAACTACGTATTCCACTTAAACTTATCTTTGTTCTTAAATCACGTCGGCACCCTTGATGAGAACTGAGGAAGACCATTTATAAATAATAATAATAAATATTCTTTATTTCGGATAAGCAACATCCACATGGGTTAGTAAACAAAAGATAACTTATACCTATGTTAGTAAACTTATTATCTATTTGGAAACCAGGCTGTTGTACACAATACACCTTTGAACAACATCACCTAACAAAGGGGAATCATACCTCCCCGCTATGGTCTTCAGGATGGAGTTGGAGCTACCCCGCACTCTGCAGAGCAAAGAGGCAGATTTCTGTCTGACGATGGCGTGGAAGCCATCGACGTGTGCTTGTGCAAACATACCTGATGCACTGCAGAAACGGGGCAGCCCCATCAACATCCTGAACCCGTTATTATATTGGACCCGTAGAGCGCTGATAGCCCGCTGAGTATAGTTGGTCCACAAGCTGCACGTGTAACATATTTGGCAATAGGTTTTAAAAAGTTTATGGAATCTGGATTTTACTTTACATTCTCACTTTAGATTAGGCCAACGTGTATGTACTATTTATGTACTAACTATTTTCAGTTTCAGGAAACACCCGTGCCAAGAAGTGGTTTAGGTTAAAAACAAGTGAGAAACGGCAATGAATTGCCGTAAATCTTAAAGTTCGAAAAAATTGTTCAAGTAATATGCAAAGATCACGTGATACCACGTGACCTTGGTCAGAGGTCAAAGGTCATAGTCATTTCGGGAGTATATCGACTATGCTGAGTTGAATGGCGTTGACCGCGAGTCTCTAGCTCTTACGACACAGACAGACGGACAAAGCTGTTGTATAAGAGTTTTTCGAACTCTAAAAAGGCTGATATTATATTACCTTTAATAATAGTAGGTTTAAATATGTACCCTATACATGAATTAAAAATAAATACTGGTTTACGAGTCGTAAATTTTGCCAGCATCGCTGTTGAGTGATAAAGTCCCAGAAGGATTTCATTGCCACGTTGAATGGCACATACTATTATAATTAACTCCCTTTTATCCCTACACCTTCAGATAAGAGAAAAAATACCTGGTTTGTAACAAACCTCAAACTAGGCATGCATTTGTTAACAGATTTTATATATTCTTGGGTCCATTTTTGTATAATAATTTTAATAAGTTGTTAAGTATATACAGCGTCAGTAATAAAGATTGTAATGTTATGATAACGGAATATTTAGGTAAACTCAATTATGCGGACACAGAGAATTTGTTACAAATATTAAAATGATGTAATTATACTTTAGGTACCTAAGCATTTTATTGTATGATACAATTGCTTGTACGTATACAGGCAGTTTTAGCTTAAGTTTATATTTAGTTATATTATTGTTCAAATAGATACTTAAATAAATGTCCACTTTTAAAATAGATAGACAAGTGATCGCGTGAAACACAGGTCTAACCTAGTTCAGGCAAGTAGCTTATAATAATTTAAAGATGTTTAATTATCATTTCTTGACATAACAGATTACTATAATTATATTATTATTTTGGTTATAAACTAGTTTATTAAGGCATTGAATTATTGTTAGATATTAAGATATAATTTGAAGTTGATTTAAGTCCACTATTGTACTCTTTTTGTAGTCGAATAAATTTTATAATTATTATTATTATTAAGGCAGACGTGTAACATACACATTTTGCCATCACATATTGAACAATTAGTCACTTGTAACCTGTAGTTGTTTTTAGTTTACTTGGAATAAATCCTTAGAAAGAACAATTTATAATTAACTCTTCGTAATTTAACGCTTGGATATCGATAGAACGCCAGGAATTGTCTAGAAATAATAATAATAAATAGCCCACAGACTTGATTCTTTCTAAAATATGTGGCCTTTACTTGACATAAGTCCGTAAATGTCACAAAAACTACCAGCGGAAGCTGAGAAAAAACCGTATCAAAATAATAATATAATATTCTATCACATACACACAACACCATCTAGCCCAAACTAAGCAGAGCTTGTACTATGGGTACTAGACAATGGATAAACATACATAATTATATACTTGTTTTTTGTAAATACATACATATTTACATAGAAACACCCAGACCAAGACAAACATCCATGTTCATGCACACAAATGATTGACTTGTGCGGAAATCGAACCCGCGACCTCAGGCGTGGCAGTCGGTTACACTAACCACTGCGCCATTGAGGCCAATGTCCACGTATAGTAATTAAAAAACGCAAGATTAGAAACCCTACACATTCACGCTTCTAATAGGCTAAAGGAGGCAGAGGCAGGTTAACTACAATCCGACACGGTCGGAGAGTGATCAGGTACAAGACCAACGACTGTTCTTCCTTACCAAGGCTGCTTGACAGAAAACCCAATAACTTTTTGCTGTCTCCACCCAGGAATCAAATACCCAAGGCCTCTTGCACTGTAATTGCAATCAAGGCAGTCAGTCACCTTGGTAGCACAAAATGGAATCAAGCCGAAACCTAACCCTTTTCGAGTTATGACTATAATTTGTACATCTATATATAAATAGGGAAATGTCAAAATAATTCAGTGCTTGTTTCTACTCTTTTTATCAACCAACTAGCTTTTTCCCGCGGCTTCGCTCGCGTTAATTTAAAATTTGACAATCAATTCGGGTTGTACTCTGCTTGTAATAATATAATTCAATCATGATTCGAAAGACACGTGGCGCCATCTATTATCATAACAACGTTATTGTGGTTTTCCTCGGGAACAGTAATTTCTTTCGGGATGAAAGGTAGCCTATGTCCGTTTCTGTACACCTAGCAACGTATATGCAAAATTTCAGGATGATCGGTTCAGTGGTTTAGACGTGAAAAGGTAACAAACAAACAAACTTATTTTCGCTTTTATAATATTAGTTAGGATTATCTTTGTTTAATAGGTACTGACGAGTTTGTTATGCGAGTTGATATCATTAAAAATATGGAAACATTTTCTTTTTCTAATTATACTAGAACTGTTTATATTGTAAACACATATAAAACTGTACATTCTCAGATACAGAATAAACAAAAGTAAAGATGTAGAAATAAGGGTTGGCGAAACGTAAATTCATATTTCATGCTTAAATGCTTGAGTATGTTCAGTAGTAATTCATGGAGAAATGGTTGCAGCACCTTACAGTTATGATTTGTAAACAAAATGTTATTGTAAACTTGGCGATTAAAAAGAGTGGCCATGAGTTTCTTGCCCGTTCTTCTCATGAGCCCTACACCCTTGCTTTGCTGAACGTGGCTGTAAATGTGAATTCACAGATTTTTTTTTTGTGTAACTTTGACATTCATAAGTGTTATCTTGCAACCTAACTTGAATACATTTATTTTTGATTTTGGTTTTGATTGATTTCATTTACATTTTTCTCAAATATTGCTCAAATTTCTCTGCAATGATTATTGTTGAAATTTAACCACTGGGTAAACACTATTTCGGATAATTCTAACAAAAATCACACATGCCACAACTTAAACGTATCTAACTAAACAAAAATAAACTATGCATCTAATTAAGTTACTAAGCTATGCAGGCCTGCTTGCATAATAAAAGTACGTAAGTATGTGAGCGGCGCGCGTACGTTCAAAAGAAATATAATAACATTGTATACTAGGACCTGCCGGCTAGGCTGGACCAACCAGTTTTTAAAACATATCACATGTCTATAGTCAGCCAGTTTAGTTTCTAACAATATTAGATTCAATTTTAATATCTTGTTTCTTGCTTTTCTTTGGTGGAGAACAGTGCTATGATGTTTTTGAGTCATTGCTCGTGTGGTGGTTTAGATAGATGAGGGTTAGGTTTAGGGTTTATGGACATACCGTTGGCAATTATTTGTTAAGTATGGTCGGTTTGCCCAAGGACATACAGCTCTCTTACAAGACCAGAGCTAACGTAATTATAATAATATCAGACCGGAAACTGTCCCACTGCTGGGTACAGATAGTGTGACTCAGTGTGAGAAAGGTGTACCTCGCCTTATCAGTGTAAGAAGTTTTAGGCTGTAGTCCACTACGCTGGTCCAGTAGACCTCACACATCTTAGAGGACATTAAAGAACTCTCAGACAAGCAGGTTTTCTCGCGATGTTTTTCTACACCGATAATGCGAGTGATAATTAAGTAAACCTAGGCGAACGCGTCTCGATCAGATCGGATGCGTTCTGGACAAAGGCCAGCTCCTTGAACCGACAGGCGTGTATGAGGAATGTGATGAAAGTGAATGAAGCCAGATAAGTGTGTCAGGATCGTAGCAAATGGAAATCCGTAGTCTCTGCCTACCCCTCTGGGAAACAGGCGTGAATCTATGTATGTAATTAAATAACACGCACATAACTTAGCAAAGTCAGAGTTGCGTCCTACTCGAGACCTTTACGTGGCAGGCCAAAGGTCACCCATTGGACAAATTATAGGAATATGGTAATGGCAGTGACATATTTATAATCTATCTAATATGTTTTTACACTAGTTTTATGTTTTAGGCGAAATCACACATATGTTTAATTAATTCCCTAGCAGAAATAACAGTTTACCCAACTTGGGTTTCGAATACGAGGCCTCATGATCAGCCGTAAGACGCAAGATATATTCCTATCCACTAATCACTTAACTTTTTAGTTACTATAAGGGTCAAAAGTTAAACCTATTTGATTAAATTGAACTGATAAGAAATAATAAGGTAGATAATATAAACGCAATTTAATATAATAAATATTGTAAAAAATATAATTAATGTGTAAATATTAATATAAATTATATTTTGCTACTTTATTATTATATATTATTATATTATTGAGTCGTAGTTCCCGCTTTGTATGAAGAAAAACGGAGACGTTATGTGGTTTACATACAATTCTTACGTAATTATAGATAACAAGCTTCCGCCCATGGCTTTGCTCGTATGATATCATTAAACATAGCCTATGTAACTGACATAGTGAAACTTCCATTAGTTAAATATTTATTAAAATCGGTTAAGCAATTCCAAAGATTAGTCTCTACATAAGTCAAAATTTTAAACAAGAACCTTATATTACATACTAGCTTTTGCGCGCGGCTCCGCCCGCGTGGTATATACATCAATAAATAGTAGCCTATGTCCTTCCCCGGGTTTTAAACTATATCTGTAGCAAATTTCATCTAAATCAGTTGAGTGGTTTAGCCGTGAAAAGGTAACAGACAGGCAGACAGACAGAGTTACTTTCGAATTTATAATATTAGTAAGGATTACGCTTTGAGACCATGAATAGTGATGTCGTGGGTTCAAGACCTGCTTTATCGATTGACTTTCTTCTTAATCTTCTCCCTAGCCTTTATTATTCCCAAGTCACTTGGAGTCGGCTTTCTAGTCTAACCGGATTTGACTGGATATCAGTTTTTACACGGAGCGACTGCCATCTGACCTCCGCAACCCGAAGGCTAACGATACCATAAGGCTAGACCAGTGTCAGGATATTAGAGGGCACTGACTTCCCAATAACGACTGCCATAGATGTTTATGGCAGCCGGGACCGACGGCTTAACGTGCTCTCTGAGGCACGGCGCAGGCGATAATTGTCAATCAATGTGCACATAATTTCGAAAAGTCATATAGCTTCCGAAAGTCAGATGTGCGCGACGTGGGTTCGAACCTAAGACCTTCTGCATTGCAGTCTGTTGGTCTCCCCACTGAGCTATCGCTGCTGACTTTCTTCTAAATAAATATTAGACTAAATATTAGATGATTTCTCTTTTATAAATATTAGACTTAATTTAAAGACAAAACTTTTACTAAAGTCAAATACCTTTTCTAAACGACAACTCCCGCACTAAGGATCGAACCTTGATTCGCAGTATACTTCACAAACATACATTTAACGGACATAATAACACCCAGACTCATTATGTGGGTTAAACAAAATTATCCCGTTTGAGATTTGAACCCACAAAATTTTACGCGGCCACAGTCGCTCAATATGAGCTCGTTTCACCATCCGCGCAATCAGAAAATAAACTAATACTAGACTTTATCAGGATCGTCCGCGTCGGGGAAATCCGTAGTTTCTGCCTATCCCTCTAATTCACAAATGTCAGTAAACTAACTAAATAATTTAATTTTAATTTTTGAAGTGAAAACTTCTTTAGCAGCGTTGTGCACTTTTTTGTGATGGGTAAAAAATGTTAAACTCGCGTCAGGACACGTGACCTGATCGAAAATTCGTAAGACGGAGGGAGAATTGTCATGTTTGTATACGATAGCGCAAATAAATGAATATTGTATTTTACCAGATAAATGTAGTACTTTTATACTGATAATTAAAGCAATTCGTGCAAAATTATTCCCTAACCATTCCAAAATATCAAAAATGCACAACGTTAATATTCAAGTTTTCACTTCTGCCGGCACTCCCGGAGTGCAATCCGTTGATTTTTTTTAACTAAATAATTTTGTGTAGCAGCTATAAATAACATATGGTGTGCAATAAAGATATTGAGTATTGTACTAATATTATAAATCCAAATGTGAGTTTGTTTGTTACGCGCATGCCTTAACTACTCGACCGATCATCATGAAATTTCGAATAGTCGTCGTCAGGGAAACAGAATAGGACATAGGGTACCTTTCGTCCAAAAAATATTTAAGTAGTAGAGCCTCGCTGATTTCAGCATGAATGGGCCGGCTCGACCGGTGAAGAACTACCCTCTCACAGAATATCGACGTGGAATAGCAGTGGTCCTACTGTTGTGTTTCGTTCGGTGAGTGAGAGTACCGGAGGTCCAATCACCCCGTTCCCCCATCCCGCTCCCTTTCCTTCTCACGTCCTTTCCTAAAGGGTTGGCAACGCGCAAGTGATGCCTCTGATGTTGCACGCGTCCATAGGCTACGGTGACCACTTCCCATCAGGTGGGCCGTATGCTTGTTTGCCACCATAGTTGTATAAAAAAAAAAAATATTTTACTAATGATTTTATACGAGCGAAGCGGCGGACAAAATCTAATACTATATTTTCAATCATTGCACACCCATCCGAGAACTGGCGGTTATGTAGGCGCGCCTTCCAGCCACACACAACGTTAGATTTTATCAATACTTTATATGTGCGACTCCGCTATTGAATCGGCGGCTAAATTGTTCAATTAAGGGCTATGGGTTAACCTTTAGCTTTAATAATACTGGCTTTTATAACGTACAGAGTTACGTACTATGTTCAAAAATGTATGTAATTACATGTTGAGTAGGTACATAATGTGAGGAATGGAGATTTAGTATATTCTTGAATGTCTAGGGGAAATACGTAAAAAATAATTAAAAATTCATTGTGCAAGCAATACACAAACGGACAAATGTATGTGCGCTCGACACTTGAGTCATTAACGAGTCAAGTGTGCAGCGGACATACATTAGTCGTTTTTTTAATTTTTTTTTATGACTTATTTTTGCGGACAGCGTATGTCCGCTCGACAGTTGACGGGGTATTGAGACTATCATTATTTTGAGAGAAAATATGGGTAGCGTTAATTCAAAAGAATTAGACTATAAAAGAAAAAAAATCCTATCCTTTCTAATTAATATTATAAAAGCGAAAATGAGTTTGTTAGTTTGTTACGTTTTCACGTCTAAACTACTGAACCGATCATCCTGAAATTTTGCATATACGTTGTCAGGTGTACAGAAACGGACATTGGCTATCTTTAATCCCGAAAAAAATACTGTTACCGAGGAAAACTATAATAACGTTCTTATGATAATAGATGGCGCCCCGTGTCTTTCGAATCATGATTGAATTATATTATTACAAGCAGAGTACAACCCGAATTGACTGTCAAATTCTAAATTAACGTGAGCGAAGCCGCGGGCAAAAGCTAGTATATTATATTTATTTGCTAGTTTCATAATTTAATTAATATAATAATATAAACTAGGATCCTTCAATACTAACAAAACTAGCTTTTGCCGGCTTTGCTTGGGAACGTTGCTTGGGAACAGTAGTTTTTAGATGAGATGTCCTTTGTGTCTCTTTATCTACCCTTGACAAAGTGTATGCGAAATTTCACGATGATCAGTCAAGTAGTTACGGCGTGAAAGCATAACAAATGAACAAACTCATATTTACTTACATTTATAATATTAGTTAGGATTCGCTTGGTTACGCTTTTGTGTTCAGATATCTAAACGAAACAAATAAAATAAATTCAAACGTACAGATAGCCAAGATTCTTTTTATATTGTTAATGAAGAAAATTTTGAAATTTAGTTTAGTTTTAGAAAAGTAACGTGAATGTGAAATTTTAATTTTTTTTTAGTTTTGTTTTAATTTTTTAATTATTTCGGCGTTTCTGTCTAAGCCAGACATATTAACCCCATTATACTTTTTAACATAAGTTAAACTAAAGCATTTTACAGAAAAACATTTTCGTAAAGTCTATAATGCACGAGGCACTATGATTCATAAGAACCATTTACCATCTGGTAGGCCATATTATTATTTGCCACCTTGGCTGGTAAAAAGTAAAAATCAATAATTATTATTTTTAACACGCTTTTATTAGTTTCACTTGTATGTTTGTCTGTATGTAACCGACTCCTTTAAGCTCGATTTTGACCCACTTAAAACGGTCAGATTTGATTTAAACGTTGTAGACTTATCGAGGACCGATGAAAATAGAATAATTAAAAAAAAGATAAATAATAGTTTAAAAAAACTAAAAAAAAGACACGCTTTATTAAAAAAACAAACTAAAAAGTAGAAAATAATTTAATAATTTTAATGTATAAAAGCGTGGGATGGAGGTTATCAAAATATCTTAGAAAGCACGCCACGCTTTTATAAATTAAAATTATTAAATTATTTTCTACTTTTTAGTTTGTTTTTTTTTAATAAAGCGTGTTTTTTTTAGTTTTTTCAAACTGTTATTTATTTTATGTCAAGAAAAAAATTGTCATAACATGTACGTACATTAACAATACTTATTAAATATTACATGCAACACGTAACTAATTAATTTTGTGCATAATTAAACTGCGAATGATCTCAACGTAATTGCACGCTTCGCGGCGACCATATTGGCTCCAACATTTAAAATCTATGACGCAATTTTTTCCTCCTCCGCCATTCACTGATCTATAAATATTGTACGCTAGAGGTATGCGGTATCCCCCCTCATCCCCACCGCTGCGTGACTCAGAGGTGCGCGCGCGCAAGTTTTGCAACCGAAATTCTACTGGTTCGAGACAATGGCATTATTAGGCGCACGCCGCCATCTTGGATATAACTTAGACTTGTTTTGTCTATGTTTAGGTAAAATTGGTTCTAAGTGAAGATTTATTTTTTGTTTGTGTCTTTAGAGGTAATGTAACTTCACGCTTGTATATATTTGGAGGGGTAGGCAGAGGTCGCAGAACTACTTTTTCTTTATTTACATAATAGAGGATTAGCGTATCACTAATTACAAGACAAAATGCTAAAATCGCGCTGTATTTTGAAGAAAATCTGACCATAAGGTAAGCTACCTAAATGGTAGCTTGTTTTAATACAGGAATCGAACTGCAACATCGAACTATCAATCTAAGAGCTCATTCGTTCTGAAAGGTAATTGCTTTTTTGCCTTTATTAACAAAAGTGTAGACGGAAGCGTAACAAACTTAAAAAATAAACATATAGAACACACTTAGCCCAGCAACAACTGTCCCACTGCTGGGCATATACCTCTTTTCTGTTTAAGAAGGTAGGCTATAGCTCAACAATTTGTTCCAATGCGACTGGGCAAGCTTCACATCTGACAACATTATGTACCTAAGTCTTAGACATGCAGCAGGCCTGCCACGAAACGCTAATGCCTGTTTGTACCGTGACAGTGGCGTAGGGTGCCTTAGAGGGGCCCTGTATCAAAATTAGTTAGGGGGCCCAATTGTAATTGGACTCCCTTTTCCGCATTTGAACTCCAAGTTGGTCCATTATGCATGAGAGTCGGCCGGTTATGAAGATAGCCAGTCCAATTCCGCCCAGAAGCACAGAAGATTCCTGGGGTCTTCGCAGGCCTCGCGGAGTGTTGTTGAGGATTTCCTTGCGTTGTGCTGTTACTCCCACACATTCCAAGACTACATGGGCAGCAGATTCTTCTTCGGTCAGACATCCCCTACAGAGTGGGCTGTCTGTCTGTTGCTCCGATGTTGTACAGATGTTTGTTCAGGGGACAGTATCCTGTTAGGATCGGCCCAAATGAGGGGTAAAGATTTCTCACAAAAGTCATTTCTGAAGTGAAAACTCTATAGGCACGTATGACAGGTTTTTAATGTTTTTCCCGGGAAGCACGAGATTAAGGGTCACTTGCACGAAAACTCACAAAATACGTTTAGCACTAAATAGATTTAAAACATCGTGGCATCTCAGTCACCTTCACATGGATGACTGCGACAGCACGATGTTGTCAGGGTTTGTACCCCTGATAAGGCGTATGCGAAACTTTCTTCTAGATGCAAGGCATGCAAAGTATTGTTTCCGAGAGATAAAAAATTATTGAAAAGTCTATATTAACGCAAGCGAAGCCGCGGGCAAAATCTAATATATAACTTTTTTTTATTTATTTATAATAGGTACACAAACAGATTGCAGTCTTAACATGGTAAGTAGTAATAGTAAACGTATTATATAAACCGGACAGTAATCCTAAAGTAGTGTACACAACATGTACATATTAGAGCAGATTACTCATGGAAAACAAAAAACATTATTAAAATCTTAAATTCGATAGCGTAGGATACAAGCGGATAATTGTAAGTAGGTTTTTACTTAATGTTTGTTTTTACTAAATGTGAAAGAAAGATTTTTGGTTGTTTGTTACTTAATCGCTTTTAAACTTGTGAACGAATTTAAATGAATCTTGGATTACGTATAGGATATTTTTATCTCAGTAAGCGTTCCAGTAGGTATGGTAAAAATCATAAACTTAATGCGAGTAAAACCGCGGGGCACAACTATAACAATAATCAATCAAACGGTACAATCAATCAGTTTATGAAGTAATACAAGTTGCGCCTACGCATCGCGAACATCGTGACTTGTTCGTCCTGAACGCTGTGAGTGAAAGAGATGCCGTTAACTTCTCATCTCGAAAGTGTTATACAAACTAATATTATAAATGAGAAAGTGCCTCTGTATGTTTGTTATGATTTTATTACTAAACCGCTGAACAGATATTGATGCAATCCTAGCTAATATGTCGAGTTTAGTTAGTCCTTACTCTATATAATATAATATATATAATATTTACTAATATTATAAATTCGAAAGTAACTATGTTTGTCTATCTATCTGTCTGTCTGTCTGTTACCTTTTCACGGCTAAACCACTCAACCGATTTAGATGAAATTTGGCACAGATATATTTTAAAATCTGGGGAAGGACATAGGCTACTTTTTATTGATGTAGGTACCACGCGGGCGGAGCCGCACCCAAAAGCTAGTAATATTATAAATGAGAAAGTAGTTCTGTATGCTTGTTACGTTCTTATGACTACACCGTTACACAAATTTTGAATAGTGATGCGTTTTGTAAGTATAACACAAAAATGATATTAAAATACAAATATCTCGATTTATGCGCTATATTGTTATTTGACTGCCGTTGTTATTGGTACTAAATGCGACTATTCTGCAAGAAGTCTTGGTTTTGAAACTCGGATTAGGCCAAGTGCTATTGGGTCTTTCGGGCAAGAAGTTCTAAGTAAGATAGAGTCTGGAACATTGTCGAGACCTAAAACCATAGTCGACGAAATGTGAGTGTAATACGCCTTTTAAGTCTCTTTTGAGGGAAAAGGTTTGCGATAATTTATCTATGTATTAATCTAATATTTAATTAATTCTAGTCTCTTTTGAAGGAAAAGGTTTGCGATAATTTATCTATGTATTAATCTAATATTTAATTAATTCTAATGTCTAATTAATATGCTTAAATTTCTAATAGAGACAGCTTATAATGCGAGAAAGCATGATAAAATTATCATTACAATATATTCATAGAGAAAGTGAAACTAACTCTATGAAAGAGTCCTGAAGATTATTGAACACTAGTTCGCATTGTATCGTGCGCCTACGCACCCGGTCGTGACTACACGCCGAGAACAGTTAGGTATTTAGGATTTAAAATATTTGCTACTGAACTAGCGATCTATCTCTCACGTTTTACGGTATAGCTATGGGAAGTTATTGTTAGATACATACAAGATCTGCCACGCGGTTTTGCTCGTGTTTCATGACGTTTATAATAGGCATTATGACTACAAAAAGTTTCTAGCCCGTGTTTTTATTTTTTGATTAGCTAAAAATATTGGACACTATTTTTCTTTTGTCCGACAAACTAATAATACTAGCGGTCGCCTAGTGCTCGAAATTCGACCAAAGTTTGCCTGTAAGATATTGCTGACATATTATGTCATTATATATTGATATATGTAACCATAGTTACGCGCTTCGACTGCGTGTGTCAAATGCATGGTTGTGTGCGTGTACTGTTTTTTCATTAATTTAATGTATTTCTAATGCATATTTAAAAAAAAATATTAGCATTCGTCACTTCTTCTCTGTATAAACTATAAGTGTGCGAAATTTCATACTCCTCCGTCCGCCCAATTTTCGTAAAAAGTAATCCAAAGTTTTCGCTTCACGTATTAATATATAGATAATAATGAAGATACAACGCGTTTAAACATCGTGTCACTTTTAGGTACAAATTTCACAAAATAGTGACGTCACAAGCCAACTTTCGAACTTTAATGCATTATATCATAGAATCTCTTTATTGTTTTGTTAAAACAAAAAATAGTTGTCCAATATTTTTGCTAATTGAAATGGAAAGGTGTTCTATCTAAAGTGGTCGTGAGTCTTGTACGTATCTTAGAACTAAAGTAATTTAGATATCTCATTAACCACTAGCTTTGACGTTCATAAGTGTAACTTTGTGACCTAGATGAATGAATAATTTTAGATTTTAACTTTGCAGCTGTAGTTTATGATCCTACGTAATAAGGTAAGAATTTTTGTTGTCATCTGAGCTCATTGTCAGATTTCGTGCAGCTGCTGAGAATTTAGACTTCCTAAACAGCTCAAGGTTTGATTCCACGTTTAATATTCCAGAATCTAGGTAAAATTTCGCAGTTGTTTCGCGAACGTAAGCTAATTGCCTACTTTTATATAAAACTACACAGGATTATGTAAAAAGAAATGTATTTCATTGGTTGAACCATAGACAAACATTATTTATTTTAAAGAAACCACGCCTACATTCAAATGTAACCTTCCAAACGGAATCGAACAGTGCATGTTTTTCATAGCAACTCACCCACACCACTATCTATTCCGGAGATCAAACGTTGCAACACATACATTACCAGTCTTGTATACATACATTAAAATGTTCACACAGCTACCGAGCAATGTATATGCAAGAGTAAAGAGCTGCGAAATATCGCGAATGTTTATTTTAACTGGCTGAAAGAAGGCAATCTGGTGTTTGTAAAACCTAGTGCACATGGAATGGTAGTTTTACAACTGTTTATGTGAGATGTGATTTGTAAAGCTCTGTTGGAACTAAAATAGTGCTCTTATTTACAACCAGGTGTTAGACAAAGCTTCATCTACATGGACAACTCGGCTATACATATTTTTGTACTGCTTAGATTACACGGTCTGTCTGATCTGATGCTGTCAACGTAGTCTTGAGATGCTTGCAAGTCCAAAGGTAACACTTGATAGGACCCTTCAAAAATGTAGTTATTCCTTCAGAGGTTCAAGAGACCATTGGCTTTTTACCTGCCAGCTCACCAGTGTTAAAGATCAGTGTCAGCGCCTAGTACCAGTGACTAGTATTAACGACTATCGCCGGTGGCTGTACGAACAGACAGTACAACTCTCCTACAGTAACAGAAATCCAGCGTAAGAGATAAAACTGGTACTATCCTAATCCTAATCCTAACTTCCTAACTAATCATATAAAAGCAAAAATGAGTTTGTTTGTTTGTTACCTTTTCACGCCTAAACCACAGAACCAATCACTCTGAAATTATGCATATACATTGTCATGTGTACAAAAACCGACATAGGCTACCTTTCATCACGAAAAAGATTACTGTTCCCGAGGAAAACAATAATAACATTCTTATGATAACAGATGGCGCCACATGTCTTTCGAATCATGATTGAATTATATTATTACAAGCAGAGTACAACCCGAATTGGTTGTCAAATTTTAAATTAACGCGAGCGAATGCGCGGGCAGAAGCTAGTGTTTCATATTTGTAAGTAAAATTGCTAGAGGCTTACACGTTCAATGACTAGTATCGTCGACCAGTAATAGCGACAGCAATCAGTGTCATCTTCAGAAGCTTCAAAATCCCTACTTATCAACAGAATATACAAGATTTATGGCTGTGATCCATCGGAATGCTAGTATAGTTTGGCTTGCATGGACAAAAGCTGGTACGAGGTATGTTAAAGAAGATAAATAGAATATTACGGTATACAATATTTTCATGAAAATCACGCAGCGAAATCCACCTAGGTGGCAAAAACCATAGCCACATGGTAAACGGTTAGGGCAGCTTGTAGGCGCTCATAGCCAGTTGTACTCACTGCTCAGTAAACGATTAGCGAGGTTAAGCAACGTTGGGTGCGGTCAGTCTATAGATGGGTGACCGCTTAGTGGTATTTCATCTGAGCGTCTCCGTGCTTCGGAGGGCACGTAAAAAGTCGGTCCCGGTTGTTGTCATATTGACAGCAGTCGTTAAGCCATGTCAGAGGCCTACGGGCGGCTTGAACAACTCTTGACAACAGGTTGGCCACTAACCACACGAAAAGAAGAAGAAGAAGCTTGTAGGCTCATTCAACGCCAGGAATATCACTCGTGCCTTGTGTTGACTCTTTTCAAAGTTTCTTCATGATACAAGAGCAAGGAACAAAGATCATACTCGTCTTCATAAAGAACATGATGGAAGTCTGTGATTATCTTTACGAAGGACACGTTCCGAATGGTCTCCAATTTAAGAAAGATGTCTGTGGTCGACAGTCGACGTATATTATTTAGCATTATTAAATTTAACCTTAGATATCTTAGAGTAGTAGAGCCTCGCTGATTTCAGCATGAATGGGCCGGCTCGACTGGGGAAGGACTACCCTCTCACAGAATATCGACGTGAAATAGCAGTATTCCTACTGTTGTGTTTCGTTCGGTGAGTGAGAGTGCCGGAGGCCCTATCACCCTCTTTCCCCTTTCCCGCTCCTTCTCCTTCCTACTTCCTTTCCTAAAGGGTCGGCAACGCGCAAGTGATGCCTCTTGTGTTGCAGGCGTCCATAGGCTACGGTGACCACTTACCATCAGGTGGGCCGTATGCTTGTTTGCCACCTTAGTTGAACAAAAAAAAAATAATCCCTTCGATTAAATCATATTCTCTTTGTCACAAATAAAATCAGTGCTATGAGTCACAGTTGACAGTACCTACTCTTTTGTTCGTCACTAATGCAGTTCTTCACATAACTATATAATAATTGGTCACTGACGCACATATTATGTCATCAACACAGTAAGAAGTATTCATAAAAAAAGGTAAAGCACAACCAACCAAACTTGAAGTAGTCTTCTACTTCAATTTGCCAATCGTCGTTGGTAGTACGAATGGGCAGTACACACCTCCACGTAACGGCGTAAGAGAAGTAAAATATGTATGTAGGTACTGCGTTCCACTTCCATGAGTAAAATTTTTAGAGACTTATATGTCAACTGTATTACCTATACCTTTTTGTTAATTCTAGCTATTTTTAACTTCTCCCTAATATTGAAATCCCGCGAATTTATAGCCTTGTATAGCAAGAAATTAAAGGTATCGGCTACCAACAAGCGGTCCAGTTGCTTGTTTGCACTAATGTGGGTATAAAAAAGGAATTTCCCCGATTGATTATGACTGAGATGTTTGGGATGAGGGAGTTTCCTGAGCTCCAAAAGAAGACGCTAAAGAATAAAAGCCAGCAACTGACTTATTATATTAGAATGGGTATTACTGATCCTCGATGCCTGTAGCATCTAACCCATTCTAATGCAAGCATTAGGTAAAATGACGCTCTGAAATAATATACCTACAGTATATTTTATTATTCAAGCTATTCATAAACCTACTTTTTACCAATAAAGTTTGTGAAAATGTTTGTATGTTTGTTATTCAATCACGCGTAAACCGCTGAACAAATTTGAATGAAACTTAGCACACAGATAGACCATATCCTCGATAAATACATATTAGACTTTTATCTTCGTAAACGTTTCTTAAGGATTCACGCAAGCAAAGTCACGGCAGAAACTAGTCAGTAATATACTTGAGAAGCTGTCCTATTCACTTCTCAAGGTCCTCATAAGAAAAAAACAGCGGTATTAGTTTCAACTATGGAGATCATTTTACTTGTAGTAATTATTTCTACGCAAATGTATTAGTCAGTAAGGAATTAGATTTTTATCGCGTACGCCACACCCCGGTTTCTTTATAAGCACAATTTAATGTAATATAATAATAATATAATATTCTACCACATACACACAAGACCATCTAGCCCAAACTAAGCAGAGATTTTACTATGCGTACTAGACAATGGATAAACATACATATGTATATACTTTTCTTTTTTGTAAATACATACATATTATACATAGAAACACCCAGACCAAGACAAACATCCATGTTCATGCACACAAATGTTTGACTTGTGCGGGAATCGAACCCGCGACTTCAGGCGTGGCAGTCGGTTACAATAACCACTACGCCATCGAGGCCGACAATATCAAACGTATTACCGGTGAATAAAAGCTTACCATCAATGAGTTGTGGGTACAAATTCCACCCATTGGGAATCTAAAACTGTATATATATATATAATATGTAACGGATATTAACGCGATCATGCATTATGTTTACCTTTTTTAGGCTTGACGTTTCGACCAGGTTACATCGGCGAAAGTGGAATCCCGCGATTAATAATACGCAGCTTCGCTGTTTTGCACTGTCAGGTAATTCACAGAATACGGACATGACGGCTTAGCATACATAATACATGTACATGGACAAACAAAAATATGCCAAAACTGAGGGTGAATCAAGATTCTTCTGCCTCACAAACGGAGACATGACATCGCAGCACCAGTAAGCTTGTGACCACGGCCGGTGTATGACTGGGACTCCACCAAAGCGGAGATGTGTGCGGTGTGCTGTGTGCTGTGCGAGAAGAGATGTTTTTCAGCTCGGGTACGAGGCGTTGAGTGACATCGCTCACTGCACGCCGCTCACATCTCCGCTTCCATCGCGCCATACAAATATTCCACATCTCCGCACAGCGAACTCCACTGAAGCTGAGCGGAGAGGAGATGTGTCAATAACACAATTCTATTGGTTGTTTAAAAAACATCTCCTCTCCGCTCGTCTCGTCTCCGCTTTGGTGGAGTCCCGGCCTAACTTGGTCGAAACGTCAAGCCTAAAAAAGGTAAACATTATGCATGATCGCGTTAATACCCGTTACATATTATATATATATATATATATATATATCATGCAACGCGAAAGTTTAAAAGTTATTATCTAAAACTGTGTTCGGCAAACAGCAACATGCTTCCTATTACATAAAACCTTACTAATACATATGTTAATCGTGAGATCCCAAAGGATCGCATAGAGACTTTCTGTAAGGAAATCTAGTGTAGCAACACGGAGTGTGGAAAGAGAGAGAGAACGTAAAGTACAGCTTTACCTTCCCGACCAGTCAGCTGCAACCACCAGATCTCATCAGATATCATCAGATCTCATCTATATATTAATACGTGAAGCGAAAACTTTGGATCCCTTTTTACGAAAATTGGGCGGACGGAGGAGTATGAAATTTCGCACACTTATAGTTTATACAGAGAAGAAGTGACGAATGCTAATATTTTTTTTAAATTATGCGTAAAAATACATTACATTAATGGAAAAACACTACACGCACACAACCATGTATTTAACACACGCAGTTGAAGCGCGTAACTATGGTTACATGTATCAATATATAATGACATAATATATCAGCAATATCTTACAGGCAAACTTTGGTCGAATTTCGAGCACTAGGCGACCGCTAGTAAGATATAAATATACATATTTGATAGCCAATCTTGTAATTTACTAATCCTCAAACATAACGCGCAAATTTAATTATTAGCCATTTAACTTACTCAATGATAAATGAGCGGTTTCGAAAGGGTTTTGTTATTTATTAAAAGATAGCAGCGATAGCTCAGTGGGAAGATCAACAGACTGCAATGCAAAGGATCTCGGGTTAGAACCCACGTCGCGCACCTCTGGCTTTCGGAAGTTATATGACTTTTCTAAATTATGTGCGTATTGATTGACAATTATCACCTCCTCCGTGCTTCGAAGAGCACGTTAAGCCGTCGGTCCCGGCTGCCATGAACATCTATGGCAGTTGTTATGGGAAGTCAGTGCCCTCTGATATCCTGACACTGGTGTAGCCTTAGCGTATCGTTAGCCTTCGGGATGCGGAGGTCAGATGGCAGTCGCTCCGTGTAAAAACTGATATCCAGTCAAATCCAGTTAGACTAGAAAGCCGACCTCAAGTGACTTGGGAATAATAAAAGGCTAGGGATAAAAAGAAAAGATAGTTCTTACACTAGGAATAAATCCTATGTAAGAACATCCAGACTTGAAACAACTATCTGTGAAATACACGAAACCACAGTATTTGGCGCAGTGGTTATGGCAAGGTGACCACACTATTTTGTACTTTGTGGGGATCGAACCCAAAACATTAGCGCAATGGTAATTGTGAGACGACCACATACACCACTTCACACTGAAATAACTCTAGTTTCCAAACCAATAAAATAAATATTAAACCAATTACAGACAAGCATACAAAAAAACAATTAATCCTACAACAATTTTATAAAACCATTCCTACAGTGTACACCGGCCCCAACTATTCTATTTTTAATGTTTAGATCGGTACTGCGGGATGCAATTTTATGCACAAATTTCGTGCGCCCGCGCAGCCCGCCATTTTTAAATATTTAATTTTAGAACCGATTCGCAGGAAGCTTGCGGATCTATATTTGTGTTTTATTTATTCCTAGGCGGGCTCGCCACTCCTATGAGTGATTGAACATTCATACAACTCATGTATATGTATAGTATATAATGTCTGGTTATTGGATAGTTGGATAATAGTTTTTTCGTAAGTGGGTGGAGATGCGCGTTTTAAATAGATACACCGGTGTTTAAAAGCGTGCTGTGAGTTCTCTGTTTTTATGGAGAGTGGGGATTTGTGTATAAATTTATGTTTTTCATACATTGTATGGCAATGAGATGTTGATAAATTCAATAATGTTGTAGACTTAAATAACAACAAATTGCACTACTTGTAAATATAATTGTATTAAAATGTTATTTTTATGATCTCTTTTCAGGCAGCTACGTCAATTGAAATGTAGTAATTTTTTTTATTCCTGTTGTTATGTTTAATCTTTATTATTTTACTAGCTTTTGCCCGCGGCTTCGAATTTGACAATCAATTCGGGTTATACTCTGCTTGTAATAATATAATTCAATCATGATTCGAAAGACGCGTGGCGCCATCTATTATCATAAGAACGTTATTGTTGTTTTCCTTGGGAACATTAATTTTTTTCGGGATGAATGGTAGCCTATGTCCGTTTCTGTACACCTGACAACGTATCTATCTGCGAAATTTCAGGATGATCGGTTCAGTGGTTTAGGCGTGAAAAGGTAACAAACAAACAAACTCATTTTCGCTTTTATAATATTAGTTAGAAAGGATTAGGAAGGAAGTTAGAATTAGGATTAGGATTAACGCATACATTTTACCATTGGTTCAATCTAAGATGTGCTTTGTAAATAAAATTTATCATTATTACGTTTTAAAATTAAAATTAAACATTATTTATACAGATTTTCTTCCCAAATTAACTTTTATTCCTATTCACTATAAACACAAATATAATAAATTTCATGTTGTTTTTTTAATAGAAATGTAAATTTTATTCGCTAGCTTAAATAACATACCTATTCGATTATATTTATAATAGACTAGCTTTTGCCCGCGGCTTTGCTCGCGTTAATTTAGAATTTGACAATCAATTCGGTTTGTAGGTACTCTGCTTGTAATAATATAATTCAATCATGATTCGAAAGACACGTGGCGCCGTCTATTATCATACGAACGTTATTGTTGTTTTTCTCGGGAACAGTAAATCTTTTTCGCGATGAAAGGTAGCTTATGTCCGTTTCTGTACATCTGACAACGTATATGCAAAATTTCAGGATGATCGGTTCAGTGGTTTAGGCGTGAAACGGTAACAAACAAACTCATTTTCGCTTTTATAATATTAAGTTAAGGAGTTAGGATAATATTATTTCTCGTAATAAAAAAATTAATTAATGTCCATAATTATAATCATTTAACCATCGCGTTAACTATTTTCTTTCGATTGGCATAGCTCTTAACTTAAAGCCAGATTTTTCAAATCGACATAAACTTTATGACCTGATATTATTATGTAAAAATAAAACAATATAGATCTAATAAATTCACATAAAGTCGTGTGTGATTAGTCTTTCATAACCGTTTGGCGTTAAATTATTATCCGTTTTTGAAGTAGCAAGTCTTGTCTAATCTTAAAAAGGAATAAACGTTTATGGTTATTGAAACGTTATCGTTGGCCGGCATGGAACGGAAATAAACGATCTGGCAACGGTTGTAAAACATATTTTCGTCTTTTGATTAATTTATAGGAAAGAACGATGTTTATGTTTAGTTTTGTCTAGCATTATGTATGATAATTGATAAATCTTACATTTTAACTGATATTAAAAATACGTATGTGATTTTGTTTGTTACGCTTTCACGTCTTAATTACTCGACCAATCATCATTAAATTTTGAATAGACGTTGTCAGAAGTACATGAATCTACATAGGGTACCTTCATCCAGAAAAAGTATTGTTTCCGAGGGATATAAATTTATTGACAAATATTACATTAACGCGTGCCTATATATATTATTATATTTTATAACATGTCTTCTCACACTAGCCTTTATTATTCCCAAGTCACTTGGGGTCGGCTTTTCTGGTCTAACCGGATTTGACTGGATATCAGTTTTTACACGGAGCGGCTGCCACCTGACCTCCGCAACCCGAAGGCTAACGATACCCTAAGGCTAGACCAATGTCAGGATATTAGAGGGCACTGACTTCCCAATAACAACTGCCATAGATGTTCATGGCAGCCGGAACCGACGCCTTAACGTGCTCTCCGAGGCACGGAGCAGGCGATAATTGTCAATCAATACGCACATAATTTCGAAAAGTCATATAACTTCCGAAAATCAGTGTTGCGCAACGTGGGTTCGAACCCGAGACCCTCTGCATTGCAGTCATGTCTCGCCAAATTTATTTATACCATAATTATATTAATTTTTAACAATAGGTACATATGTTTATTCATTAAAATAGTTAAACCATTAATGACATCGCTCGACTACAAACATTCATACATACACACAAAGTTTAACGGCTGCATGCCAAGGCTGGATTAACTAAACGTCAAGAAATCATAATCCTTCAATACTTACACTGAACATTGCATTATTTACGAATCATTTATAAAAATAATAAAACCCATTAAACAGTTTTACTGAAATTGATAAAAGAAAACAAATGAAATAATCCTTACTAATATTGTAAATTCGAAAGTAACTCTGTCTGTCTGTCTGTCTGTTACCTTTTCACGGCTAAACCACTCAACCGATTTAGATAAAATTTGGCACAGATATAGATTAAAACCTGGGGAAGGACATAGGCTACTTTTTATTGATAGGTACCACGCGGGCGGAGCCGCGCGCAAAAGCTAGTAAATAATAAAATCATGCTTGTAAAATAACTACTAACAAGAATTGATATGCCTATAAACATTAAAATCATACGTCATCATCGCCATTTTGGAACTTAAGCACGTCATTAACAAAAGTAAGTCCTTGTCAAATTCTCCGTAAATCACTGAGTCCCTTACCTACCCCACTGTAAAAATACGCCGTGAACATATACGCAGATATTATAAGAATATGTGAGGCGCATCGAGAATGCACTCGCGTTATTTTTACCGAATCTTAGCCTTGAAATTTAGTGTATTTTTGTATGCACTTACTGTTTCTTGGCTCCGTTTGCAAGACTTGTTTTGATTCGACAAAAAAACTGGATGAAAAGTCTTTGTTACAATTTTTGAGGATTTTAAGAAATAAGTAGGTAGGTAATTAAAAAGTTGATTGTTTTGATTGATTATTATCTGATTGATGATACGCTTATACAAATATTACGCTTTAAAATAAAGATTTTTTCGCAAACGATAGATAAGTATACCTATAAATAACTGTTATAATAAACGATAGATAAAAAGTAAGGTTTTAGAAATAAGTTCTTCTGTTTTTTACATATATATTTACGAATGAAACACATTGAAATTAAATTATTTTTACGCATTTTATAGCGGTTTATTTTCGTTTCACAAGATTTCTCTTGACCATGAATGCTGAAAAGTCAAGAAACGAATAACAAACTGTCTCCCGCCTGTTTATCAAGTAGATAGGTAGATACTATAGATTTCCTCTTGCTATACTTGTATGCTATTTTCTTGCTTCATTTACTTTCATCACATTTTTCATGCAATCATGCCAATTTAGATACCTACTCTTGTGACATCCGTAGTTGAAAGCGAATTATTTTAATTTTAAATTGATTTGAATATTTTCAGGTGCAGAGACACGACTAACAAGTTTATTCTAATTGGTGAATTTTTAATTAGTTATCTATAAGAAGAATACCGCGAGAAGTACGAAAAACGCACTGTTTATACTAATGTCTTATAAAAGCGTGATTCAAATAGGGATTTATTTTTGAAAATCAACATCCGAAAGTAAAACCGTACATTGTACCTTTCGCATGCCTAATGGTACAATATGGCTGAACCTGTATAATTTTATTTAAGATCATGTACTGTACCCATGTTTGCGAAATAAACTATCTTATCTTATCTTAAAATTTTCGAAAAAACTGTATATTATTATATTAAAAAATTTTAAACTATCTTTGCATGACTTCGGAACGACCAGACAGACAAAACTTCTAAATGACGTTGTTTTACTTTCATACTCTTCTAAATACTCGACCACAATAGGTTCTTTTGGTAAGTTCTTCATAATAAATATGCGAAAGTTTGAGATACCTTTGGTCATTTATTGCATAAGTTGTTGAACAAATTCGGACGAAACTTGGCACATCGATAGATCATGTCCTGGATACAGTATATTTTTAATACGTATTTAAATACCTATTTTTTATTTACGAATGTAATACATCCTCTGTCGCAAGAGACTTTACAAACTGTCGCAAGAGACTTTACAAACATTCAAACAAATGACACAAAGAACACCTAGACTCAAAACGCAATTTTTTGTGTCCCGTGTGGGTATCGAACCCACAACACTCGTCGCGTGGTAAGAAGCGAGGCGAAACCGCGGTCAGAAACTTGTAGTAAATTAGTATATCTATACATATAATAAAATCGTAGTAAAGTCAAAACTGTACATTGAATATTTTTTTAAAAGAATACTTGGGACGTGATCTACAATCGATATCGAAGGCAAAAATATAGTTTTAAGAATTTTTGTCTGTTTGTCTGTATGTATGTCCGGGCTAAACTCAAAAAGTACTGCATGGATTTACTTCAAATTTTGCATGAATATTACTAACAGGTCGGTTCAACATATAGGCTACATATTATCACGCTTTCACCTATGGGGGAGGAGCTGTGAATCTTTATTTTTCTTACGCATTCTGTGACAGCGTGTAATCTAACGACGCATATTTAAATGTTGTTTTTGAGTAAGCCATGCTATTATCTAACTTTACACTATAAAAACTACGCCATTTAAGTAACTTGGGCAGAGAAATATAGTTGGGTTCCGCGGCGACAAACACTTTTTAGTTAAAATCTACGCGGACGAAGTCGCAGGTAACAGCTAGTATTAAATAAATAACTATTAAAATCAACAAGACTCGCGCTTACAACCAGTCCTATAGAAAAGTTACATAAAAAGAACTTGATACTTTCACTGAAGCAAATTACCTAAGCTTTTAACATTCACTATCTTTTAGTTACGTTCAGCCCATGTTGAGTTGCCACGCAATTAGCCAGACATATATTTATCCATACTAATATTATAAATGCGGACGTAAATCTGTTTACACAAGCATACCTATAAAATTATAGAAAATTTAATAGCCGACTAAGCTTTGCGGGCTCTTTAGTTAACTGATCCCGCTCTAAACTGATCGCGGGATGAGTTGACTAGCTCATATATTTTATTATTTATTTTTTGGTCAACTGGACCCGCTTTCAAATTAGGCAGAACTCTACTGTATATTTTCAAATTTGTGTACAGGCGTGCGGAAAACGTTTAAGAATTACTATAAAAACAAAGTGCAAAGTGGCCATATAATGCTTTCTCGCTCACACAGGTGCACAAAAAAGACTCGCTGCCCAGCGGCAAACTGGCGTCTTTGATGCATGTGATTGGCTGAATCCAGGTATTCGTATTCTCTCAATAAGACTATTTGACCTTGTAATGTACTTGACATGAGTGCGATGCTTCGTAGTAATTAATGTCTTGGTCATATTAATATTATTAATGTATAACACTTTTCTCCGTGTTTATACAAATTATAAAATTATGAAACGGGATCAGTTGACTAATTCGAAATATACATTAGGTCAACTGATCCCGCGGGTCCAGTTCAAGCGGGATCAGTTAACTAAAGAGCCGTTTTGCGTACCTACTGATATTTTAATATCCTGTTCCTGTGAAAACATTGCGTTAAAAAGTATGTACCTATTCTTATATAAAAATGCAATAATGTTGTCTTCTGTTTACGCAAATGTTATTCATTGAAATTAAACTACTATATAAATAACTACACTGGAACATTGAGACAACTACCATCTTAGTCTCCCCGTGACCATGGCTGCTGAAAAGCGACCGAAACGTCGGGGAAAGTGTAAACACAAATATAAATAGTATAATAGTATAGTAATAGTTTTAATAGTTTCAATAAAAATTATGTCAATCCATTCCTTAGGTATTCTCCTGAAGTAACTCTAAAGAAGATACGAAGAGATTCACAACTGCCTCTTGGCAATATAATATATAATTTCTAGTATTCTTGTAAAGCACACCAGCTAAGAGTGGATTCATGTCGTGCAATGTGTGAGAATTGAATCAACGACCTCTCGGATAAGTAGTCCAATGCTGAGTTCATTGGGCCGCCGCCACTTTTATGTCGGCTTCGATGGCGTAGTGATCAGTGTAACCGACTGCCACGCCTGAGGACGCGGGTTCGATTCCCGCACAAGTCAAACATTTGTGTGCATGAACATGGATGTTTGTCTTGGTCTGGGCGTTTCTATGTATAATATGTAAGTATATTTATCCACTGTCTAGTACCCATAGTACAAGCTCTGCTTAGCTTGGGCTAGATGGTGTTGTGTGTATGTGATAGAATATTATATTATATTATTATTTCATAGCTTAGTTGATAGTTTCTAGATTAAGCTTTCGAGTTGGGCATAGTATTGTAAATTGTTTCTACTAAAAAGAAAATGTTTAAAATCTAGATTAGCCGCCAATTACGTGGTATTTATACCTATATCCCTGATGAAAATTTGATAAGATAGACTTCTGCCTACCATATTGTAATGTTTATGAAATGTTTACCGAAAGCTTCCATAAACATAATTAAAAACAAAAATAGACTCATCATTACATATAAAACACAGTAACTAACACACCATGTAAACGTACTTAGCACACATACAAAGAAGATCTAATACATACACGGATTAGACACACACATTCAAAAATTCTATCAAATAGACACACACAGGCGCAGACCCGCTCTGATTGGTTACCGCGTGCGCCGCGCAGATTTCAAAATATACGTTAATGTTCATTTTTCGACGTTCTATTTTTGTGTTCGCAAGTTTTTATCCCTTTTGATGCGTGCTCAAACGTTCTTGATACTTTCTAGGTCATCTTTTTATTTAAATAGATTATTGTTTTTTAAAACTATTTCGCTGGTGGATAGATGATTACATGCGTCTGCTGATTGTTAGGTCCAGAGTTCGATATACAGGTTCTGCAAAAATTTTTTTACACATTTATAAGGTCAAATTAGTTGTATACAGTAGCGACGAACTTTTTTCAGATATATGTTAGGAGGATCTTGTATAGTTTAGTGAGTCAGTATAGTTGCTAAGATTTAGAATGATACATGTATATACCTCTGCTTAATCTATTCTGAATATCGTCATGTTATGCTCAGTTACAAAATATTATTGTAAGATTTTTGTAAGCTGTTATATCCCGCAACTTCGTTCTGTGTCATACGTTGGGTGTGGTTTCAATACCTACAATGAGTGAACAGATTGCAATAGATCGTTTTAATTGAATTACAGTTTGTTTGTTATTTTTATGTTTGTTGTTCCAAAAGTTTACTTTATTTAGCATCATACATAGCTTTGTTAAAGGCTTTGTTAATTTTTAGAATTCTGTACTCCGTGCAGCTACTAAGAATTTTTTGACAGAAAGATCTATTGATACTTTGCTTGACACAAGAATCGAATCAAGGCGTCCAAGGCCGTCAGGTGCATTTACGGACACAATTAGCTGCCTTTTCCATTCAGAGGCTTAAATATAATTATATAGAAGGTATTTTTTATTTTCTTATGTATTATTCTATTAAATCTTACAATCAAACTCCATTTTAAAATCACATTGAAAGCTTTATTATTACAATAGGTACAGACAAAAAGCACGGCGTTTGTGCACGGTAGACAACATGTGTCTATGTAGAACATAAGACCATAGCTAATGAAATATACGTGGGTGCTATTCACGTCTAGATATTTTATCGGGAATATAGGCGCGAAATACATCCTAACTAATATTATGAATCCGAATGTGAGTTTGTTTGTTTGACACGCTTGCACGCCTTAACTACTTAGCTGATCATCATGAAATTGCGCGTACACGTTAGTTACGGCCACAGAAAAGGACATAGGGTACCTTTTATTCAGAAAAAAGCATTGTTACTAACATAACCTACATTTATGCGAGCAAAGCAGCGGGGCAAGAGGATATAATATATCGTATAATTAAATAATAGAATATATCTAGTATATAATATATTGTATCTAAAGTGTGACCTACACAACTTTCTCGCTAACATCTTTACAACAAAAATGCCTCAGTCATTCTTCATAATGGCCAGTAAATCAACTTAGACCGAACCACTATAAAACCTACTTCCTTTGCCGAGCTGTAAACCAGCAACTAAGTATTAGTGGTGTTAATTTTTAATATTAAAAGAGGACAGAGAAACTGGTTTAGTGATTTCTATTAATAAAACAAGATTTCCTAGAAGCTCAGTAATACTTAGCTACTGCATAAATAATAATTAGACAATATTTATATTAGAAATAAATCTTATGTGGCATGAACGTTGGATTCTAATGGTACACTCTACTTCGTTAATATGCTGACATATCCAGCCTTCAATTAAATATAAACACTAGTTTTTGCCTGCGTCTTGGCTCAAGTTAATGTAGATCATGTCAATACAATTTTATCCCTAGAGAACAGTACTTTTACCCCTGACATGTATACAAAATTTCATGAAGATCGATCTAGAAGTTTAGGCGTTAATCGTAACAAACAAGCAAACTTACATTCGCATTTATAGTATTAGTAATTATGAAATATACCTGCTTACTCATATATTTTTCTTAACCAACAATGTTGCCTTTAACTTGTAGATTTCTATCATTAAATAGTTGTACATTAACCTAATTTCAAGCGGATTTGTCATTTAAAAGTGTATTCATAGAACTTTAATTTAATGACTCCCTCTCTTGAATAATCGTGGGTGTACCTGGTGATTTTATAGTCCTAAGATTGATTACGAAATTTAAAGAACAAGATGATGTTAGATGCTGTAGAAACTAATTTGACATTCAATTCGGGTCGTACTCGTCCAGAAGTGAGAAAATTTTCATACAAACTGTATCCCCCCTTCCACCCCTTTAGGGAAGAGTTTTATCCATTTCACCTACACAGAGATTTTTCAATTGTAATCGAAAACTTATGTACCAATTTTCATACTGCTAAGTCCAGAAATGAGAAAATTTCGTTACAAACTTTACCCCCCTATTTCACCCCTTTAGGGGTGGAATTTCAAAAAATCCTTTCTTTGTACACCCCTACAAATTAAAACACATATGCTCTCCAAATTTCAAGTTCCTACGACCAGCGGTTTAGGCTGTGCTTTGTCTCTAAGTCAGTCAGTCAGGACATCTTCCTTTATATATATAGATGAAAATGATGAACAAGTATAGGTCCATCTGATGTTAAGTGGTTTTCGTAGCCTATGACTGCTTGCAAAACTATGGATATTCTATGAGCATTACAATTTGTCATAGAAGAAGTGACTATACTGTCAAGCCAAGGAACAGCAATCACACTGGTGTAGGGTGGTGATTGGTGACAACAATTACATTAGACAGTATCGCGATTTCTTCTTCTTAGTATTGCACAGTTAACCAAAAAGTTGTTCCAAAGTCCTCGAAGAGACTGGTCTTATCAAGGACTTTAGGATCATAGGAACACAATACTAAGTTATTTTCCACGATGTTCTAGAGGAAAGAGATACTTCCCCAGGCTGAGCTAATTGGTATCCTAATTTCAAATAGAGAACCTACTGTATCGATGTCAACTCACGGCCTATTAGCAAACATTGAATTAATAAACAATAAGAAGATCAAAAATCAGATCAATGACCTAAAGAACATATTACAAGTATTTGTTATACAGGTGTAAATATCATATTCAAACCAATATACTATGTCGTGAAATTGTTATTCATATTAACATAAAATGGTTATAGAAATTAAGTCACGAACCACCCATAAATATATTTCTAATTAATCAAACCGATACTTAAAAGTAATCTTATTAAAAGAGGTTATAAAGTCCTATATCCATACTAATATCATAAGCTAACGAGTTGTATGTCTGAAGGCACTAACTCAGAAACTAACAGTTCAGATTTTTTGCGTTGGTTTGAAGAGTTATTCCACCTTATCCCACCATCCACTTTCCTATCGAGAACAACGCGTGCTGGGCTCTAGTGCGTACCAACAAGTTTGGGTTCTCATACCTCTGCCGAACGATCAAGGCATGAAATTCTCTGCCAAGGCACGTGTTTCCTTCTTCCTTCAATCCTGGGTTCTTTAAGCGGGGCGTGAAAAAGCACCTTCTCAGGCCGTCAAAGTAGAGACCTCATCATCGCCTCGGCTGCTATGAGGACGGTGTGGAGGCCACTGCTCTTAGACCACACGACTGCTTACCATCAGGTGGAGTATGGTCATTTTGACAAGCAAAAAAAAATGGTTTTAGAAAATAATGGAGAAAAGTGTAAAAACGTGAATAAAGAATTGATAAAGACCATAGAAAATAAGAGATCTTCCTGATCAACGATACGACACGAAAACTTCTTTTAGTCTATACTGGAAAGACAAATAAATATAACAGAGGTTTAGAAGCTTTTTACAACAAATCATAGAGAAGGCGAAAGTTATATCATAGCGAGGGTTCAAGAAAAAGGAACGTGGTGAATTTTAACTGCTTTACCGAAAAAATCACTTCTAGAGATACATAAGTAGAGACTGGTATACCGACACGAGCAGTTCTCTAATCTAAAAGATGAGCTTGTTTATATAAATGTTGTAGGTTACATAACATTACGCTACGATACAAAGAAGCAGGGCAGGAAATTTAAACGTTATTTGGTAAAACCACGGGCCTCAACTAGTACGTATTGCTAGATTTCGTAACTCTTTTAATAAGATTACCTACTTTTAAGTATACCACTTAATTTATCTCGGCTAACTTACGCGTCCTGTATCAGATATTTATAATAGAGTACTTACTTACTTGATACGTAATATACCTTACAATATTTCTAACAGTGGTAATTTATATCATGGGACCACGCCCGTACCTGGCCAAGCGTATAAGCAGAGCTCCACATCTTGCTCTTGCCAGCTATACTGCCATCATAAGGAAAAAAGACGTGTCTAACATTTTTCCATATTTGGGATCAGTAAAAGAAGACACAACTGCCAGTATATTATTTTGGCATATACTATCGACTTCAGCGACGGATGACCACTCCTAAGGTTAAAATCGCATAGCAGGCCAACACTTGGTACCCGTACCCGTGACACGCCCCTTTCTTTGTTTGAGTTTTTTACACTTTACATTTGTTTACTGATTCTAAGGCAATACAAACTCAACTGGTCAACATGTGCAAGCGAAAATTTTTCTGAAATGGTCAACCGTCGCTCAAGTCAATAGTACATCCGTTTTCCTTATGATGGTAGTAGTATTTTAGATTCTATTTAATAGACTGGTCCATGGTTCAACAATTTACTATGTATTTCTTTATATTTCTTATTTAAAATGATGCTGTCTGAAAATGATGTGGGTTCGTTAGCTAGGAGGAGAGTGTGTGAGAATTTAAGACGTTATATCAAGCTATCTCCACCCTGCAGAAACACGTAGTTAAATGACCTAGTATTGCGTTTCTAAGAAGACTAGGGTTCCAAAACTTTTCAAGAAAGCGCTGTGATGTCAGCATATGTACTACATTGGAACTGCAAGCGCTACTTATCCTACTGATGGTAAAGGTTTCCATAGGCAACTCTATGTATCCTTCAATTCATATTTAAACGTACTGCAATAAAATCATTTCACATCAATTTGGAAACATAGCCATGACCAATGTCTCTCTGTTTAGAGTCTGGATATTCTGGCGCGCTAGCAACATCACCAATCAAATCTGCGTCTCACTCACTCCGAGTACGCACGTTTCTCCTGCGACTCTCACTGAGAGAACTGACTGGCAGATGGTAGCCACTGGCTACTCCTGGCTACAGAAGGTAGCCAAGGGTAAGGTAGGCTACTCGGTGAGGTGAGGCGTAGTAACATTCGTAAAAATTACTAAAAGTATCAAGAATTTATTTCCAGTACAACTCCTTTGTGTTTTTTGGCACGGCAGCCAAACATTGGTTTATGCGATGCACTCTGTCTATGTGTGCGTGAATCTCTTACTCACACTAAACAAAGTCGTGTGCGTGTGCGCTCTCGCTAAAACGTTTACGTAAGGAAAACAGCGTTTAGGATAATAGCTGATTTGTTTGTGATTTTATTGAGTGTTTTGTGTGGACATATCGGGTTCGAGGCTCGGCAGACAAGTGGGTATTACACAAGGATTTCGTAAAGTAGTCTTTGCGTTGTTGTAAAAGGCAAAGGAAACTGCAAATCTTAATTGAATAGAAGAAAAATCTTGTACAAATTGACGGTACGGGTTAAGTTTGAGTTATACGAATGGTCATTGTGCCTAATGGCCACATCAATTGTAGCGGGTTTAATTCCTGTATGAGTAATTTTCCGACCTATTAAGATTGCTTATCAAAAATATTATTATAAACAACCGACACAGAGAACACCCACTCTTGGAAAATTTATTTATCCAGTATAAGTCACAATACTGAACGCAACGGAGCAACTGACCGCTATGACCATTGCACTATCCGAGCATTTCATTATTGGACAGAATTATATCCATAGACTATTCCTAAAAGGGAAAAGTGCATTCCAACCCGAGTTAAAAAATATCTTGGGATGTCTCCTCTAGTACACAGGAGACATCCCAAGATTTTTTTAAAATTTTTTTTTGAAATCAAAAATAATGAATCTCCTTAAATTTAAGTAATATACAAATCTTACTTAAATTTAAGCAGATTCATTATTTTTGAGTTTGGGTACTGTAAACTATTTGACTTAAATTATAAAGAACTAGCTTTTACCCGCGGCTTCGCTCGCGTAAAATTAGGTTAGGTTATGTTAGTAACAGTACTATTTTTTAAATAAAATATAGCATATGTTACTCCGTGATACTACAGCATGTCAATGGCGAAAGAATTTTTGAAGTGAAAACTTCTTTAGGCGCGTTCAGCACTTCTTGGGTGAACAAAAATCATGGAACTCGCGTCATCTTCACCGAACGCTTTCCATTTTTGAATTATTTTTGGTTTATAAAGAAGTGTTTAGGATCAAGGATTTAAGTTTTCACTTCTATCAGCAGTTCCAAAAGACTGCCCCAAATTTTCATAATCGGTTGAGTCGTTTTTGAATTAAATCGTGACAAATAAACAAGCAAAAAAAATCTTTCCTTTTTATAGTATTAGTATGAATTTTAACTCCTACTCAGACTGAGAAAAGGCCTGTGTCCAGCAGTGGGACAGTCAATTGCAGGGCTGATATTATCTATACATTAATACGTGAAGCAAAAACTTTGTACCCCTTTTTACGAAAATAACGCGAACGGAGGAGTATGAAATTTGGCACAGTTAAAGTGTATATGGAGAAGGAGTGGCGAATCGTAATATTTTATAAAATATGCATTAGAAATACATTAAATTTATAATAATATATACACTACACGCACACAACCATACATTTGACACACGCAGTCGAATCGCGTTCGTAGTATTTTGGCATTGTTCGTCTGACGTCGTATACAGTTCGTCGTAACTATGGTTATATATACCTTATTTGGGCATACTTTCTGAAAAACGTTCCAACCCACAAATTTAGCATTTTGAGATAATCGTGATTGAAGTTCAATCCCGTATTGCTTCTTCATACATGTGGGTTGGGTTAGTACTAAGTCATGATTTCATATTTAGAGTGATAGTAGAGCTACCAAATTGTTCCAGCTAGCAAATAGTAACCCCGTGACTAATTTGCTAATAATAACTCGATTTTGACCCGAGTGTGGGTTGGAACGTTTTTCAGAAAGTACGTCCATTTAGGTATATGTAATACAGAAAAAGAAAAAGTAGCAAGCTTAGAAATATTGTCAATGAAAGAGTATAGTTAAAATTTAAATCAATTATGGTCGAATTTTGACCACTCGCCGACCGCTAGCTATTACTAATATCGCTTTACATGGCTGAATGTACCTAGTTCTGATAGTCTTTTATCGTCCAATAGCAGGTTCAATACCGGTTTTATACAGCCTTTTAACTGACAAACATTGACTAGAACAATGGCTTGTTGTGATAGTTAGAAGTAACACGACGATTAGTGGAAATACTAGACAATAGGCAGGCTAGCGAGTTTGTAAATATCTTGCATATGTGTCGGTTTAATCATGACATAAAGAAAGAAAAGTATATTGTATTTATCTATACTAATATTATAAAGCTGAGCTGAGTTTTTTTGTTTGTTTGAACGCACTAATCTCAGGAATCACTGGTTCGAATTGAAAAATTCTTTAAGTGTTGGATAGCCTATTTATTGAGGAAGGCTATAGGCTATATAACATCACGCTACGACCCACGGGGGCGGCGCAGTAACGATAAACGCGGGTAAAACCGCGGGAACATCTAGTCTATACTAATTATAAAACTGAAGAGTTTGTTTGTTTGTTTGAACGCGCTAATCTCAGGAACTACTGGTTCGAATTGAAAAATTATTTTAGTGTTGGATAGCCTATTTATTGAGGAAGGCTATAGGCTATATAACATCACGCCACGACCCACGGGGGCGGCGCAGTAACGATAAACGCGGGTGAAACCGCGGGAACATCTAGTAGATTATATGTATAAGACAGAAATATATATTTGAGTAAGTGTACGGCTGGTGTTGTGGATTTAGTGGCCACCAAGCCATTACCATTGCTGTTCGGAATCGCGTGTATGTTCAAAATCTACACAGCACAAAAAATTGTGTTATCGACAAAATTAAATACATAGAAAGAAAGATGAAAGAAAGAAAGAAAAATATTTATTTTGGCACACAAGGGCACACGCAAAACAAGAAAAATTAAAAAAAAACAAAAAGTATACAAATTACAAAAAAAATATATAAAAAATAGAATAATAAAACTAACACTAATTTAATTTAATATTTGTTCCAAGTTCAGGTTTTCGTTGTGATCGCTGTTTGAATAATGAGGCCTTTGTTTGAGTGATCTTCTTGGCTAATATAGACAAGGAAAACTTGTCTCGTCTAGCTGGTCCAATGTTAATTTTTTTTAAATACCTTCTAAGTTGTAATCCATACAAGCATTTTAGTAAAGATGGCGTAGTGGTTAGTGTAACCGACTGCCACGCCTGAGGTCGCGGGTTCGATTCCCGCACAAGTCAAACATTTGTGTGCATGAACATGGATGTTTGTCTTGGTCTGGGTGTTTCTATGTATAATATGTATGTATTTACAAAAAAAAAAAGGTATATATGTATGTTTATCCATTGTCTAGTACCCATAGTACAAGCTCTAGTTTGGGCTAGATGGTATTGTGTGTATGTGGTAGAATATTATTATATATACAATTATAGTAACGAAGCTTAGGTTTTTGAAGTGAAACCTTCTTTAGAGTTGAGAACTTCTTGGGTGAACAAAAATCATAGAACTCGCGTCATCGTCACGCTTCCACTTTTTTTTTCAATCACAATTATTTTAGTATATTAACAATATCTCCGAAATGGTGCGTCCTACGCAAAAAATAAATTTTGACTCCGAAGAGAGTATCAGGAATTCGACCCGCCCCTGTTTTTTTTGTTTATAAAGAAGTGTTTATGATCAAAGATATCTTTTTTTTTTATTGGTTCGCAAAACTGGATACAATCTAACGATAGTACAATAATATTTATCATAGCTTAATACACTTACATTAAGATGTATCCTACTAGATGCAAACACTACATGCTTATAATAAATTATATGACATATTTTGTGTGCGTAGCTAAATTATTGATTAAAGTTTTCACTTCTATCGGCAGTCCCGAAAGAATGCCCCAATTTTTGTTTTGATAAAAACATAATGACTGAAATGCCGCAAAAAATTAAGGATATTGTATCTTATCTTTATGAAATAACTATATCTGTACTTTTTTACACTCTCACACCTATAAAGAGTGTTATCCGTAAAGAGATAACTAATGAAATGTGGGTCTAACACATGATACTGACAATTTGTCGATCATGATATTAGGTCCCACGTTAAAGGAAGCGAGGGTAATACTGTCCACCAGGCACAGACCAAGTTGCCTCTACAGAGAATATCTTTACAGAAAAACACAACAAAACCTTGCCTGACTAATTATAAAAGATCTAGCGAACCTAAAAGTACTTCTCAAAAGTTAAATTTAAATATTTTTAAATTTTTTCGCCTCGATATCAGCCGGTTCCAATTTTTCTTTTTATGTTACTAAGGTGGCAAACAAGTTTACCATTTAATGCTATTATGTGATATCTACCAATGTCTCTGATGTCTTTGGGATAGTTAAATGAAAGATTTCTGGTTAATCACCAAAATAGTTTGGTTTACACACCAACATTACAGTGTACAAATGTCTAACATACAGACTGCCTAGCTATCGGTCTACCTATCGCGCCCGGCGGGTGACGACTGGTGTAGCTCGCATACATTAAGAATTGCATACTCTAACCTCAGCGAAACGCAATGTACATGAATGTATCGCTACACAAGCATACGGCCCACCTGATGGTAAGTGGTCACCGTAGCCTATGTACGCCTGCAATACCAGAAGCATCACTTCCACGTTGCCGACCTTATAAGAACCTTTCCGATTGTGAATCCAAACCATCCACATAAACACGCAAAAAATCACATCAAAATCGCTCCAGCCGTTTAGAAGGCCTTCAGTGACATACACATATCATAATCATTCAAGAATTATGTACATATTTAAAAATATACGAAAATGTTTCTGTCCTTAGCATCACTGTATATCATTTAATACTCGTATCTTACATTAGAATACGTGGGCGAACTCGCAAGACGAAGCTTGTACAAATCTACAATATTAATTTTATGATTCAAGTAAACATTAAATAAATTTACATCCATGTGTAAATACTCAGTTGAACATGTCTAACAAACATACATACATACATACATACATAGTCTTGATTATATCCCGGAAAGGATAAGCAGAGGTGTATTGCAACCACATTTCATCAGTTATAGCTTTAGGTCTCACTTAAGACTTGTCGTCTGCAAGACACAAGCCCAGACTCCGTACTGCTATTAAAAATAATCAACGGCTTGCACTCCGGGAGTGCCGGCAGAAGTGAAAACCTGAATATTAACGTTGTGCATTTTTGATATTTTGGAATGGTTAGGGAATAATTTTGCACGAATTGCTTTAATTATCAGTATAAAAGTACTATCATTTATGTGGTAAAATACAATATTCATTTATTGCGCGCTATCGTACACAAACATGACAATTCTCCCTCCGTCTTACGAAGTTTCGATCAGGTCACATGTCCTGACGCGAGTTTAACATTTTTTACCCATCACAAAAAGTACACAACTCCGCTAAAGAAGTTTTCATTTAAAAAATCCTAACATTAAAACGCAATAGAAACGCCCAACCCGGCATTCGAACCCGAGACACAGCAGTTGCATACACTGCTTCACTGAAGCATCTCGATAGAAAAACCTCAACGATGATTTTATCCGACTCAGGAACCAAAGTTAAGTCTATCCAATTAACAGTAAAACAGTAAGCGTACACAGCGGTTGCATACACCGCTTCACTGAAGCATCTCGACAGAAAAACCTCAAAGACATTTTACGTGACTCAGGAACCAAAGTTAAGACTATCCAATCAACAGTAAGCGTACAATTTTACACTACTAAACCAACAAGGTAGATAGCAAAGAGAAAAATACATGTAATAAAAATCAGCATACTTAACTTCGCATAAATAAAACTAGTTGCGCGAGGTGCGCAGGCGCAGCACATTTTTCTAATCTAACTGTATTACGGGCTTCGATATGTATCAACTAACTGTTACCCGACCACTGGATAGATTTTGAATAGTTAAAAAGTGAGGTAAGTGCCACATCTATAGTGGGAAGCTATAATATAGTTTATATTAACAGTATCGCATTCAAAATCAAAAATACGTTTATTTATGTAGCTCAGAAAGTGACATAATTTTTTTATTAAAGTGAATTTACATTTATAGGAAGAACAGGTAACTTACGAGAAAAATTGACCAGGAACACAATAAATAAAAATAAATTACTAACTTTTTTTACATGTCAGTTGATAAATCATGTATTCGTTTTAAATAAAATTAACCTATGTCAGGAGACAAGCAAGTAACCTCAAATCATACATTCGAAGGAATTTGTTAAAATTTGCGAATTAAAATTAATGGTGGGATTTCATGGACCACGGATTTAATTGATTCCTTAGGCTATTAAAGTATTTCCTTACATGTTTGTTAGACTGACTGATGAGGAATAGTAAGTTAACCAATGTTATCCAAAGTCTTTAAATTTATGATGAACAAAATATTCTAACAGCTGAAACTTATTTTCAATTCCTGTCATATTCCTACATTAATTTGTTAGGTTTCTCTAGCCATTTGGTGCTTTTTTCAACAATAATAATGAAATGTAGTTACATAAATTGTAGGTAAATATAATAAATAAATAAAAAAATGTATTTTACGATCAAGTCGCCAGTTCTTCTATACAACTTTTTTATTATTATTACTTATCCGTATACTGTTTAAATGAGCATAATATAAATTACTCTCAATTTATAACAATATTTATAAAACGCACTACCAATTTCTCCTTTCCACGAAGAGCGTCACTTCTTAAAACAAAAAGATGTTCACTAATATTACACCGTGAATCACTCCAGCCCGTTCTGCAGTAAAAGATATCAAGGCAACATCGCATCTATAGCCGTACATCGCATAGCTATCAGTGGATAAAAATAATCGTAGGATGTTGGAGAACATCCAAGAAAATCTGGTTAAGGCGTAAAACATCGGTATGGGGGACGATTTACACGTTTTCTGTATTCCTAGATCGACTAGTTTTGAATATAACATTGATACTATCCAGCTGGTATGCTTTTAGCGTTAAGGCAGACATTTTACTTCTAGTACAGCGATCGGCGATTTTGGCGCTCTTCGAAAATTAGTGACCAAAGAAATTAGACCTACATTTTGCCAACTATGGATTTTAGTGCCCTTTGGAAATTAGGTCAAGTGACCAAAGAGGTGTGGTTGAAGTGATCAACGAGGTCTCACATTTTGCTGACTATGGTTTTAAGACTCAAGAGAAGCATATTGACGTCTAAAAGTAAAAGTGAGTCTGCATTGGCTACTAGTAATATAATGTTCTGTAATATAATGTTCTGCGTAAATAGAAACACCCATGCTAAAATTATGTTCGGGTACTTTGAAATAACTACACTGGAACATTGAGACAACTGCCATCTTAGTCTCCCCATGACCATAGCTGCTGAAAAGCAACCGAAACGTCGGGGAAAGTGTAAACACAAATATAAATAGTATAATAGTATAAATAGTTTTAATAGTTTCAATAATTTAATTAGCTTAAAAATTTGTAAAGTTTAATAGTAATAGTAGTGTAACAGTTTTCAAAATTTTGTAAGAAAGTGTCAAATAAACAACGCGATAAAATCCGTATACCTATAGTAGTTTAATTTCAATGAATAACATTCGCGTAAACAGAAGACAATATTATGTTCTCCTGACCAATTTTATCGAGAGAGAGAGAGAGAGATACTGTTCATCTGTGCAGGTGATATTATAGTGCAGAATTATGTGCGCCTACACAAGTGTACTCTCTCTTTCCGAATTTCTCATAATTCGATGGAACGGCAATCTGACAGGAGAGAGATCAGGCGTGGGACGGAAGTCGGAAGGTGTGCAACACCACTATCTTCCTAACTCTAGCCTGCTATTGCGATTTCTTGTCAGAAAAACTCAATAACATTTTGTTGGCTCGACCAGAGACAGCACAACAGTTGACTATCAGATATAGCAGGTAAGACTATGTTAGAATCGTTAATATCTCGATATATCGTTATTTTCATCGAAATTGTACTTACTGTATCGTAAATATGCGTTTACTATGTTTTTATTGGTGAATTCGTTGACAGGTGTACGAGCACCAGGTTGGTGCGGTTTTGAATGTAAATAGTAATGGAGGCATTAGACTTGTAATCGAAAGATCGTTGGTTCGATAACTACACATTACACTAGAGACGTAAACCCACACCTAATAAAAGGCATTTAGAAAGCTGAAGAGATTAACAAGTATACTAATTTGATAACGAAATAGGTTTCTTATTACATTTTATGTCTTATGTTTAAGTCTGATAAGACAAGGGATTATAATCTTCTGTAAGCATTCGTCTCAGTGCCGCACCGGTATCGAATGAAACTGTTGTGCTTGAGGTGTCAAATTCGATTTCTGGGTCAGACTAAGTGTTATTAGGATATTCTGTGATGTTGGTCGGCCTCGATCGCGTAGTGGTTAGTGTAACCGACTGCCACGCATGAGATACCGGGTTCGATTCCCACACAAGTCAAACATTTGTGTGCATGAACATGGATGTTTGTCTTGGTCTGGGTGATTCTATGTATAATATGTATGTATTTACAAAAAAAAAAGTATATATGTATGTTTATCCATTGTCTAGTACCCATAGTACAAGCTCTGCTTAGTTTGGGCTAGATGGTGTTGTGTGTATGTGATAGAATAGAATAGAATAGAAAATGTTCAGAAAAATCCTAAGTAACAATTGGCAATTTTAGACTCCAAGGATGACGCGGTAGTTAAAGTAATCGCCATGCCACTATTAGTGGGCCGAGTACCGTGATTTCTATCCCCATGCGGGAAAAGAATGGTGTGATCCACTAAAAGTTACTCCTAATCCCCAGATTGGGAGTAACTTTTAGTGGTTCACATCATTCTTTTCATTCCATATGCCAAATATCCAAATAACGGTCATAAAGAACACCCATGTTCTTAAGACCGTTATTTGTATATTTGGCATAGTTATTGCTAATGCGGCAGATATCTTTTTTGAGCTCTCCATTCAACGAATAACCAACCAATAACTCACTTAGCTCCCGGCAGTTAGAAGTCACAAACATTTCAGAGCACCCACATAAAAACAATTAATCAATACCATCATATGTATTCCACAAATTGATTATATTTTACCGTCAATGTTTCGCAGTGAGGCAAAACGTCGTGACAGCGCGAGCACGTTTATTAATCAATTGTAAGCGTTTTGTAAACTGAGTGTAGCGCCACCTGTCATGACGCTCACGAAACTGAATATTGATATGTAAAGACGGTCCAATATCTTTAAGGTGCTGATAGACTTGAGTATTAACTTCTTCTTCTTAGCGTTTCGGTGGCAATCATTGCTCAATATTATATAATTGCGGACCAGAACGCAGCCACCTTGATTGCATCGTCTGAAGCAATCATCAAGCCCTCATACGTGCAGTTGTTGGGGCACTCAGTGCACAATATACGGTGTGACATAATTTGGGATACACCGCACAAACAGCCCAGATTGAGATCGTATCGAGCATTATCTTGTACCAGATCATCGAGCCTTCATTGTTTTTAAATTGTCGAACTGAATAACGAACAGCACCAAGCATAGAGCCAAACATCGTTACAAAAATTTTTACAATCATTCTAGCGAACAATTCTGGTCAATGCTCACCAAAAAAATATTCATCATGAAGTTGTCAGACTTGACGACTGCGGAACAATGACAGAATAGCTCGGCTCGGCAAAAAGCTCGAAGCAAATTTACCGTCCTTTTGCTTTTTTTTTTATCGTGCTCGTCAAAATGACCACACTCCACCTGATGGTAAGCAGTCGTGTGGTCTAAGAGCAGTGGCCTCCAAACCGCCCTCATAGTAGCCGAGGCGATGTTGAGGTCTCTACTTTGACGGCCTGAGAAGGTGCTTTTTCACGCCCCGCTTAAAGGACCCAGGATTGAAGGAAGAAGGAAACACGTGCCTTGGCAGAGAATTCCATGCCTTGGTCGTTCGGCAGAGGTATGAGGACCCAAACTTTTTGGTACGCGCTCTAATCGACTCTACCGTGTAAGGATGGCATCTGAGCCCAGCACGTGTTGTTCTGGATAGGAAAGGGGAGGGCGGGATAAGGTGGAATAACTCTTCAGAGCACTCCCCGTGGTATATTCTGTAGAAACATGCCAATGAGGCAATGTCCCTACGGAGTTGCAGAGGTTCCAGTGAACACGTGACCTCTGGATCTCCGATAATACGGACAGCCCGCCGCTGTAACCGGTCGAGAGCGTCCAGCAAGTACTGCGCGGAGCCATCCCAAAGATGAGAACAGTACTCCACGCAAGGGCGCACTTGTGCCTTATACAATAGGCACAGTTGCCCAGGCGCGAAGAACCGCCTCACCCTGTTCAGAACTCCGAGTTTTCGCGAAGCTTACTTAAGGACGCTCTATTAGACTGTAATTCTTGTAGTTTGAAGCAAGCGCTTGAACAATACGTTTGATTGACACTTTTCATAACCCAAGGGTCCTTTTTTTTTAACCTGGGGTCATCTTTTGACGCATACCCCTCCGCAAGGATTATGTCGGGCTCACCCGGAAAAAGATGGCGACATCCCGGTCCTACCGACTAAACCTACCACGGCGTTCCTTCTCGCAATCTGTGGCCGGGACGCAGGGATCACTCGCGCATTCATCCTGCAGCCCCGGCAGATAACCCAGGGCCCTATGCCAACTATATATTATTGCCTTGCCCTGACGAAATGTGGATGTAATTAACTAACACTTGCCTACTCCTAAGGGGACTACATGCGTAAGTTTATCTATACTAATATTATAAAGCTAAAGAGTTCGTTTGTTTGTTTGTTTGAACGCGCTAATCTCAGGAACTACTGGTTCGATTTGAAAAATTATTTTAGTGTTGGATAGCCTATTTATTGAGGAAGGCTATAGGCTATATAATATCACGCTACGACTCACGGGGACGGCGCAGTAACGATAGACGCGGGTGAAACCGCGGGAACATCTAGTGTAATATATGTTTAAACTCGCAGGTAACAACCAATAAAATCTTCTATCCTTTTTATATAACACCTATAAGAAAGAGATAAAATAAAACCCATTTTAGTAGGTAATACAACTAGGTCTAATTCAAAAGATTACCAGAGAAAAATGTAGGAAGCAATTCTGTCTAGTAAAACCAGTCTACGTTCGATTAACATTAGCAATTTCAATAGTACTTAGTACTGGCGTTTTAGATGCAAACTTGTGTGGTCTATTTGCATGTCGAACTACAAGGAAAAGTACCGCAAGGTTCCATTTTTTATACAAAAGCAAGAAGGCAGGCGAGTATACCGCTCCTTTTATGGTGATTACTTAAGACATAGATTCGATGAATACAGATGCCCAGATCAATATAACGCGTGAATAGGATGCATACACGTGAGTAGAATGATTTTACATCAAGCCAGGCTTCTAAAGTACCAGACTCAATTTTGTAAATTATTTATCTATATATTAATACGTGAAGCGAAAACTTTGGATCCCTTTTTACGAAAATTGGGCGGACGGAGGAGTATGAAATTTCGCACACTTATAGTTTGTACAGAGAAGAAGTGACGAATGCTAATAATTATATAAAATATGCATTATAAATATATTAATTTAATGAAAAAACACTACACGCACACAACCATGCATTTGACACACGCAGTCAAAGCGAGTAACTATGGTTACATATATCAATATATAATGACATAAGTATATCAGCAATATCTTACAGGCAAATTTTGGTCGAATTTCGAGTACTAGGCGACCGCTAGTTTGAATAGTTACGTCATCCAAAAAGTTTTTTATTTTTTTTATTTTGCTCGTCAAAATGACCACACTCCACCTGATGGTAAGCAGTCGTCTAAGAGCAGTGGCCTCCACATCGCCCCCACAGTAGCCGAGGCGATGTTGAGGTCTCTACTTTGACGGCCTGAGAAGATGCTTTTTCACGCCCCGCTTAAAGAACCCAGGATTGAAGGAAGAAGGAAACACGTGCCTTGGCAGAGAATTCCATGCCTTGGTCGTTCGGCAGAGATATGAGGACCCAAACTTTTTGGTACGCGCTCTAATCGACTCTACCGTGTAAGGATGGCATCTGAGCCCAGCACGCGTTGTTCTGGATAGAACAGAGGATAAAAGCAAACATGCTTTTAATCTACTCAAAAATAAATAGATTAAAGGCTATTTAATCTAGTTGAAGAGGTAATTGTATAACTTTTTTAAATTTGATTTTGCATAGAAATGAAAATGTCCGCACCAGGATTTAATTCTATCTCGTGACATCTTTACAAACATTCAAACAAAGGATACCCAGAATCGGAACAACTATTTGAGGATCACACACATTCTTATCCCGTGTGGTGCTTGAACCAAAAACACTAGGGACAGTGGCCATGCAAGCGTGCGAGAGCAGCTTATACTCTTATCTAACTTTTTCTCGTAACGAAAGGAGACAATTTTTTTCGTCCCCTTAGAACGGTAACGTATAATGATAGTATGACGACTCGATGGCGTAGTGGTTAGTGTAACTGACTGCCACGCCTGAGGTCGCGGGTTCGATTCCCGCACAAGTCAAACATTTGTGTGCATGAACATGGGTGTTTGTCTTGGTCTGGGTGTTTCTATGTATAATATGTATATATTTACAAAAAAATAAGTATATATGTATGTTTATCCATTGTCTAGTACCCATAGTACAAGCTCTGCTTAGTTTGGGCTAGATGGTGTTGTGTGTATGTGGTAGAATATTATTATTATTATTTTGGTTGGTTTAACTTGTTTTTTCTCGAAATAAAATTCGGTATTTAATGAAAACCACGGGTCTAGGCCAAGTGGGGTTCATTTGGGGCATTATTTATTAAAAGGGGCTCGTCCTGCAAAAACTTACGAACTATACGGCAAGTATTGAGTATAGCGGCCTTCTGCATAGTGATGTAAAGATTGGTGGGTAGCTCTATCTGTCGTAAATAGTGAAGAAGGTGTTTGGGTATGACGCCTGTGCTGGAGAGCACCAGGGGCACAATGTATACTTTGTTCATTTTCCATATTCTACTTATTTCTTCTTTTAATTCTGTATATTTATGTATTTTTTCTGTTATGGTTTTCTGTAAATTGTGTGTATTGGGTACCGCTATGTCTATTAAATATGTATGTTTATTTAATTTATCTATCATAGTTATGTCAGGCCTATTGTTGTGTATAGTTTTATCTGTAAGTATTGCTCTATCAAAGTATATTTTGTGGCTGCTATTCTCCAGCACTGGTTTTGGGGTATATTGGTAGTAGGGAACAGTTTTTGGTATTAGGTTATATTTTACGGCTAGTTTTTGGTGAACGATATTAGCAATTTGGTTGTGTCTGTGGGTGTAATCTGTTTGAGCTAGAGATGAGCAGGCTCCTGTAATATGTTGGATGGTTTCAGATGCGTGATGACACTTTCTACATTTGTCATTTTGTGTATTAGGGTCTTTAATAATAAATTTACTATAATTTTTTGTATTTACAACCTGATCTTGTATTGCTAGCATAAATCCTTCCGTTTCAGGGAAGAGTGAGCCCAATTTTAGCCACTTGTTTGAGCTGTCTGAATCTACATGCGGTTGTTCTAAATCGTGTATATGTCTGCCGTGTAATTCCTTACCTCGCCATCTACATATTTTTTCATGCCTGTGGTCATCTAAACTTTTAAAAATAGTATCTCTGTTGTATAGATTTAAAGGAGTAAAGTTATTATCTATTTCTGTAATTGCTGAGTGAATTTTACTATTTTTGGCTTTATCATAGAAAAAGTCTCTAAGCTTTCGAATCTGTCCTTCCCACAGCATGGTCAAGTCAATCAGTCCTCTACCGCCCTTTTGCCTACTTACTGTAATTCTCTCTATTGCTGCTTTTGGATGTGCGTAGTTGTGTTTAGTTAGTGTGGTTCTAGTCTTAATCTCTAATCTATTTAAGTCAGTGCGTGTCCATTTAATTAATCCAAATGAATACGTTAATATGGGTATGGCAAATGTGTTTATTGCTTTAAATAGATTTTTCGAATGTAACTGTTTTTTACATATTAAGTTTAGTCTCTTAGTATATTCTGATAGAAGCTGTTCCTTGATTTGTGTATGGTTAATGATATTAGACTGGTATATTCCTAAATATTTATATGTATCTGATGGTTGCATTGATATAAATATGTTAGTATCAGTAGCGTTGTTTTGATACTTTACTATTTTTCCCTGTTGTATATGTAGTGTACGACATTTATCTAATCCAAATGACATATATATATCTTTGCTAAATTGGGTTGTATTTTTTATGAGATTATCAAGGCATTTGTGAGTTCTAGCAAACAGTTTAATATCATCCATATACATTAGATGTGTAATGAATGTTTCAGAGTTTAATTGATATCCACTAGTGGTGCTGTTGAGGAGGTTTGACAGAGGATTTAATGCTAGGCAGAACCATAGTGGACTAAGAGAGTCTCCCTGGAAAATACCATTTCCGATGCTGATTTCATCTGTAGTGATTGTATCTGTACCATTAGTAAGGTGTAATGTTGTTCTCCAGTCATACATGGCATTTTTCAGAAAGCTAATTATCACAGGGTTGATTTTGTAGATGTGAAGGACTCGAATTAACCACGAATGAGGTACACTGTCAAAGGCTTTTTTATAATCTATAAATGAGATATGCAGGTCCCTTTTGTGACTATGGGCGTGTTTTAGAATAGTGGAGTCTATAACTAGTTGTTCCTTACATCCTCTATGTCCTTGCCTACAGCCTTTCTGCTCTTCAGACATAATGTTATTGCATTCTAAGTGTTTGTTAATTTTATGTGTAATTAATGATGTAATAAGTTTATAAATAGTTGGTAAACATGTAATGGGACGATATTGTGATGGGTTTACAGTGTCACTACTTTTGGGTAACATATAAGTGATGCCCATTGTAACGAATTTGGGTAGTACTTGTTCACCTTTGATGATTTCTGTAATGTTCTTTGCCAAAATATTATGTAAAGTATGGAATTTCTTATACCAAAAATTATGTAGCCTGTCTGTTCCTGCTGCCTTCCAGTTTTTTATTTTTCTCGTAGCTATCTCTACATCATCTACCGTAACATCACAAAATTCCATATCTTCCGCATTCATCATTCTACATTCTTCATCTTTTATCCATCCTGCTGAGTCATTATGATCATGCCGTTTCTTCCAGAGATCGGTCCAGTAGTTTTTTAGGTCTTCTGAGTTGGGCAGTTCTTGTGCACGTTGTATGTTATCCTTTCTAAATGTTCTGTAAAATCTTTTTTCATTTGTAATAAACAATTTGTTGTCTTCCTTTCTTCGCAATGCTTTCATATATCTGGCTAACCGTTGTGATTTTACTGTAAGTTTTTGTTTTAATGTGTCTAAATATTCCTCTGGTCTTATGTTATTACGTTCGTGAATTGTGTGTACCTTTGTTTTTCTGAAAATAACCTCGACTGCTGCAACTACTTTTCTACTTTTATTATTATTAATGTACTGGGATAACCTGCCTATATCTGCTCTTAAATTTTTAATGTCATTTTCTATCCGTAATTGCCATGCGGGCTTTAGAGATTTATAGGTTTTATGCGGAGTATTAGCGTTAAGGGCTCGAATTTTATATCCTAGGTTTTCGGAAATTACAAGTGCGCTACAGTACATCAAAGTGTGAATATGATTTAAATCGGAATCAATTGAGAAAAATCTGCTTAATATTTGCTTGTTAAAAATATCTATATATGCATAAAGATTTCTGCATTCTCTAAGTTTTGGTAGTATAGGACGGACTGTTGGGTCGGTCCCATTGTATTGTATAAGTGCGGTCTCTACTTGATTTATTAATTCTTGTACTGTTGTGTCTATTTGTATAATTTGATGTGACTGTGTATATTCTGTTAGTTGTGTGACTGGATCAGATCCCGTCTGAGTAGAAACATGCGCCTGAGTAAGTGATGTCATCTGCGAATTTGTTATCGTAGTAGAGGGTATTTGTGTAAGTGAGATGTTGGATGATGTGATTGATGTAGGTTGTAAAATATATTCTGGAGGAGTTGGTACGGGTGGTAATACTGAATCTGATGCTAAATGCAGTGTACTTTCTAATTCTTCTGTCCTGAGTTGTTCTGATACTTCATATTTTAACTTACTAATAACATCGTCAGACAACCTTTTATTTCTAATTATCACCCTTCTTTGATCTGCAATTCGTTGTGCTGATATTTGTAAGTGTGGATATTTTAAAACAAATTGGTCGTGAAGTTTTTTGCAGTACATAGTTCTATCTGTCTCTAATTTAGTAATATAAAAGTAAGTGCGCATGATAAAAGTATTGATTTCATCATTCCATTGCATACGCACTCTGGGTTTGCCAGCTTTGGTGGTCGCAGGACAGATGGCTGATGCCTCCTGCGAAACATCCTCAGTTGGGGTTACGACTCTATTATTGTTACTAATAAGTGGATCTAAATTATTCTGTTCGTTATAATTACTAGTGATTGAAGGTGATGTTGGGACTGATGGTGTATAAGAAATGGTACTTGGGCTATATGGTTCAATTGGGGAACTTGTCCTGTCTGTCAGTCTGTCAATATTGTCTGCGGGTTCGGCTGTAGCATCTTTATCGGTGGGAGCCCGCCTGTTCAGCCCCTCACCGCTGACGGTTCGCATGCTGAAACACCCAGCGTCAGCTCCAGGTGTGCCCCGGCGATCGCCCCCGGGCAGCGGTCCTCTATTATTATTATTATTATTATACTCTAAAATAATAACTTATTTTTACACCATAATTATACAAAAGATGAAGTAAAAATGAAACCGGAATCAATATGTAAATCTAAAAAAAACAGCATTGATTTTTTCAAAAGATAAATTGTTACTTCATTTTGCATCAAATGTTGAATGCGGTTTCCACTAAAAGGTTTCTTTTGATTACTGTTTGCCAATAAAAATAACAGAAAATCAAACAGATGCAACTAGCCTATTATTTCGAGACCTCTATGTGAGAACGAAGCACCAAAAATATATGATTAATAATTTATTTATAATAAAAAGGCGAGTAGCTATATTCATACTAATATAATAAAGAGGAGATATTTGTATTTTTATTTGTAACTAGCTTTTGCGCGCGGCGCCGCCCGCGTGGTACCTACAGCATTAAAAAGTAGCCTATGTCCTTCACCAGGTCTTAAACTATATCTGTACCAAATTTCATCTAAATTGGTTGAGTAGTTCAGCCGTGAAAATGTAACAGACAGACAGACAGATAGACAAACCGAGTTACTTTCGAATTTATAATATTAAGTAAGGATTCATTATTTTAAAAACTACTTGACTGATTTAAACAATACTTTCAGTATTAGAAAGCTACTTTATCCAGAAGTTACATCTTTATATATATAAATCTTCTGTGCGTGTGTTTGTAACTAAACTCTTCCTAAACGGCTAGACCGATTTTGATGAAATGTTTTGTGTGTGTTCAAGTGGATTCGAAAATGGTTTGGATTTGGTTTTTATTTTTTTCCTTTACTTTTTTTTCGTGTGTACTGGAGAGCGAAGTAGTAATCATAAACGTGGACAACACCGCGGGGCACAGCTAGTGCATTACATAGAGAACGATTTTAGTCACAATTAAAAATTAAATCTTAGTGAGAGCTCCAGTTTGTATTAGGTTCGAAACTTGTATGATAAATCACAAGACTCTCTCTTCCTTACAATTAAAATTTATGGCGACTCTATCATAAACGAAATGCCTTGGTAGCGTAGTAAATGCAACTGTTCTGCATGCGGTCTCAGATTCAATTCCCGGATCGAGAAAAGCGTTTTTTTTTATGCAACTAACGTGGCAAACAAGGATACGGCCCACCTGATGGTAAGTGGTAGAACTAACTAATACTCTAAACTAACTACTCTGTTTCCCTATTACGTTGGATCATAAATATGGTTGGCAAAATATACGTGTAAAATACCTCTACCTTCCTTACCTTCGAGAATATAGGCATGTATGAAATCATACTTAAAAAAACTACATGAGAACTTAAATAAATAAATGTTAAACCATTTTGATTTTATACTTTTATATTGCTTATGTAACAACTGCATGTTCAATTTATTCTGTGTTGTTTAAATGGTTGTCCCCAAAGCAATAAAAGCTTTTAGTAAACTTTCTTTTTCTATCAACCGTCCATAGGTAAATCCAAAACACAATATAATTGTGTTTTGCAATTCGTAGAGTTTCCAGACAAATTAATGAGTTATGCTGAGACAGCAAAGAACCTTTGATCTTTGCCAAAAATGTTCATCCTTATTAGTAATATTATAAATTTGAAAGTAACTCTGTCTGTCTGTATCTCTTCACGGCTAAAACACTCAATCGATATGGAAAAAATTTGGTACAAAAATAGCTTAAAACCTGAGGTAGGATATAAACGTTTTATTGATAACGACGCAGGCGAAGCCACACGCAAAAGCTGGTTATAAATAGTTAAATTTATAAGCCAAGAAGGCAATAAAGGCTTTAGTCAATCTTAGTAAAATTATAAATTTAAAAGTTTGTGTAGATGTGTGTATATTTGTTACCCGACCACTCGTAAATTATTAAATGGATTTAGAAGAAACTTGGCACATTAATAGGCCTTATCCTGGATTACCACATACGATAGGTACTTTTTATCCAGATAATGCATTTAGTTGGTTTTATGCTGGCTAAGCCGCGGGTAGAACTTGGTATTTTAAACATGTATGTTTGTGAAGATGTTTAAATGTTTGTTACTCAATCACTCTTAAACCGCAGTACGGATTTCGATGAAACTTAGCAAACAAATATAACATATATTATCTTGCATTAAGACATACCTACATACATTTTCTCTCAGTAATGCGGTCCCGTTTACTACCGCTATCAAAGCCGCAGACAAAAGCTAGTTTTTTTTTTAAATATGACTTCAAAATACGTCATTTTTAAAAGCTACTCCAGTTTAATCGTTTACACGAGAAGCACCGTTGGCTCAGTGATTAAGAACCGGCTATTTTTATCAAGAAATCTCTATTCGATTCCCGGTAACATTAACTACGACATTTTTCCGACTACACTGACGGTCTTATTGAAATATATGTAAATTTGTATATAAATTGAACTGCCTGATACGTCGGGGAGTGTTTCCACTGCTGACAGATGAGCGAGAATTTTATGATGATGATGATTTATAATTTGCCCCAAGTATTATCGTGGCGGAATTTACAAACATTCAAACGGCAAACACGACAAATATTTTGGATCAGAATCACTATTTGCGAATCAGATGTTTCTGAAGTGAAAACTTCTTTAGGCGCGTTGAGCACTTCTTGTGTGAAAAAACATCATGGAACTCGCGTCATCGTCACGCTTCCACTTCTTATTATTTTTTTTTAGAATATTAACAATATCTATTAAAATAACGAAATTTTGACCCCTTTAATAACCCCTAAGAGAGTATCAGGAACTAGCATCCGACCCGCCCCTTCTTTTTCTTTTTTTAGTTGAAGTGTTTATGATTAAGGATTAAAGTTTTCACTTCTATCAGCAGTCTCCAAAGACTGCCCCATTTTAAGTATTTTTAATGAATATGTGGATTTAAATTCATTTTTTGTACAAAAAATGTTAGTAATTCTAAATCTTTAAATCTGGAATGGGAAAATCATTAAGTGTTGTCTTATCTGTTAAAGATTTTCAGCAGCAACACGGAGTCTAAAAGTGCTAATTTCTAACGGAGTTGGAGGTTAGTGAAATCATTCATAACACCAACTCCTTCTAATGCTAGAAGGAGTTGGTGTTATGAATGACAATGCTGTCATAACTGCTTCTCATCAGGCCCGTCGCGTGGTACCTGGGCAATACCTACTGATACATTGCAGATAACAGCACAAGGAATATTTACTAATATTATAAATGCGAATGTGAGTTCATGTGCTTGTTTGTTACGATTTTACGCCTTAACTACTCCACGAATCATCAAGAAATTTTGCATACACGTACAGAAAAGGGTGTGTTCAAAAAAATTTATTAATTCAAGTGAAGTTGCGAGAAATGTTTAGTGATTGTATATAAATATGCATCATGTATTATAGGAATTACGAAATTTACACCACTCCTTTTATGGAAAATGTAAATTGACAGTATTGGAACAAAACCTACCTTTATAGCTATCTTCCCTTTCTCTAAAGTCGTGAGACAATGGACCCAGTGTCATACTAACCACGTATGCACACAACGTACTCAAAACAACTTATTGCCTTTAAAATGGTGTTACGTAACGACTCTTGCGCATGTGCGGGTGCGCGCGCGCAAGTGTGCGCCATTTGCATGCGATTTTCATTGCGTTAGAATTTTTCCATATATTTTATATTTTAATGCGAAGATGAGGAAAATTGTTTTTGCGTTTTGTCATTAGAATTACTGATTAATGATATTTTTTTATTTACTTATGTCATGTTGTGTTATTTTTTACAAGGATAAATATTAAACGAATATTTTTATATACAAACGAGCATACAATCTGATAGTAAGTGGATACCGTAGTCTACGTATATATATAACTAGATTTTGACCGCGGCTTCGCTTGCATTAATGTAGATTTATGTTAAGATAGATTTTGTTGTAGCCTATAATATTTTATTCTGATGTATAAACATACTGTAAAGTTTCATCAAAATTCGTGCAGCATGCATCCTCACAAGCTTGCGTATTTATAATATTAGTAGTATTATTTCTTACAGAATATTTTTCAAAATTATATTTTAGTATTTTGGGCTCACTATGCTCAATAAACTCCAACTTAGCCTATGCTCCGAATAAAAATGACTAACCCCTGGTTTCCAAATTGAGAAAAACAGCAAATCTCAGCTGTGTATTCACAAACAATTTTATAGAATCAGTCTATCAAACCGGTATCAACTGAGCATTTAGTTAAGTATATAATGTTTAAATGCCTACTTAAATTTTATTATTTAAGGAAACTTGATCTAGAAAGAAAACAAATGTTTAAGTAATACTAAAGTAGAGTTTGAGGCGTCCTCAACATGTAATTCTCGATTCAGGGGTTACGCCGAGTTTCTCAAAGCTAGATCTACGCAATAATTTTTAAAGTGAAAACTTCTTTAGCGGCGTTGTGCACTTTTTTGTGATGGGTAAAAAATGTTAAACTCGCGTCAGGACACGTGACCTGATCGAAAATTCGTAAGACGGAGGGAGAATTTTATTGTCATGTTTGTGTACGATAGCGCAAATAAATGAATATTGTATTTTACCACATAAATGATAGTACTTTTATACTGATAATTAAAGCAATGTGCAAGTGTTTATGACCAAGGATTAAAGTTTTCACTTCTATCGGCTGTCCCCAAAGCGTGCCCCAATTTTGTTTTTGTGTAATGATAGTATAGAATTATAAATATTCGCCTCGCCAATACCACTACGCCGAGTTTTGTGGGCTCGAATCTCACACGTGAACTGTGTGATGCATAAATGGTTGTTTTGAGGCTGGATGTTCTTTGTGTCCGTTTTTAGAATGTTAGGTAAAGTTCTTCGCGACACAGGTATTAATAATAGATCAGCATATTTAAAAATTATTCTTAGAGCGCCTTCAAATTTGCCGCGCGGCGGCAGCGCGGCAGCAACGCTGCCGCCAAGCAGCCGTTACTAGTCTATCGATGAACTAATGCGCGGCAGTAGCGCGTTTTTATTTATATGGAGCGTGGCCCCAGCACTGCAGCCGCGGTCTACATTGCGGCAAATTTGAAGGAGCTTATATAAACATGCAATAAACAATAAACATGTATATTCCGTCTAATTTTAGAATCTTAGAATTTAGAATTTATTTATTTATTTCTCTATTTATTACATTACACATTTTTATAATGTATAATGTAAATAAAATAGGATAGTCCTTTCTTTTTAACTTTTATATATATACAATATGATTGTAACTACAAATACTTTAGACACATTGTCCCTGACTTGTGGAAGGGTTGAAGATGTGCAACATTTGCTGATGGAATGTGTCAGAAGCGGGGTCGATAGGGAGTCGATGATGACAAAGTTTGGTATTAATAGGTTGCATGTAGGAATTTTACAAAGTGCTTTGAGTTATCCTACCTCGGAAATAACGTCAGCATTTTACCGGCTAATACCGCGGACTCAGCATCGACTTCCTCAATAGTTTTTTTTTAATTAGTTATGTTCTTGTATATGTACAATGGGTTTGATATGGTTTTTTTTATAAAGAAAACCCTGAATTAAATTAAATAAAAAAACAACACGAAGATATTAAAGCGTAGTTGCTTATAATGTCGACCGAGCTATTTAAGTAACAAATCGAGCATTGTGAAACGCTACAGGCACCCACAGGACAGGCTTTGCCTAGTGTGGCGCCGATGGATATCGACAGATTGTATTCTTTTTTTGATAATAAATTCATTTTTATTATTATTTTTTTATTATTTGGCTGTACATTCCCAGTTGTAACCACTTGTCACTTACAATGCCGAGCTTGTAGGTTTAAACCTCACACGGGACAAAGTAGTTAACACTTAGTTAGTTTAAGTAGGTACCATAAATAGCTGTTGTTTCGAGTGTAAGTGTTATTTCTATTATTTTAACCCAGCTATTATCCTCAAAGCAGCGATAGCCCAGTGGGAAACCGTTGAACTGCCACGCAGGGGTCTCGAGTTCGAACCCAAGGCGCTTATCTATAACTTTTCGAAGTTATATGCGTATTAAATAGTTGATTATCGCTTGTTTTAACGGTGAAGGAAAACATCGTGAGGAAACCTGCATGTCTGAGAGTTCTCCATAATGTTCTCAAAGATATGTGAAGTCTGCCAACCCGCACTAGGCCAGCGTGGTGGACTATGGCCTAACCCTTCTCATAGTGAGAAGAGGCCCGTGCCCAGCAGTGGGACAGTTTATTACAAGGCTGATATTATTATTTATTATCCTCACAGCCGGAAGAGTACTTTTTTCTAAAATAAATATAAAAAAGACATCACATTTACTACCCTTCGTTCTGCATAGAATCTATGACAAACTCAATAACATATTACCCGAATTCGAACCGAACACCTCAATCGCGTGACCACTCAAACACTGGACGACCATAAAAAGAAAGACCAAACAACATAAAGTTAATAACAAATAGTCCACTACAGTGTTAGCTCATATATTCAAGCTGGTGTAGTTAGGTGCTCGGCTGGGTTTAACGACTTGCCGTTAATAAGAACCGCTTCCGCAAGCCGAGACTATTTGATTTTCTTTTGTAAGCAATGCTGTTAAGTTAAAAGAAATGGTATTTACATATATTACAACAGACATACGGTAGTATTTCTAGTTATTATATTAGATCTATAGTTTCATTGTGACAGTGCACAAATGGTGCGGCGGTGACAACGACAAAGACCATTTTTTTTTTTTACGTTTGGTAACTGGTAACAGTGGCATTGACGCATACCCCTCCGCGGTGGCGGCCGGGGGAGTTATGTCTAACTCACCGGGGTAAAAGAAAGATATTGAAACGATGAAAATGGATCTCCCGGAATATCGACTAAATCTACCACGGTGTTCCTAGACAAAACCGCTATCGGCGGGGCCGCGCGAATCACTTGCACATGCGATTGCGACCCCGCCGGTTTCGGACCGCCGTATGAAACGGCAGGCCACTACACAAAAAATACTTCCTCCACCGTCCCTCTAGGGGAGAGACAAAGACAAAAAGACAAAAGAAAGACTTTGAGCCAAGAAAATTCCAGTATTCTGGGCACACAAAGCATCCTAGCAACAATCCCGTGTCGTGGGGGACTTTACAAACATTCAAACGATGGACACAAAGACCACCCAGACATGGAACAACTATTTGTGGATCACACAAGTTTCAGTCCCGTAGGTCCTCACAACACCCAGCAAACCCACAACACTCGGCGTAGTGGAAGCGGCGAGGCAACCACTTAAACCACTACGCCATATATGCAGTCAAAATAAGTCAATTTATAAAATGAGCTCCTCCTATATACGCTTTGACTGCTCCTCTCCTGTGGCTCGTAGCGTGATGTTATATAGACTACTGACAGACGATTGATTGTCCCGACATACATTGTCCTGTACACACGAAAAAAAAGTATTGGGGCAATCTTTGGGGACTGCCGATAGAAGTAAAAACTTTAATCCTTGATCATAAACACTTCTTTATAAACCAAATTATAAACCAAAAATAATTCAAAAATGGAAAGCGTTTTATGACGCGAGTTCCCTGATTTTTGTTCACCCAAGAAGTGCTCAACGCGCCTAAAGAAGTTTCACTTCAAAAAGTACTGTCTACTGACCTACATTTAGGCGAGCGAAGACGCGGGTAAAATCTAGTTCGAAGTATTTCATATACTAGCTTATCATCAGAAAAGCTATAAGCTTGCTCGTATGTTTTAATAATATAAATAAAGAATGAATAAAACATAATGATTACATATTTTATATTGCTTTTATAATTTTATTGCCATAGCTAACACGTAATGGTATTAGAACAATTTATTATGATCTAAGAACATTTTATTTCTTATGGGAATGGTTGAGCAGCGATAGCTCAGTGGGCAGACCAATAGACTGCAATGCAAAGGGTCTCGGGTTCGAATCCACGTCGCGCAACTCTGGATTTCGGAAGTTATATGACTTTTCGAAATTATGTGTGTATTGTTTGACAATTATCGCATGCTCCGTGCCTCGGAAAGCACGTTTAGCCGTTGGTCCCGGCTACCATAAACATCTATGGCAGTCGTTATTGGGAAAGTATCGACACAAAAGATGCCACTGGGTCGAAGTGTCGCCGGTCTGCACTGACTGGTCCCCACATAAGATAAGATATGGGAGTGGTAGGCACCTTGTTCATCCCATAATATATCGTTGCGATCGTGTGGTCGCAGGTTTGACTTCTGGATCGGTCTTATCTGGATCGGTCAGTGTTAGCTACTAGTTTTTTTGTAAGAAAATTTTAATCTCAGCATGGAGTCTAAAAACCTTTTCTGTCGATAGTGATAGACTTGCCCCTAAATTACTGTAAATGTAAAACACTCACACTTCTCCAAATATGTTGGAATACCTATTTACAACCTAGTAGGTTTATATATTTTCTTTTTACTTTTTAGAGTTCGAAAAACTCTTATACAACAGCTTTGTCCGTCTGTCTGTCTGTTATACAACTTTCAACTGAAGAACCGTAAGAGCTAGACACTCGCGGTCAACGCCATTCGACTTTGCATATTCGATATTCCCCCGAAATGACTATGATCTTTGACCTCAGACCTCCAGATCACGTGATCTTTACATATTACTTGAACCCTTTTTCGAACTCTAAGATTTACGGAAGTTCATTGCCGTTTCTCACTTGTTTTAATTAATTAATTTATTATGATTCACCAACAGTTATTAGAATACCATATATATATATATATATATATATATATATATATATATATATATATATATATATATATATATGTGTGAGATTCATTTTAAGGGCTTAATCCTGTCAAGTTTAAGAATATGTGATGTCTAACCACCGGAGTGCCATTGCGAATGAATAGGTAAACCAATTGTATAACCAAATTATGGGTTTGCAATGGGTTTCAAATTACTAAGGTAGTATGCTTGTATTAGGAGTGGGTTCAAGTCGGTAGAGCACGTACTTACATACATACATATGTAATCTCAAGCCTTTTATACCAAAGGAGTTTATAAAGGTGTTTTAGGGTCAGCGCCGACAGACGGAGAGGTGGCGAAGAGACTAATTTAGTAACAATGTAAATTCAACCAAAAGTGCTTCTGAATACGACTGTATTTGGTACAACAAAATAAAATGACGGCGAACGACTTAAATCGCGGTCATTTTATTTCGTTGTACCAAATACAGTCGTATTCTGAAGCACTTTAGGTTGAATTTACATTGTTACTGAATTAGTCTCTTCGCCGCCACTCCGTATGTCGGCGCTGACCCTTACACTCATATTTTACCAACTATAGTTTAAAGCGTAGGTTATATAAGGCGACCCTAATTCAGTCTACTGGACACAGTTTCCAAGCCAGATACAATTTTGCCCGATTCAGGCTTAGAACCCAAAACCTTAATACAGCAGTTACAACAAAGACCGCTGCGCCACCGAGATAGTCCTTAACATTAATTAAAATATAGGTGTGCTTGGTTAAAGTTCGTTTTACAACAATACCTTATGTCATAAAATTAGCAATCATTGACATAGATTCAAAACAATGTCGATTCTTGGAAAGCCATTTTATAGCAAATCACTAGAAAACAAATAAAAATTTTTAGTTATAGTCTAACTTGTTAATATACATGTATAAACTTTATAATACTGGCCCGATGACATGAGGTTACGCCTATTTTGCAGTTGATCGCTCATCGCCAGTTGCACTCACTGATCGGTAAACGATTAGCGAGGTTAAGCAACGTTGGGTGCGGTCAGTGTATAGATGGGTGACCGCTTAGTGGTATTTCATCTGAGCGTCTCCGTGCTTCGGAGGGCACGTAAAAAGTCGGTCCCGGTTGTTGTCAAATTGATAGCAGTCGTTAAGCCATGTCAGAGTCCTACGGGCGGCTTGAACAACTCTTGATAACAGGTTGGCTACTAACCACACGAAAAGAAAATCCTTACCTTATCCCGCCCTCCCCTTTCCTATCCAGAACAACGCGTGTTGGGCTCAGATGCCATCCTTACACGGTAGAGTCGATTAGAGCGCGTATCAACAAGTTTGGGTCCTCATACCTCTGCCGAACGACCAAGGCATGGAATTCTCTGCCAAGGCACGTGTTTCCTTCTTCCTTCAATCCTGGGTCCTTTAAGCGGGGCGTGAAAAAGCACCTTCTCGGGCCGTCAAAGTAGAGACCTCAACACCGCCTCGGCTACTATGAGGGCGGTGTGGAGGCCACTGCTCTTAGACCACACGACTGCTTACCACCAGGTGGAGTGGGGTCATTTTGACGAGCACAACAAAAATCAAAAAAAATAAAAAGTTGATCGGTTTTGGGGTCAATACCTGGGTAGACATAATAAATGTTACTTTTATTGTGGCTGGTCCTGCTATATACAGGTTACTCATAATTTCAGTATACGTATATTATTGTCTTGTAAGATTTATATAATTTATTTGTTTCTCTTTCACGGGTCTTTCCCTAATATGTTAGGAAAATACCCGGCCCTTTGGGAGGCTTACACGGGGACATGGGTCCAACATGCAGAGGCCCTCCGAGAGTTTAAGTTTAAAGTGAGATGAGACACTTACCGAGACACTGGCCACGGCAGGCGTAAGAGACTATTGTTACTTATGGAATCTAATTATTCTAGTCTATAAGGATGGGTGTTTGATGGTTTGGTAAAATGAAAATTATAGTTATAAAACAGCGTTTGCCTGATATACTATCCCAGCACAAAGTCGGAATGGCAGACGGTGACTCGCCGACTCACTAAATGGGCCCCCTGAATAGTCGCCACAGACATAATTATAGGCCTTAAAAGCAGCAGAGGGCAACACCGGTGTGAGCGGCTAGGAGTGTCGAGTGGTGCGGCGCCGTTTTCACCATCACGGGTCTCGTGACAACAGAGACCCAGAGCGGGTATCCTCGTAGTCATGCCCTTGAAAATGACATTTTCACCACCACATATAGCTCTAGCGGCCTTCCTCTGACAGGCCGACCAAGGCAAGCCAGAGTTGAGAGTCCTACGGGCGCAAGCCGGGGACGAGGCCCTAACCGACTCTCTGAGGCATTCAAGACCGCAGTGTCGGCCACTAACATTCAGCTCGCCACAAGCTGCCCTGCGATACATTATTATACCTACTGGTGATACATTTTTTGTTTATATCGTAAGGCGAAGGTGATAGTTTAAAAGATTGTGTAGGTACTGTGCCCTCCGATATCGCGTTAGTCTCATGATGAGATAATGACTGTCCTAGAGGGGTTAATTTATTTTATTATTATATTTTCAATTAATAAATCAGTTGATTGATATGTCCAAGAAGTGTTTATGACAATAGAGATTTCTGACATCATTTTTTTTTATATATGAGTTATTTCATATTTTAATTTCATTTACTTTGAAATGACGATTAGGAAAAACCCGCGGCTGAGTTTATAACATTGAAACAACGGAATCAAAGTACAACCGGACTCAGAACTATTATTTTTTGTCCTGTGTGGCGAATGAATCCAAGGTACTTAATGTACAAACAAAGGAAAGGTGACCAGTAAAACCACTGAGCTATAAGTAACTGTCTCCATTATTAAAACAAAACTTAAACTTAAAAAGAACTTGTGTCAAGCACCCCATACTATTTTAGGCAAATTAAAATTATTTTATGGCTTTTTTGACGTGAAAACCTCATCAGGCGCGTTGATCACTTCTTGCATGAACAAAAATCATAGAACTCGCGTCATCGTCACGCTTCCACGCTTTCCATTTTTAATTATTGTACAATATAAACAATATCTCAGAAATGGTGCGTCCTATGCAAAAAATAACGAAATTTTGACCCCCTTAATAAGCCCTAAGAGGGTATCAGGTACTAGCATCCGAACCGCTCCTTCTTTTTTTTGAAGTGGAAACTTATGTTGACGCGTTGAGCACTTCTTGAACAAAAATCATGGAACTCGCGTCATCGTTACCGAACGCGTTCCATTTATGAATTATGTTTGGTGTATAATTTGGTTTACAAAGAAGTGTTTATGATCAAGGATTAAAGTTTTCACTTTTATCGGCAGTCTCCAAAGACTGACCCAACTTTTTTTTATTATGTTATTCTCAGTAGTTGTTCTGGATCTGATCATACCCCGACCAACAGTATTTTTATAGGCTCACCCCCTGTTATATAGGTCTTATAACATGGCTGATAACATGTAGGTGTTCAATTATAAGTCTTGAATGACTATTTTCTTTATAACAGTGGAAGTAAAGTAACAAGAAATAGCTTGTATGAATATTTTTATATTGATGTTTTTGATATGTGTGTCGGTATATGCACAAATAAAAATATACGACAAGTGAGGGTAGATTAAGATCCTTCTACCTCACAAACGGTGACATGACGTCGCTGAACCAGTCAAGCTTATGACCACGGCAGGTGTAACCTGGTTGAAGGATCATCAAGCTAAAGATAATGTATGTAATTACATTAAATCTTTTTCTCTTTTTCTTTTTAGAAGACAACTCCCGCAATACGAATAAATCCTGTATCGCTTTACAAACATTCAGACAACGGTCACAGAACACCAAGACCTGGAACAACCATTTAAGGATCACACAAAGTTTTGTCCCGTGTGAGATTCAAACCCACAACACTCGACGCAGTGACACAGCGACCACTTAAACCGCTACGTCATCTGTGCAAAATGTCATCTGTCAAATAGGAATTACATATATAAAAATTCAGTTATCGTATGTTTGTGTTCTCAGAACTAGGACACTAATCGATGAATTGACTTGAAACTTTTACACAATGTTTCATTTCTATATAAAAGTGTTTCTATATACTTGTTGTTTTGAAATTCCTACTGGAACATAAAGTTAAAAATATCAGAGTGGGACACCGCGTAGTGTAGCCGGATTTAACTAGTATTAGATATAGTAGCCAGACTTTTATAATAAACTTTACCGTTTATAATTTACTAGCTTTTGCCCGCGGCTTCGCTCGCAATAATTTAGAATTTGACAATAAATGCGGGTTGTACTGTGCTTGTAATAATATAATTCAATCATGATTAGAAAGACACGTGGCGCCATCTTTTATCATAAGAAAGTTATTATTGTTTTCCTCGGAAACAGTTTTTTTTTTCGGGGTGAAAGTTAGCCCATGTCCGTTTCTGTACACCTGACAACCTATATGCAAAATTTCAGGATGACCGATTCAGTGGTTTAGGCGTGAAAAGGTAACAAACAAGCAAACTCATTTTCGCTTTTATAATATTAGTTAGGAAGTTAGGATAGGATTTTTATTTTTATACGACTGAGGTGGCAAACAAGCATACGGCCCACCTGATGGTAAGTGGTCACCGTTGCCTATGGACGCCTGCAACACCAGAGGCATCACTTGCGCGTTGCCGACCCTTTAGGAAAGGAAGTGGGAAGGAGAAGGAGTGCGATGGAGGAAAGATGGTGATTGGGCCTCCGGCAATCTCACTCACCGATCGGAACACAACAGTAGGAATACTGGTATTTCACGTCAATATTCTGTGAGAGGGTAGTCCTTCCCCGGTCGAGCCGGCCCATTCATGCTGAAATCAGCGAGGCTCTTCTACTCTTCTTTATAAATGTTGCTTTTTAAATCAGTGGCGAGTCTAGGATGCCATGATCAGAAAAGTCAATTTCAATATGTAATTTAAGCGTTAATGAATTAAAATTCATCTTCTTCAACCAAGTGGCCCCCGGTTTACACCCACGTTAGTGATAACTGCACCGCTCCTTTGGCTTGTAGCGTGATGTTTTATAGTCTATAATCTTTCTAAAAAAATGGGCAATTAAATTCAAAAATAATTTTCAAATCCGATTAGTAGTTTAGGAGATAAACGCGTTCAAACATAATACAATCTTCCAGCTTTATAATTTTAGTACATACTAGATGTGCCCGCGGTTTCACTCGCGCTTATGGTTACTGCGTCGTTCCCGTGGCTCGTAGCGTGATGTTATATAGCCTATAGCCTTCCTCGATAAATAGGCTATCCAATACTAAAATAATTTTTTAAATCGAATCAGTAGTTCCTGAGATTAGCGCGTTCACACAAACAAAAAAACTCTTCAGCTTTATAATATTAGTATAGGTTAGCTGATCCTCCGTTGTATCACCCATGTTTACAATTACTGCTCATCTCCGTAACTCGTAGCGTGATGTTGTATAGCCTATGTTACTTTTGGACAAAGTAGCTTTCTAATCGCGAAGGCATTTTTAAAATCGTTTATTTTTTGTTTTAATTTTATTAATTACAAAAAAATACAAATCTTTTCTGTATATAATATTAGTGTAGGTATTGTTCCGGCAGTCCTTGTACTGTCCTAGGAAAAACCGTTTTACCTGAATTTTACAATTTAATTGGAACTGTTCAAAATTTTCTTTCTTTACAAGCCTTATTCGGTAACAAATGTTTTTTTTTATTATCCAAATTGGTCCAGCCTTTCTCAAGTGACGCGTTAATCAGTAATAAATATTTATTATCTCAGTCTTCTTCAGAGGTTAATGAAAACACTATGTGGGTCTGCGTGTGATGTGTCCGTCTGTTAGTGACAGGCATAACTTCGGAACAACTGAACAGATTGACTTGTAACTTGGTGTGCAGACACCTTGGGGTCATACCTCGGTCGAATTTGAATATGGGCCCTTTGGAGCAAAAGACCCCTGAGATATATTTTTTATATTTGCAACTAAGATGGCAAACAAGCATACGGCCCACCTGATAGTAAGTGGTCACCGTAGCCTATGGACGCCTGCAATACCAGAGGCATCACTTGCGCTTTGCCAACCCTTTAGAAAAAGGAAGTGAAAAGGAAAAGGAGCGGGAAGGGGAAAAGAGGGTTTGGGCCTCCGGCACTCTCACTCACCAAACGAAACACAACAGTAGGAATACTGCTATTTCACGACAATATTCTGTGGGAGGGTATTCCTTCCTCGGTCGAGCCGGCCCGTTCATATTGAAATCAGCGAGGCTCTACTACTCATCAAGACACATTTAAGACGAAGAGGTTGAATCCTGGGTTTTTACACCCATCTCGTTCATATAGATTTTAAAGTGCATATACAAGTAAAAGTTTTAAAATAACGTTTACTTCTAAAAGTAGCTGGCTAATGCATTTATCGGGCACAGTTCCAATGCTGCTATTACTGAGACGGCCAAGACTTTTAACAGGAAAACATTAATTTCTGCCTACCATTATGTCGGCCTCGATGGCGTAGTGGTTGGTGTAACCGACTGCCACGCATGAGGTCGCGGGTTCGATTCCCGCACAAGTCAAACATTTGTGTGCATGAACATGGGTGTTTGTCTTGGTCTGGGTGTTTCTATGTATAATATGTATGTATTTACAAAAAAAAAAAAGTATATATGTATGTTTATCTATTGTCTAGTACCCATAGTACAAGCTCTGCTTAGTTTGGGCTAGATGGTGTTGTGTGTATGTGGTAGAATATATTATATATATTATATATTATTACATACATAATATAATATAAACCTAACTAATATTATAAAAGCGAAAATGAGTTTGTTTGTTTGTTTGTTACCTTTTCACGCCTAAACCGATCATCCTGAAATTTTGCATATACGTTGACAGGTGTACAGAAACGGACATAGGCTACCTTTCATCCCGAAAAAAATTACTGTTCCCGAGGAAAACAATAATAACCCTGTTATGGTAATACATGGCGCCACGTGTCTTTCGAATCATGATTGAATTATATTATTACAAGCAGAGTACAACCCGAATTGATTGTAAAATTCTAAATTCACGCGAGCGAAGCCGCGGGCAAAAGCTAGTATATAATTCTATCACCTACACACAACACCATCTAGCTCAAACTAAGCAGAGCTTGTACTATGGGTACTAGACAATGGATAAACATAGATAATTATAATATACTTTTTTTACGTACATATTATACATAGAAACACCCAGACCAAGACAAACATCCATGTTCATGCACACAAATGTTTGATTTGTACGGGGATTGAACCCGCGACCTCAGGCATGGCAATCGCTTACACTAACCACCACGCCATCGAGGCCGATATCATATCTTCCACTCTACACCCCCGAAAGAGTGAGCAGAGGTGAATTGCACCCACTTTTTGCAACCTATAGTTTAGGGTCCTATGTCATAGGGGGCGAGTTTCTTGCCATTTATCGAGACTCCGTGCTGCAACTTACAAATTCTTGACAGAAAAATTCAATAATACTTACTTTGCAGACCCCGGATTAGATTAAAATATTAGAACTGGTTATCCAGGTGCCGATATGTTTTTTGGAAACAGTTTCAGGTTCCGTGCTGCTTCCGAAAATTTATTAATAGAAAAATTCAATAATACTTTGCAGACCCGGGATTACATTAAAAACTTAGATTTTGTTATCTAGGTGCCGATATTTAATTGTAGCTATTAAAATTTATAATATTTCTAAGTTATTACTGTTTCTTTAAATAAGTAATACCTACTTATATATTTTAAGGTCTGCATATCTCTGAAGGGATAGGCAGAGATCATAGCTGGCAAAACACACCCGTATTTTGTCATCTGTGATTTAAATACCACGTTACAGAGGCAAGCCGCGGTATTTATATAGTAGGTACATAATATCGTCATCTATCTGATTATTATTTTTGATTTTGTATTTAAGAAATACTTTCCGATGTGAAAAATAATCTAATCAGCAGTACCCGCTTCTTTGATTATTTTTGTTAAAATCTTGTGTGTTTGTTGTTCCGCTTTAATCTGCAAAACTGATGGACCAACAAAAATTATACCTAAATTAATTAGGTAAGAAACATTAATTTGTGCATATGAATTATCAATTTTCTTTTGGTTACTATTCAATCTTATTAGATGAAGATTCTATTTTAGGCGCTAAGCTGACGCTATACGTAGGCAAGAGTTTTAAAAAAAGGCAACCTACCTTTCGTTTATTACAATCTCGTAAAAGAAAAATAAAATAAAATATTTTATGAAAATATCCACATAATTTAAAATGTTTTATCTTTTTAATATATCCACCAAATGCCAAACCCAACAGATAATTCGTAAAATAAATCAAACATCGACGCTTTAATAGTGTCTCAAAATAATTAAATAATAGAAACAGTACAAAAACAAGATGAACAAGTAAATTATAAATTCATTCATAAAGTTTGCATAATTACATATCTTTAGTTCAAGAGGAAAATTATACTCTTTGTAAATCTAATGATCATAAAATTGATTATCGTTTAAGTAACACCATTTATTCAATAATAACATAATTATTTAATATATAATATAGGTAATAATGCATTTTTTCAAGCAAACAAAATTCAACACAATGAAAATATGCGTAAAAATATTTAAGGTTCTATAAAATAAGTTTAAAAATTAAATAGCGATGTAAAAGGGGGTGTCTCGTTAAAAGTCGCATAACTTATAAAATATAATAAGTACAGTAGGATAATAAAAATAAATATGAAATTAACAAAATAAAACGAACTAACCTTTGAAATTGGTCCAACACAACACAAAGTCCGATACTTCACTCACTTTAGAAGTAAAAACAAAAAGATTTTAGCCAAGTCTTTTCTGGTATTTTACGAAACTCCTTTCGAGAATGCGCGCCAAAATCTCTCAACGTTGTGACGCACACTTTTTTATTTCCTCGTTACGCAATAAAGCATTTTTTCTCCAATTTCACGAGCCGGCGAGCGTAGATAATAAAAATTTCGTTATAAAAAAGTCATTTCACAATTTAAAAATCACAGTTCCAAAAATAACTGTTTGACAGTCACATTTTTGAAAACCGAACGCGGGCGCAACGGCGTGGCGCGGCGCCCTTAAAAAATATAAAACCGAAATGGCGCGAACACATCGAAAGGTATATAATAGTGGTTTAATATTTGGAATTTTTCATAAAATATCGTTGAATTTTCATTGTATTTCTTGTTGGAGAGTCGCGCGCATGTGCTGTTTCAACACATTATGATCTAACACTGGCTGACTCTCGATTGCAGAACATACTTATTCTAAGTCAACTTACATTCGTTCATATTTGCCTGCGGGGCGTAGGGCTGTGCTAGGATGTTAGAACCTAGTCTAACGCCTTTTCCGTATTCTTTAAACGACTCATTGTACTTAAGAATGCTATTCTATTTACATTTCTATAGACTGACATTCATTTTATGCTTGTCAAGTTGAAATGTTACTTGAAACCTATTCTTTTAATTAACTTTTATGGTGAAAATACTCGTTGTTATCTTATTACACAGGAAATTAGAACTGTATATTATAATGCGAAATTTTAAGATCATCTAACAATATCAAATTTAAAAAATAAAATTACATTGCTTTTGGTTATTTGCCATCTATGACCATAAAGCCAGATATAGACTAACTATTTGAAAAAGTACAGACTGCTACCATAAATAAATACCTCTATGTTTGATTTTGCCGATTCAAAAGTATTCCAAAATTTGTTCAAGACATATACAAGTACCTATAAATTTAAAGTTTGATTAGATATTGATGATATTAATAGCAAGTACAACATTGTATGGTGAACAGCCCTATCGTCGCGTAGTACAAGAAACTACTTGCATATAATAATATGTTTTAGCCTATATTGAGCGCTTACAGGCATCGGCGTTGCGCGTGAGACTGCTATTTGAGTAGCAGCTATTTATAACTTAAGTGCTACTGCTTAATATTAGCGGTGTGTTATTTTATTATACTTATATGCACATGCTGGCATAGTACAGTTATACTTTTAAAAAGATAAGTTATGATGACTACGATTTGAAGTTTCTCAATCAACTTATTCATACAAATTAAGTTTGATTAATCAATGTAGATATGTTATGACTTATGAAGGTACAAGAAATGCACAAATTTATACAAAAATACCGTTAAATTTCTGATAGGCAAAATATACGATGGTATTTCAAATACAGTTTTGATTTTTAAATTACTAGGTACTGGCATTAATATTTTAATTAACTACAAAAACAAATAAAATCACTCTATTCACCAAAGTCACCACAATTATACAATACAACTATCGCGAAAAATACCAAAATCACAAAGGCAAATAACAGTCTGCTACAAAATAACCGTTAAAGAACATCACTAATACACGTTATTGGCGCAACCGCATCACTACTTAGTTGTATGCATCGTGCATTGGCCTGCACTGCCGTGATCTAAACCAACTCCTAAACATTCTAAAATCCATTCCATTCAACATAAAATTCAACCTTCAGTCTAAGTGTTCAAAGGTATTTTTTGCTTGGAGATTGAAGTGGATTTGTAAAATTTGTCCAATAGCTTTTTTAGCAGCAAGCGTCTTACACTTATTTCGCTATGAATTTTAGATAGGTATAGTGGTATTAGATATAGAAAGAAATGTTGGATGTCTGTGGGCGTAGATACGTTTCTAGGACACGGCAAAATGTTAGAAATCTTCGTTGGAACGATATATTGTAGTATAATTATTGAGACCGTACTTCGATATTGGTAGAGATTTTTCAGTGCTTTGTCGATATTTTAGATTTGAGAAAGTTTATTGAGAAAGGTGATTGGATGGTGCAAGTAGTCTTGCCGCGTATGGTATGCGAAGTTCCGGGTTCGAACGCCGAGCAAAAATTTGTTTAACGGTTTTTGATTTCGAGTCAGGATGTTCTTTGTGTCGTTATAATGTGTTTAGAGACCCTAACGTCACTAGTCCCTATTTAGGAAGCTGTTAAGTAATTAAATGACTAGATCCTGTAGTTAGAACAATGTAACTAAAATTTATAGACCAAACAAGATTTACTTTATTGTAACTCAGTAAACTCACTAACCTATATACTTTGACGTTCATAAGTGTTACTTTGTGACCTACATGAATAAATGATTTTTGACTTTGACTACCTAAATTAAACACAAAAATATTTGTCGTTAAAATGTCGTATAAATGTCGTTATAGGAATAAAGGTGCCATAGTAAAATAGCGTAGATTGTTTTTTATGGTACTTTACATAATAATATCGAATAAAAAATTACCCGAGGAAAGGAATGAAAGCATTTGAAGGAAAACATTTAACCTAGGTATTACCTAATATATTTTATTGCTTCCCAATAACTACTGTTAGTTAACTGTCATAAGGTAGGATCTATAGGAGCTTCTAAATGAGCATACATATATTTACTGCAATATACATAATAAATAAAACCCACAAAGATTTAAAAAAAATTGGGGCATTCTTTGGGGACTGCCGATAGAAGTGAACACTTTAATCCTTAATCATAAACACTTCTTTATAAATAAAGAACAAAAAAAAAAGGACTGGTCGGATTCCTGATACTCTCTTAGAAGTTATTAAGGGGATCAAACTTTCTTTATTTTTTGCGTAAGATGCACTATTTCTAAGATATGGTTAATATTTTAAAATAATTCAAAACTGGAAAGCGTGGAAGCGTGACGATGACGCGAGTTCTATGATTTTTGTTCACCCAAGAAGTGCTCAACGCGCCTAAAGAAGTTTCACTTCAAAAAAGTAAACATCTCACATCACATAAAAGCCATAGCAATTATTCTTACAATTTTTGTCCGTCTCTCTGTATGTTTGTACGCGCATCACGCAAAAACTATTGCACGAAATTGGATACAGTTTTACAATTGTATTTCTGAAGGTTCCACTTAAAATTAGAATAAGGTATAGTGTGATTAGAGAGAGATGCGGCATGAAAGTGGATATAGTGACGAGAATAGAAAAGGGTATGTTAAGCTGGTTTAGACATGTAGAAAGAATGGACGAGGAAAGACTGACTAAGAAAGTTTATAAGGCTAGTGTGAATGGAACAGTCGCAAGAGGAAAACCTAGGCGAACGTTTCTCGATCAGATCGGAGGCGTTCTGGACAAAGGCCAGGTTAAGAGCTCCTTGAACCGACGGGCGTGTATGAGGAATGTGATGAAAGTGAATGAAGCCAGAGAAGTGTGTCAGAATCGTAGCAAATGGAAATCCGTAGTCTCTGCCTACCCCTCTGGGAAACAGGCGTGAATCTATGTATGTACGTATGTACTTAAAATTAGGTGCATTTTTTATCTTGATATGACGTCTAGAAATCAAATATTCTACTTACAAACTAAACTACATATTTCTGATGGTCACTTGGCTTAAACCCGTAACATAATTTTCTTTCCGATTAGTCGAGAGAAGAACATAATAATTCTAATATCAGAGCTATTATTATATAAACCTTCATTGGTGGACATGGGCCGCTCCTGAGTGTGAGAAAAGGGTATTAATAATAGGAAATTTATGATTCGTCAAGCCGCCTAGAAGCCTAAATAATAAGGAGTAATTCAAGTGCCAGAGAGAGAAACTTAAACAATTTTTACCTTATTCCTCATTTCTCGCGTAAAACCTAGTTTAATATAATCCTAGACAGTATCTTATCTTATGTGGGGGCCAGTTAGTGCAGACCGGCGACACTTCGACCCAGTGGCATCTTTTGTGTCGACACTCTCCTAATAACGACTGCCATAGATGATCATGGCAGCCGGGACCAACGGCTTAACGTGCTTTCCAAATCACGGAGCAGGCGATAATTGTCAATCAATACGCACATAATTTCGAAAAGTCATATAACTTCCGAAAGTCAGAGGTGCGCGACGTGGGTTTGAACCCGAGACCCTCTGCATTGCACACTAACTTGATAATATAATAATATTAGTCCTTTATTAAATCTTCTCATAGGCTCAACCTTTTGCCTGAACCTTGCAACTAACATAAATATAAATTCAGTAAATGTAACAAACTCACTAACCCCTTTGACGTTCATAAATGTTACTTTGTGACCTAAGTGAATAAATAATTTTTGACTTTGACTTTGACCTTAACTGTCCCACTGCTGGTTACTGGCCTGTTCTCACTGTGAGAGTGCGGTGCAGTTTAGCAGACTGCACACATCTTCGAAAACATTACGCAGAACTCTTAGTTATGCAGGATTCCTCACGATGTTTTCTTTTACCATTAAAGAGAGCGATATTTAACTATTTAATAAAGTTATTCCACCTTATCACGCCCTCCCCTTTCCTATCCAGAACAACGCGTGCTGGGCTCAGATGTCATCCTTACACGGTAGAGTCGATTAGAGCGCGTACCAACAAGTTTGGGTCCTCATACCTCTGCCGAACGACCAAGGCATGGAATTCTCTGCCAAGGCACGTGTTTCCTTCTTCCTTCAATCCTGGATCCTTTAAGAGAGGCGTGATAAAGCACCTTCTCAGGCCGTCAAAGTAGAGGCTTCAACATCGCCTCGGCTGCTATGAGGGCGGTTTGGAGGTCACTGCTCTTAGACCACACGACTGCTTACCATCAGGTGGAGTGTGGTCATATTGACGAGCAAAAAAATAAACATATCTTCGAAAAGTCAGAGATGCGCGCCTTGAGATCGAACTGTAGCCTTTCTTTTTTTTTTTAATACAACTCTCGCATTAGTAATAATTCATGTGTCGTGTCAAACATTCAAACAACGGACACAACGATTATGCAGACACGGAACAACACAAATTTTTGTCCCGTGTGGAATTCGAACCCACAATACTCAGCGCAGTGGCACTGGCGAGGGGACCACTTAAACTACGCCATCCGTGCAGGACTTTAACTTGATACTTTAGTGAAACTCCGTTGTGTCTACCTACCCCTATGGGAAACACGCGTGAGTCAATATTACATTAAGTATATATAATATATTAGAGAGTTCTTCTTTCACGGTAGGAAGCGGCTTTGCTGTGTTCTGATATTGCTGAAGTCCATGAGCAGCGGTTCCATTAGGTGGGCCACTTGCTCGTCTGCCACCAATGACAATTAAAAAAATTAAACGAAAGATAATAGCAGTTTCTTATATTTTACTCCAGTGACAGGATCAAGAAAGGTGTTTTGATTACAATGCATTCCTATAGAACAGTAATAAATTTTCATTAATAAAATTCAGATACAAATTTGTTAGATGTTCTTCTACTTAAATCGCTAAATGTAACAAATTATAATTAAGATCACACATTGATGTCTTTAGTCTCTTAGATGTGATAAAAATCCAGCTTCTAAATCAACACAGCCAAAATATTAGAGCACTAGATGTTCCTGCGGTTTCCCCCGCGTTTATGATTACTGCGCTGCCCTCGTGGGTCGTAGCGTGATATTATATAGCCTTCCTCGATAAATAGGCTATCCGACACTAAAATAATTTTTCAAATCGAACCAGTAGTTCCTGAGATTAGCCCGTTCAAACAAACAAACTCTTCAGCTTTATAATATTAGTATAAATTAATACCTATAGTCAAACACAAAGCTATATAGTACCATCGTGCTAGATTTTAAAGCTTATATGGCAATTGGGTATACGCCCACCTGATGGAAAGCAGTCATCGTACCCAAAGATTACCTGCAATACGATAGGTATCGCTAAAGAGTTGCAGAACTTAGAGACACAATGAAAGGTGGAGTGAAGGGAACAGCCAATCCGTTTTTTGTAATTTATGAAATTTTTTGGCATACATGCGTAAACTGCTGAAGAGATTTAGATAAAATTCGGCGATAGATAGACCATATCCTGGATTATCACATAAATTACATTTTTATTCCGGTAATAGTTAGCCGTTGGAACTATAGACAGAAACAAGAATCATAACACTTAATTTAATTTTAAATGTCAATTTAAATTTATTTCTTTCTTTATTGGTCTACATGTACCTACATTTCCAGACAATCTTGGACGTTCCCACGACATCCTAGAGGTTTATTACTTATGGTTAATTCATGGTAGGCTGTTATGTCTTAGGAGATAGATATTCGCACTATCGTCAAATCTACAAGTCCGTAATACATTGACTCACGCGTGTTTCCCATACGGGCAGGTAGAGACAACGGAGTTATAGATATTCGCACTATCGTCAAATCTACAAGTCCGTAATTTTTTTTTACACTTCTAAGGTAGCAAACAAGCTTACGGCTCACCTGATGGTAAGTGGTCACCGTAGCCTATGGACGCCTGGAACATCAGAGACATTACTTGCGCGTTGCCGACCCTTTAGGAAAGGAAGTGGGAAGGAGAAGGAGCGGAAAGGGGGACAGACGGTGATTGAGCCTCCGGCACTCTCACTCACCGAACGAAACACAACAGTAGGAATACTGCTATTTCACGTCGATGTTCTGTGACAGGGTAGTTCTTCACCGGTCGAGCTGGCCCATTCATGCTGAAATCAGCGGGGCTCTGCTACCTGATCTATCCTTGTTTACCCATCCAATTTGGCTAAAATAAAATAAAAAAATAAAAATAAAATAAAAAAATTAGTTAAGGCGTGAAAGCGTAACAAACAAACTCACATCAGCATTTATAATATAAGTTAGGATAAAATATATACCGTAAGGTCGTATGACTTTACCCCTGAGGGCTGACATTGGCCCCTAATTGGAAAAAGTTTGAAGTTCCCACCAGACCACTATTATACTTTTTGCCGAAAAAATACTCGTGGAAATCAATAGAAGCACTATAAACTGTCAGTAAAACAGCTTCTGCCAATTAAACAGCTTTTTCCAATTAAGGGCCAATGTCACCCCTCAAGGCTATATTCATACAAAGTTACTATACCTGCTTACTTATATATTTTCTTTACCAACAGTTTTGCTTTTGACGTGAAACATCTATATAATAGCCGCATTTAAAACCGATTGCTGGCGTAGCGACACATGCCGTGGCGACGCGTCGCCACGCTGTATGATAGTATTTTACATCATGCCATATTAGTTCCTGTCGTAATTTGTTCTTTTATGCATATTACTGAAAGACTGACTAAGAAAGTTTATAAGGCTAGTGTAAATGGAACAGTCGCAAGAGGAAAACCTAGGCGAACGTTTCTCGATCAGATCGGAGGCGTTCTGGACAAAGGCCAGGTTAAGAGCTCCTTGAACCGACGGGCGTGTATGAGGAATGTGATGAAAGTGAATGAAGCCAGAGAAGTGTGTCAGGATCGTAGCAAATGGAAATCCGTAGTCTCTGCCTACCCCTCTGGGAAACAGACGTGAATCTATGTATGTATGTATGTATTTGTACAAAATAATTTCGAAGTTTCACATCTGCCAGGCGTCCCGTGACAGCTCACAATTTTTTGACTTGTAAATTTATATCATTAATAGTTTTAAATTACCCTAATTTCAAGCGGATTTGGCATTTAAAAGTGGCAGAGATGACATTTCAAACCACTGGACCTTCGTGTAAATAGCTCTAAATCCTACTAATATTATAGTTAAATGTAGAATTATGTCTGTAAGTTTGTAACTCAATTACGCCAAAACTGGTGAACGAATTTTAATGAAATTTGGCTCTACATATTTTGGATTAGCATAGACAATGCTAACTCATATTATGAATGCGAATGTGAGTTTGTTTGTTACGTTTCCACGCCTTAACTACTTAACTGATCATCATAAAATTTCACATACATGATGTCACGGCTACAGTAAAAGACATAGCATACCATCCAGAAAAAAATACTATTACCGAGCGAGCCAAGCTAGCAAAAGCTAATAGGTTATATTTTAACCCGAAACAATACATGGTTCCTCTGACTTAGTTATGGTTTTTAAGCAAAGTCACAGTTATAAACTATTATTATATCTATTTCAGTGAACAGAAACTACAAACACACTTAATAGACTTATTCAAATGGCTCCTTTGAGCTTTCTGACCCAGGAAACGCGTTCATAAGTTGATTTATTTTTAGCCAAGTCCTCTCGCTTGCACGTTAATGGCAAAACAAGATATAAAACAGTAGTCCAATCAAATAGGGTACCATATTTTATTGTTTAAACAATAACTTTAATTAATTATGTAAGGTCTAAAATACAAGGTTTTTTAAATCAACTCATTTAAAATAGTCTATACTAATATTAGGTAGGCACCTATTCAGGAAAGATTAGATTTTTTGTTTGTTTATGTGTAAGGATGTAACTCAAATACTGCTCAACCGTTTTTGAAAATTCTTTCACCATTAGAAAGCTATTTTATCACAGAGTAACATAGGCTATATTTTATTTTAAAAAAGACCCAACTGTTACTATAACTAATAAAAGCCTTTCAAATGTGATAGAAAGAATAATTGTCAAATGACGGACAAAGGATTTACGTAAGGTATACTCAGATATATAAAACAGTTTTTTTCTGAAGCAATGCACACATCGCACAGTAGTTACAGTTATGACTGCGCCAGTACGACGATTGTAGTCGATTCGATACCCATACGAAAAAGAAATATTTACACGTAAGTTCGTATTTTTTTTTTTTGAAAGAGTAGGTATGTATTTATCATTGACACAAATATTTATACTATTAATTTTAAAACGAATTAACCTAATACATATTTACAAATGTATTAAAAAAGGTAGCATAATTACAAAAACACAAAAATGTTATACTACAAAATATTTACAGAAAAGGTTTAGGCATCGTAGAATTCTTAGTTCGTTAATTGTAATGGAACTCAACATTTTAGACTTATCATCAAGCAAGCAAGCTAAAAAGAAAATTTGTTTGATTTAATGAGTATCTGTCATAATATTGTCTTCTGTTTACGCGAATGTTATTCATTGAAATTAAACTACTATATACGGATTTTATCGCGTTGTTTATTTGACACTGTTACAAAATTTTTTGAAAAACTGTTACACTACTATAATCACTATTAAACTTTACAAATTTTTAAGCTAAGTATTTAAATTATTGAAACTATTAAAACTATTTATACTATTACTATACTATTATACTATTTAGATTTATTTTTACACTTTCCCCGACGTTTCGGTTGCTACCATCTTAGTCTCCCCGTGACCATGGCTGCTGAAAAGCAACCGAAACGTCGGGGAAAGTGTAAAAATAAATCTAAATAGTATAATAGTATAGTAATAGTATAAATAGTTTTAATAGTTTCAATAATTTAATTAGCTTAAAAATTTGTAAAGTTTAATAGTGATTATAGTAGTGTAACAGTTTTTCAAAAAATTTTGTAACAGTGTCAAATAAACAACGCGATAAAATCCGTATATAGTAGTTTAATTTCAATGAGTATTTTAGTATTACTAAGGCTATTGAAAACCACAACAATCAATTATATAATAAGCTGCCTAAAAACGTATAGATTTCTTTATCAATTAATATGTTTAAAAGTAGATTAAAATTTACTTCTTAAATTATTAAAAATGATTGGTAACTTGAACTTAAATTCGACTGATCGAATATAAATTGTAGGTATGTACTTGTTATGTTATAATTGTTTAAATTTTCTCATATTTTAAGTGAACTATGTAATGTTCTTTTTTTGAAAAATAATCTCTTTAAACCGAATAACACGAATCGAACCCGAGACCTTACCCTCACAAACATAATAATAATACAGAAAAATAATAACCTTAGGCCCGCCACAAGGGGGGAGGCAGCTGGAACAAATTGCCCCAGGCCCCAGACCTTGAGGAGGGCCCCCAAAATCATAAATGATTTTTTTTTTAAATGAAAAATAAATTTGAAATCGATAGAAAATAAAATAATTTTTAATTTTTCGAAAATAAAAAAATAATGCATATGTATTATATTAAATAAAATAGAAACAAAACATTATTGGTATTAAACATTATTGGTATAAATATTATTTAACAGTATTGGTGTAAGTTTTCAATAAAGCAGCCAAAGAAATTACGCCATTTTGAATTTTTATCATACGACTAGCGCCATCTGTTATCAACAGTGTGGACTTGAGTCTATAGATTTAAGTACTTACTTACATTCGTGTGCCCTTAAGCAATCGCCCACGCACTGTGAGTCATCGTTCAGCTTCAAACTATCCTTTCACTGCCTTTCAAGTGATTTAGGTTATTTATTTTCGGTTTGCAAAACTAAAAGGTTATTGTATCGGTTAGAAGTAATATTGAAATGTTGTTAGTCCAGTATATTATATCTTAACCACGACGCCAGTATCCGAGCTTAACCAAAATATTTAAAGTAAATTTGTTTATGATAGTCTTCTTTTGTTTGAATGACTTTTTGTTATTTTCGTATTTTTGATAACTGGATTGGTCGAGAGGTAGTATTGGATTTGGGATTGAATGTTTGAGAAGCGTGAGATATTTTTCGATGTGAAAGTATGTTGGTTTGACCTTCTATTACAGAGGAATAGATAGTTATATTAAAAACACAAAGATTTTTTTTGTACTAGTTGCGTGGGGATCGAACCCACAACACTTTTAGCAGTGGCAGTAGTGAGACCACTTACACCACAGCACCACCGAGTTCGATCCCGAGACGTAATAATTCCCTCAAAGTCTTACCACGTAGGTACACAAAACTCTACTAACTAAACATATATTTCTTCTCTACTTTTCCTATCGCTTGTAAAGTCACAAACAATGATAATAAAGATATGCTAAGTCAATATAAGCATTCGGTCCTGCTCACGGCGCGTTGTACAGGAATGTAGGCTCCCGAAGAATGCGCCAAGTAAAAACCTCATGTCAATGTGTGGCGATGGTAACCAAGTAGCTCTACATAATATTATATATTGACTATCTTCGTGGCGTACCGGTAGTGGCCACGACTGTTGTGCGGGTTAGAATCCTGGGAGGGGCTAGCGAAAAGTTATTAGGTTTTTCTGCCAAGAAAACTCAGTAGCAGTCCGGAGTCACTGCCTACTTCAGTGTTTCCCGAGAGCTATGATATTTGCTTCTTCAAACGAGGTTTAAAGAGAGTTCTTCTTTCACGGTAGGCAGCGGCTTTGCTGTGTCCTGACATTGTTAAAGTCCATGAGCAGCGGTTACCACTTTCCATCAGGTGAGCCAGTTGCTCGTCAAAAAGGTTGAATGGTGTTAGACGCCTTCGATCCTGGTCGAGTCTGGAGGACATTTTTGTTATTATTGACTAGAGATAAATTGATAAACTTTCGAAAAGAAAAATGATTTGGACGCCTGACAGGCTATATCTGCTATCTGCTTCTGTAAAGTTCTTGACATTTAACGTTCTATGAACGAGTCGTTACCTGCTTTTACTTAGATTTTTAAAGTGAAAACTTCTTTAGGCGCGTTGAGCACTTCTTGGGTGAACAAAACTCATAGAACTCGCGTCATCGTCACGCTTCCACGCCTTCCATTTTTGAATTATTTTAGAATATTAACTATATTTCAGAAATGGTGCGTTCTACGCAAAAAATAACGAAATGTTAAACCCCTTAATAACCTGTTAGAGAGTATCAGGAATCCGAACCGAAAAAAAGAAGTGTTTATGATCGAGGATTAAAGTTTTCACTTCTATCGGCAAAGAATCTTCTGTCTCCAAAGACTGCCCAATTTTTTTATGATACTAATACAAATAAAATAGTATATTGGCCGCTGAAATAGCACAACCCTAGCTGCCTCGCCAATTTTGCCATTGAAGAAATGTAGAGCTGACGGTAGCCTTGGTTTAGAATGACGAAGATCGACAATTGAAATAGTATCAGGCGACGACCGCGATATAAACCGCCAAAACAAAAGGTTTCGGATCAACTCGGTTTATATTCGACTAACTATAGCCCGATGCTAATAATGCTTCATCGCTTGCCTCTATACGTGTGTGCATCCAATTTAAATCCATCTGATCTATTATCAAACTATAAAATCTGTGCTTCTAATGTGACAAACTAGCATTTAGCCGTGTTGATAGAAAATAATCTTGCATTATTTGAGTAAGGATAATACGCAAAGGAACTATTAGAAAAAAAGAATTGGGGCCGTCTTTGGAGAATGCCGATAGAAGTGAAAACTTTAATCCTTGATCAGAAACACTTCTCTATAAACAAAAAAATAAAAATAAAAGGGGCAGGTTGGATTGCTGATACTCTCTTGAGGGTCAACATTTTGTTATTTTTTGCATAGGACGCACCATTTCTGAGATATTGTTAATATTCTAAAATAATTCAAAAATGGAAATCGTGAAAGCGTGACGATGACGCGAGTTCTATGATTTTTGTTCACCTAAGAAGTGCTCAACGCGCCTAAAGAAGTTTTCACTTCAAAAATGCACAAGTGCCCAATGTGGTACCTTAAATATGATAATATTATTTGAAACTGTCCCACTGTTGGGCACGGGCCTCTTCTCAGTGGGAGAAGGGTTAGGTCATAGTCCACCACGCTGGCCCAGTGCGGGATGGCAGACATCACATATCTTCGAGAACATTATGTAGAACTCTCAGAAATGCAGGATTTCTAACGATGTTTTCCTTCACCGTTAAAGCGAACGATAATTATTATTAACTATTCAATACGCACATAACTTCGACAAGTCAGAGATGCGTGCCTTGGGATCGAACTCCAGACCTCTGCGTGGCAGTACAACGGTTTCTCACTAAGCTATCGCTGCTTTTTTCTCCTTAAAATTTGAATTTAAAAGCTATACTTCAATGGTATGATGTGCCAATGATGTGGCCATAGTAGGTACAAAAGAGCCGCCGCAGTTTGACCCAGGTTTACGATTAGTGCTCTGCTCCCATGGCCTGTATCGTGATGTAAATAGCCTGTAACCTTCCTCGAAAATGGGCAATGCTGAATATTTTTTTAACCCATCTTTTAATTCCAGTGAGTAACGCGTTCAAACTAACGAACTCTTCAGGTTTAATTATATACCTACATCTCATCCATTCCTGTACTTTCCTTTCACCTTAAATTCTTAGCATTTCTTTTGTCAAAACACTCCAAACGATCCTTCAATACGGAAGTAGAGCAACATACCGCTGCACAACGATTGAACTCGCATCAATTTTCTAACACCATTACGTGCGCCCGCGCAGCTTTTTGTCAAAGAAAAATGCGTCTTATTACATTACGACAGTTCGTGTTGTGTTGTGTTTTGCGCACATTTGTCCACAATGTCGTGAGGGATGGCTTACACGGAGTATAATGCCGTGATTTGCATATTTTTTCGGGAATCCGTTATGGAAAATTATAGAAACTTGTATTGTGATTGTTATTTTCATACATAGACTGCATAGGGTAAGCAGAGGTGAATTAGACCCACATTTCGTCATCTATGCTTTGGTTTCTATCTAACTAGGGGTGAGTCTGAAGCTGTTTCTTAAACACATTTGCAGAGATTACAGTGTTAGGAGGATTTTTACTAGTACCCTATATATTGTAATACTAACTTATCTTAACTAGACTCAAAAGCTGATAAAATTGTGCTATATCTAAACTTTTTAAAATAGCATAATAATTATGTAAACAACTTCTCTCTCCTAATAGTGCTGTGCCCGACAGGGTCCATAATTTGTTAATTAAATACTTATCTTAACTAGACTCAAAAGCTGATAAAATTGTGTTAAATCTAAACTTTTTAAAATAGCATAATAATTATGTAAACAACTTCTCTCTCCCAATAGTGCTGTGCCCGACAGGGTCCATAATTTGTTAATTAAATACTTATCTTAACTAGATTCAAAAGCTGATAAAATTGTGTCAAATCTAAACTTTATAATAGCATAATAATTATGTAAACAACTTCTCCTCTCTCCTAATAGTGCTGTGCCCGACAGGGTCCATAATTTGTTAATTATTTTTAAGCCTACCACATGTAAATGTACATTATGGAATGCAATAAATTGAATTTGAATTTGTATTTTTATTATCTTAGAAAAATAACTTAAAAATTTATACTTTCGATTGAATGTGTTGAGTGAAGTGCTTCGATATCTCAGTGTACACCTAGGATAAGATTATAATTTGTTTGTATGTGTTTAAACTTTCTCATGTAAGTGAATTATTATGAGAAATAATGATATCTCAAACCTTATTTCCTTACAGCAAAAATCAAGTACCTAATAGTTTGTTTCATCAGGAAATCGAACCCGGTACATATTTATTTATTTATTCATTCGATCTTACAAGCTAACAGATGTAACACCCAAAACGCTTACAAGATAACTTTCCAAGAAATTAAATTATAACTAAACATGCTCGTCATGCCTATACATATTTATATAATAGCAAAATGTCATACATTATAAATAATAATAACAATAAATTACAATAATGAATTAAAATATAATAAAATAAAATGTCAGTCCTATAAATTATAATATCGCTGGCTCACTATTACAAGGTTCTATGTTATTTTTTTTAACTTTGAGGAGTTGAGGTTTAAAATTTGCATATCAGTAAAATTAACTTAAAAAGTAACTTAGAACTATTTGCGATTTAATATTGTGAGGTGGTAAGTGCTTCCATCTATTACTATATTAGTCTAAACAAAAAGGAATGACATACAGGACCATGCAATATTCATAAGTAATTTTTTTTCAAAAATGTAACATAGAACCTTGTAATATTGGACCAGCGATATGTCATTTAAAATTATACGAAATTTTTTATAAAAATTTTCTAATCCATCGGCAAATAGGTCCAGTTCGTAGTGCTGGGCAAGTATGTCTCCAAGCTTAAAAGTTTAAAGTTACGCGCCAGGACCACCGAGGCAGTTTATTAAATCTCCATTACTGTTATTGAGATTTACTGTCTGTGAGTATTAGAGTCTCTCTATTGGCCCATGAAACTTACTAATGTAGCAGTTCCAGTATCCCGCTAGTCATATCCTTCTAATCGCTAATGAGCTTATGATAACCACTTACTATTAAGCGAACTGTATGCTCATTTGAAATTCATACAACGATAGCTCAGTGGGGAGACCAACAGACTGCAATGCAGAGGGTCTCGGGTTCGAACCCACGTCGTGCACCTCTGACTTTCGGAAGTTATATGACTTTTCGAAATTATGTGCGTATTGATTGACAATTATCGCCTGCTCCGTGCCTCGGAGAGCACGTTAAGCCGTCGGTCCCGGCTGCCATGAACATCTATGGTAGTCGTTATTGGGAAGTCAGTGCCCTCTAATATCCTGACACTGATCTAGCCTTAGGGTATCGTTAGCCTTCGGGTTGCGGAGGTCAGATGGCAGTCGCTCCGTGTAAAAACTGATATCCAGTCAAATCCGGTTAGACTAGAAAGCCGACCCCACGTGACTTGGGAATAATAAAGGCTAGGGAGAAGTTGTTCATTTGATATTCTGACCTATAAAAACACACCTGTACGAATACCGTATATGTAACAGAATCATGTTTGTTTAAAATAAATGTGTCTTGGATTTTAAAAGGCCTGATTCCACGACACGTGAAAGCCTAGTATGGGGTTTGATGCATCAAACCGGTATAATATATGTATCTGTAAACTTTTGAACAATAAACGCTTATAGAATTACTATATTTCGCCCGCGGCTTCACTCGCGTAAATATAAGTTACGTTACAGTACTTTTTTCTGGGTAATAGGTACTCTATGTCTCCTGACAATGTGTATGCAAAATTTCATAATGATCGGCCGAGTAGTTAAGGCGTGAAAGCGTAACAAACCAAGTCACACTTGTATTTATAATATTAAGTTAGGATTAAAATCAAATCGTATATGAATGTGATCTAAAACGAAGTACGCGTTTCATAAATCTCTGCCCATCCCCTCTAGGGAATATCTAGTCTCAATACTATGTTTAACATTAACCGAGAAAACAAGACCTTCTTATAAGAACGGCCATAACTTAATAGCCTCTATGATGCGATAAAAAAATAAATATTAACCAACTAATAATATTTTTTTTGCCGGTCTCTTAGTTGAATCATTAGGCTTGTCCTTAATGTGATTTTATATTAAATACGCGAGCCGAGCCGGGAGAAAAAGTTAGATTGCTGTTTTATTAACAAATACTTAGTGTAAGTGGGTGTTTTTTTAGATGATTGTTGTTTGAAAGGCTTGGGTTGGCCGTGATTCGTGGATGCTTGAAGACATATGCATTGAGCGCACGTACTTACGGTATAAACTAATCAAATTTATTGCGTAAGTTATGTTTTTAAATGCTATCTTTAAATTTAGTTGAGTTTAAATTTAGATGTGCCCGCAGTTTCATCCGCCTTTATCGTTACTGCGCCACCCCCGTGGGTCGTAGCATGATGTTATATATATAGCTTATAGCCTTCCTCGAAGTCAAAGTCAAAGTCAAACACACTCTTCAGCTTTATAATATTAGTGTAGATCTGTATCTTTTTATTATTCACATCTCTGTCTACCCCTCCGGGTATGAATAATCTCTTTAATAATATATTATGATATCATCATTGCTCAGTTCGCTTGATGATAGAGGATGATCAATAACCGTTCACTTAGGATTAATTGAGGCTTTTAACGGTCCATTAATCTTTTACTATACTAGCTGTTTCCTGTGACTTCAATTTCATATCATGATAATACTAACACTGTATTAAACTGTCCCACTGCTGGGCACGGGCTACTTCTCAGTATGAGAATGGCCATAGTCCACCACGCTGGCCCAGTGTGGGTTGGCAGGCTTCACATATCTTCGAGGACATTATGCTGATGATGTTGGTGTAGTGGAATAAGTGATCGCCTGGCCTCTGTTATTGCATCGAGTGTTGTGGGTTTGATTCCCAAACAGAATAAAACATTGTGTGATCCACATTTAGTTGTTCTGAATCTGGATGATCTGTTTGTTCTTTGTTTAAATGTTTGTAAAGTCACTCGCGATACAGGAATAAAATTATTCCTAGTGGAAGTTCTGCGTAAATAGAAACACCCATGATTAAATTATGTTCGGGTACTTTGAAATAACTACACTGGAACATTGAGACAACTGCCATCTTAGTCTCCCCGTGACCATGGCTGCTGAAAAGCAACCGAAACGTCGGGGAAAGTGTAAACACAAATATAAATAGTATAATAGTATAGTAATAGTTTTAATAGTTTCAATAATTTAATTAGCTTAAAAATTTGTAAAGTTTAGTAGTAATAGTAGTGTGACAGTTTTCAAAATTTTGTAATAGTGTCAAATAAAAATCCGTATATAGTAGTTTAATTTCAATCCTAGTGGAAGAGTTGAAAAATTAGATAATGCGTTGGAATTACGATTGTGAGATCATGTGTTGTAATGTCACTATTGTACTACCGTTAGCAAGAATAGTATTCTTGTGACCTGGAATCCAAATTGCTAGCAATCTGAAAATGAAGGGTTCATTCACCTTTAAAAAAGTCACTGTGTAGACACGAGATGAAGATTACAAGAGTTTAAGCAACATCGGGTGCAGTCAGTCTATAGATGGGTGACCGCTTAGTAGTATTTCATCTGAGCGTCTCCGTGCTTCGGAGGGCACGCAAAAAGTCGGTCCCGGTTTTTGTCAAATTGACAGCAGTCGTTAAGCCATGTCAGATGCCTACGGGCGGCTTGAACAACTCTTGACAACAGGTTGGCCACTAACCACACGAAAAGAAGAAGAAGAATACATTTCTGTAAGGAAATACCTATTGAAATGACTATTAAATTGTCTTAAGTCAGTAGTCTTTTTTAAGATCATAAAAATTATCGTAAAAGGAAACTTATTCCTCATTATATTACTTTATTTCAAGTTTTTGAATAAGCTTATCTTGAGTTTAGAGGAATTTCTTGTTTTTCAAAGGCAAAGTTAGAAGAATTTTGAAATTAGATCTCCCAAATTGTAGTCCGATGATCCTTTTGTATCCGTTGAACTCCTGTAGCTTCTTCATTGAAAGCCTTAACTAAAAGGTCTACCACCTTAACTAATCGAACGACAAACAGCATTAAAATCATTTGATTAATACAACTCATAAGTCTAAAAGCTTAATTAATAATATCAAAAGGATCATAATTAAATAAGCCATTGACAAGCGGCGGCCATAAATTCTCGTACAAGGGGCGTGACCGATAGAATTTAATACAAAATCCGCCATATTGATGTATACATTTTTTCGAACCCCCTTACCCACCCCAGTTAATTGAGCGTTGTGAAAACTATCACGTTAGTAAATGACGCTCCCCCTCTACCCCTGCAGTTTTCAACATGGCCGAGATCAATAATTTGGCTGGGCAATGACTGTGATGACTCGGACATGCGCAAAGGGTACGCACGCCGAAATCATCGGCAAAACCTGAACTTGACTTGGCGAAAACGAAAGTTAGAGCGAATGTTTCTACACTGTTCTTGGCATCCGATACTAACACACTGTCGGTAGTACCTTCCAGGTGATCTTTATTTTCTAAACAAGACATTTTTCGTCAAATTTTTAGTTTTCACTTAAGAAATATATTTTTTAGTAAGATATTTTATTAAAAATAAAGAATACGATGTTGAAAATGTTATTAGTGAAGAATTAAAGAGGGTAAATGGAAAAGAAAACGGTGACACGGACGATTTTGGGTGAGGCCGCGAAAAAGATGAAACAAACGTTGCGTTTCCAGTAAGTGCGAGTGAGATAATAGATGTCAATTTTATACTAATAGGTACTGAAGCTACGCGTACTGTATATACTCGCACATGTAGCTCTATCGAAAATTACGTATGTACCTCCCTAGTTAATGCATATCATACTTATTCTAGAAACATCAAAATGAGAACATTTCTCCAACATTTTCGTGTCTATAAAGAAAATATAGCTGAAAACATACATTTTCATATTTTAACAGAATTTTTTGCAGTCTTATATAAAATGAGTCTTACCTTTGCAATGTCCTTTGGAGAGAAGAATCAGGTATATTTGAAAGTTTTGGTGTAGAGTCCTGTAAATCTTCTTCTAAGTCTTAAATACGAGTTCCTGTCTTCTTATAGTCTCTGTTCTCTTCTTCGTCTTCTTTAGTATTGTCTTTGTATTGTATTTCTAGCCCTTGTTCAAGCCCATTAATTATACATACTCATATAAAACGTTATAGGTATAGAAATAACGTAAACTTTTAACTAAGTCTTAACGTTAATTTATTTTTAATTTTGTACTATTTAAACAAATCTAGAAGTCGCTTCAACAGGTAGGTAAACTCGGTAAAATTTAGATTTTTTTGTAACTTTTTTGGAGTAATTTTATCTTACCCTTTTTACTATTAATTTAAGGCCAATTTAAGGCACAAGAATTTGTTTTTTTGTTTTATTTAATTTGTTTTCATCACCCATATATTCTGGAGCGGTTGATGAAACTTGGTCGAAACTTCTTCCAAATCTTATTTGCCAAATGTTTCAAATATCACTTAGCCTTAACAGTTAGGTCCAGAGTCTTTCACTAAATTACTTTTCACTAGATATATATAGAGAGTTTGCATATAAAAATCAATTTAAATTAATCATAAAAGTTCCAAAATTAACCAGTGTTGTTTAAATGTACTCAAAAAACGTAAGATTTAAATTCTCTTTTCTATTGTTTTCTTGTAATAACGGTTGATATAAACATAAAACTTGTTCTATTGCGAAAAAACGTGTTTCTTTATCGTCAAATGGCGCTGGTTGTTATTAGTTTTGCTAGATTCCCCTTAGCTATGAAATCTTGGCTTTCTTGATTTTCTTGCGCATTTAACTTATTTCAGTCCTCTTCTATAGTGCCATGGTCTTCGGCATGGACTTCCCATGTGGTTTTTTCTTCTTTTTCTTAATTTTTTTTATTGTTGATGTTGGCTGCTTCTCCCGGATGGTCGTTGATGTTGAGTAGCCCTGTACGACGAATCCGAGCCAAACTGCCTCCAGTTGCCTTAACACTAGTTTTACAGTAGAAATGAAACCGGTACTTCGAAAAGTTTATAGAGTTCAAGTGTTGCTGAATACTATTGATTACAAATTCACTTAAAGTCTAGTTTATGATTATGGTGTGGTGTGGGAAAAATTAAATAGCGTCTATTGCATAAAACTATTTCTTGAATGTGACGGCGGGCGGCGAAGGTGCGTTGTACGCATGCGCGCAAAATTTCGAATTACGGATACCAAAAATTTGGTTTTTGTTGTTATTCGATTTTTTGAATTTAGGCCGTTTAGTTTTTGTTTTTTAATAATTTTGTTGTTTTATTTTTTTTATTTTATTTGAGCTGGATTTTTATTGAATTTTCGCCGCGCGGTTGGTTTTATCGCGCCGTTGCGTAGGTGGTATACACGCGGCGTCGTCACCAGCCTCGCCAGGCCACACTGATGCCGGTTGGGTTGCATAGCTGCTGCATCGCTACCCCACGGCCCGTGGGCTGTGGGATGAGAGGCCGCCGCCACCCTCCTCACCCCAATGATCGCGTACCTCGAAATCATCAAATAATGATTTTACGTGTTTATTATAAAACCTGTACGTCGTATGTATGTGTGGGTGTCATCTAGGAAATTCTAAGCGTCATTATCAATGTGTGCGTTTATATTTGTTTGTTATTTGAATGTTAGAATAAACTATTTACTGTACATTATATTCATAAAGAGCTTTATGGAAAATTGGATCAATAACTTTATATACTTTCAACTCGGTTATGTAACACCGGGCTTATGTATTGGGAACTGTATACTTGTTTGTATGTATAATTATATTGGAAGCGTATTCGTATGGGTGTATACTTAACATATTTTACTACTGTAATTAAAAGGGTGGGCAGAATGACTTCTTCATTTAATGATTGCAGAGAAAATGGCCGTTCATTTGCGAAGCGAAGCGTTGCAGAATCATCGCGCGAGCGAGCTCTTAACGTGCTTGTAGAATTCTGTTTATCTAAGCACGCTTGCTTAGGATAACTTTCTATAGACATTAAGTAATTTTCAGTGCTATAGGAAATGCTGATATATGTCATAATACAAGTAGATAACGAGCTATAAGTGTCTAATCAATCTAATCTTGAAGATTTAAGAATTTGCTCGGCGAAACAAGAACGATATTTTTTTTTCTCGGAATCACTATATCGGTATCTTTTATCCATCATGTCATGAAACAAGGCTAAGTTTGAAGTTTTCAAGCGGTTTGAACTATTCTAACTCAAGTAAGCTAGACGACCAATAAAAACATTTACCTCAATCTGTCCTAATTCGTCTTTGAGATACTTCAAAGTACTCTATACAGATTGCGATCTAAAAAATGTGTACCTACATTACCCCTAGAATCGAACGCGGGCTTTACTTACCGCGGGTGTTCTCCCTCTCGCTGCGCCATTCAAATCATTTCAACCCCCATCCCATCATCATTCCGTAGACACCCTATGACCCTATAGTACTAACAACGACACGAGTCAGAGTTTACTTAGCTCATGACTCGATGTAACTTCGACAATGTGTCGTGCTTATGTTCTATGTCAGTGAACACTTTGACATTTGAAATGTCTATTTTTACCCAATGTTTTTATAGTCATTAGGAATCCTAGTAGATTTAGTGTGTAGGCTGTAGGCTTCTTGCGTAATGTCAAAAGGTTTTCTTAAATGGCTTGTCGTAATAGACTTAAGTTTTTACAATCGTAGAGAAGGCTTTGAATTTCAACAGTACATAAAATAAATAGTCTTGATTTTAAATTTATTTTCTGTTTCATTGTTCCCGTGACATTGGTATGCGCTTACGTTTACGTCAGATCTTGAGGTAAGGTTCCCGGGTCGTGTAATTTTATCAGGTTTTCCTTCTCGAGAGTAGTGGTCTACCATGTGTATTGCTTATGCTGATATTATGAGTGTCAAAGTCACAGTCAAAAACCATTTATTCATTTAGGTCACAAAGTAACACTTATGAACGTCAAAAGGGTTAGTGAGCTTACTAAATTTACATTTATGTTAGTCGCTAGATTCAGGCAAAAGTTTGAGCCTATGAGAAGATACCTGCATGAAACTCACGGCCACTCCTTTAAATCGCCATCTAATAACAATTTCAATATTTTACAACTTATTTATGTACAAGGTGTTGCAGTCATCTTGCCATATATTACTGTCCATATAAACCTAAAAATAAAATATATTATAACACAAAAACTAAATAAAACTGTTTTTGACCCGGGCATCGAATCCTGGACTTCATGAACTTATATCATAGAACCAACAAGGCATTTAGTCATGACATGATTTTGCAAAATAAGTATATAGTAAAATATACAGTCAGCGGACTCGCCCCTCACGAAAATCATTACCTGTGCTCTAAACAGGAAGAGCAAATGCGATACAAGTATCTCTAGTCCCTAAGTTATGCAGGCGTAATATTACGCTAAATTATATACATCCTACTAATATAATAAATATAAAAGTACTAGCTTTTGCCCGCGACTTCGCTCGCGTTAATTCAGAATTTGACAATCAATTCGGGTTGTACTCTGCTTGTAATAATATAATTGTGCACATGGTGCCATCTATTATCATAACAACATTATTATTGTTTCCCTCGGCAACAGTAATTTTTTTCGGGATGATATATGCAAAATTTCAGGATGATCGGTTCAGTAGTTTAGGCGTGAAAAGGTAACAAACAAACTCATTTTCGTTTTTATAATATTAGTTAGGACTAGTTAGGATTAGGATTAGGATAGGATGTGACGATCTTTGGATATTTATTTCTAAACTATATTTAGCCCGCGGCTTTGCTCGCGTAAGTTTAGGTTACGTTAGTAATAATACAATACAATCCCTCCCTTACACATCTTACATATTTCAATAATAAATATATAAATTAAGTATGTCTTCTGTGTTCATTGTTGCATTGTTTTGGCTGAGCGCTGCCTCCCAAAATCCAGGCTATACCCTAGTTCGGGAATCAGTGTTAGTAAGTATTGTGTTAACTCTAACTCCTAGATTAAGGTTCACGCAAGTTACTACATTTCTATGTCAATAAACATTATCATTATTGGTTTCTCTTTCACGGGTATATCACAGCCAGTAACCACACGAAAAGAAGAAAAGAAAAAGTTGATCGGTTTTGGGGTCGATACTTGGGTAGGCATAAATGTTATTTTTATTGTGGCTGGTCCTGCTATATACAGGTTACTCAGAATTTCAGTAAACGTATATTATTGTCTTTTAAGATTTATATAATTTATTTGTTTCTCTTTCACGGGTATTTCCCTAATATGTTAGGAAAATATCCGGCCCTTTGGGTGGCTTACACGGGGACATGGGTCCAACATGCAGTTTTAGTTTAAAGTGAGATGAGACACTTACCCAGACACTAGCCGCGGCAGGCGTAAGAGACTATTGCTACATATGGAATCTAATTAATCTGGCCTATAAGGATAGGTTGGATGGTTTGGTAAAATGCAAACTATAGTTAAAAAACGGCGTCTGCCTGATATACTGTCCCAGTACAAAGTCGGGATGGCAGATTATTATTATTATTATTATATTTTTTTCTATATGAAAGGTCCTCTCTGTCCTTTTTTGTTCCCCTGACATCGTGTAAGCGAAATTTCATGATGATCGGCCGAGTAGTTAAGGCGTGAAAGCGTAACAAACAAACTCACATTCACATTTATAATATTATTTAGGATACTATAAATGTAAAAGTTTGTGAAAAGATTTGCATGTTTGGTAATCAATGACGCCTAAACGGTTGAATAGATTTCGATAAAACTTTGTGCACATATAAAATGTGCCGTATTTATACAAAACTAGCGGTCGCCTAGTGCTCGAAATTTGACCCAAGTTTGCCTGAAAGATATTGCTGATATATGTCATTATATATTGATATATGTAACCATAGTTACGCGCTTCCACTGCGTGTGTCAATGCATGGTTGTGTGCGTGTAGTGCTTTTTCATTAATTTAATGTATTTCTAAAGCATATTTTATAAAAATATTAGGATTCGCCCCTCCTTCTCCATATAAACTTTAACTGTACCAAATTTCATACTCCTCCGTCCGCGCAATTTTCGTAAAAAGGGGTTCAAAGTTTTTGCTTCACGTATTAATATATAGATATACTTTTATCCTGAGTTGTAAGTGAAGCGTTAATGTTTGTGTATCACATCAAATATACTAGATTATTTAATGTGTTTATGATAAATCGACGACTGCAAGTCCAAAAACAATGACCACCTAAGGTATATTCAAACGCCTTATTCGATTAATAGCAAGTCTGCACACGAAAAAGAATTAGGAATATTTGAAAATTGTACGATCTGTCATCTAAAGGAATATAATAATATAATAATAAAATTGTTGATCAATTCGCTGTCACTGATTATAATTCTAATTGTAATCGAATATTTACGACATGATTTGATGATGACCATTGATAAGTCGTGCCCAATCATACTCATACGCCATAGTTGAAATTGATGCTCTTTTTAGATATTGCTTCTAATATTTTTAACTCCTCCGATTATATATCTGCATTCGTAATATTAGCGTATAGCTAATACGTAAACGAATATTCAAAGAAAATCATTTTCGAAGTGCTTGACGATTAATATTTCAAATTTTCTTCTTTTTAACTTTAGTTAAATGTTTTAGTGAAGTACAATAAATCGTATCTTTGATCTGCAGTGAAACTCACATATACCACTTAGAGAAATGTGTCATTATACGTGTTTATTGACATCATTTACAAAACATTATAAATCATGTGCTTGAATTGAATACTGTTTTTATTGAAAAACAAATTAAGATTATTTTATTGAAAAACAAATTAAGATGTTTATATTAAAAACAAATTAAGAAGAAATTACTAGTTTTCAAAATACCTAAATAAGCTAAACTTGTAAGTCAATACTTACAAGTTTTGCTTATTTTGAGAATCAGTAAAGGTATTTTGAAAATTAGTAATTTCTTACTATGTTAAATGTAGGTACGAAATATCTCTTTGTACTTAATGTATTAAGTGTGAATTATTGTAATAAAACATAAAGGCTTTTTATTTTATTATTATTTTAGCAGCGATAGCTCAGTGGGGAGACCAACAGACTGCAATGCAGAGGGTCTCGGGTTCGAACCCACGTCGCGCACCTCTGACTTTCGGAAGTTTATGGCTTTTCCAAATTATGTGCGTATTGATTGACAATTATCGCCTGCTCCTTGTCTCGGAGAGCACGTTAAGCTGTCGGTCCCGGCTGCCATGAACATCTATGGCAGTCGTTATTGGGAAGTCAGTGCCCTCTAATATCCTGCCACTAGTCTAGCCTTAGGGTATCGTTAGCCTTCGGGTTGCGAAGGTCAACCGATCATCATGAAATTTTGCATACACTTTTTCAGGGGTATAAAAAAGCACATAGGGTATTTTTCACCCAGAAAAAGAATAGTATTCCTTGTCTGTATAAGGGTAAAAGCTTGTTAGTAAATAAAAATGGATGATTTTAATTAAAATCAGTTTTTAAAACAGTGTGATAGGCCTCATACAAGTATATCGAAGTGGTCTTTAGGATAAAGGTGCGATCGCTATTTAGCTTTCATATAAATGTTAATGAGCGATGATGATCATCACGATGGTATACACAGGGTGTTGCCATCACAGAGTAATCCAACAGATTAAGGGGAGTGTTCGCAAAATTCTATATGTCATTATTAACTGCACGCGTTGCTGCAGTGTGGAATGTCAGCATATGCAAAATGAAGTCCAGATTTTTCAGACCAATTTATTTTTAACATCCATACAATTCGTTTTAAAGCTGTTTAGAATAGAGTCTCGATCATGACTTATGGTTGCTGATAATAATATATAGATCAAGACAAAAATTAGTTGTTTGACCTGTGGGTGGTGGGCTGCGTGGGCCTGCTCGCCACCCGATTAGCACCAGGTCCGAGAGGCGGCGTGCGTGTTTCCACGTGCGCCTCTGTGTCGCGTCTCTGTCCCGCTCAGGGGACGGTGAAGGAAGTATTTTTGTGTAGTGGCCTGCCGCTTCACACAGCGGGCCGAAACCACGGCGGGTTCGCGATTGCATGTGAAAGCGATTCGCGCGGCCTCGCCGTCTATGGTTATATCGAGGAACACCGTAGTAGGTTTAGTCGGAATTACCGGGGTACCTTTACCCTGATGAGCCCGACATAATCTCTCCGTCGCCCCGCGAAGAGGTATGCGTCAAAGCATACCCCAAGTAAAAAAAAAAAGACAAAAATGAGTTAAATGTAACACACATGCGAACTTTAATTAAAGGCTGACTGAATAGGCAACGGCCAATAAAATTACTTGATTTTAGTTCAATTTTGACACATTATAATTCTAATAGTAAATATAATTCTAGCGATTTGAACGAGTATCTTTTTATAGGAAGGACCTTTTGCCTTTGAAACGAGCATGAATGTAAATTCTGTAACGTGACTTACTAACTCTTAAACTTTATTGTTCACAAGTGATACTTTGTAACCTAGATGATTTTTTGACTTTTGACTTACGTTTCGGTTAAGTTGCTCTAGCCATAATCTGATTGTGACCACAGCAATTTAAACCAAACCGAAATGTCGTTCTGAAATGGTACATTACTTTAAGTTCTCGGTTATTGTACATGACTACAAAAGTATAAAGTTATTTCGCACTTACTTTTGCGGTTGATCTGTGGTTTTAGGTATCATTACTGGACGACGTAAAGTGTTATTGCAATATTCTGATTCTTAGTAGCACGCGCTATTAATGCAAATTTGCTGATGGAATTATGTAACACTTATCTTCTTTCACGAGAACGCCTTACGTGTCCACTCCGTCTAAAGCTGTTCATCTTAACTTACACATAAGTTTATCAAGCTATTATAAAATGATAATAAAGAAAACCAGCTTTGAAGTGAAAACTTCTTTAGCGGCGTTGTGCACTTTTTTGTGATAGGTAAAAAATGCTAAACTCGCGTCAGGACACCTGATCGAAAATTCGTAAGACGTAGGGAGAATTGTCATGTTTGTGTACTATAGCGCAATAAATGAATATTGTATTTTACCACATAAATGATAGTACTTTTATACTGATAATTAAAGCAATTCGTGCAAAATTATTCCCTAACCATTCCAAAATATAAAAAATGCACAACGTTAATATTCAAGTTATCACTTCTGCCGGCACTCCCGGAGTGCAACTCGTTGTTTTTTTATTCAAAGTATTTTCTTCCAGGAGTAACATGGATTCCCACATCTGTAACACATGTGTAGCCAGGTTCAGGAGTGGTGACTATAGAAAACACCAAGTTTTGACACTTGTGAAGTCCCGGAGAAAGCTAGACTGTGTTAGATTCAGCAACTAATTTAATCAGAAGTATATAGGAGTAATTAAGAAAATAATTTTAGCATTGACGGAGACCGCGACTCGGCAAACGTAGTGTAGGACGCCCTCCGACCAGGTGGGATGACGATCTGCGAAAGACTGCAGGCAGATGCTGGATGCGGCAAGCTGAAGACAGGGCGCTATGGCGCTCTTTGGGAGAGGGCTATGTCCAACAGTGGACTATTTTAGCCTGATGATGATTGACGAATGATATGCCAGAAAAGGAATGGATAAAATGCAAGACATAATATGATATACAAGAGTCGTAACAACGAGCTTATTCAAAAATATAAGTCCACATTGAAGTCCACTGTCGTTTTGAAAATATTGCCTAGCCTAAGTGGGTCCTTCTGTCGACTTTACTCTTACTTGAATTAAATCAATTATCCAAGTTAGACATAACTCTGAACATCGAGCATCAAGCCTTTCATGTAACAAAACAGATATCCACAAACATATACTCACGCTTTCTCCTCTCCCGGAAGGGGTTAGAAGAGATTACGGATTTCTACTTGCCTCTACACCTACTCTTACTTTTTCTCTTACATTATATTCTTCAGACACGGTCGTCATAAAACATTATTATCAAATGATTTCGTAGTTGTTTGCTGACGCTCCCTCGACTCCCGGCGGCCATAAGCCTCGTGAAAATGGCGTCGCATGTAAAAATTATCAGAAATTAATAAATATATATTTTACGTCCGGTTTTAAAGCCAGCACGTAAAGTGTTTCATGTTTATTTAAATAGGCTCCGATACATAGTATATTACCTTAATGTTTGGTCATTATTTACCACATAGATTGTATTTATACGTGGATTATTTTAAGCTAAGAGGGGCTTGATTCCGAAGCGGTTTAAAAAGCATTGAGAAGACTACGTCGGTGGTGCAGCGATGGTGAATGTAACTGCTTTTTATGTGGTCTCGAGTACGATTACACGGTCGAGCAAAATGTTCATGGAATTTTCAGTGAAGAATTTTTCAGTAGGCACCCGTTGTCTAGAGCAGTGCCTGGTAGACATTAATAGGCTCTATATTTAATATGTAACGGGTATTAACGCGATCATGCATAATGTTTACCTTTCTTAGGCTTGACGTTTCGACCAGGTTACACCGGCCGTGGCCACAGTCAGCTTGTGACCACGTCCGGTAGATTTTAATTAAAAAGTGTTTGTCTCCGCAGAACCCTATTTTTTTCTAAAATCAAATTAGGCTATTTTACTCCTTATAACAACGGCTATATTCTGCCAGTGAAAGCCCGTCAAAATCGGTTCAGCCGTTTCGGAGATTACCCGTAACAAACAGACAGACAGACAGACAGACAAAATTTTTAAAAATAGATGTTTTCGTATAAGTACCTTATATACTTTCATATGCATTAGATAAAAAGCTGTTATTTTGACATTACAAACAGACACTTCAATTTTATTTATTTGTATAGATGTATGATGATGATATGATGTTCTGTCTTATCCCCTACGCTCTTTCTTCTGCATATCAATGATATGTTGAATCTCGGCAACATACATTGTTATGCGGACGACAGTACTGTGCATGGGTGATATCTCGGACATCCTGGGGCCAAACAGGCTGAGGTTGAGGGGAAAAGGCAGAATCTTGTCGTTGAACTTGACCAGACCATGGACCGCATCTATGAATGGGGTGCCAAGAACTTGGTCGAGTTCAACGCCAAGAAGACCCAGGCATGCGCGTTCTCAACAAAAAAGTCTCCGTTCCTTCCCCTCCCTTCTCTGAAGAACACTCCACTGGTGATACGTGACAGTCTCTCCATCTTAGGTATGGATCTTTGCCGCTCCCTTAATCAGAAAACCTATATCGAGAGCGTCATTAAGCAAGCTTCGCGAAAACTCGGAGTTCTGAACAGGGTGAGGCGGTTCTTCACGCCTGGGCAACTGTGCCTATTGTATAAGGCACATTTACACCTATAGAAGTGTAAAATGAGTAGAATAGTCTAATAAGGCTATTAATAAGGCTGACTTATGTCTATATACCCAAAGAGGTAATAGAAGTGAATTGCACCTACATTTCACCAGCTAATTAGGTCTCATACTAGTTACACACCTATTCAACACATTTCTAATGTCCTTCCTACTATTAACAATTTCTTAACAGAGGAGAACAGAACAATTACTTAGTAGGTAGTAGAGCCTCTGTGATTTCAGCATGAATGGGCCGGCTCGACCGGGGAAGGACTTCCTTCTCACAGAATATCGACGTGAAATACCAGTATTCCTACTGTTGTATTTCGTACGGCGAGTGAGAGTGCCGAAGGCCCAAAGACCCCCTTACCCCCTTCCCACTTCCTTTCCTAAAGGGTCGGCAACGCGCAAGTGATGCCTCTGGTGTTGCAAGCGTCTATAGGCTACGGTGACCACTTACCATCAGGTGGGCCGTATGCTTGTTTGCTACCTTAGATGTATAAAAAAACAATATCGCTTTGCTCGACTCTGGATCGAACCTGCGAGCTCACGCAAACTTATGCCATTAGAACATTATAATCAAAGTAACATTACATAGCACTTACATAATTACGAAATAGCTGAGGCACCAGTATATAATTACTTTGCGTTGTTTATAGTAATACTAATCCCACCAAAAACATAAATGTAAAAAAGGAGAGCCAAGTTCAATACAAAAATTATGCTTGGCTGTGGGCTTCGCTGCAAAAAGAATGGAGATCTAAATGAGTGCCAAGTTCTATGCAAAATCCAAATATGTATTTATAGGAACAAAATAACATTATGAACAAGTATTAAACTCTATTTCTTTGCTTTATTGGATACCTATAACAATTGCTGTTATTTAAAAATGTGAGATCTTAAAGTTTTTTACTACGCTTACACACAATTACCGAGCTGGATTCCAAATTTCATCCTTCTAGGTCATCTGGAAGTAAGTTAGATTTAGGTATTATATGTCAGTCAGTCAGTCAGTGCTAAAATTTACGACTTTTTGACCTTCATATCTTTATAACCGTTTGAGCTAGCTTCATGAAATTTGGGCTTCTAGATGTCCTTATGGATATAATTAAACACACGTAATTTTATGTGTTTACGTTAAAGAGGTTTAGAGTTATAGAAGGGTCAAAAGTGGCACCAAGTGGTTCGTGTAATATTACACTCGGCGCTGGCTAGCCAGTTCCTTTGCTTGAACTTGGCTTGACACGCTGCCGCGTGTCTAGATAACTCACGTCGAGTTAAATCATGAAAGATGCAGACGCAAGTATGTATGTATTGTAAGCATTACACTGTCTAGGAAAACACAATAACTTTGGTAGAAGCGAGTCTTGTCGGAGCGCTATAGTTCCGTACATAAAATCTATACTAATACTAGCTGTCGAGCAGCGATAGCTCAGTGGGGAGACCAACAGACTGTAATGCAGAGGGTCTCGGGTTCGAACCCACGTCGCGCACTTCTGACTTTCGGAAGTTATATGAATTATCGAAATTATGTGCGTATTGATTGACAATTATCGCCTGCTCCGTGCCTCGGAGTAAGGTGCCACGTTAAGCCGTCGGTCCCGGCTGCCATGAACATCTATGGCAGTCGTTTTTGGGAGAGTGTCGACACAAAAGATCCCACTGGGTCGAAGTGTCGCCGGTCTGCACTGACTGGCCCCCACATAAGATAATACTAGCTGTCCCGCGCAACTTCCTCTGCTTCAAAACAGATTTAAAAAAAAAGGTATTCTATCTTTTAAATTGGACCAAATTACAGATGGTTACGAAGTTTGATCAAAATCGGTTCAGTAGTTTAGGAGTCCATAGCGAACAAACAACGTGCAATACATGTTTTATTTTATATAACTAAGGTGGCAAACAAGCATACGGCCCACCTGATGGTAAGTGGTCACCGTAGCCTATAGACGCCCGCAACACGAGTAGCATCACTTGCGCGTTGCCGACCCTTTAGGAAAGAAAGAACAAGGAAGTGGAAAGGATATTCAGTATCTATTGATCATACTAAATACTTATTACTATCCTAACTAATATTATAAAAGCGAAAATGAGTTTGTTTGTTTGTTGCCCAAACCACTGAACCGATCATCCTGAAATTTTGCATATATGTTGTCAGGAGTACAGAATAGGACATAAGCTACCTTTCATCCCGAAAAAAATTAGTGTACCCGAGGAAAACAACAATAACCTTCTTATGATAATAGATGGCGCCACGTGTCTTTCGAATCATGAATGAATTATATTATTACAAGCAGAGTACGACCCGAATTGATTGTCAAATTCTAAATTAACGCGAGCGAAGCCGCGGGCAAAATCTAGTACTTAATGTTGTCTTATGTTTACGGGAATGTTAGACAATGAACTTATTAATTTAAAACACTTTTATTACATAATTTTGAAAAATTTACTATCTTTATTTAATAAAAGTGTTTTAAAGTAAATTAAACAACGCGACAAAATCCATATACTTAGTATTTAATTTCAATATTATCATTACTATGAAAAAATGTATTTTTTATTTTTTGTTTTATTAATATAATTATATTCATAATAAATTATATCATTATGTATGTATAATATTATTGTAGATCTTAACTAATATTATAAATGCAAATGTCAGTATGTCTGTTTGTTACGCTTTCACGCCTGAACTACTGAATGAATCATCATAAAATTTCGCATACACTTTGTCAGCGTACAAAAAAAGACATAGGGTACCTTTTATCCAAAAAACAATGTTTCCGTGGTAATGAAAATTAACGTAACATAACATTTACGCGAGCGAAGCCACTGGAAAATCTAGTATTATATATTACTGTCAGAATTTGGTGTTTTAATTAATATTACTGTCAGAATTTGGCATTTTAATTAGTATTATTGTCAGAATTTGGCATTTTAATTAATATTACTGTCAGAATTCGACATTTTAATTAATATTACTGTCAGAATTTGACAATTGAAATTCTTGATTTGTATGATAATTCGTTCAATGGTTTATGCGTGACTGAGTTATAAACATACTTTCACAAACTTTCACATTTATAATATTAGATTTATTATACGGAACTAACTATTCACACTATTACTAAACCCAAGGTTTCATCTACTACCTTACGGATCTCTAAAAGTACAGGAAATTATAAGCTGGGATTTGAACCTATTACAAATAAATTGGCTATTTGATCCTACCAGGATGTAAGCCTTATCTATTGTGCTATTAGCAACGCTGTTGGTCAAAGGGCCAGGGTTCGAACTCCGAGTAAAGCATACCTATTACTGTTTCTCTTTAAGAAACTAGTTAGTTGTTTGCTAATGGTTTCTATAAGTTGTGGTTGCTATTTTTATATGTAATAAAGTGGTTAAGCTAGCATTGCGCGGTATGTTAATTGATTGGTGACCTTGTTTCTTGGAAACATACGTATATAAATGATAATAATATTGCTATTAAATAACGATATATATGTACGATTTTGTGACACAGACCAATTTCATTGACAATTAAACATACTTTATTTATAATTGACAAATACACTAAATGGATTAAAAAGTATTGTAAAGGGTTGTTTTTTAGACATATTTTGATCAGTTATTTATTTATTGTTACTTTAAATAATTAAGTGTAACATTTGCATGTCAGTTACGGCAAAATACAGTGGACTATTTTGCTTTATGTACCATCATCTCTAACCTGTATTTAGCAAATAAAGAATTTTGATTTGATTTCATTTGATTTATAGTCTCACGCTTATATTCTCGAAAGGAGAGACAGAGGTGTATTAGACCTACTTTTCGATCGCTATGTTTTAGGTCCTACATAATAGGGGCCTAAAGCGTCTGCTAGCCACAGGTCCAGGCTCCGTGCTGCTATTAAGATTTCTTGACAGAATAAACTAAGATATGTAAAATTTAATAATGATCGGTTTAGTACTCAAGGCGTGAAGGCATAACAAAAGCCGCGGGCAAAATCTAATGTAATATAAGTCACACAAGTTTTCTCTTGTGTTGGTATCGAATTCCTACCATTTTACTGGGCATGACTACTTAAACCTCTGCACCATTATGTCGGCCTCGATAGCGTAGTGGTTAGTGTAACCGACTGCCACGCCTGAGGTTGCGGGTTCGATTCCCGCACAAGTCAAACATTTGTGTGCATGAACATGGATGTTTGTCTTGGTCTGGGTGTTTCTATGTATAATATGTATGTTTTTACAAAAAAAAAGTATATATGTATGTTTATCCATTGTCTAGTAGCCATAGTACAAGCTCTGCTTAGTTTGGGCTAGATGGTGTTGTGTGTATGTGGTAGAATATTATTATTATTATTTGTGCAGATTAACTTTAAGTATTCATAATCAATACATCTATAGTTATATAGTTCCATGATTTTTGGTCACCCAAGAAGTGCTGAACGCGCCTAAAGAAGATTCCAATTCAAAAAAATTTTAAATGTTCTAAAATTTCAAAATTTGTGTTTCGCGCTTTTTTTGTCGCCTGCGGGAATCGAACCAACAACACTCGGTGCAGCGGCGATGGCAAAGCGACCACTTTAACCACTATGCCACTTGTGCACATATTATAATTATGTACAGTGAGCTGCAAAAATGCATACCCATTTCAAAACTAAAATGGGATAGGTATAAGCCGATAATTGACGCCATCTAACGGCAATCGATACAAGAACTATTAAGTAGTTTATATATATCGTAATAGATGGCGGTGCACCATTATAAAATAAAAAGAAGTAGATTTCTTAATAACTCAATTTTGATAAATTTATTTTACACAATTTTTAATCTCTATTCACAATGGTTCATTTAAATAAATAATAGTTAAAAAAATCTAAATAAAAATACCGTTTTATAAAAAAAAAAACAAACTAAAAAAGCGTGGGGTGGAGGTTATCAAAATATCTTAGAAAGCACCCCACGCTTTTTTACATTATAATTATTAAATTATTTTCTACTTTTTAGTTTGTTTTTTTTTAATAGAGCGTGTTTTTTTTAGTTTCTTAAATATTATTTATTTCAATTTTTTTTTAAATTTTTCTCTTGTCATCGGTCCTCGATAAGTCTACAACGTTTAAATGAAATCTGACCGTTTGAAGTGGGTCAAAATCGAGCTCAAAGGAGTCGGTTACCTACAGACAAACATACAAGTGAAACTAATAAAAGCATGTTTAAAAAGAAGACATTTCAGGGTAAAACAAGAAGCAAAAAAATACAAATGAATTTATAAATTTATAGTGGGTAGTTTATTTTATAGATACTTTTGATGACTCGCTATTCTGTTCGTACGCAAACATTGTTCTGTCCCTGTGTTTGAATGCCTTTACGGTTGAGATTATATTTTTTATAAATTTCTCCTACATATTTGCTAAAGTGCGTATGCGTCGCAATATCTATATATTAATACGTGAAGCAAAATCTTTGTACCCCTTTTTACGAAAATTGCACGGTCGGAGGAGTATAAAATTTGGCACAGTTAAAGTTTATATAAAGAAATAGGGGCGAATCTTAATATTTTTATAAAATATGCATTAGAAATACATTAAATTAATGAAGAAACACTACACACACACAACCATGTTTGACACACGCAGTCGAATCGCGTTCGTAGTATTTCGGGATTGTTCGTCTAACGTCGTACAATTCCTTGTTACTATGGTTACCTATAGGTAACCATAGTAACAAGTTTTCTTTATTACAATAAGTAATACCTTATTTATATGTATTAGAAAAAAAGAAAACAATCTAACAAGCTTAGGAGTTTTGGTCGAATTTTGACCACCAGGCGACTGCTTGTGTATAAAACAACGCAATCTATTCTTATTCATTCTAATTCGAGTATTCACAGGATTTTGGACCTTAAGATATCCATGGAATATTACATGTGACTGTTCATGTGTAGGTACGTCTGCGCCGCGTAATCTCGAAAACCATTCGACTGATAATGATAGAATTTTCAATGACCAAATACCTTGAGGGCATTGACTAGTTAATTACAGCTAAACGATTTTAGGGGAAGTTGTCGCCATATTGGCTGTTATAGATGAAATAATCTAATGTTTCAATTATTGACGTCATCATTTTGTGATATTAATACGCCAGGTGATAGGCAGAGATGTAAAATATCAATAATAGCAATAGTACTTTTTTTAGGATAAAAGGTCCCCTATGTCATTGTTTGTACCCCTGACAACGAATGCGAAATTTCAAGATCATCAGTCGAGTCGTGAAATCGTAACAAACAAACTCACTTTCGCATTTATAATATCTACTAGTTGACCCGGGCAACTTCGCCTGTTTCACATAGGAGATTTTCTCCGTTTTTGTAACATGCTCTGCTCCTATAGGTCGTAGCGTGATGTTGTATAGCTTATAGCCTTCCTCGATAAATGGGCTATCCACGCTAAAATAATTTTTCAATTCGATCCAGTAGTTCTTCAGATTAGCGCGTTCAACCAAACAAACAAATAAACTCTGCAGCTTTATAATATTAGTATAGACTAAATGTTCCCGCAGTTTCACCTGCATTTATCGTTACTGCGCCGCCCCCGTGGATCGTAGCGTGATGTTATATAGCCTATAGCCTTCCTCGGTAAATGGGCTATCCACCACTAAAATAATTTTTCAATTCGATCCAGTAGTTCTTCAGATTAGCGCGTTCAACCAAACAAACAAATAAACTCTGCAGCTTTATAATATTAGTATAGACTAAATGTTCCCGCAGTTTCACCTGCATTTATCGTTACTGCGCCGCCTCCGTGGATCGTAGCGTGATGTTATATAGCCTATAGCCTTCCTCGATAAATGGGCTATCCACCACTAAAATAATTTTCAATTCGATCCAGTAGTTCTTGAGATTAGCGCGTTCAACCAAACAAACAAATAAACTCTGCAGCTTTATAATATTAGTATAGACTAAATGTTCCCGCAGTTTCACCTGCATTTATCGTTACTGCACTGCCCCCGTGGATCGTAGCGTGATGTTATATAGCCTATAGCCTTCCTCGATAAATGGGCTATCCACCACTAAAATAATTTTCAATTCGATCCAGTAGTTCTTGAGATTAGCGCGTTCAAACAAACAAATAAACTCTGCAGCTTATTAATTGTTTCCAAAATGTATGCTGAGTCAAATGGCGTTGAATGCGAGTCTCTAGCTCTTACGGTTCTTGAGTTGAAAGTTGTATAACAGACAAAGCTGTTGTATAAGAGTTTTTCGAACTCTAAAACAAAGTCTTATCGAAAAAAGCAAGTTGCCAGTGTTTTATTTAACTAGAATAGCAAACATGTAAAGAATAGCAGCGATGGCAGTGAGACACCGTTGGACTGCCAAGTAGAGGTCTCAAGCACGAACCTAAGGCATGCCTTTCTGACATTTCAATGTTTCTTGCATCCATTTTTTAATTATCACTCGATTTAACAGTGATAGAAAATATGATGCGGTATATAGTGACCGTCACGTAAAAAGTACGCTGGCCGTTAACCTGCGCACTGAGCGATTTATTGATCAAATTGGCGGTATGAAGGCACGAGACGGTCCGGTCAGTAAAGTCCGTCTCACAAAAGAAGTCCCACGGCAATAAGTGGAACTAATTATGAGATCGACCATGTCGTCATTGTTTGTCAATTGTCATGTTGAATGTGGCGCCGCGTCTGCGAGACTTCTTTCATGAGACGGACTTTATGTCTATTCGCGCACGCTATTGGTTCCTTAGTTGACCCATGCGCAGACACATCCCCTCCACTGTCGCTCAGCGTTCTTTTTACGTGACGGGACCTGTACTTCATGTCTGAGAGTTCGCTATAATGTTGTGTGAAGTCTGCCAACCCGTACTGGGACCATGTGGTGGACTATGGGATAACCCTTCTCACACTGGGAATAGGCCCATGCCCAGCAATGGGACAGTTCATAAAAGGGGCTGGTATTATATACCATACTGGTCCTCTGATAGCATCCTAGCGTCTCCTTAAAGAGCTAGAAAATCATCTCCACATATTACATTGACCAGTCAAATCTTGAAATGCCAGACATAATTTAAAACCTATCATGTCTTGTCGCCGTTGTGCCGTTGCGACTCAAAAGGTTAATATATGAAAGGAATGATACTTATTTTTAATTTATATAATCAGCAATATTTGGCATAATGATTGTTATACCTCGTACATATTAATCGTAAAATATTGATATAATGGCGATTTCAAAAGTAGCCATGCGTTCCTTACAGACCTTCTCATAAGCTCAAGCCTTTATCTAAACCTAGCACCTTACATAAAAGTATATTCAGTAACCTTAAATTTCACTAACAAACAAAATTTGACATTCATAAATGTTACATTGTGACTCAAATGAACACAATGTTAACCAGCTTAACTGCGATCTAAAGCTGTGTGGAGTACCTACTTCTCTAAAATTAAATGAGCTGCTATGTACTTAAGAGTACATTCTGCAATACAGTAGTACCCCGAACTTACGCGATAGGTGGGACTGAGCGATAACCGCGTAAGTTGAATTCGCGTAAATCGGGGTTTAATTTGATTTATGAGGAATGTGATGAAAGTGAATGAAGCCAGAGAAGTGTGTCAGGATCGTAGCAAATGGAAATCCGTAGTCTCTGCCTACCCCTCTGGGAAACAGGTGTGAATCTATGTATATGTATGTTTAAATACATTTATACTAATATTATAAAGCTAAAGAGTTTGTTTGCTTGAACGCGCTAATCTCAGGAACTACTGGTTCGACTTGAAAAATTGTTTTAGTGTTGGATAGACTATTTATCGGGGAAGGCTATAGGCTATATAACATCACGCTACGACCCACGGGGGCGGCGCAGTAACGATAAACGCGGGTGAAACCGCGGGAACATCTAGTGTAATATAAATTACTTAAATTGAGGCCAGAACCTGAAGAAAATAATAATTAAGTAAAAATTTTTAAAGAACCTTATATTTTCCATATATAAAAACGCCAACTGAGGTTATTTTGATTGTAAAAGGCTTCATAAAATCTAACAAAGTACTTTGACGTCTCAAACATTTTCTCCCGCAAAATTTCGTCAATTTTTAGACATTAGTGTTGGGGCAGTAAGCCTATAATTATAAATCGAGAGATGTGTGACGCTCAAATGAAAGACGAATTAACGAGATTTTAAAATCGCGTAAGTCGGGGTAGCAGTACTCAGTAATCTCTAGATATAAGTACTACATACTTGTATAGTCAATATTGGGTAGGCAGAAGCGTTTTACATCTATGTTTCAAGTCCAACGTAATAAAGGGCGATCTTATTGCCCCCAAACGCATATACCGTGCTTTAAGTGCAGCATACCCTAACAGAAAATCGACTGACTCGGGATTAGAACCGAGAACACAATCGTTACATTCACGAGATCAACGGTACAATCTAAATTGATAGAAATGATGACAATTTCCCCGTCAAGCCCTCCAATCACAGCCGCCTCTCATCATTTAAAACCAAATTGACTACCGTTGATAAAATCAACTATTAACATTTAAATTTTTATCCAGCCACAACGATTATTTACGTTTAACTCAAATTTTCTGTAAATGCAAGCCGAGCTTACTCATACATCAATACAGCGGCATAATAAGCAATCCACGGTAAAATCACTAGTATTATTCACGGGCCACGTTCGAACCTAGCCTGTTATACATTTTTGTTCATCCATCCCTTTCTCGCTAGCACGCAGACTCTAGTCATCGTCATCAACCCCCCGGGGGGTGGTGATCCCCCCTTAACTCCCTACGTCAATATACCCCGAACAGTGTTGGATAAAATAACCCACACAAACACAGAATGCATTGTGTTAGTGTGAATATTTACACGCACACTTGCGTCAAATTTATACAGAATTGAGTCAGATAATTACATTAATGGCAAGTGTGTGTGTGTTCCGAATATATAGTGATTAAAGGGGGGATCGAAGGGGGGTATCGACGAAAAATGGAAAATGTTTTTCGACAATTTTTTTCGTTTGGAAATATCGAAAGCCGTTTTGATGCAAGTTTCGTTCGCTTTACGGCAGCGTTTGCTTTTAGCGGTATTAAAATTCGCCATTTTTTCCAGCACAGCCGGAATTAATGTATTATTGAATGTGACAAACTGTCTGCAATGTTATTGAGCTTTTAATTCTTGTTAAGGTTCGAATCCCATGTCATGCAAAACGTTGATAACGAATCGGAGATTATTGAAATTAAATATTATGTTGATTTTTGTTAAGTACCTACTTAAAGAGCAGCGATAGCTCAGTGGGGAGACCAACAGACTGCAATGCAGAGGGTCTCGAGTTCGAACCCACGTCGCGCACCTCTGACTTTCGGAAGTTATATGACTTTTCGAAAATTATGTGCGTATTGATTGACAATTATCGCCTGCTCCGTGCTCGGAAAGCACGTTAAGCCGTTGGTCCCGGCTGCCATGAACATCTATGGCAGTCGTTATTGGGAGAGTGTCGACACAGAAGATCCCACTGGGTCGAAGTGTCGCCGGTCTGCACTGACTGGCCCCCACATAAGATAAGATAAGTACCTACTCTGTAATCCTCGTCAATGGCCAAATTTTTTTTAAGTAGTCTTTGTTGTTACTGAACTTATTCAAGATATCCCTATTCAGAAATTAACTAAGACTTAACGCCTGTTTGTTCGAAAAGAGGTAGGCAGACGCATATTACAGACTCTTGTCATCAATTTTGACTTAGATTTAGTATATTAGCCATCGATCAAATATACCATGGATGCACGATCGTCGCTCGAAAAACGGCCCTAACAAAACTGTGCATAAATCAGTCGTATGCGCTATATTATTCACCTGTCCCACTCACTCTTGCGTGCGCTGCCCGTAAGCGAGAGCGAATCGACACCACTACTACGGTGAAGACCGTACCATATACTTAGTACGCTTGCGTATCGCGAGTAACACACTTAGGACGCTTTACATTGATGCGTTTTAACTAAACTATTACATAATGTTTCTCAGTGGGCGTTCAATGGTTATTCCGGTTTATTTCCTGGATTGCATAATAAATGCAGACACTTATAAGTAAGTAGTACTGGTCAGTGCCACATATTGACGCGGTTTTTGTATGAGAATGTGCATCTATGGTATATTTGATCGAAGATATTAGCAAGCTAGCCTTCAAGCGATATTACCGATATCCGTATCTCTAACGCAAATTCCCGTACAGAAAAAACCCCAAAATCACCATTCCCCAATTGTATAATCCCAGGAACTGAACTAGAGACCTCAGTTGCATACTCAAGCCACTGCCAACGAAGCAGAAGAGAGCATTTGAAATTCATTCGCATTTCCAAATAATAATAATAATATTCTGTCACATATATCTAGATGGTGTTGTACCATCTAGCCCAAACTAAGCAGAGCTTGTACTATGGGTACTAGACAATGGATAAACATACATATATACTTTCTTTTTTGTAAATTCGTGCATATTATACATAGAAATACCCAGACCAAGACAAACATCCATGTTCATGCATATAAATGTTTGACTTGACCGGAAATCGAACCCGCGACCTCAGGCGTGGAAGTCGGTTACACTAACCACTAAGCCATCGCAGCCGTCATAAGTAACCGAACATGCATATCATTACGCCTATATTATATAGGCTTTTGCCCGCGGCTTCCCTCGCGTTAATTTAGAATTTGACAATCAATTCAGGCTGTACTCTGCTTGTATAATAATATAATTCAATGATGATTCGAAAGACACGTGGCGCCATCTATTATCATAAGAACGTTTTTGTTGTTTTCCTCAGGAACAGTAATTTTTATCGGGATGAAAGGTAGCCTATGTCCGTTTCTATACACCTGACAATGTATATTATACAAAATTTCAAAATGATCGGTTCAGTGGTTTAGGCGTGAAAAGGTAACAAACAAACAAACAAACGCAATTTCGATATTATTTAGGATTAGGATTTCAATAAATCGGCAGAATTATATTACAATGAAGGGGCACCTATATTATTGCGTGAGAAATAAAAATAACATTCGTCTACCGAACAAAGTTGCGTATCTATAATGTATACAAATAATATACATACACTAGCTGTCCCGACAGACGTTGTCCTGTACACAAGAGAAAAAAAACATATCTAAATCATTCTCGAATCCACTTGAACACACACAAAAAGTTTCATCAAAATCGGTCCAGCCGTTTAGTAGGAGTTCAATGACATACACACGTACAGTAGAATTATATATATAAAGATGTGCATATACATACATACATACAAATAAATAAAATTGAAGTGTCTGTTTGTAATGTCAAAATAACAGCTTTTTACCTAATGCATATGAAAGTAATAGAAAACGCATTGAAATTAAAACTACTTTATACGTTACTAAATGTTCCCGCGGTTTCACCCGCGTTTATCGTTACTGCGCCGCCCCCGTGGGTCGTTACGTGATGTTATATAGACTATAGCCTTCCTCGAGAAATAGGCTATCCAACACTAAAATAATTTTTCAAATCGAACCAGTAGTTCCCGAGATTAGCGCGTTCAAACAAACAAACTCTTCAGCTTTATAATATTAGTATAGATTCATCGCGTTGTTTTAAAACACTTTTATTACATAATTTTGAACTATAACACTACAATTATTTAACTCTACTTCAATTTAAGCTATTTAAATTAATTAAAACTTTATATTTAAGTTTTTTTATACATTTTAAACCCAATTCAAGCTCTATATAATAAGTGACGAGCCTATTCAAAGACTCAGACTTTCTCTACAGAATAATCTAACAACTCTTCGTCCGAATCGGGAATCCAACCCAATCGAAAACATAAGCTGCGTGATAAATAAGGCCGTCTTATATATAGACAGAAAAATATTTGCCTGTGTTATGCAAATCGATGCCTGAAATTCAAAGCGCGGGGGTCATTGACCCGTACTCAAGCAATGATCCATAGTCCCGTCAACTATGTACCTATATGGGTATCATTTGTTTGCATAGAGGGGTTGAAACACTTAGAACTAGTACCCTAATGGATGGAGAGGGTATATACCTATAGGCTATAGGTATAACGTATATGAAAGGTTTGAGAAAAATAGGAAGGAGTCTATGTTTAGTAGTAAATAAGTTTGTTTGGATATATAAATATTACCGCCTGTTTTGGTGGAAAGTGTAAGCAAAAGTTTTTGTTTTATACTACTAAGGTGGCAAGCAAGCATACGGCCTACCTGATGGTAAGTGGTCACCGTAACCTATAGACGCCTGCGACACCAAAGGCATCACTTGCGCTTTGCCGGCCCTTTAGGAAAAATAAGAAGTGGAAAGGAGAAGGAGCGAGAAGGGGGAAAGAAGGTGATTGGGCCTCCGACACTCTCACTCACCAAACGAAACACAACAGTAGGAATACTGCTATTTCACGTCGATATTCTGTGAGAGGTAGTACTTCCCCGGTCGAGCCGGCGCTTCATGCTAAAATCAGCGAGGCTGGCTACTACTCAAAAAGTGTATTAAATACCAATTTTACCGATTGCCGTCAATAAAGTTCTAGAAGACATATATACGTACATAGATTTCCGGAAGTGTTGGTAGACATTATATATAAATTACTCAATTGTTATCTTATCTTATCTTATGTGGGGGCCAGTCAGTGCAGACTGGCGACACTTCGACCCAGTGGGATCTTTTGTGTCGACACTCTCCCAATAACGACTGCCATAGATGTTCACTGAGCTATCGCTGCTCACTCAATTGTTAAAAAAAGATTTAGATTTCGCACTCTTAGTATAAAAACGACATAAATCGAACTTTGGAAGTTAGGAAATTTGAACTCTAATTTCGTGACTATAAATTCAAATATTTTGTATGTGTAAAGTAATTGCAACAGAGTTTAAATTTGTTTAATCTAAAATACTCAGATCAGTCTTTGTTTTATTAATAGTGCGATTTATTTCATCACATTTTACATTTGTACAGGCAATTTGTGTAAGCCAGATTAGGAGCACCTTAAACCGGCGAGCGTGTATGAGGAATGTGATGAAAGTAAAAGAATCCAGAGAAGTGTGTCAGGATCGTAGCAAATGGAAATGTTTAGTCTCTACCTACCCCTCTGGGAAACAGGCGTGAATCTATGGTATGCATGTATATTAAATGTAGGTAGGTATGGAACCTATTCTGCTTACTCTCTAAAATACGACCGTGAAAATACGTGAACGTAAGCTAGAACTGGGTCTCGTGGTTCAAAATACTAGCCATTCATTCGGTGATATCGATCACACTAATTGGTGTAGTGGCCGTCAGCTGCTCGGTTCCAATTTAGGTTCGATTCTTGTTCGTGAATTTTGTTGTGAAGTGTTTGGAGGCTTTCAATGATATTTATGTTGTAATTAGTTTTAAGTCTATGTGGTGTTATACATAGATTTCTATACTTATGCCCTGTAACCATCGTTTATTTTTATTTATTTATTGTATGGATTGCTTACAGTAAATACATTAATACATGTCATATAACATATACAGCGATCTTAAACAAATGTATTAATAAGCAACCCTGCATACGTTAATTATACATATAATATTTAAATAAACAAGCGATATAAAAAGGGTAGTATTTAACTGCACAGCAAAAAAATACTAATTGCACAGCAAAATATGCTTACTAAAAATACTAATTGCACAGCAAAATATGCTTACTAAAAATACTAATTGCACAGCAAAATATGCTTACTAAAAATACTAATTGCACACCAAGATATATTTATAGAGATCAAACTAAGTTGACGAAGCCCGCTCCGCGGGGCTCCTATTTTTGGGTAGCTTTAAGAAGGAACCTAACATAACCTAACCGTTCCGAGACGGAATGCAGTGATTTGAGGCGTATTGGTGCTCATTATGATATATTTTAGTAAGCATATTTTGCTGCGCAATTATTTAATCCATAAAAAAATAGCTTAAAAAAAATTACATATCATTTATTAATTGTATACAATTTAAACCTTTTCTGAAACAAGAAGTGGTGTCGGAATATTCATTGGCTAGCTTTATGATACGAGAGTGCGACCCTAATACAGTCCTCTTGAATGGAGGATAGAAGGGAGTGATTCGTGAACATGAATATCTATCTGGTACCTTGAGTTTAATTTTTTATTATTATTAGCAGCGATAGCTCAGTGGGAAGACCAACAAACTGCAATGCAGAGGGTTTTGGGTTCGAACCCACGTCGCGCACCTCTGACTTTCGGAAGTTATATGACTTTTCGAAATTCCATAATTTTATTGAAGTGAAAACTGTAATATGCCATCATATTGATTGATAATTATCGCCTGCTCCGTGCCTCGGAGAGCACGTTAAGCCGTCGGTCCCGGCTGCCATGAACATCTATGGCAGTCGTTATTGGGAAGTTAGTGCTCTCTAATATCCTAACACTGGTCTAACCTTAGGGTATCGTTAGCCTTCGGGTTGCGGAGGTCAGATGGCAGTCGCTTCGTAAAACCTGATATCCAGTCAAATCCGATTAGACTAGAAAGCCAAGTGACTTGGGAATAATAAAGGCTAGGGAGAAGAAGACCCATGAATACACTATAAGATGTACAATTTTAAATTAGTAGATCTTATAGTAGGTATATTTTTTTCTACTTCTAAAGTGGCAAACAAGCATACGCACCATACAACCTGATGGTAAATGGTAACCGTAGCCTATGTACTGGTGTTGCCTGCAACACCAGAGGCATTACTTGCGCGTTGCCGACCTTGTAAAAACATTTTAACCGTCCGCGTGAGAAAATTCCTTTGGACTCTGAAATTCGCTTGGTGCGGCACCATTTTAATATACTACACCAATAATATATTATAAAAAAAATTGGGTGGCCAGTCTTTGGGGACTGCCGATAGAAGTGAAAAAATCCTTGATCATAAACACTTCTTAATAAACAAAAGACAAAAAACCAAAAGGCGGACCGGATTTCTGATACTCTTTTAGGGGCTATTAAGGGGGTCAAAATTTCTTTATTTTTTGCGTAGGACGCACCATTTCTGAGATATTGTTAATATTCTAAAATAATTCAAAAATGGAAAGCGTAGAAGCGTGACGATGACGCGAGTTCAATGATTTTTGTTCACCCAAGAAGTGCTCAACGCGCCTAAGAAGCTTTCACTTCAATAACATTTGTGCACTTCAACCATCCGTACAATCAAAGTAGAATATGAGTAGGTATATAAAAAACAAGTATAATACTATACATTAGTATATTTATCTATCCAGTTTCTAATGTTAGTATCGGATAAGTTGACGTATACGCCGGGCACCCCTCGGTCACAACCGTAGCCGAAGGACGAAAGACCGACGAGCTTTCCGCTCAGAGACACTGCTCCACCACCACTGTCACCCTGGAAAAGAGGTACATACATAGGTAGGTACATTTTATTTTGTTTCAAAAAAACAACTGTTCTAGGAATAATTCTTGTGTCATGTGGAATTATAATTACTAGTGGTCGCCTAGTGCTCGAAATTCGACCAAAGTTTGCCTGTAAGATATTGCTGATATAATAATACATATTGACATTATTATGTCATAAGTAACTATAGTTACGCGCTTCGACTGCGTGTGTCAAATGCATGGTTGTGTGCGTGTAGTGGTTTTTCATTAATTTAATGTATTTCTAATGCATATTTTAAAAAATTTTTGGAATTCGTCACTTCTTCTCTGTATAAACTATAAGTGTGCGAAATTTCATACTCCTCCGTCCGCCCAATTTTCGTAAAAAGGGATCCAAAGTTTTCGCTTCACGTATTAATATATAGATAAACATTCAAACAAAGGACACCCATACTCAGGACAACCATTTGTAGATCACAAAATTTTTTGTCCCGTGTGGGATTCGAACCCATAACACTCGGCGCAGTGGCAGTGACGTGTATCCACTACGCTATCCGTGCAATCAATATTGCAACATATCTGCTGTTAAATGATCCAGGGCAAAAGGCTGACAATCATGGGATCGAATTTCGCATCAGGCAAACAAAAATTTACTTCGCTTCGCTTCCACTATGTCGTGACGATAGATTATCGAGTCGTTTAAAGCGTCGTGGCTTGTACTTGTGTATTTAAATAGAGGTGTTCACGTACAGGACGACACGATTAACTATCGTCCACGAGTTTTTTTCGCAGTGACGACAGATTGTCAAGTCAATGGGAACAGCTAGCACGATAGTCGTAAAACGATAAAATAATGTCATGACTAATCATGACGGCAAATCGTGTGTCATTGTTGCAACTATCCATCGTAGCCACGATAAAAATGTCGTCTCGTCGTTTATGCGTTCGTCGATAAAATATTGCGACGACACAGTGACGATAAACAGTCGATATAACGAGAACAGCTAGAGACGACAGTCGTCCAACGATAAATTAGTCGTCACGACATAGTGGGAACGCGCCCTTACTAGGTCTTTACTTACATCATATTATCCGATATTCACCAGATATAGTTTTAAACAATAACAAATGTTTATTCATTATCCCACCGCTGGATACGGGCTCTTTTCAATATAGGAAGGGTTAGGACATTGTCCACGATTGTGGCCGAGAGCGACTAAGCAGTTTTCACCTATCTTTGAGAACCTGTGATTTATGGTTATAGTTTTCTCTATGGTTATAAGGTCCTACGTTATAGGCGTTAAACCTATTGCAACAAACTTATTGCTACTGCTCAACCCGGGAATCGAACCTGATATCTCAAGCACAGCAGTCACGATACTGTGGCATCTACAATTATTTCACTCGGGAAATTCTCAATAATATCCTGGTGTTAGTTAAAGACGTTTTATACGTCAGCAGCGATAGCTCAGTGGGGAGACCAACAGACTGCGATGCTGAAGATCTCGGGTTTAAAGCCACATCGCGCACCTCTAACTTTCGGAAATTATATGAGTTTTTGAAATTATGTGCGAATTGACAATTATCGCCTGCTCTGTGCCTCGGAGAGCACGTTAAGCAGTCGGTCCCGGCTGCCATAAACATCTATGGCAGTCGTTATTGAGAAGTCAGTGCTCTCTAATATCCGGACACTGGTCTAGCTTTGGGGTATCGTTAGCCTTCGTGTTGTGGATGGCAGTCGCTCCGTGTAAAAACTGATATCCAGGCAAATCCAGTTAGACTAGAAAACCGACCCCAAGTGACTTGGGAATAATAAAGGCTAAGGAGAAGAAGAGTTAAAGACGTTTTATCTCCGTGCCTCAGAGGGCACAAATAACCGTTGGTCCTGCGTCTGCACTCGCGCCGGTCCATCGGACTATGAGACTGATGGATTGGGAACGCACTAGGGATACTCCTAGTAACAAGCGTGTAAAAGTCACTATCATTGCTTAATTAAACAAACGGTATAGTTCCTTAACAAGTTAATTTAAAAAATACACGGTCTCAGAATCATGAAGCATTTACAAGACATCATCAAAGTTCGTGAGTTTGGTGAATTTACATTAATGTCAGGTACTAGGTTCAGGCAGAGAGTCGAAGATATATGCAAGAAACAGACAGCCACTCTTTTAAATCCACTGTTAAATTATAATTTGAGTATTTTAATAACGTATATAATTGACTATTGCATAATGCTGTGGCACTTGCATTGCTGCAAGTGCCACAGCATTATGCTGAGCGCATCACCATTGTTTTTGTGCCGTCGGATGGGACGTGCATCTGCACATAAACATTTTATTTGTTTTTAAAATTTCTTTATACTTCCATATTTTTATTTACTTTTTGTTATACCCGCATTCTATAATAATTGATGATGCATGTCATGATGGTACAAAAATAAAAATCTTTTCATTTCATTTACTATTAAAAAATGAAAAAGTAAAACCCGTATATTCTCTCACTTAGTCGTCGTTGTGCTATCACGTTACACCATGAACTCAACATACTCTACTATGGCCTGGTGAGATTCGACTGCCACGCAGAGGTCACAAGTTTGATACCAAGACACGCATCTCCAACTTTTCAAAGCTATATATTTACTATATAGTTAAATATCACTCGCTTTAATAGCGAAAGAAAACATCGTGAAACAACAACCTGCATGTCTGAGAATTCTCCATAAAATTCCCGAAAATATGTGAAGTCTACCAATCTACACTGGGCCGGCGTGATGAACTATCGCCTTACCTACACTGGTAAGAGCCAGCAGTAGGATAGGTTATAATATAAAGGGCTGATATTATAAGCTGTACCTGACAAGCGTCATGCCCTCTCCCTCCAGCACAGAACATTCTCTGTGTGAGGGAGTAGTTGTACCAGAACTGCTCTTCTTCTTGACACGTATCCATGGGCACAATGCGCACCTTCACTTGTTGTAATATGTCCTGGTATTCACCCTGAAAGTATACGTCATATTATTATCATCACGAAAAGATATTTATTGTTTACTAGTTTTCACCCGCGGCTTTGCTCGCGTAAATGTAGGTTAGGTTAGGTTAGGTTTACAACAGTTATTTTTTCTGGATGAAAGGTACCCTATGTCCTATTCTGTACCCCTGACAACGTGTATGCAATATTTCATGTTGATCGGTTGATTAGTTAAGGCGTGAAAGAGTAACAAACAAACAAACTCATTTTTGCATTTATAATATTAGTTAGGATTTAAAAAAACATTTCCTAATGCTTTTTTAAATAATTTCTGTGTCGCGGGGGACTTTTACAACCATTCAAACAACGGACACAAATTACACCCAGACTCGGCAAAATCATTTTTGGATCACATAAATTTTTGACCCGTGTGGGATTCGAACTCACAGTACTCGGCGGTAGTGGCAGCGGCTAGGCGACCACATAAACCACTATACGTGCAGTCATAATAAGTAATATTTGAAATATTACAAAGTGTAATACCAAATTTATGAATTGTTTAAGTTCTGTAAATGTCTTACAAAATAATAAATTTGTAAAAATATATTGGATTAAGAATTAGGTATTATTATTTTCAGCCTGTATTGTCCCACTGCTGGGCAAAGGCCTCCCTCTCGCTTTTCCACATATCCCTATTATGCGCTAGTTTGCACCAGTCTCTCCTGTAGTAAGTTAATTCGTCTTGCCATCGACGTTTTGGTATAACACGTTGCTGCTTAGCACCGTCTGGGATCCAATCTGAGCAACTACGTAATAAAAATAAAATTGTTTCGTGTTTATAATAACTTTAATTTTATAACGACTATGTAGACATGAATGCAAAAAAATTATGGCATGTAAAATATATACGAGTAAAAGACAATCCAAGACGTGAACCTGCGACCGAACCATGTCGTCGCTTTGCTAATTAAGGTATTCATGGTCTTATGTCAGCGGTTGAAATGTATTTGCAAACTTATGGTTTATGATTAAGTAAGAGCCATGCTCCATGTTATTAAGGATTTCCTGACAAAACCTAATAGTACTTTATCCGGGAATAGAACTCGAGATCTTACAACTCACAAATGCCACCAGACCAACGAGTCTGTCTGTTAAAATTAAGACTCTATTTCTCAATTTCATTATGGGTACGGTGGCACTATTGTAGTGACTGCTGTTCTGGAGGATGGAATTCAGAGCACTCACACAACATAGAATCTGGACCCTTGCCCATTACGTCATTAAACCCCTTGGGACCTAAAAACAGCTGGTGAAATAATAATAATAATAAATTCTTTATTGCAACAAAAAGTTTATACATTTACAGTGTCAGCCCTGATTCCCAAACTAGCGTGAGCTCTATGTTGGGCAATAGTCCTTCCCAAAAACAAATTATACAAAATTGTTACAATAAGTAAGATACATAGACTAGAGCTGACTCAAAAAAAATAAAAACAAAAATTTTTGTTAGCTTACGAGTGAATTTAGTGGTGGTAGCATATGTGTGGATGTGTGTGTGTGTGAGTGTGTGCGCGAGTGAATCGTGAGGGTGCGCGCGCGCGTGTGCGTGCGTGTGTATATATTTATGTATGTGTGAAATGTGGTTATGCACAACTGTGCCTAGTTCTTTGTGAATGCAAGCGTGTATGTCTTTTCCTTACCTTCTCTCTGAGATATCCCCAACCAGACACGAACACACTATCCCCATGATGCTTACTGATAGTAATCGGCTTCACCTCCTTACTGAACCGCAATCCTCTCCTCAGTTTCAAGAGCTGGACATCATAGTCAAACTCATGTTCAAGCTTGTACAGTGGATGGATGATGTGTTCAGATATTCTGATAGCTGAGCCTTGAAGACGGCTGGTATTGCCAACTCTTACGTATGTTAAGTTTGTGCTGCAAATGTATTTTTTGGATGTAGTAATTTTATTACATTGTTTTTATTTTTAAAAGACATCTCTCGTACTAAGAATAATTATGAGCAGCGATAGCTTAGTGGGGAGACCAACAGACTGCAATGCAGAGGGTCTCGGGTTCGAACCCACGTCGCGCACCTCAGACTTTTGGAAGTTATATGACTTTTCGAAATTATGTGCGTATTGATTGACAAATATCGCCTGCTCCGTGCCTCGGAAAGCACGTTAAGCCGTTGGTCCCGGCTGCCATGAACATCTATGGCAGTCGTTATTGGGCGAGTGTCGACACAATAGATCGTACTGGGTCGAAGTGTCGCCAGTCTGCACTGACTGACCCCCACATAAGATAAGATAAGATAAGAATAATTATTGTGTCGCGAAGAAGTAACAGTCAAACAATGGATACAACTAGACAAGTTCTTAAATGATAAATTTGTTTGACTGCATTTATATTATAAGTTAAATTGACAATTTGAGTATTACTGTTAAATTATTATCTATTATTTTAATTTTATTTTTATTATGATTTTCTCTTGAAATTTTGGTTATGACAATTTCATATTTTTTTATGTTACTAATTTGTATGTCAATATTGCCAAAGCATAGCGCATTAAATATTTTGTATCCAAGATCTTTATATGTAAATATGTTTGACAAATAAATGATTATGATTATGAACGAATACCCAAACTTGAAACAATCATTTGTGTATTACACATTTTTTGTATCGTGTGGGATTAGAACTCACTATAGTCGTGGCAGCAGCGAGCTGACCACCTAAACCACTAGGCCAGCTGTGCAGTCGTCAAAATTGTAATTGAATTGATTAAATTGTTGATTGCAATATTAAAGGGACAGGTATTACGAACGCAATGGTTCGCGGCATCTTAAGTTACGTGATAATAAATTACATGGTTGCCTCACTGCTGTAGCCACGCTGAGTGCTGTCGTTTCAATCCCTACATAGGACAAAAAAATTGTAATCCACTAATACATATAATAAAATCGTAGGAAAGTGAAAACTGTACATTGAATATTTTTTTAAAAGAATACTTGAGGCGTGATCTACAATCGACATCGAAGCCAAAAATATAGTTTTTAGAATTTTTGTCTGTTTGCCTGTTTTTCTGTTTGTCTGTTTGTCTGTATGTATGTCCAGGCTAAACTCAAAAAGTACTGCATGGATTTACTTCAAATTTTGCATGAATATTACTAACAGGTCGGGTCAACATATAGGCTACATATTATCACGCTATCACCTACGGGGGAGGAGCTGTCAATCTTTATATTTCTTACGCATTCTGTGACAGCGTGTAATCTAACGACGCATATTTAAATGTTGTTTTTGAGTAAGCCATGCTATTATCTAGCTTTACATTATAAAAACTACGCCATTTAAGTAACTTGGGCAGAGAAATATAGTTGGGTTCCGCGGCGACAAACACTTTTTAGTTAAAATCTACGCGAAAGAAGTCGCAGGTAACAGCTAGTAAATAAATAATGAAAGAGTTGTCCCAAGTCCAGGTGTTTTTTACGTCCGCTATTTGAATGTTTATAAAGATCCTCGCGACACAAGTCCAAATATATTCAATCGACTTAAAGAAGCTCATTTAACTCAAAATTATGTAATAATACTATTTATAGATTACTAGCTATTGCCCGCGGCCTCGCTCGCGTTAATTTAGAATTTGACAATCAATTCGGGTTGTACTTTGCTTGTAATAATATAATTCAATCATAATTCGAAAGACACGTGGCGCTATCTATTATCATAAGAACGTTATTGTTGTTTTCCTAGGGAACAGTAATTTTTTCGGGTTGAAAGGTAGCCTATGTCCGTTTCTGTACACCTGACAACGTATATGCAAAATTTCAGAATTATGGGTTCAGTGGTTTAGGCGTGAAAAGGTAACAAACAAACAAACTCATTTTCGCTTTTATAATATTAGTTAGGATTAGGATATGCTACATGAAATGAACTAACAAAAACTAAATCAAAAGTAGGTACGTAACAAATTGGGGATCCACTTTTTTTGAGTTCTTAGGTGAACATTTCGTATATTAAAAATGCCGCAATATCAACGAAACCATAAAGTACAACTAATATTATAGAAATATCTAGCAGCAATACGTAATTTTCTTTAGAGCTGGCATCGACTTTCCTTTTTTTGCAGTTTATAAAGAGTACGAAAGACAGTGGCCTTTTTAACCGACTTCAAAAAAAGGAGGAGGTACTCAAATCGTCTGCATTTTTTTTTTATATTTTTTACCTCGTTACTTTCGACTGGGTGAACCGATTTTGATGATTATTTTTTTATTTGAAAGCTAGTGCTTCCCGTGTGATCCCATTTAATTTTGATCAAGATTTGAGCTATCGTTTTCGAGTTATACTTAATAATGCGTATTTGGCTACATTGATGATGTTCTCATATTTGGCAAGGTTCACTAAAAACCGAGAAATAAACAAAATTTTAACAAAAAAGAAAACCGACTTCAAAAAAGAACATTCTAAAACTTAAAATGCACTTAAAAGTTAATAAATAATTGCATATTCTTGTGAATAATTAAATTATTGTTATTTTTGACACCGACTCCAAAAATAACAATAATTTAATTATTCACAAGAATATGCAATTATTTATTAACTTTTAAGTGCATTTTAAGTTTTAGAATATTCTTTTTTGAAGTCGGTTTTCTTTTTTGTTAAATTTTTGTTTATTACACCGCATCCTCTGTGTATACGAGTACACATCGTATTCTCAGTTACTTATTTTATTTTCAACTTACCCACAGTGCGCAGTGGTTAGTGCCCACATCTTATGTATTAGTGCCGCCCCACACACATCGCCGTAGTTCAGGTGGTATGGCGCCTCATGGATCTTTATATTATACCCACCTATAATACTACAAAATAAATAAAAGACAGTAAATTATAACAGAAGAAAAAGACAACCTATGAAGCAGGACTTAGACCTTTGATCACGACAAATCCTATTTCGATCTGCCTTTGCTCAAGGAATTATATTTGCAAAAGATGTTAAAAGTAAATACATTTTTCTAACAGAATATCCTAACTCCTACCTAGTCTTTATTATTCCCAAGTCACTTGGGGTCGGCTTTCTAGTCTAACCGGATTTGACTGGATATCAGTTTTTACACGGAGCGACTGCCATCTGACCTCCGCAACCCGAAGGCTAACGATACCCTAAGGCTAGACCAGTATCAGGATATTAGAGGGCACTGACTTCCCAATAACGACTGCCATCGTTGTTCATGGCAGCCGGGACCGACGGCTTAACGTGCTCTCCGAGGCAAGGAGCAGGCGATAATTGTCAATCGATACGCACATAACTTCCGAAAGTCAGAGGTGCGCGACGTATACCTACTATTCTAAATAGAGTCCGCCTGTTAACCCGGGACTTTAAACTACGAACATATTATCACTTAAAGCCCAAAAAACTTGCATAATCACTTCGAAATATGTTCAAATAGTGACTCACCTCTCAACAAGGTCACCGCACATAAGAAACGCAATCAGCACTAACATTACAGCTCGCAAACTAGTCAGCAATCAATCAAAATTTCAATTATAAAACTATATGCCTTAGACTTTAATGAAGAAACAAAAAAATATATATAAATGAAAAGTTGCGATAAGCAGCAATAGCTGAGTGGGTAGATCGTTGGATTGTCACGCAGATGTTCGAATTGGAACTTATAGAATTGGAACTTATAGAATTGGAACTTATAGAATTGGAACTTATAGAATTGGAACTTATAGAATTGGAACTTATAGAATTGGAACTTATAGAATGCTCATTTAACTTTTCAATGTCGTGCATAAGGTTACGCTTATTTAGAGTGTTCCATTCCCGGATCAGGTAAAGAGTTGTTGGGTTTTGTGTCAGGAAATTCTCTTCCCTTTTTCTCTTCTTCCATACCTAAAAGGTCGGCAACGCGCAAGTGATGCCTCTAGTGTTGAAGGCGTTCATAGGCTACGGTGACCACTTACCATCAGGTGCATGCTATGGACGCCTGCGACACCAGAGGTATCACTTGCGCGTTGCCGACCCTTTAGGAATGGAAGAAGAGAAAAAGGAAGTGGGAAGGCGAAGGAGCGGGAAGAGGGAAGGGGATGATTGGGCCTCCGGTACTCTCACTCACCGGACGAAACACAACAGTAGGAATACTGCTATTTCACGTCGATATTCTGTGAGACGGTAGTCCTTCCCCGGTCGAACCGGCCCATTCATGCTGAAATCAGCGAGGCTCTACTACTCTCAATAAATCCTCCTGCGCAAATGACCAGTCGCCGTTAAGATTGGCCGCCGTGGCCGAAATTTGGTCTAGAGGACATTCATTACAATATCTGTCCCTTTCTATAAGCTTTAGAGGGCTGCTTGTATGACTGTGAACGTGTATCTTCGTAGTATGAGAATACTTCAGCCATACATAGTCCACATGCTGGTAGACTTCACATATCCTTGAGGACAATTTTTATTTTATTTTTTTCGTGTGGTTAGTGGCCAACCTGTTGTCAAGAGTTGTTCAAGCCGCCCGTAGGCCTCTGACATGGCTTAACGACTGCTGTCATTTTGACAACAACCGGGACCGACTTTTTACATGCCCTCCGAAGCACGGTGACGCTCAGATGAAATACCACTAAGCGGTCACTCATCTATAGACTGGCCGCACCCAACGTTGCTTAACCGCACTAATCGTTTACCGATCAGTGTATGTAACTGGCTATGAGCGACAATAAAGATATGAGTACCTATCCGATAAAGGAAATATCGTTAGGTATTCCTAACGATATTTCCTTTATCGGATAGCGTTTTTCGTTCAAGATGGCGATAAATAAAGGGTTCGTAAACTAAATAAAAAACCAAACATTTCATAAACTTTTATATCGACTTCCCAGGTATAACACTTAGTCAAACTTGAGTCCGGTAGTCTGTTCTATCCATGGTCGAACATCAGCCACTTTGCCATAGACTCCGTAAGCTCCAGGAGTAGCACAACCGTAGCCGAAAGATATGACACCCATAAGACGATCGTTGGCTACTGCGGGACCTCCTGAATCACCCTGAAAATTCACTTTGATTTATATAATAATAATAAATAATAAATATTCTTTATTTCGGATAAGCAACATCCATATGGGTTAGTAAACAAAAGATAACTTATACCTATGTTAGTAAACTTATTATCTATTTGGAAACCAGGCTGTTGTACACAATACACCTTTGAACAACATCACCTAACAAAGGGGAATCATACCTCCCCGCTATGGTCTTCAGGATGGAATTGGAGCTACCCCGCACTCTGCAGAGCAAAGAGGCAGATTTCTGTCTGACGATGGCGTGGAAGCTATCGACGTGTGCTTGTGCAAACATACCTGATGCACTGCAGAAACGGGGCAGCCCCATCAACATCCTGAACCCGTTATTATATTGGATCCGTAGAGCGCTGATAGCCCGCTGAGTATAGTTGGTCCACAAGCTTAGCCAAGCCACAAGCGTAAAATACTTAGCAGTAGGTTTTAAAAAGCGTTATTTTAACTGCCCTGCTACAGCGTGCAAACCTGCGAGCCAACATGTTACATCGGACTGCCAGCGCCCTACGTTCCCTCTCAATGTCTACCTGGTCATCAAGGCCCTCGTTTACATAATGCCCCAAGTACTTGAACTGATACATGAAGCCTTTGATAGGATAACTAATGTAATGACTGCATTTTACATGATAAAGCGTGACTCCTCTTACAGAAGATTATCAGATAATTTATTTTATTACCGGATCTCGTAGTTAGAGGATTTTGCTTGATAGCAATGTTCAGTAGTTTTATTTTATCTGATAGATAGCAATATTGGGCCTATCTATTGTGTATATGGATGGGTCCAGAACTATATTTGTCCGATAATGTCCTGGGATATATAATTTATAAATTAAATATGGGCCGAATACACGTCTGCCTAATTATTTAATTACAGAGAACTACAGAGCCTTAGATATGCAACACATTAGATGTGTTGAGTGAACATTATGGTAGTCTTATTTTCTTTTCGTGTCGTTAGTGGCCAACCTGTTGTCAAGAGTTGTTCAAGCCGCCCGTAGGCCTCTGACATGGCTTAACGACTGCTGTCAATTTGACAACAACCGGGACCGACTTTTTTCGTGCCCTCCGAAGCACGGAGACGCTAAGATGAAATACCACTAAGCGGTCACCCATCTATAGACTGACCGCACCCAACGTTGCTTAACCTCGCTAATCGTTTACCGATCAGTGAGTGCAACTGACTATCAGTACACTAATGGCAATCATAAAAAGTTTGTTTAGATCTATAATATCAGTAATAGATTAAATTACAAAATTGATTAAGCTTTAGTAATTAAAATGTAAAATACGACAATTTACAAGTAATTAATAAATTTTGAATTCAAACTCATGTTCGTAAATTTTGCTGTATAAACCATGATTGATATTATCAAACGCGATAGATGGCAATGGCCTCAACGGAACTGAGATCTTTTTATTAGGATAATACCTATATTCATTGTTAGCTAAGCAATCACTTCAAATACATAGAATTTGTCCGTGTAGACCTGTAGACTGATCCGAGTCTGTCAAATGTGTAGACATCGATCAATCCAATAAGGAGTAATATGATGATATACTAATAATAATAAAATATGAAAAATAATAAAATTGTCAGTGCCCTCTAATATCCTGACACTGGTCTAGCCTAAGGGTATCGTTAGCCTTCGGGTTGCGGAGGTCAGAAGAAGAATAAAATATGAAAAATCGTACTCAAATTACCTGGCAGGCATCCATTTTTCCTTCCGAATATCCGGCGCAGAACATTCTACTTGTCAATCTTCCTCTATAATAAGGGAACGGCACATTTTGACAAAGCTCCTTAGATATTAGAGGCACCCGGATAGCTCGCAATACGTTTGAGTATGGCCCCTAAAAATAAATTTATTTGTCTAAGTAACGTTAGTATTGTAAGAAAAGAAACAGAAAATTGTGAACGTGATATAAAGAAAATATTTAAATCCAGAATATATTAAAATAAAATACATGTATATACAAAATACAGTCAATTCGTTACAAAGAATCTTTTAGAAGAACCTTTGAATGAGGAGGAGCAAAAACAGGCAGTACAAAATACACAGCCCAACTTTATAGACAAGTATGAATAATATAAAACATTAATAACATAGAGATACACAATAGTACATATAAATAATTACAATTAAATACGTAATACAGTCCAGTTAATGAAAAATATTATTTACGTAAATTTAATTATAGGTAGGCCTTAGATCCAACATACATATTAAAATTAAACAGACAGATAAAATGCTAGACTTGAGTAACAAACCGAACTATCTCTGTCATAAATCTCAATGGCATCTTGTTATAAATGATTATTTCCAATTTGTTACATTCGAATCGCTAATAGGAACGTGTAGTTGGGCGGAACCAATGAGATTTTAATTTGCCGAGCGCTCTTATAAATTAACCATATATAAGCCTAGCTTTATTCTACGACTTCGTTTGGAACTATGATTAGAACTATAAACAGTTTAGTTGCTTTTATTTTAAAAGGGGTGTTATTTAAATGGTTAGCATAGTATTGGTATTTTTGTGAGCAGAAAAATATAATCTGTGAGCAGAAATAGCTAATTGATCAGCAACTCATGGCCAGCAAACTTTAAAGAGATCAAACCAAGTCCTATTTTTGGGTGGGCTTAAAAAAAGAACCTAACATAACCTAACACTTCCGAGACGGAATGCAGTGATTTGAGGCGTATAGATGCTCGTTATGCTGTGCAATATTTGCTGACCAATTAGTATTTTTGATGATCATTATATTTAATCCCTTTTAAAAGTGATTAGTTGTATAAAGCAACACAGAGTTATTTTTGTCAGATGCATAAGACGATCCTTGTATCACGTAGGAATTTACAAATATTTAAACAACTAACACAAGACCTATCCTGGCTAAACTATTAGGGGGTCACACAAGTTTTGTCATGTACGGAAATTGAACCCAAACTGCTCGGCACTCTGGCAATGAGGGTTGTACGATACGCTGAAGTCTGACAAAATTTAAAATTACAGTCTCGTTGGCGTAGTTGTTAGTGTAACCGACTGCCATGCCTGAGATCGCGGGTTCGATTCCCGCACAAGTCAAACATTTGTGTACATGAGCATGGATGTTTGTCTTGGTCTGGGTGTTTCTATATATTGTATAATATGTATGTATTTACAAATAAGTATACATTGTGTATGTATGTTTATCCATTGTCTAGTACCCATAGTACAAGCTCTGCTTAGTTTGGGCTAGATGGTGTTGTGTGTATGTGATAGAATATTATTATTATTTGTTTCTCTTTCACGGGTATATTCCTAATACGTTAGGAAAATACCCGGCCCTTTGGGATGCTTACACGGAGACATGGGTCCAACGTGACGAGGCCCTTCGAGAGTTTTAATCAAAGGTGGGATGGAACACCTACAGCGACACTAGCTGCACCAGGCGTAGGACTATTGCTACGTATGGATTCTAATATATGGTCTATGGGTATGGGTGTTTGATGGACTGGTATATTGGTAACTATGGATGATATTATTATTATTTGGTTACTGGTTATTTGTACAATAACAATAATTCGTAAACTGATTCGCGAAACCGTAGAAGCATAAAAACACTCTAAAATTGAGCTAAAGTAGATACATAATTTATATCTGTAGTAATAATATAAAGCTGAAGAGTTTGTTTGTTTGTTTAAACGCGCTAATCTCAGGAACTACTTGTTCGATTTGAAAAATTCTTTTAGTGTTGGATAGCCTATTTATCAAGGAAGGCTATAGGCTATATAACATCACGCTACGGGTAGCGCAGCAACGATAAACGCGGGTGTAACCGCGGCAACATCTAGTAATTAAGAATCTTAGAAAAACAATAATAATATGCAAACATAATAAATGGTGCTTAGAATTCCGTTTTAGCAAAAGAGACAAACAATTTAAAAATATATCACTATTCATAATATCTATTCCTATGCTTACGTTGATATTATTATTGTTAATACTTTACGATCCTAAAATATGACCTAACTGTTACATATATCAGCAAAAGCCTAATGGCAGACTTTGGACTACCACGCAGATTCAATTCCACGGCGGACCTTTGACTTTTCGAAATTATGCGCGCATTAAATAGTTAATTATCGCTCGCCAACCGTGAACTAAAATATCGAGAGAAAATCTGTATATCTATACTAATATCATAAAGCTGAAGAGTTTGTTTGTTTGTTTGAACGCGCTAATCTCAGGAACTACTGGTTCGATTTGAAAAAATAATTTATTTTTGGATAGCCTATTTATCGAGGAAGGCCATAGGCTATATAACATCACGACCCACGGGGGCGGCGCAGTAACGATAATCCGAGGGAACATCTAGTCTGAGATATTTTCACAATTTTCTCGAAGATATACCCAGTTGCGGGCAATTTATGTAACTGTTAAAAACTTACATTTTCAAGAGTATATCCCCATCCGGTGACTGTAACCATGGTACCAACGACCATATCTTCAATGCGTGCTAATTTTATCGGCTGGACGTTTTCATCGAATTTCAGTGGCACTTCCAGTTCTATTAGTTGGAAGTCATAGTCGAAGGGATGCTCCTTCTTACCAGCTCCCCATTTAGGATGGATATATCCTGTTTTGACTGGTACTTTCCGACCCTGATGCATGAATTTCGAGCCCACTCTTATGTAACTCTTTTTGCTTTGGACAAAAGGCAACGAATTTGGGTTTAGTATATATTTATAATCAAATTAATATTATTAAAGTGAAAACTTCTTTAGCGGCGTTGTGCACTTTTTTGTGATGGGTAAAAAATGTTAAACTCGCGTCAGGACACGTGACCTGATCGAAAATTCGTGAGATGGAGGGAGAATTGTCATGTTTGTGTACGATAGCGCAATAAATGAATATTGTATTTTACCAGATAAATGATAGTACTTTTATACTAATAATTAAAGCTATTCGTGCAAAATTATTCCCTAACCATTCCAAAATATGAAAAATGCACAACATTAATATTCAAGTTTTCAATTCTGCCGGCTCTCCCGGAGTGCAACCAATTGTTTTTTTATAAAATATTTATGTTAATCAAACTAGTAGGAGACCGTTGGATTTCCACGCAGAGATTTGAGTCCGATGCTAAGGTGAGCATCTCTGACTTTTCGAAATTATGTGCGTATTAAATAGCTAATTATCGTTGGCTTCAACGGTGAAGGGAAACATCGTTAGGAACCCTGCTTGTCTGAGAGTTTACCATATTGTTCTTTAAGATATGTGATGTCTGTCAACCCGCACTGGGCCAGCGTAGTTATCTATGGCCTAACCCTTCTCACATTTTAATCTATTTACAAAGACTATGTAAAAGAATTATGTGTGAAAATATTTGCAATATAAAAGAGAAATATTTTAATTGTATTGGTATGATTTGCATAGCTAGGAGAGTCTTATTTCTGATTAATATAGAAAATATTTGTTGCAGATTGAAACACCATTATTATTTCATATTGATAAAGTACATTATAGTATTCTTTTAACTTCTTGAATGTCTAGTGGAAATACATAAAAAATAATTAAAAATTCATTGTGCAAACAATACACAAACGGACAAATGTATGTGCGCTCGACACTTGACTCATTAACGAGTCAAGTGTGCAGCGGACATACATTTGTCGTTTTTTTTTTTAATTTTGATGACTCATTTTTGCGGGCAGCGTATGTCCGCTCGACACTTGACGGGTTTTAAATACAGTATTCTAAAGCCTTATCACTTTTTTATTATAACGTGTTTATGGTTTTGATCATTATTGACTATGGCAACCCAATTGTATCTATTACAGACTTATAATTTGTAAAACACTTTATGGTATTACCATATTTACTCAAAATTATTTCTTTACATTAATCTTTATCTTCTTTATATATATAATTCTACTGTACGTGTGTATGTCACTGAAATCCTCCTAAACGGCTGGACCGATTTTGATGAAACTTTTTGTGTGTGTGCAAGTGGATTCGAGAATGGTTTAGATGTTTTTTTTTTGGTTTGTACAGGCCAACATCTGTCGGGACAGCTAGTTTATTATGTATTTACTAATATTAAATCTATCTTACCCACAATGTCCTGCTGTCATAACCCACTTTTCGTGTATGATACTACCAGCACAATTGTATCCATAAGCAGCTTGATACGGATACAAATTTATATCGACCTCAATACCACCGACAATTTTATTATCACCATAAGCTAAGTTAAACTTGCCGTTCCTGCCACCATCCTCATTGTTACCACGATCATTGCCACCGCCTCTCTTTTCATATGATTCGTCATTAGATTCAATATTACCGTGATTGTTTTTTGTTAGCCATTTTGAGTACCCTTGCCCTGCAGCTTCAGGATAGATAACACTACTTGGTACTCTACCTAGAGGTACAACCAACACGCCATAATCTGTAAAGGAAAAAATATGGAAGTAGAGAAGTAAGATAATAAAAATATATTTTTATATCACTTTCAACTACGATCTCTTATGTTCCGTGATAAATCAGTGCATTCATTGCTTTTAAAATTACAATAATAGTTTTATTGTCTCATAAAAACAAGCAATACATGGATTGAGGCCCTAGACCCACACTAGGATTCCCTGTGTTGTGGGATCTAGTATCTTTCGTTCAATTACAATAATTCGACAATAGAAAAAAATGAGATGAAAGTACAAAAAAAAAATAATATGTTATGTAATTTGTGTAGTATGGTTACTGAGAATTGGTAACCAGGGGTGCGATGTGAGGAGTGGTATGGTGTAAAAGTTGTGATGTGGGGTGTTTTGGTGTTATGAGGTGTTTTTTTTTTTACAACTAAGGTAGCAAACAAGAATACGGCCCGGCCCACCTGATGGTAAGTGGTCACCGTAGCCTATGGACGCTCGCAACACCAGAGGCATCACTTGCGCGTTGCCAACCCTTTAGGAAAGGACGTGGGAAGAAAAGGGAGCGGGATGGGGGAAAGGGGGTGATTGGGCCTCCGGTACTTTCACGCACCGAACGAAACACAACAGTAAGACTACTGCTATTCCATGTCGATATTCTGTGAGAGGGTAGTTCTTCCCCGGTCGAGCTGGCCCATTCATGCTGAAATCAGCGAGGCTCTACTACTCAAATGATGATGTGATGTGATGTGATATGATGTGATGTGATGTATTGTGGCTGTGGTGAAGTGTGGTGTGGTACGGTGCGATGTGGCGCGATGTGATGTGGTATGATGAAGTATGGTGTGGTGCCATGGGGTGTGGAGAGCTATGCATGTATGTGTGTGATAGTGTTTTAGTTTATAATTGTTTTCTATTTATTTATTTTATTCTAAGGGATTAAATATAATGATCAGCAAAAATACTAATTGGTTAGCAAATATTGCACAGCATAATGAGCATCTATACGCCTCAAATCACTGCATTCCGTCTCGGAAGTGTTAGGTTATGTTAGGTTCCTTTTTTAAACCCACCCAGAAATAGGAGCCCCGCGGAGCGGGGCTCCGCCGACTTAGTTTGATCTCTTTAAAGTTTGCTGGCCATGAGTTGCTGATTAATTAGCTTTTTTTGCTGCGCAATTAGTATTTTTTTGCTGTGCAATTAAATACTATCCTTATGCTAATATCTTAATTCTTATGTTTTATTGTATTCTAGATTAAATAGCCAATTTGTTATCGTTTTCTTGCAACTCTTTCTTTTTAATATAATTATATTATGAGTATTGTTAAGTTTCGTGTAAATGTAAGGTCCCATGAAGCCAAAAGATTTTTTTCCAAACGATTTGCGACATTTAAGTTTAACCTAGTAAATTCGCAGATTGGAACGGCTGTGAGTGCAGGTGGTTAACGAGGTTCTGTGAAATCTTAAAGCAACAGAGAGAATATACAGCTGCCTGATCCTAAGCAATTCAGCCTTCGCGTATAGTTGATTAGTGGGATATCGAAATGGGCGCTTGAGTGCCACTTTTAAGAGAGCTCTTTGTCCACTTTCATTAAGAAGCATTTAGCCGCGATACCCCATGATATCCTAACTAATATTATAAAAGCGAAAATGAGTTTGTTTATTTGTTACCTTTTCACGCCTAAACCACTGAACCGATCATCCTGAAATTTTGCATATACTTTGTCTGGTGTACAGAAACGGACATAGGCTACCTTTGATCCCGAAAAAATAACCGTTCCCGAGGAAAACAACAATAACGTTCTTATGATAACAGATGGCGCCACGTGTCTTTCGAATCATGATTGAATTATATTATTACAAGCAGAGTACAACCCGAATTGATTGTCAAATTCTAAATTAACGCGAGCGAAGCCGCGGGCAAAAGTTAGTAATGCCATAAGTGAGTATGGATTGGCATAAAGAAAAATAAACTAGTTTTATAACTGCCTTGTCAGCAATTTGCCCGAGTCACTTAAATACCTGTATTAGCAATCTAATCCTACTACTGAGGTGAACAGAATTATGATGTCATATTATTTCATTTGTCACGTGATTTCATATTACCACATTTGACACAGCTTCTCTACGTCACATAAAAGAAGAAAAGTATTAAAGGCTTCAAATATAAACTAGAGGATATCTATATCGTCAAAAAATACGCTTTATAATATCTGTTATTAGGACTTGCGATTAGTGACAGAAATTATATTTTGTTATCTTAATTATGGGATTAAAGAACCATTATAAACATTGGCTATTCTCAAATGTGAACTGAGATGTAATTTACATTCACGAACATTTTCTTTTTTAAATTTTGACATTTTGTCTCGATTGGAACTCACTTTAAATATTTTTTATTGAGCCTCTTAGATTTTTAAATGTGTGATTAGAGCCATTAAATAAACGTTTGTATCGATTTTATTACAGCCTGAAGAAAAATACTTGCAAATTTAAATACATTTGATTATATGGCAATTAACAGATAAATATACGCGTATACGTCAACTATTTATCCTGCACACTATCCTAAAACAACATACGCTACTACCTTTCTTACCTACGAACAAAAGAAGGAAATACTTAGTTTGTGAAAGCTTCCAAACTAAGCATGCTTACATGAAGAAATTTTTCTTATTCTTAGTGCCTTTTCTGTACAATAAACTAAATAAGTTATTAGATATATATAGCATTAATCATAATCAATGTCACATAGTTTTAACAAAGTACCTAAAAACGCTTACGTATTCAGAGAATTTGCTAGTAGTTGTAAAATAATTTATTTTTGTTTAAGCAATTTTTTATTTATAATTGTTATTGTTTATAAATATTGTAGTTATACTTAACTACCTATATATGTTTGCAGTACATGTATAAATGTTAAATATTTTTTGTAGACCCTTACTTTATTACCAATAGAATAACCATGTAATATTAGAAACAGCCTGAAACACAGGTCTCTGACCTAGTTCAGGTAATAAAATGTAAAAACAGACTATAAACAAGACTTATTGTGTCCAATTTTTAAATTGTAAAATGTTTTCCTTTAGATTAAATATAGTTTTAATGTGAATTTAATACAATAAGTAGCCTGTATTGTGTTTTGTAAAGACTTTTATTTATTTATTGAATAAAAATTTATTATTATTATTATTATTTATTATACTCACGATCAAATTTCGCTGGTATAAAATTTTGAAGAAGTATCACTGTGATAATAAAAAATTTAGACATGATTGTAAATGTGTATGTTGATAGGCATGATAAGGTACTGCCCGTGCGTCGCTTTCAGAAAATTAATTCAACATCAATCATTGTTTAATCTAGGTATGGAATTAATTGGATAAGCTACCATGAAATAAAGCTGGTTGGAAAAATGAAATAATCTGTAAAGATGTTCAATGTACAGATAACTAATAATGTATTTTAATTTCAGTGTATCTGTGAAGTGTGTGTCATAGTTACACAGATAGTCAATTATTTATTAATTGTCTTCTAAGGAAAATTTTAACCTGCGTGTCAGAGCGTTCTTCATGATAATGTCCTCCAGACCGAATTTCAGTCACGGCAGCCAGTCATAACGGAGAAGGTCATCTGCACAGGAGATATTATAGGGCACTTTCTGTTACCTAACTCTTACCGAGGTCTTCATAATGATCTCGCAGATGTGTGGACTCTGCCAACCCGCACTGCGCCAGCGTGGTAGTCTATGGCCTAACCCTTATTAAATGAAGAGACAGCCCGTGCCCATCAGTGCATCACTCTATGCACATGGCTGATATTATTATGCCTGTGCTCGTGCGTCGGAAAGCACGTAAAGCCGTTGGTCCTGCGCCTAATCTCTCCGGTCGTGTCGGATCATCCGTCCCATCGAATCTTGAGAGTTAGGGAATAGAGAGTGCACTTGTGTTTGCGCACACGCTTGTGCATTATAATATCTCCTGCGTAGATGGCCAGTCTCCGTTTAGATTGGCCGCCGTGACCGAAATTCGGTCTGGAGGACATTATTATTATTATAAGCGCAGTGTTAAAGCGATATTTTAAATACTAAAAGTGTTCGATGAAGTTAGTTAAAAAATAAACTAATTTTCTTTGTGTGTGCCAATGTAATGACATCTGTGCTAAGTTAAGCTTATAAAAATTATGTTGTGTATTATTTAGTTAGGTATTAGTTATTAACGACAGTAAGCGAAAACTTGTTAAGTTTTAAATAGTAAAAATAAAAATCGTCTAATTGCACAATATACCATTATATAATTATTTTTTTCTCTTTATTTGGGTAAACAAACAGTGACAGCAATACATATAGACAAGGAGTCATTTTTACAACGTGCTGACAATTGTGTCACCAACACCGTTTACCACAGCTTACATATTGCAATATTTTAAGCGTTAAACGAATATGATAAAAACTATAAGAACTATATTAGGAGCTTCATGATATCACATTTAAAGGTGCTAGGACGAATCGCCGTAATATCTACAGAGTTGAAATTAATATTATAAGAATTAACTATACGGTATAATGGGGAACGTTTACCTGCGTTAGTACGACAGCGGACTGTTGCGAATAGCTTACAGGGGTAACGGCAATGCGTCCTAGTAGGTATTCTATAACAAATTTGATTAACTATAGACGGGCAATCATCTATATATTAATACGTGAAGCGAAAACTTTGGATCCCTTTTTACGAAAATTGGGCGGACGGAGGAGTATGAAATTTCGCACACTTATAGTTTATACAGAGAAGAAGTGACGAATGCTAATAATTTTTTTTAATTATGCGTAAAAATACATTAAATTAATGAAAAAACAGTACACGCACACAACCATGCATTTGACACACGTAGTCGAAGCACGTAACTATGGTTACACATATCAATATGTAATGACATATATCAGCAATATCTTACAGGCAAACTTTGGTCGAATTTCGAGCACTAGGCGACCGCTAGTATCTATTATTACATATGTAAGTATTAATTATGGTTACATACATTTATATTTTAATATTAGTTTATGGTATTTCTACGATCTTAAATGTTATTTAGTTAAGATTGCCATTAGGTACACATGTACTCGTAAACAATACATTTTAACAGTTATTATTTATTTTTATTCTAACTTTTACATGGTTAAAATAATTTTTACATTTATGGCAAATAAGTCGTTAGTCTAATAAGTGGCACCGGCACACCAGTGGTCAGATACAATATGTTTTGAATTATGTCGGACAGTTCTACATTACTACATTCACAAGTTAAGGTGAAACTCATGAAGTTCGGCCACGCATGGCTCAGAACCTCGTAGCAAGATTGGATACGGGTATTTCCCATAGTAAATAAATACAAGCAAATTTTTAATAGGCTGCTGTAAGTAATTATTAAAAACCGGCCAAGTGCGAGTCGGACTCGCACACGAAGGGTTCCGTACCATTATCTATAATAAGATCCCCTTAAATATTGATTTTATTCTGTTTTTTAGTATTTATTATTATAGCGGTAACAGAAATACATAATCTGTGAAAATTTCAACTGTCTAAATATCACGGTTCATGAGATACAGCCTGGTGACAGACGGACAGACAGACGGCCGGACAGCGGAGTCTTAGTAATAGGGTCCCGTTTTACCTTTTGGGTCCGGAACCCTAAAAATCATGTTAAAGTATATTTTGTTTTGCTTGTTGATTCAGTAATTAAAGTTTAGTGATTTGCTTGCTGATGGTGAGGTGTTCGACTCTTAATTTGAGCAAATAGGGTTAAGTTCAGATGGTCGCACGTTGACGCGCGTTCATCCTTACGCGCGTAAAGAACTTCTAAGTAAATACATCAGACCGTTTACATGAACGCGCGTCTACACGCAGCTACGCGCGATCGTCGCTACTCCATCGCCGATATCTTGATGCGCGCGTTTACACGCGTTTGTGCGCGTATTGAGTTCCTTTAGGCTAAGTTCAGATGGTCGCGCGTTGACGCGCGTGGACGCGCGACAAAGGAGTTCAGATGACAAGGGGTACCTCACGGCAGTCGGGCGCGATCACTCATCGAGAATGGCAGTGGACGAGGCAATCTGTTTGTGGATCGCGCGAGTCAACTGAACAGGTTGATACGTGAATAAATTAACTCAATACGCGCGCAAACGCGCGTAAACGCGCACATCAAGATACCGGCGATGGAGCAGCGACGATCGCGCGTAGCTGCGTGTAGACGCGCGTTCATGTAAACGGTCTGATGTATTTACTTAGAAGTTCTTTACGCGCGTAAGGATGAACGCGCGTCAACGCGCGGCCATCTGAAATTAGCCTTAGGAGACGTTTAGATAACAAGCGCTCAACGCGCGTTTTGATAACGCGCGTTTACAACTACATATATTTTATTCAGGCCGTACACATGCTAATGCGCGTTTTAATAAAGCGCGCGTTGAACGCTGCGCTAGCGGTCGACTGTTGTCAGCGCGCGTCAACGCGCGCTTTGAGATCATTGGTTTTCTATGTTTCCGTTCAGTTAAGCGCGCGCTTTCGACGCGGATAGACATAATATAGGGTTCATCAGTATCAGTTCGTCCAGAAATCGACCGAAATGAAAACCGAAGCTTTTAATAGGGAATTATTTATAGATGAAATAAATAAACGTCTTGCAATATGGGACATGACAAGTAGCGATTATTCAGATAGGAACTTAAAGAGATGGGCTTGGGAAGAACTCGTCCTCATATTCTGTGAAGTGTCGCATCGTTTCTGCCGTCGGTATAAAATCACCGTTAAAACTATTTCTATGTCCATCTTCGACAAATGTAGAACTTTACTGAACCATGGCGGCCGCGCCAACGCGCGTTCAACGCCTGACAAGCGCGTGTCATGTGAACACTATATAAAAATTTTGCGCGTTGAACGCTCGTCATCCGAACGTACCCTTATTCACGTATCAACCTGTTCAGTTGACTCGCGCGATCTACAAACAGATTGCCTCGTCAACTTCCATTCTCCTGATCGCGCCGGACTGCCGTGAGCTACCGCTTGTCATCTGAACTACTTTGTCGCGCGTCAACGCGCGACCATCTGAACTTAGCCTAAAGGTCAAGTTTTACTATGTCGTATCGATGGATCAATAGTTCTCGTTCTGCTATGTGGAATACGCATCAAAAGCTACTTTATAATTTTTTTAGAGGGTTATTCTATGTCATGTATATGTTAGTATGTGCGCCGATAAAATAGAGAAATAGAAAGAAGGAGGAAAATATTTAAATCTACATAATACTAATATTATAAAGCTGAAGAGTTTGTTTGTTTGAACGCGTTAATCTCAGGAACTACTGGTCCGAATTGAAAAATTATTTTAGTGTTGGATAGCGCATTTATCGAGGCAGGCTGTAAACTATATAACATTATGCTACGACCCACGGAGGCGGCGCAGTAATCATAAACGCGCGTGAAACCGCGGGCACATCTAATAATTATATAATTATACTAACTGTCCCCCGCAGTTTCACCCACGTTTAAGATTACTGCTCGTCTCCAGTGGCTTGTAGCGTGATGTTATATAGCCTATGTCACAGAAGTAACTAACTCTATCCAGGAGGATAGAGTAGCTATCTTGGTACAAAAATATTAAAATCGGTTTTAGAGTTCAGATTACAAACAAACAAATTATTCCGCTTTATAATTTTAATATAATATAATAATAATATTCTACCACATACACACAACACCATCTAGCCCAAACTAAGCAGAGCTTTTACGATGGGTACTAGACAATGGATAAACATACATATAAAACTTCTTTTTTTTTGTAAATACATACATACATATTATACATAGAAACACCCAGACCAAGTCAAATATCCATGTTCATGCACACAAATGTTTGACTTGTGCGGGAATCGAACCCGCGACCTCAGGCGTGGCGGCAGTTGTTTACACTAACCACGACACCATCGAGGGCGACAAAGATATAGATTCCATGTAGCAATTGTGCTTATTGTAAGTTCGTAGTAACCTAGTATTACATAGACGTCTTCTTTCTAGGAAGATAAGACTTCTAAAGATACAAAGTATGATAGCAGCTTCATAAAGGGAAACAAAGATCTGACCTTGTGGTCATAAACTGGAATCCTATTCATATTAAATTTCTGGAAAATCTTGAAAGGAGTTTGGAATAATATAAAACTTTAGGACATAGATGTAGACTACCTTATGAATATACCTTATAGCAGCGATAACTCAGTGGGGAGACCAACAGACTGCAATGCAGAAGGTCTTAGGTTCGAACCCACGTCACGCACATCTGACTTTCGGAAGCTATATGACTTTTCGAAATTATGTGCACATTGATTGACAATTATCGCCTGCGCCGTGCCTCGGAGAGCACGTTAAGCAGTCGGCCCCGGCTGCCATGAACATCTATGGCAGTCGTTATTGGCAAGTCAGTGCCCTCTAATATCCTGACACCGGTCTAGCCTTATAGTATCGTTAGCCTTCGGGTTGCGGAGGTCAGATGGCAGTCGCTCCGTGTAAAAACTGATATTCAGTCAAATCCGGTTAGACTAGAAAGCCGACCCCAAGTGACTTGGGAATAATAAAGGCTAAGGAGAAGAAGATTACTTAATAGATTTTCCCGTGGCTTCGCTTACGTTAATGTAGGCTAGGTTAGATTAGTCTAAAAAGTAGTTGTAAGTAGTAGATTAGATCTGGATCAAAGGTACCTTAGTGTACGGATTAGTTTAACTCAGTACATGTAGGAAAGTTTATAGTTCATATAGTAAGTTGTTATAAAGTTTGGGTAGTTAAGAAGTACACGAATTCACCTTTTAAAATAGTTTATTGCTAGTTAGTTTTAACACTAATTAGGTGACTCTGACTCACACGCGTTATTATTACTCGGCAGTTAGATTTGTACTTAAAGATATGTAGGAAATGTCTTGTGACGGCTCTAGGTCACTCGTACTGCTTAGTGCACAAGTGCAGTAAATGTTCGTCATCGTACACTAGAAAGAAAGAAAGAAAATTAATTTATTTGACAAAAAAAAGAAATAAATATAAACAAGCTAAACATAAAATAATTAAATTTTGCCAAATGGAACCTAGTTCAGCATATGCAAGGCTAAGGAAGCCTTGCGCTGGTTTTCAACTAGTTTTTCCCTATGTCCTTTTCTGTCTCCCGACAACGTGTATATGAAATTTCACGAAGATCAGTCGAGTAGTTAAGGCGTGAAAACGTAACAAACAAACTCACATTCGCATTTATAATATTAGTTAGGATTAGGATACACGTCACCTACCGCTCGAGAACAGTACTTTTTCTCCAAATGAAAGGTACCCTATGTCCTTTTGATACATACCTGACAAAAAAAGACTGAATGTGAAATTTCATAATGATGTCAAGTAGGGCTTGAAAGTGTAACAAACGAACTAAGAAACTCAAGTTCGCATTTATCTTTTGTGTGCTCTTAATATTTTTTAATTCTCCAGTCCGAATTTCGGCCACGGCGGCCAGTCTTAACGGAGACGGAGATATTATAGTGCACAAGCGTGTGCGCAAACACAAGTGCTCTCTCTGTTCCCTAACTCTCATGATCCGATGGGATGGTAATCCAACACGACCGGAGAGAAATCAGGCGCAGGACCAACGGCTTTACATGCTTTTCGAGGCACAGGGGTGTCTTACACCGCCAACTTCCTAACTCCAGGATGCTATTGAGATTTCTTAACTGAAAAACCCAATAACTTTTTGTTGGCCCGACCCGGGATTCGGTCCTGAGACCTCATGCACAGCAGTCGCATTCACTACCGCTGCGCCACAGAGGCAGTTAATACACTTACTGCCTGAAGAATATAAGTGATGTCTAATGGACTAAGGGCCATACCAGCCTGTGGCCCTCGTGATGGTTGCCGCTTACTGCAGCATGACCTTGTAGATGCATGACGAGTTGCATCATTATTTGTTGACCTTGCAAGAATGGAGTGCAATATACTGCTAACGCAAATGACATATATATCTAGTCTATCATAAAGATATCTTCGAGCCTGGAGATGTTCTGATAGGAGAGATAGGGCAACGAAGTTTCTGCATTGAAACATAAATCAACAGAGCAAATACCGCCACCCTACAAAATATCGCACCCAACTGTCCTTATGCTGGGGCCACGCTACCGCGATAACGCGAAGATTTGCGTTGTCGCGACACGTCTGACCAAAGTTTTCGTCCTATCGCGAATCATCTTCGCGAATACAAATTCCCTTCGCGCCGCTGTCGGTAAATTGCCGCACATCAAAGGGTTTTGTCGCGACAAAGTTCGTGCGGTTGGCTACACATCGCGCGCTTTAGTTGACTGTTTGACTGTTTCCATGTTTCCCGCGAAATTAATTATCGCGACGTTCTTTATTATCGCGACGTAGCGAAGTTTTTTTCTGATGTGGCCAAGCACTTCGTCATGGAACGAACCCGAACTTATATCGTGATAACTCGAACACGAATCTTCGCCATCAAGTGTGGCCGTAGCAATACTGATTGCAGCGTAGTGTTTGTGTAAAGTGATGGCCAGGCCACTGCTACCACGTCAGTAAGTTGTGGAGTCCCCTACACGGGACAAAAAGTTGTATGTTCCGAGTCAGGACGTTCTTCGTGCCCATTGATTAAATATTTTGATGTCCATAGGAATTATAAGTGTGAGAGTAAATTTTTTTTTATGGTGGCTAGCTTTAGCCCGCTGCTTCGCTCGCGTTAATTTAGAATTTGACAATCAATTCGGGTTGTACTCTACTTGTAATAATGTAATTCAATCATGATTCGAAAGACACGTGGCGCCATCTATTATCATAAGAACGTTATTGTTGTTTTCCTCGGGCACAGTAATTTTTTGTCGGGATGAAAGGTAGCCTATGTCCGTTTCTGTACACCTGACAACGTATATGCCAAAATTTCAGGATCATCGGTTCAGTGGTTTAGACGTGAAAACGTAGCCAACAAACAAACAAACTCATTTTCGCTTTTATAATTTAGGATTAGGATGAGGGAATCGAGCAGACAGATCGCCTAATGGTAAGCGATTACCACCGCCCATGGACACTCGCAACACCAGAGGAGTCACAAGTGCGTTGCCGGCCTTTTAAATTTGCTCCCCTCCCAGGAGGTGAAAAGGTTGGGCCTCCGGTACCCTCACTCACTCGACGAAACACAACGCAAGCGCTATTTCACACTGGTTTTCTGTGAGGCTGTGGTATCACTCCGGTCGGGCCGGCCAATTCGTGCCGAAGCGTGGCTCTCCCACGGTGGAATAATAATAATATTCTACCACAAACACACAACACCATCTAGCCCAAACTAAGCAGAGCTTGTACTATGCGTACTAGACAATGGATAAACATACATATATACAATTTTTTTTAAATACTTACGTATTATACATAGAAACACTCAGACCAAGACAAACATCCATGTTCATGCACACAAATGTTTGACTTGTGCGGGAATCGAACCCACGACCGCAGGCGTGGCAGTCGGTTATACTAACCACTACGCCATCGAGGCCGACTGTCTTTTCATAAGTCAATAAGCCAATTAATTCTCAGTAGGGACTTTAACTTTGAATAGAACCTTTGACACTATCACCAGCATTCCACTGACTGCTTTTCTGGCACTAATAATAATGTTAACTGCTTACCCTTTTGTTTACTATTCTGGTAGAACAGTGCTGTAAAATATTTTGGAGTAAATAAAAAACGAAACGTTCCGAAACCATTTATATCGAACAAACAAAACTTAGTCGAACTTGATGCCCGTGGTTTGCTCGATCCAGACTCGAACTTTGGCCACTTTGCTGTATACTCCGTAGGATCCGGGGGTGGCGCAGCCATAGCCGAAGGAGACCATGCCCAGGAGACGGTCGTATGCCACTGCTGGACCTCCAGAGTCACCCTGAAAATAATCATATAGTTACGAAAATTAAAAACCCATGTAATACATAATCCAAATGTTAATGAAATTTTGTCTGTTCGTTACGCTTTCACACCTTAACTACTCAACCGATCATCGTGAAATTTTGTCCCGGCTCTTTTCTATTCGGAAAATTTCAATGAGCATGATCACGAAGCTCGATCTCTAATACAAGGGAAATTACTGTCGACTAAAAGACTATAGTGCAATTCATTCACGATAACCATGAATAATCTGGATATATATATATATATATATATATATATATATATATATATATATATATATATATTACATACATAGATTCACGCCTGTTTCCCAGAGGGGTAGGCAGAGACTACGGATTTCCATTTGCTACGATCCTGACACACTTCTCTGGCTTCATTCACTTTCATCACATTCCTCATACACGCCCGTCGGTTCAAGGAGCTCTTAACCTGGCCTTTGTCCAGAACGCCTCCGATCTGGTCGAGAAACGTTCGCCTAGGTTTTCCTCTTGCGACAGTTCCATTCACACTAGCCTTATAAACTTTCTTAGTCAGTCTTTCCTCGTCCATTCTTTCTACATGTCCAAACCAGCGTAACATACCCTTTTCTATTCTTGTAACTGTATCCACTTTCATGCCGCGTCTCTCTCTAATCACACTATTTCTTATTCTATCTTTCAGAGTCACACCACATATGCTTCTCAACGCTCTCATTTCTACAGCATTTATTCTGCTCTCATGCTTCTTTTGCCATACCCAACTTTCACTTCCATACATAATAGTAGTCCTCTATGAAAAGCCAAACGTGCCTTGTCGGATACATTTCGACTGTTCATAAAAGCGCGTAGAGCTCCATTCACTTTGTTGCCAGCAATCGCATACAGCATAATAAGTCTATTGCAAAGCGCTCCTGGCATAAGCTACAACTCCCAATCTTCCCCCTACCGTGTCTAATCCAGACTGGAAAAGTCCAGTCACTGATTTAAAATTGGCCATCTGCCTGATAGGCTTTTGAGGTCTGGAAAGAGGAGGTGATCAGGATAACTTGTAAAAAGTAACCTATTGCTGACTGGCGTATAATTGGTTGCTGTAAATAACACATTGTGACGTATCATATCAAACAAACTCAGCATATTGACAGATATGTTAAATTTAGAAAATTATATTTAAGATACTATACGATATGAATTTTGATACGATTATATTTTATGAAATACAATTTTAATCCTGACAATCCAACTAATAATTCAATTATAATTATGGTTGAATACAACCATAATTATAATTTTTAAATTCCTTATGTAATATAACAATAATAATATAATAACTTTTAAACTTTCGCGTTGCATGATATATATATATACATATATAGGCCTTTTTTAGGCTTGACGTTTCGACCAGGTTACACCGGCCGTGGTCACAAAAAGGTGAACATTATGCATGATCGCATTAATACCCGTTACATATTATATATATGTATATAATAATAATATAATATAATATTCTAGCATTATATTTATGTGTACCATTATATTTATAAAAAAAGGACTGTATTCATAATGTAGACCCACTAGGGTGACCACTGGTCTATTTCAGTCTATTGTTGTAGTAGACTACCATGGTCATCATTTAATAGCTTTCCTTTCTTTTGGTGCCATGCTAGCGTTTCCAAAAATGCTTAATTACCTGGCAAGCATCCTTCTTTCCTTCCGAGTATCCAGCGCAGAACATCCTGGCTGTCAGACTGCCTCTGAAGTATGGGAACGGCACATTTTGACAATGCTCCTTAGATATTATCGGTACTCTTACTGCTCGCAGGATGTTTGAGTATGGACCCTTAAACATAATTTACCTAATTATAATTAGATTTCAAGAAGAAGATAGCAGATATTTTATTTGTTTGTTTTATTATAGACATCTCTGTCAATACTAATAAATAATGGAATGAAATATAATGATCACCAAAAATAGTAATTGCACGCCAAAATATGCTTACTAAAATATATCATAATGCGCACCTACATAGATTCACGCCTGTTTCCCAGAGGGGTAGGCAGAGACTACGGATTTCCATTTGCTACGATCCTGACACACTTCTCTGGCTTCATTCACTTTCATCACATTCCTCATACACGCCCGTCGGTTCAAGGAGCTCTTAACCTGGCACCTATACGCCTCAAATCACTACATTCCTTCTCGGAAGGGTTAAGTTATGTTAAGTTCCTTCTTAAACCCAACCAAAAATAGGGCTCCGTGGACTTATTTTAATCTCTTTGCTGTGCAATTAATATTTTTGGTATTAAAATGCGGTTTTAATTTTGGTGATCATTTACTATTTTGGACTGTTATATTTTACTATATCTGGTGATAAGTTAAACATAAGCCATAATATTTTATGCATCATCTTGCTGATAATATGATTTTTATTTATACTATCACATAGATACATAATATATAGGCTCACACCTATTTACTATTTTTGACTGATATATTTTACTATATCTGGTGATAAGTTAAATATAAGCCATAAATAATTACTGTTTTGCAAGAGACTTTACAAATTTTCAAACAAAGAAGAACACAACATATGTGATGTTGTTGTTGTTTCAAAAATATTGTCATATTACTTAGTAATATGACAATATTTTGTAAAATTATATGGCAGTTTAACCCACAATACCGCATAAATCATGAAATTAAATGCCACGCAAGTAAATTAAAAATTATATACAAAAGCTAGATAATACCTATATTACACAACATAGGTATTATCTAGCTTAAATTATTTATGAATCGTTTCAAAGTCATAGTCAAAAATCATTTATTCATTTAGGTCACAAAGTAACACTTATGAACGTCAAATATATAGGTTAGTGAGTTTACTAAGTTTAGTACTTAATCTAACTCTGTAAGGATAACATTAGGTTGGCATCAAACCCACCAGAGACAGTGCATAATGAAATTACCACTCCGCTAATATTGCCATTTAAAATCAGAAAATTTACAATATACATGTGATTTTGGATTACGTCAATTTCTAAAGATCTTTAAACTACCACAAGGAGCTAACTTGTGACCTATCTTCATTAAAATTTTACCAATAAATTAAATCATTTAAACAATAAAGCAATACAATACTGCGCAAAAAACCTAAGTGATTATTTTCAATTTGTTACATTTCAATGCCTATTAGGAATGTGAATTTAGGCGTAGCCAATGAAATTTTTTATATACCAAATGCTCGTGCAAACTTGGCTATTAGCAAACTAGCTTTCGTTAAGAGCTGTAATATTATATCGATAGATAGTACTGTTATAGATAGCCTTGATAGATAACTAACGCAGATCGATAGAGACTTAACATACGTCTTAAACCGATCTTTTTAACTTTGAACGGCTACAATAGATATAGGAATGGCCCAAATTCTAAGATACAAACAAGTTTTAAAATCTACAATATTGTCTTCTGTTTACGCGAATGTTATTCATTCAAATTAAACTACTATATACGGTTTTTATCGCGTTGCGTAACACGCGATAAAAGCAGTATACAGTGTGACTGGTTAAACATTGTACATACTTAAGAACTTGATAATTTATAGTCAGACGTAACGTATAAAAAAGAAATAAAAATAAAATCGGTTTATTCTGCAAAGAAAACCTTTATGAAAATTTGTATGAAATATCCATAAAACGTGGACAATGCGCACACAGCTGTCGAGGCTAATGACCTTTGATAAGAAAAGGACGGGTGGAGGTGCAAATTCGGGAGAATGCGGGGTGCGGTAGCTGGGTGGCGGGGGCGGAGGTTTTGTTTAGCTTTGGTATATGCGCAAGAGTGACCGCACATTAAGTTTTTATTGGCTAACTAGGTCAAATTTAATGTACCTATTTTTTTAGATATTCGTGTCCAGAATCGAGTACTGAATACCCTCCTTAAATATGTCCAGTCTTTTACCAATCAGCCTGTATAGTAGTTTAATTTCAAAGTTTTAAAACCTGCTCAGCAATAAATAATACACAAGCGTTTCGAATCTGGTAGTAGGGGTGATTGCTAAAGTTAGAAAAACGCATGTTACAAACTGTGACTTACAAACTAAACATAGGTAACATATATTGCAACTATTACATAGTTATACGCTTGTTGAGGTAAAATAACAATAACTCAGAATCATTTGGTGTCGGGTCTATCTGCTTGTTAAAATGATTTTCTGATATACAAGGTGTGGCGTAAATAAAGGATAACCCTGAAACTGTCGACTGGCCAGATTATCATCTATCATTTACCCCACTTATGTCACCACACAGTGCAGTAATTTTTTTTTTCGATACATGGTCCAAAAATGTATAATTCCTTAGAAAACATGTTAAAATTTGAGAGTAAGTATTTTTTGCGAAGTTGTCTTAGATTGTAACAAAAAAACTTGATACTGGTCTAATGATACAAGTATTCAGGAGTGACATAAAAAAAACAGAATGAGAAAATGTCGCCAATTGTAGAAATGGCAGCTGATTTTGTCAATCATTTGGTCATCCATGGGCATATGGTGATAATTGGGGTAAATGATAGATGATAATCTGGCCAGTCGACAGTTTCAGGGTTATCTATTATTTACGCCAAATCCTGTATAAGTAATTGTCAACAAAATTTTATTGTAAACTTGGCGATTAAAAAGAGTGGCTATGAGTTTCTTGCCCGTTCTTCTCATGAGCCCTACACCCTTGCTTTGCTGAACGTGGCAGTAAATGTAAATTCACAGAAAAAATTAGTGTAGCTTTGACATTCATGAGTGTTACCTTGTAACCTAACTTGAATAAATGTATTTTTGATTTGATTTAAGGCAGGCTAGGATGACGAATAAGACTGAGGTTTTATACTTTTCCATAGCTTTATTGTTTGTAATTCTTTTGGGTGGTTTTATGGTTTAATGGTGATATACGGCTGAATATTAAGTGTTCCACGTAATGACTATATAAGTATTCCACAGCCCAAAAGAATATCGACATTCTAGGCTTGACCAGACGTCAGCATATTTGAGGTTAATTTAATTTAATGATGATGATGTTCCGAATTCCCTAACTCTCGATCATTGCATATTTTCTAAATTTGATAATAACAAACTGATGCTGCAATTGTTATTATCGATGACGTAATTATGTATTCACCTATATTCTAACTACGTCATAAGTCAAGCGTAATATTTGTCATAACCGATTTGTGTGTGTAGTACTTACATTTTCTTCAGTATTGCCCCATCCCGTGACAGTTATAACTTTACCAATAATCATATCTTCGATATGAGCTATCTTAATGGCTTGTACATTCTCGTCGAACTTCAGTGGCTCTGCTAGCTCTAGCAGCTGGAAGTCATAATCGAACGGATGCTCCTTCTTCTTGGCTGCCCACAGAGGGTGGACATGACCTCGTTTAACCATCACTTTCTTGCCCTGGTTGATATATTTTGAGCCAACTTTTACGTAAGGCTTTTTGCTTTGAAAAAAAGAAGAAGATTACAGCATGGTATACATCTTCCCTTGGTATTTTTATAGTTATTTATTTATTTGGTTAACTCACAGCATATATATGATTCAATTTAGTGAAAAACTTTGATGATAGAGTTCTAATATACATGCCACTTACGAGCTAACACAGCATTCACAGTTGAGACAACAAAATTATGTTCAGAGTTTACAATTTTCATAAAATGTAAATTAACATAAGGTAGGGTTTTAAAATTTAAATATGAATACAATAACATAAAAGAAAAAACAGGAAAAATAAACAAAACGTAGCACTTTGCTTATTCTACTCAAATGTAATGTTTTAGAGCAATAAGTACTTATTAATATCATGTCGTATCGTGTTTCCTAAATTATTTCAATATTTTTACCCGGAACTGGCTCTCACTATCGTGATGCACATCAGCATCAGGCACAATCTTCATGAACGAATTCAAATTCCTACACATTCTACTTAACGGTGCGTTCAGACCAAGGTTGGTTTTAGATAACTGTATGGTAAGGATATTGCAAATGGCGTGACGAGGAGGTCTTCTGGGTACATTTATAGCTACATTGGAGGTCAAATAATTACTATCTATTTTATTGATAGTAATTATTTATGTTGGATAGATGTAGAAAGACAGGCCTTAGATAAATAAACATTCAAGGTCAATTAAGAATCACATGGATTTAATCATTGACTTTTCTTTTTTCATCGCAGACACTTCATTTTTTGTACAGATGGGATTTATATTTAGGGGAAAGGTTAGATTTGGAAGTACCTGAACCACGCACGTCTGAAAAATGTAAATGTAGAGAAAAATATGCAAACGAGGTCTATTAGAATCGTGATTATTGAAAATCTCTAGTCTACCTTTTAGTAAACAGCAGGATCTATATTATCTATAATAATAATAATAATATCAGCCCTGTAACTATCCCACTGCTGGGCACGGGCCTCTTCTCAGTGTGAGAAGGGTTAGGCCATAGTCCACCACGCTGGCCTAGTGAAGACTTCACATGTCTTCGAGAACATTATGGAGAACTCTCAGACATGCAGGTTACCTCACGACGTTTTCCTTCACTGGTAAAGCAAGCGATAATTAACTATTTAATACGCATATAACTTTGAAAAGTCAGAGATGCGCGCCTTGGGTTCGAATTTGAGACCTCTGCGTGGCAGTCCAACGGTTTCCCACTAGGCTATCACTGCTTCTACATATTATCTATTTAGACTATAATTATAGATGAATTACTTTCACCCGTGACGTCACTAGAGGATACATTACTCAGGACTTGTGTAACTTTATACTAATAACAATCAGTTCGTCAGTACATCCGGTACTGATTACTCCCAACACAAATTATACCGCTTAAATTAAACATCCTTATTGAAATTAAAAAACTACTAATAGCTTAGTGAGGAGACCAACAGACTGCAATGCAGAGGGTCTCGGATTCTAACCCACGTCACGCACCTCTGACTTTCAGAAGTTATATGACTTTTCGAAATTATATGCGTATTGCTTGACAATTATCGCCTGCTCCGTGCCTCAGAGAGCACGTTAAGCCGTCGGTTCCGGCTGCCATGAACATCTATGGCAGTCGTTATTGGGAAGTCAGTGCCCTCTAATATCCTGACACTGGTCTAGCCTTAGGGTATCGTTAGCCTTCGGGTTGCAGAGGTCAGATAGCAGTCGCTCCGTGTAAAAACTGATATCCAGTCAAATCCCGTTAGACTAGAAAGCCGACCCCAAGTGGCTTGGGAATAATAAAGGCTAGGGAGAAGAAGATTGAAATAAAAAAACTGGCTTACCCACAATGTCCGGCAGTCAGCACCCACTTTTTATCAACTATTGCGCCACCACAATTAGTACCGTAAGCCACATGATACGGATACAAATTAATATCCACTTCTACACCACCGACAATCCTTCCTTCTGGACTATAGTTCGATTCAAATTCGTCTCTCGGCTCTCCAGCCCTCTCACTTTCACGATCTTGACCATAATCGAAGTTGTCTAAGTCCGGTGCATACTTCGGATCGTCGTAAGACTCAATGTCAAGTCTACCACCATAGTCATCTTTTTTATACCTATTGCTGTATCGTTGCCTTTGACCTGGTGCATTGTAGATTACGTGCCTTGTTTTGATCGGTATTTTTTGCACTGGTATCAATAAAACGTCGTACTCTGGAAAAAGGGATATTTGGATCACATTGTTTGAAACTCACAGTGCATCTTCGATCATTTTATTATAAAAAATTGGATTGAAATTGTCTTTAAATCAATTTTATGTAAGAATTATTTCTTTCGTTTGAAAATAAAAATATCACAATTAAATATATTTTTTAATTCCGTTCGTTCTTGTTTAAGACAACACAAAGAATATTTAGTAAAATTATTGAAAAATTATATATTTAAACACACGTACTCTCAAAATGTGCGGGTATTAAGTAATGAAATATAATTATGGTAATTATAAAAAAATTAAACATGATTTAAATAGTCTTTCGTGATAGGCATCACGAGGTACTGCCCACTCTTCGCTTTCGGAAATTCAATTCAAAATCAATGATTGTTAGCTCGTCCAAGTTAATTCTCCGTGAAATTAGTAATTCCATATCATGTTTTCATTTTTACCGTAGTTTCCCTTCAGTGTAACTTATAATTGATACATACTCGCCTTTATCAGGAAGGTTGTTTCAAATAATATAAGAAGAAAAAGTATATTAGTAATATTTACCATATATTATCATATATTATTTTCGTGAAATTTTGGAAATTTACAAATTACGCATCAGAGTATTCATGTTCCTGAGTTCTGATTCTGCCATCTAGCGTAGATAGAGGTTAAATAAAATAGGATTTTTATGTTAGTGCCATCTATGGACATTTTCGGAACTATTTATTTTAGTAGTAGGTACGACTTCTTAAATTATTTCGTATAACTAGAAAGAAAACAGATACCTTTTATACGATATAAATACTTAATTATTGTCAATAAAAAGCAAAGCAAAATGAAATTGCTTCGAATCTGACAATGTAATAGAAACGCTAGCGCCACCTAGTATCGAATAGCAAGAATTCTGGCAAACAAAATGGTTGCTTTAGAATTGTTATTAACGGTGAAAGCCCAAAAATAAAATTCATTTCAAAGAGAATAAAGTCGATTACTATTTATTTATTACAGTAACAGTTTAAGTATCTATCGTAGTCCATATGTCACTAATCAGGCTCTGCCATCAGATTCGATAACTTTTGACATAGCTCAGCATGTTTGCTCGTCAGTATATTGTTTACAGCGCCTCAAGCGGTGTCCTGGATGAACTAAGGATGTTAGAAAAACATGCTCGGTTATGAAAAAGGTATTTTATACGAAGTCGTTTCAAATTAGTTCATTATTTCAATTGTTGGCGTATTTTAAGCCCAAGACTTGACCGATTAATATACCTAATAATATTTGGGATTAAATATATTGACCACCAAAAATAGTAATTGCACACCAAAATATTCTTACTAAAATATATCATAACGAGCACCTATACGCCTCAAATCACTGCATTCCGTCTCGGATTAGGTTAGATTATGTTAGGTTCCTTCTTAAACCCACCCAAAAATAGGAGCCCCGCCACGCGGGGCTCCGTGGACTTATTTTAATCTCTTTGCTGTGCAATTAATATTTTTGGTATTAAAATGCGGTTTTAATTTTGGTGATCATTTACTATTTTTGGCTGTTATATTTTACTATATCTGGTGATAAGTTAAACATAAGCCATACTATTTTATGCATCATCTTGCTGATAATATGATTTTTATTTATACTATCACATAGATACATAATATATAGGCTCACACCTATACCCTCGAAAGGGTAGACAATAATATATTACACCAGATCCAACATAGAAGATTAGATCCAGGATAAAAGATGGTAATCCTATTGCCGTGCCGCTTCTGAAAATTTCTTATAAGAAAAAGCTTACTACGTAACCTGGGCAGCTTACTACATCAACGCCTCAACCTAATGACTTTAATGTCCGAAAGCAACGGTGTATTAAAAATACAATTAAAAATACACGCAAAGCCACGTGTTAAAATTAGTTTATATCGATAAGCCAAGGAAATAAATATTACCGCTCCATTAACTGTACTCGTAATAAATCAAATCCGAATAACAGTTAACACATTATACATTCTTTTATAACTTCGGATAAATCAAATACAGAAAATTCTTTGTTTCAGAATGTCTACATCAATGTTTTGTGTATCGTTTAGCCACAGTCCATATAAAATTGATTAGATTGCACAAGCGGTTCAGTGGTTCAAGAAGTCACTTTACCACACTGTTTTTTTTTTTATACAACTAACTAACTAAGGTGGCAAACAAGCATACGGCCCACCTGATGGTAAGTGGTCACCGTAGCCTATGGACGCCTGCAACACCAGAGGCAACACTTGCGTGTTGCCAACCCTTTAGGAAAGGAAGTGGGAAGGAGAAGGAGCGGGAATGGGGGAAATGGAGTGATTGGGCCTCCGGCACTCTTACTCACCGGACGAAACACAACAGTAGGAATACTGGTATTTCACGTCGATATTCTGTGAGAGGGTAGTCCTTCCCCGGTCGAGCTGGCCCATTCATGCTGAAATCAGCGAGGCTCTACTACTCGAAAATTGTCTGGCTTTCGGTAAGCATTTACCGTGACCTAAGAAAACCTGCTATTGTACACATCTTTGTAGAACATAACTCTCAGAGTTATGTTCTCAAAGATTAAGCAATTTAGGTTTCATATTATTAATTTAAAACATAAATTGCTAGTAATGTTAAAAAAAAAGTTATTGTCTATGTAATGTTACGTCGGGGAAAGTGTAAACATAAATATAAATATTATAATAGTATAGTAATAGTATAAATAGTTTTAATAGTTGCAATAATTTAATTAGCTTAAAAATTAGTAAAGTTTAATAGTCATAGTAGTGTAACAGTTTTCAATTTTTTGTAATAAAGTGTCAAATAAACAACGCGATAAAATCTGTATATAGTAGTTTAATTTCAACATAAAAAAGTTATGGTTATACGCAGCGGTAGTCTAGTAAGTACCGTTAAACTGCCACGCAAAGGTCTCAAGTTTGATCCCAAAGCGCGCATCTCTAAATTTCGAAATTATATGCGTATAATAGTTATGGAAAACATCGGGAGGAAACCTACATATGTGGGAGTATTCCATATTGTTCTCGATGGCGTAGTGGTTAGTGTAACTGACTGCCACGCCTGAGGTCGCGGGTTCGATTCCCGCACAAGTCAAACATTTGTGTGCACGAACATGGACGTTTGTCTTGGTCTGGGTGTTTCTATGTATAATATGTATGTTTATTCATTGTCTAGTACCCATAGTACAAGCTCTGCTTAGTTTGGGCTAGATGGTGTTATGTGTATGTGGTAGAATATTATATACATATATATATATATATATATATATATATATATATATATATATATTATATTACGTGAAGTCTACCAACTGGCCAGCGTGATGGATTATGGCCTAATACTTCTTAGAATGAGAAGAGGCCCGTGCCCATCTCTGACTTTTCGAAGTTAAATGCGTATTAAATAGTTAAATGTCGCTTGCTTTAACGGTGAAGGAAAGCATCGTGAGGAAACCTGCATGTCTGAGAGTTCTACATAAAGTTCTTTAATCGGTGTGAAGTTTGCCAAGCCGCACTTGGCCAGCGTGGTGGACTATGGCCTAACCCTTCTCACACTGAGAAGAGGCCCGTGGCCAGCAGTGGGATAGCTTAATACAGGGCTGATATTATCTATACTAATATTATAAAGCTGAAGAGTTTGTTTGTTTGTTTGAACGCGCTAATCTTAGGAACTACGAGTTCGATTTGAAAAATTATTTTAGTGTTGGATAGCCTATTTATCGAGGAAGGCTATATAACATCACGCTACGACTCACGGGGGCGACGCAGTAATGATAAACGCTGGTGAAACCGCAGGAACATCTAGTAATTACATATAATAACTAGATGTGGCCGCGGTTTCACCCGCGGGAACAAGGGGAGTGCTCTGAAGAACTGTTTGATTTGGTACCAGAGGCCCCTTTCTATTACCTTACCACTCGACAACGAAGCAGGGTTCTTCCATATCACCTGGAAGCGTTCATATCCAAGACGGTACGCTTTCAGCGATCATTTCTCCCACGTACGTGCAAGCTCTGGAATGAACTGCCAGCTTCGGTGTTTCCCGAGCGCTATGATATGTCCTTCTTCAAACGAGGTTTAAAGAGAGTTCTTCTTTCACGGTAGGCAGCGGCTTTGCTGTGTCCTGATATTGCTGAAGTCCATGAGCAGCGGTTACCACTTTCCATCAGGTGGGCCACTATCTCGTCTGCCACCAGTGGCAGTAAAAATAAATTAAAAAACGTAGACGTGTAAGATTTTGCATAGTTCAAGTTTAATTTTGAAGAAGAGTTCAAAGATAAAATATATGAAAAAGATAAAGTATTAAGTTCTTATTTCAAACTTTGGGTGATCAAGATCATAAATATAAATGCTTTATAATTTACTAAGCTTTTGCACGCAGCTCCGCCCGCGTGGTACCTACATCAATAAAAAGTAGCCTATGTCCTTCCCCGGGTCTTAAACTATATCTGTACTAAATTTCATCTTAATCGGTTGAGTGGTTTAGCCGTGAAAAGGTAACAGACAGACAGACAGATAGACAGATAGACAGACAGAGTTACTTTCAAATTTATAATATTAGTAAGGATTTTATGGATTCTAAGTTATAAGCAGCGATAACCTTGTGAGAGAGCCTTGGACTGCCACGCAGAGGTCTCGAGTTCAATCCCAATGCACGCATCTCAGGCTTTTCGAATTTACTTGCGTATTAAATTGTGTTTTTTTATACTACTAAGGTGGCAAAGAAGCATACGGCCCACCTGATGGTAAGTGGTCACCGTAGCCTATGGACGCCTGCAACACCAGAGGCATCACCTGTGCATTGTTGACTCTTTAGGAAAGGAAGTAGGAAGGAGAACGAGCGGGTAAGGGGAGAGAGGGTGATTGGGCCTCCGGCACTCTCACTCACCGAACGAAACACAACAGTACGAATACTGTTATTTTACGTCGATATTCTGTGAGAGGGTAGTCCTTCCCCGGTCCAGCAGAAATCAGCGAGGCTCTACTACTCTTAGCTGTAACGGAAAAGGAAAATATCGTGAGAAAACCTGTCTGAAAGTTGTCCATGTTTTCGAAGATATGTTAAATCTGCCAACCCGCACTGGGCCAGCGTGGTAGCCTAACCCTTCTTACACTGAGAAGAGGTCCGTGCCCAGCACCGTATACAAGGCTGGTATTATTACCTACACACATATCTAATAGGAGATAGGTTCCCAAATCACGTCCTTAACTTAGTCCAGAAAAACCCAATAGCATTTTACTCGACCTAAGCATCGTACCCGTGACCACAATACAAAATTAGGTAACGAGACACTCAAAATATCTTCACGCCGTCATAAAAATAAAGGCACCAAACGCCATGGCCACCCCTGCAAGACATATCCATTCGCCAAAAACTTTTATAATAACATTATTAACCGCACAATAAATGTGGGGGGGTGAATGGGGGGAGTAAATAAGCTCTAAGGGGATGAATATATAATGAAATTTCGCCCCTCGACGTCCGTTAATCAAAAACTGGTGCAGAGGAGAAATACTGAAGAAAATGGAAATTTTCCATCCCTCCTTTTTCCTGTTAGACTGGCTCCCCCCTTAGGAGAGAGGTTGGACAATCTCCCTTCGAGGGGTGTAAAGGGTGGCGACGGCTTTTTGGCATATTTGATTCCTTTTCTATCTATTGGAAGATCTAGATAGATAAGAGTCTAGAGAGACTGCGCGGATGACGTACTGCGCCGAGTGTTGTGGGTTCGATCCCCACACAGGACAAAAATTGTGTGATGCGAAAATGGTTATACCGAGGCTGTCTGTTCTTTGTGTTCAGGAGATACTCATAGTGCGAAAGTTGTTTTTTTTTTAAGAAGTAGAAAAATACAAAAAGAATCCACTATACAAAGAATTTTCATATTACGTCTGGCCAAAAACCATAACTTATGAATGGTTGTATAATCTATATATTAATACGTGAAGCAAAAACTGTGTACCCCTTTTTACGAAAATTGCGCGGACGGAGGAGTATGAAATTTGGCATAGTTAAAGTTTATATGGAGAAGGAGGGGCGAATTCTAATATCTTTATAAAATATGCATTAGAAACATATTAAATTAATGAAAAATCACTACACGCACACAACCATGCATTTGACACACGCAGTCGAATCGCGTTCGTAGTATTTCGGCATTGTTCGTCTGACGTCGTACAATTTTTTGTAACTATGGTAACAAGTTTTCGTTATTACAATAAATAGTACCTTATTTATATGTAATAAAGAAAAAAAAGAAAACCTAGCAAGCTTAGGAGTTTTGGTCGAATTTTGACTACTAGGCGACCGCTAGTAGATAAGTAAATACAGGACACCATTACATTTTTAATGTCAATAACAAAATTATATGCAGAAATATCGCAATGTCATAAATAGGTAAAGACCTAATATATTGTAATTATCTCGATAGCCCCGTGGCATAAGTTTGTGGCCGATCCCGAGGTCTCAGGTTCAATTTCTGGATCGGGCAGTGTTTTAGAAATTTATTTTTATTATAATTTACGGTACATCTGAACCGAGTCTAGAATTTTTTTATTATATGACAGTAGGATCATCAAATTTACGTAAGGCGTAAAAATAAAGCTGTAGAAATATTAGTATTAAAACGCTTATATCTATCTACCCCATCAAAGACGGCGTTTATGATTACTGCGCCGCCCCGTGGATCGTAGCGTGATGTTATATAGCCTATAACCTTTCTCGATAAATAAGCTATCCAACAAAAAAAGAATTTTCAATTCAAACCAGTAGTTCCTGAGATTAGCGCGTTCAAACAAACAAACTCTTCAGCTTTATAATATTAGTATAGATAATAATATAAATTATATAATAATAGTCGGTATCGATAGCGTAGTGGTTAGTATAACCAACTGCCACCCCTGACGTCGCGGGTTCGATTCGCGCACAAGTCAAACATTTGTGTGTATGAACATGGATGTTTGTCTTGGTCTGGGTGTTTCTATGTATAATATGTATGTATTTACAAAAAAAAGGATATATGTATGTTTATCCATTGTCTAGTACCCATAGTACAAGCTCTGCTTAGTTTGGGCTAGGTGGTGTTGTGTGTATGTGATAGAATATTATTATTATAATGATTATTTTATGCCTTAACATTTAATCATGCTATTTTGCATACACGTTGTCAGGGGTACACAAAAGGAGAAAGGGTACTTTTTATCCAGAAAAATGTACTGCTCCCGAGCAAACGAAGCCACGGGCAAAAGCTAGTTCTAAATAATGTATACATCACCTTAAGAAGATGGTACAAATTGAATTGTATACTGTGATCAATAATCTTGTAATACCCAAAATGTAATAAGATCAAAAACACCTCCAATACTGCCTGATTTACTTTGATGTTACTTCCGGATAATATAGCTTTCTTTTAGTATAAGAATCAGTTCAATAATTCCAATGATTAATCTACAAATACGAACAAACAATAATCTCTATAATTAGTTAATCCTAACTCCCTAACTAATCCTAATCCTAATCCTATCCTATCCTATCCTAACATAATATTATAAAAGCGAAAATGAATTTGTTCGTTTGTTACCTTTTCACGCCTAAACCACTGAACCGAAAATCCTGAAATTTTGCATATACGTTGTCAGGTGTACAGAAACGGACATAGGCTACCTTTCATGCCGAAAAAAATTACTGTTCCCAAGGAAAACAATAGTAACGTTCCTATGATAATAGATGGCGCCACGTGTCTTTCCAATCATGATTGACTTATATTATTATACACTTCTCATCATAAAAATCGAAACACCTTGCAAGTTTATGTTTTGTAAGGATTATCAGGAAAATGTATATATTTAGGAATATATGTCAAATGTCGTTTAATAGTGAATAATATGAGGTTTTCAAATCATAATGTTAATGTTCTTGATTCAAATTAAATGTTCATAGGTTTCATATTTTGTTTAACAAGTCATTTTTACCCAGTATGGAGTATGAAGGAAATTAATAAAATAACACGTAAATGAAAAAAAAAGCTAAGAAACATTTATTAATAACTTGTATTCCCTCCCCGAGCTCTTATTACTGCTTCCATACGGTTCTTCATCGATCGGATGAGAGTCACGATCATATGTTGTGGCATTCCATTCCATTCCTCTTGGATTGCATTTTGCAGCTGGCTAAGTGTTTCTGGAGAAGGATCTCTTGCACGAATTCGTCTCTTTAATTCATCTCATAAATGTTCGATCAGATTCATGTCCGGGCTTTTTGCTGGCCATTCCATAATGGAGATACCTACTTCGGTAACATAATCTCGTACGACGCTCGCGGTGTGAGCCCTAGCATTGTCGTGCATGAATATGAAACCGTTGCCAATAAAATGTGCATAGGACATCACGTGAAGCTCAAGACACTGTTCGATGTACCGATGACTGTTTAGTGCAGGCAGACGTGGCCCAGACACAAAGACAAGCTCTGTTTTACCGTCGGCGCTGATTCCTCTCCAAACCGTCCACGAACCGCCACCATAGCTGACCTTTTCTTCAATGCAGCATTGTGCAAAGCGTTCTCCATCTCTTCTGTAGACCTTGTTCCTTCCGTCGTTACCATACAGCATAATTTTACACTCTTCAGAAAAGAGGACTTTGTTCCACTGGAGGTATGACCAATTTAGGTGCTCACGTGCAAAGTTAAGGCGCGCTCTTCGATGGTCTGCAGTTAATTTCGGCCCACTTGATGGCTTATGCGGTACCAGTCCACGTTCCTTCAACCTTCTTCTAATTGTAGAGTCACTTACAGCCACCCTTAGTACAACATGAGTCTGCTGCTGCAGTTGAAAAGCATTAAGGCGTCGATTTCGTAAAGAAGTTGTTACAATAAATCGATCATCTGGCTCAGAAGTGCCCCGATTCCTGCCAGATCCTGATCGGCGCGTGAAGAAACCAGTCTCCTGGTAGCGTTAGTAGACTCTATAAACAGACGACAGGCTTAGATGCAATCTTTCAGCCACAACACGCTGACTAAGTCCAGAATCCAGCAATGCCACCACTTGGGCGGCTTCTGCGGCCGAAGTATCCATATGTTATAGAAAAAAAACTTTTTCAGACGTCCCAAAGTCACAGTACACACGCAGTATACAGAACACAGAACAACAAGTTTTAAGATAAGCGCTAATTTTTAGTTTTCAAAGGTGAAATGTACTCCAACTCTAAACACACATTTGTCTCAAAACAGTGAATCATTTCATTTATAGGATAAGCAAATGAAATTCTAATTTTGAATTTAGAATTTTCGCTTATCACTGTAATGGCCAAACTGCCAGCTATACAATCATGTGATTTTTTTCATGGAATGAAAACTCTTTTGTGTTAAATTAGGACAGAAACCATAAAAACGGAAGTATTTCGATTTTTCTGATCAGAAGTGTATATTATTACAAGCAGAGTACAACCTGAATTGATTGTCAAATTCTAAATTAACGCGGGCGAAGCCGCAGGCAAAAGCTAGTTACAAATACACTATAAATATTTACTCCAAGAAGACCCATAACAGAAGCCGTCTCCACACTTAAGAGCCTCCCCCTTTTGCATCACCCGCCAGCCGAATGCAAATTTTATAACACAACGCCCGTTTTCTTATAGGCATTGTCGTAAACTCGCTCCATACTCACTTAGCTTCGGTCATTTGTTCAGATTCTTGAATATTTATACACTATCCTAGCATTTCATTGTTATTGTTTGCAATATGCCTAGGATAACTCCTAGGAAAACCACTACTGACCAGAAAATATTTCTGGATCTTACGATTCTTACGAAGGTTCGTAAGATCCGGAGTTTATTTTTCTATAAACTAGGGTTGGCTCGCTTTGCGTGCGTAAATGTAGGTTATGACAATTTTGTATCCCTAAGGAACTGTCGTTTTCTGAATGAAAGGTATCCTATGTCGTTTTCTGTATCCCTGACAACGTTTATGCGAAATTTCATGATGGTCGCGAAACAAACTCACATTCGCATTTATAATATTATTTAGAATGTAAATCTGTTTGTTTGTTTGTTACGCTTTCACGCCTCAACTACTCGACCGATCATCATGATATTTCGCATACACGTCAGGGGTACAGAAAAAGACATAGAGTACCTGTCTTTCAGAAAAGAAGTACTGTTTCTGGACGAAGCTGCGTGCAAAACCTAGTAATTATTAATTGTTGAACGATACAATACTGAATCGAATCGTCCGATAACCGGCTTCGATGGCGTAGTGGTTAGTGTAACCGACTGCCACGCCTGAGGTCGCGGGTTCGATTCCCGCACATGTCAAACATTTGTGTGCACGAACATCGATGTTTGTCTTGGTCTGAGTGTTTCTATGTATAATATGTAGGTATGTATTTACAAAAAACAAGTATATAGGTATGTTTATCCATTGTCTAGTACCCATAGTACAAGCTCTGCTTAGTTTGGGCTAGATGGTGTTGTGTGTATGTGGTAGAATATTATTATTATTGTTATTATATTATTATTTGTAGTCTATACATCTATACAAATAAATAAAATTGAAGTGTCTGTTTGTAATGTCAAGATAACAGCTTTTTATCTAATGCATATGAAAGTATATAAGGTACCTATACGAAAACATCTATTTTTAAAATTTTTGTCTGTCTGTCAGTCAGTCTGTTTGTTCCGGCTAATCTCCGAAACGGCTAAACCGATTTTGACGGGACTTTCACTGGCAGATAGTTGATGTTATAAGGAGTAACATAGGGTTCTTTGATTTTAGAAAAAAAAAATAGTGTTCCGCGGAGACAAACATTTTTTTGTTAAAATCTACGCGGACGAAGTCGCAGGTAACAGCTAGTTTTTATATATAAGCGTAGTTTTATGACTATATCCCCAAAGAAGTAGACAGCTATAGTTTAGGTCATAAGAAGGCGACAATATTGACCTCTATCAGACTATGTTACCAGACGACAATTGGACTGACCTCTATTATGTGGGCTTATAATCATAGATAATGAAATATAATAATAATGATAATTGCAAAGGAGTCGAACTCGTTACCTTAGTCTCTGTTTCCCGATTAGTATAATCTAAGTGTCTTCAAGTCGCGAGTGAACTGTGAGTACAATCTGGGTGTCTTCAAGTCGCGAGTGAACTGTAAGTACAATATGGGTGTCTTCAAGTCGCGAGTGAACTGTAAGTACAATCTAAGTGTCTTCAAGTCGCGAGTGAACTGTGAGTACAATCTGGGTGTCTTCAAGTCGCGAGTGAACTGTAAGTATAATATGGGTGTCTTCAAGTCGCGAGTCGACTGCATCGTCACTTTACAACAGGTGAGATAGCGGTCTCAAACGCAAGCCTATAAAGTAATTCAAAAAATCAATAACAATATAAGTATACATTTTTGTTATAAGTCTAAAATAGTATAATACTACAATAAATTATTTATCCTTAATCTGATACATGTTTTCTTATACTTTAATCGGCCGACATGTGCATTCTAATTTAATTTCAAGCTCTAGGTTTTATAAAGTGATTGACTGAACTAGGTTTAGACCTGTGTTTCAGGCATGTGCAATATGGGTGAAATAGACCTCTGTTTTAGGTGAAGTTGACCGTGACTGACACACTCTTTTATCCTGAAGAGATTTCAGGATAAAAGAGTGTAACTATGTATTAAAATTTGTATCAACGATCAACTTAATGTATTCCTAAGGTCCGGTTCTTGTATTCCAATACGACTTGTTTCTAAATATAGAAACGCTTAACGCTTGCTATTGGTTATTACTTCTGTTAAGTAAATAATAATAATAAGCCATATTTTAGAATCTATACGTAGCAATAGTCCTACGCCTGCTGCGGCTAGTGCCGCTGTAGGTGTTCCATCCACCTTTGATTAAAACTCTCGAAGAGCCTCTTCATGTTGGACCCATGTCTCCGTGTAAGCCTCCCAAAGGGCTGCGTATTTTCCTAACGTATTAGGAATATACCCGTGAAAGAGAAACAAATAATAATAATATTCTATCACATACACACAACACCATCTAGCCCAAACTACGCAGAGCTTGTACTATGGGTACTAGACAATGGATAAACATACATAATATATATATTTTTTTGTAAATACATACATATTATACATAGAAACACTCAGACCAAGACAAACATCCATGTTCATGCACACAAGTGTTTGACTTGTACGGGAATCGAACCCGCGACCTCAGGTGTGGCCGCCGGTTACACTAACCACTACGCCATCGAGGCCGACATCTATCTTTTCTTTTCATAGCTTTCTCTTCGTGCCATCTTTCCATCTTTATACCTTTTCCTTACGTTGGTCTAGAGTTATAGATGCCACTGCCGATCGTTGAGGTCTTCAGTTAAATTTCAAGGTCAGGTAAAAGGCTTACTATGAAGAAAGCCTTTTACCTGACCTTCCAGAAAGTATAGACTTTCAATAGCAGCATAGCTGGAAGATTGGGTTAAGTCAAAAAAGTTAGGATTATCAATAATAAAACTTCACTTAATTAATATCAAATATTTTATTAAAATATAAAATATACAACCAGATATAAATTTTATAGAAATATAATGATAAAAGACGAAGGTGATTAAAATAAACAATTATTAAACTTTTTAATATTTTGGTTTTATTTTTCTCTTTAGTTTATACTTCTTGTAAAAAACATTTTTAATAGATACATATCCCGACGTTTCAGACATTTTTGAACAGGGTCATCCCGAGACATTTAAAGCTTAATATAAAGTAATGTACTTAAAACAAACCAACTGCCCCTTTCGCGAAATAAAAGTTTGATTCCCGAGTCAGCAAATGTGTTAATGGGTTTTTCCGCAAGGAAATTCTCAGCAGCATCATGAAGTCAGGAAATGTGCTCCTTAGCCGACAAAAGGCTCGCTATATATAATACCTATATATCTATATGGTTGCAATTTATTTATTATGTTACATCACAATTATGTACTATCCATATTTGCAAAATAAATATCTATATCTTTATCGAATAACAATACATTCTGAAGAAAGACCAAGTTATTCAAATAAAAAGAAAACAAATAATAAAATCTACTTTTTAAAATATAGGGCAAGTATGCCATAAATACATCTTTCCAATTTCAAATAAGAAACAAAATAGATTCGATTTTCAAAATCAACATAAGCCGTCACGATAGAACACAACTCAAATTTAAAGTTACGTTCCGTATTTGTTCGTAACACGAATCGAATACGAATTTAAATTTCGAAATAATGAGTTGAACGTTCCAAAATTGAAATAGGCCGTTGTTTAAAAATAGCTGTTAAATAAACTTTGAATGTATAATGGATGCCATTTATTTTAACGAATTCTTTGAATTACATATTATGATTTGTGTAAATTATAACTTGATTTCAGGAGTTACAGATAAAACAATAGTTATTTCAGGACTAATAAAATTAACTAGCGGTCGCCTAGTGCTCGATATTCGACCAAAGTGTGCCTGTAAGATATTGCTGACATATTGATATATGTAACCATAGTTACGCGCTTCGGCTGCGTGTGTCAAATGCATGGTCGTGTGCGTGTAGTGTTTTATCATTAATTTAATGTATGTCTAATGCATATTTTAAAAAAATATAAGCATTCGTCACTTCTTCTCTGTATAAACTATAAGTGTGCGAAATTTCATACTCCTCCGTCCGCCCAATTTTCGTAAAAAGGGATCCAAAGTTTTCGCTTCACGTATTAATATATAGATACTAATAAGATATGTACATAAGGTCTGATTCCTGGGTCGGGTAAAGTTGGGATTCTTCTGTCAATTTACTCTCAATAGCAGCTTGAAGTCTAGTACTAGGCTCGGTAGACGCCTCCATTTCTTTTCGTAGTAGACTCGCCCGCATTACGTAGGGTCTAAAACCATACCTGGCGAAAGGAGACCGTCCATATTCGGCTGGCACGTGGACAATCATTTTATAAACAAACTAAAATATTAAAAGTTTTGTTTTAATATATAAAAAATATTGGTCACCATCCAGTAGTATGAAATTGACTTATTTTATTTATATATTATATCAAAATAATACACACAGCCTGAAAGCAATAAGACAGTATTACTGCAACTGCATAGTCGGCCGAAGGACTGTTGGTTGCTGTGCTCACGTAATGTCTGTAATATGGTACCTAAGCTGGGCAAGATATGAAAATGTCACTCCACCAGCCCAGTTTTTAGAAAATATTTTAATAATTTATGAAGGTGATGGTAACACATGAAAATCAATATTTAATTTAAACAATTTGTTTTATTTTATTATTAATGAACTTGATACTAAACTCCAAAGAATAATGTTATCTACTTAGTTTAGGCTACTCAAAATTAATATTGTTATTACAATATAAAATTGTTCAGGCCAGGCCAGGGTCCCATACAAGGTGGTCGGTCTCCTTTGGGTGTATTACGCCTCTGCTACTAACCATTCTTAGCCATTTGGCTTATACATTAATATTAAGCACAATACCTCTGCCTAGCTTTTCCAAGAAAACATGACTATGTATGTAGATATCTTTTCTGATATTATTATTTTTAAATACAACTCCCTCACTTAAAATCATCCCTATATCGCGGTGGACTTTACAAACATTCAAACAACGGACACAACGACACCCAGACACGTAACAACCATTGTTGGATCACACATCTTTTTATCCCAGTGGAGATCAACCCACAACAACGACTCAGTAACAATAGCCAAGCGATCACTTAACCCATTCAATGCGGCGGACGCCGATCGGCGTCTTATTTTTTCATACTCAGATTCGGAGGACGCCGGTCGGCGTCATGTATAGTTGTTTTATATTTTACCCAAATTTAAAGATATTATATTAATAAAACAACAAATGTGTTTGGAATTTACTAATGAAATACCTGATATGAGTAGTTTTTAGATATTTTGTTTTTTTTTTATTTTATCAAGTGCGGCTGACGCCGATCGGCGTTTACGTTAAATATGAGCCGATTCTGGCTAGTGAAAGCAAAATTTGTTGCCGCATTGAATGGGTTAAAACGATTACGCCATCATCCGTGCAATCAACTATCTACTTATAATCATGACTTTCTACGAACTCAACATACTGATTTCAAAGCAAAATTTCATATCTATCACTATTATATTCAGATGTCTTCAGAAAAAGATGGTCCCGTACACATAAAATATTACAATGCGATTTCTGTAAGTACATTTTTGCGTAAGTAACATTGGTACCTGCCTCTCCACCCAGATAAGTGTAATAAAAGTTTTGCTAATGTGGAAACTTGGTAATGTTATCGGTATACGTGATCTCGCGGCTTTTCGGCTAAGCTCGGCAATTTTCGGGCGTGTTCGGCAACTAACGTTTTTCGAATTTGAAATTGGAATTGGCAAAAACTGAAATTGTCTGCAGATCGTTCTAGATACGGTATGCTGCAGTTTACTATGGATTTTCGAATTGAGAATGCAATTTTAGCGGTTCTGATTTTATCATAATTTGAATGTACCCACAAATTCTTAAGAATGTTGTGCAAAAGTGACTTTACATAATCTAAACTTAGGGTTCAAGGTTATATTTATCCAAATCGGAGGAGTTGTTAAACGGTATTTATAATATTTGTATGTGTGAGAGAGCATTATTTATAGCACATAGTTAACTGCACTTATACATAGACTCGTGCAAGGGGTGGGCAGAGGTTGCAAGTGATTCGCGCGGCCCCGCCGATTGCGGTTTTGTCGAGGAACACCGTGGTAGGTGTAGTCGGTATTCCGGGAGGTCTAATATCATAATTTCAACATCTTTCTTTACCACGGTGAGTCCGACATAACCCCTCCGCCCGCCCCCGCGGAGAGGTATGCGTCAATGCATTCCCTCACGGAAAAAAAGGGCTTGGCAGAGGTGTTTTAAACCTATATCTCGCCACCTACAAGTTTAGGTCTCACATAATAAGGGCATTGATTAGGCATTAGACGTAGGGTCATACATTGCCATATTCCCCGTTGTTATTGATAACCTAATCCAGCCTAAATTAACCAAACATTTCAACTGGAGATACCATGTTATTAACTATCTATTTAACCTGAATTACGTAACTGGGAAGAGCAAAATTAAGCAAGATTGACCACAAAAATTGGAAAATCTTGAAATACTGCACCAAAGACAGCAACTTTGAGTGATGAATAAGATTTTATATAACTACCCAATTTCGGTTCGAGAATGATTCGAGAACATATCGTACGGTGTCGGTTAAAGCAACCGCGTTGGATTCTTTCAGACATTATTCTGCGGAGTTATAATCGACTTTCACGATATCCAGTATTCTATCCGTACCTATTGTAGGTACAGACGCATATTTCACTAAAGTATTTCTTATGGAGCTTTTTCTCGTGCGGTTTTAAAAGTAGTTCTTTGTGTTTGATGTTTATTTATGCGAGTTCGTGGTGCGAGGTAAGCAATGTTGCTCAGGTCGATTATTGTAAAAATTTTGTGTTGAAATTAAACAAACTTTATATGGATTTTATCGCGTTGTTATTTTTTTTATAAAACACTATTTAGACAGCTACCATCTTAGTCTCCCCTTGATCATGGCTGCTGAAAAGCAACCGAAACGTCAAGGAAAGTGTAAAATGAAATCTAAATAGTTGTATAATTTAAATAGCTTAAATTGAAGTAAACAGTAACTAGTAAAAGTATTTAACAATAGTCGTTTAAAGTTTCAAAATTATGTAAAAATGGAGATTTATAAGAAAAAAAAAACAACGCGATAAAATCCATATAAAGTTTGTTTAATTTTAATATATATCATTCGCGTAAACATAAGACAATCCTTACTGTAATATTATAAATTCGAAAGTAACTCTCGTCTATCTGTCTGTCTGTTACCTTTTCACGGCTAAACCACTCAACCGATTTGGATGAAATTTTGTACAGATATAGTTCAAAACCTTGGGAAGGACATAGGCTACTTTTTATTGATGTAAGTACCATGCGGGCGGAGCCGCGCGCAAAGGCTAGTATTATATAAATTTTCTGTTTATTTTAGTCGGTAGTGATAATCTATACTAATTTAATAAGGCTAAAGTATTTATTTGTTTGAATGCGCTGATCACTGAAACTATCAGTCTTAACGGAGAAAGGCATGACAGTATGAGCCACGTAATCATAAAGGTAGGTGAAAATACGGAGACAGCTTGTTTTAATACATATAATTAACTAGATTTTGCGCGCGGCTCCGCCCGCGTGATACCTACATCAATAGAAAGTAGCCTTTGTCCTTACCCAGGTTTTAAACTATATCTGTACCAAATTTCATCTAAATCGGTTGAGTGGTTTAGCCGTGAAAAGGTAACAGACAGATAGACAGACAGAGTTACTTTCGAAATTATAATATTAAGTAAGGATTAGTAAATTAGTAATATTAGTAAATTAGTAATTAGTGATATTAGTAATTAGTAAATTAGTATTAGTGTATTAGTATAATTAGAAAGAGAAAGAAAAAAAAGAAAACATACTTTATTTCTAAAAACACGAAAGCTTTCGCTATATCATGTAAATATGTAAATTTTTAAGAGAACATATCACATTAGTATATTAGTATTAGTATATATTAGTATAATTAGTATATTAGTATAGTAAGGATTGTTTCATACTAATTTTATAAATTGAAATAAATCATTGAACTTTAAAAAGCCGTTTACACGTAGGTTTCCCCACGATGTTTTCCTTCATCGTTAAAGCGAGTTAGAACAGCTAGCTATGTATTACATACATCACATTGAAAAGTCAGATATTCGTGACTTGGGATCATACTGGAGACCATTGCAAGGTAATCCAGCGGTCTTCTCATTACTTATCGTGGATATCTTTATGTATATCTTCATCTTCCTAGCCTTTATTATTCCCAAGTCACTTGGGGTCGGCTTTCTAGTCTAACCGGATTTGACTGGATATCAGTTTTTACATGGAGCGACTGCCATCTGACCTTCGCAACCCGAAGGCTAACGATACCCTGAGGCTAGACCAGTGTCAGGATATTAGAGGGCACTGACTTCCCAATAACGACTGCCATAGATGTTCATGGCAGCCGGGACCGACGGCTTAACGTGCTCTCCGAGGCACGGAGCAGGCGATAATTGTCAATCAATACGCACATAATTTCGAAAAGTGATATAACTTCCGAAAGTCAGAGGTGCGCGACGTGGGTTCGAACCCGGGACCTCTGCACTGCAGTCTGTTGGTATAACAGTAACTAATAATGCCGTGATAAGGGGAAAAAGACGTGCGTAACATTATTTTCAATATGGATTTTTTACGTATTTAGCATCAATAAATGGGCTTTTGCCAGTATTTTCATATACTAGCAGATACGTCTTTTTTCTTAGACAAAATATCTGCAGAGATTTTTTTTAAATTTCGAAATAGCTTCTTTGTTTGTTTGCCTTTATCCCATCCCTATCAATCACAGCTAATGTATACAACAAGTTTTCAAACAATAGCCGATTCTTTACGTTCGCTTCTTGGGCGCAGTATTTTCATTAAGTTTTCCCTTAGCGATTTGATACCTTCACATCGACAAAGCTCGTAGATTAAACTCCCGAACGAAAGCTTACATTTGCATAGAAATTAAAATTTACCTGGACGGTACCGCACTACTGGACGAAAGTGGAATTCCTTTGCCCAACTATGGCGTAGAATTTCAAAGCGCGTCGAATTCGAATTTGGTATTCAGTATAAAATGGCGGCAATTAACGGTTTTTATGGCGGCGGATTTGTTTTTGGAGGGAATCCATTTTGTAGAATGTTGCTAGAGTGGAAATTTTAATTGAAACTGTCTACTTTTAAATGTCTTCCATCTTGTTTTTATCATTTCAGAAAGTTAGGAGCTATATATATAGAACACAAAAGGATACGGAAAAACATAAAAATAAAGCAAAAGCATATAACTAATAATAGGTAAATATGAAGATATTTTTTTCTGGTTCCTGCAGACTAAGAAGATTTTAATTACAAATTATTATTTAATATATTGAATTCTTTACAAAATATTGTCGATGAGTATGACAATGAGGTATTGTCCAATATAGAAGTGTAATTTAAAGTTGATATGTGAAAATGCCCGGCGTAACGACATTAATTCCTGAAAAACGTAACCGCGAAATTTGCGAAATCTAATTACCTCGGCTGCTATTATTAGAACGCGTTTCACGCGAACAAAACTCGCGAGGCGTTTACACCTAAAACGTATAAATATTACTCGAAGAAAATTATATCAGAAGTTCTACTGAGGTATTCACGAAAAGATATTTGGTAGAATTAAAACAACACTTCGCCGAGAAAAGTGGTTCCCCCTGCGCCTGCCGCCCCCCGAAGGGAGGGCGCGCCCCTCGGTACCCAATCCCAAGATGGCTTCTTTTAAATGGGGTGGACGGTCGGCCCCTTCAAGAATAAAAGTGTGCCGTACCTTTCATAGATAGATATTCAAGGTGGGGGAATAAGAAGCGAGCGCTGTTGTCGGCGTTCGATTACGTTTAAAATTGCTTGTTGAAATTCGAACAATGTTTATGTCTTTGTTTTATTTTTTTACATCTAGTCCAAATCGTTGCCTTTTCAAATTCAATATTCTATATTTAAATAGTATATTCAAAAATGGCGGCAGCTCTTTTTTAAATTTTAATGCTATTGTAGCTAAGGGAAGCGTTAGAATAAGTTAAATTAAGAACTTTTCATCCATTATAGTTTTAAATGAACACCGTTAAGGAACTTTCCTTAAAGTTTGAAATAATCAAAACTTTAATTGATACGTGAATAGTACTCGAGTTCACATGTGATGCGATGACAAGCTAAATTGGATTTTAGGGTTCATGTGTAAGGTTTATATTGGTTTGTTGGTTGAATGAGGGTCTTTAACCTTTACATACGCTACTAGGTCAATGTATGACGTGTATGTTTTGATTTTAAAGGCCTTCTCTGTATTTAGGTCAGGACGCCGGGATAAAAACATTGGAGTAAATTGTGCAAACGGTTGAACATCTTTTTTATTAATTAGTTGTGTATCAATGGAATTATTTATAAATAGGAATATTGTACTTCTGAAAGGGTAGTTAGTTTCAGTAGTATATTATCTAAGTCAGAGATTTGGTGACGGCTTTTAAATTCTGACACTAATTTAACCATTACTTTCATCACTAAATTCACACTTGTGTTTTACCTGCTGTATTTAATTTCATATAATAATCAGTAAGCCTATAATTGCCGTCTACCAGACATGTCTCTAGGTGCCGTGTAGCTGTATTTCAGAAAAACTCAATAACCACGTGGCGGAGCATGGAATTCTTCATTTCTTCTTTTTAAAAAATACAAGTCCCGCACTATGAATAATTTATGTGTCGCACGGGACTTTACAAACATTCAAACAACGGACACAAAGAACAAAAACAAAAAGACTTGGAACAAACATTTGTGGATCAAACAAATTTTTGTCCCGTGTGAGATTTGAACCAACAGCACTTGGCGCAATGGCAGCGGAAAGGTGACCACGTAAACCACTTCGTCATCGGTGCAGTCAAAATTAAAGCTAACACCTCTAAGTAAACTGTGGTAGTAACCGCTAATCCAACCAGTAAGACAGGCTAACAGAAGCAAACAGAAGTCCACCACACTGACAATGTGACAAACATTTTCACTTTGTAGCCAAAGATATGGACACGCGTTTCATACCGAGATCCGGAGAAGTTAACACCGTACCTTCTGTTAAAAAAGAGTTTAGTAGCTTTAATTTTTCCTTTTAAAATTCTCTATAGCAGAACGAAGCCTAGAAAACCTAGTACTCCTAGTAGGCTTGACCGTACTATATTTGACCTAACTCATAGCTACTGATACTGATACACCCCTGCTGATTCCTTTAATTATATACAGGAGTCAGTCTACGTAAACACAAAGTAATTGTTGTATGAATTATTTTAGTCACAACAGGCCTCCACGTAATACCTACCTACGTCATCATATCCATAAGAAATCTATTGTGTTGTGTCTATATTAAGACTTCCATTTGAGGGTTCCCGTTGGGTAATGCGTTTTATTTCTATACATTTGATAGATTTAGTCTATTTACGGTGTAACACTGATTACGATCCTGACATATATTTTGCTTCATTCACTATCTTCATAATATTTATAACGATCGTCGACTTAGGGTATTTTTAAGCTGGCTATTTTCTGAAATGATTTCGAATGGCCTTGGTCTTCTCCGTCTGACTGTTACATTATTATTTATGAATTTAAACATCTTAATAAAAACAAATTTCAAAGTAACACTATTTGAATCTCATTTTCTTATATACTATAATAACAAGACTAATAGTATATAAAATATATAGGCCAATATCAAGAAAAAATGTAGAAATAAATAAAAAATGTAAAAAATAAAGAAATTATGAAGGAATGTATGCCTAGGTTTTCCCTATATATCTAATATCTTTATATTCTGGATGAAGACCCGATAAATAATAACTTAAATCGACAAGCGAGTACGAAAAATGTAAGGAAAGAAAATGAAGCAAGTAAGATGTGCCAAGATCTTAACAAGTTTAGTGCAAATCCGTAATCTCTGCTTACACCTAAAAACAGACTAATATATATTCAAATACATTGATAAACAAGTCTGTTTCTCGTAAGAGTATGGAAACTTAAGGCTTCTACAAACCTGACCTTGCTTCATTCATTCTTGTCAGCTTATACATTCGAGTATGTGAATTCTAATATATTCAGCTTTTCTAGAAGCGTAGAAGATATATCCAGATTTATAAATATAATAACCCAATTTCATACTATAATTTAGAAGAAGACTATAAAGTATCAAGAAAATATAAATGATCTACCTCAACCATACCTTTCTGTACCCGACAGGGGTAATTAAGTTCTAATAATTTTCTAACCAAGCAGAAGATAGCAAATAAACTACTAATCATTATGATACACAACAAATAATATACTATAAACATAAATTATAAAAAACGTCATGAATAGTGATTAATGCATTTTTTTCTTAAACAATGATTTCGAAAGCATAATTAATCGCACGGGTGGCACCCGCCTTAATTGAATCTCTTACCCCCGTCCCCCCAAAGTCCCCCAGGAAAAACAGCCCTTTCTTATTTTTCCACTCTTTCCCCCCAGCAAGACGATAAATCCTTGAGAGAGACAGTAGGGAGATAACTTGCTGACGTAACACTGCCTATTCAAAACCGATATTTAACGTAAAATAGCCATTAAACCATTGAGATAAGGATTGTTTTTGTGGATCTAGTGCTTGGGTACTGGCAAATTGAGGTTGGCTGTTTGCAACAAGAAAAAGCCTCTGCGAGTCGTCATTGGAATTCCGCGGGCGAGTTTACGCTTCCATTTTCAAACTGTATGTTTTGGATTTAGAATCGATATCTATGGTTCTGTGATTTACGAATAACTTTTTTATAAGTTGCCAGATTTGTATTTAGACGATGTAATGTTGCACGGCATAAAAAAATAGAATATTCCTAGCTTTTAAATATTATGTAATAATATTAAAAATAAATTAGTTTTGTTTCTTTTATAATGGTTTAATTTGGTTATTTCATTTATTTAGCTACTGCTTAGATTTAGCACCGATGATTAGAAGAGAATGCTGAATCTCCCCGAGATAAAATCAATTAAAGTAGTTTATTTTAAAGTGTAATATTTACGTAGACGTAGAAGATAATTTACTTTTGTTATATACGTATATAATTTTATATTTATTGTTAGCAAAAATATACATAACCTCACGGCTGTATCTCGGATGGTAGGCAGAGACTATTACTACCTAATATATGTACATAATGCTTATAATGAAATAGCAATTGATAACGCATAAAAATTAACACACTAGGTTTACTTATGTTTTCCCATTAAAAGTGTAACTATAATATTCTGATGACATTCTCAGTGTCGTTAATTTATATCTTATCTACTAAACTGTCCTTTAGACACTTTAGACCCGAAATGTCAAAAGCATTAACATTCAATTGGATCATTTTAATTATTTCACCAAAATGTATAAGTGATTTTTTATTATCGACATACTTATTTCAATAATAATCCCTTTTCTGAAATAAATTACCAAGCTTGACTAGGTACAAAAGTAATAATAAAACAATTTTACGTAATTTCACCCCTCGAAATAAGAAGGGTAAGTATATTTTTTAGGGAACGCCAACACACCCTATTAAGGGTCCGTCGCCAGCCAAGAAAGAGCTCTCAAGTCTGAAGCTTTTACAAAATTTATTCGGAGTTTTCAAGAGCTGAGGGAGGGGTGTGGGGTCAAGGTACGTTGGTGGTCGTAAGGGGGTTTTGTGGGGTGGTTACGGTAAAAGAAGAAGGAATAAATGAGGACAACCCCTGTTTTAAATTGCTAAGATGTGAGGGCGACTAACTGCCAGTTGTTCTTTCATTTTGTTTTGAGAATTTTAAAGTATATTAGATTTTATTTATGTATTAAGAGAGCAATATTATATTTTGTAAAAGTATATTATATGTATGTACATATACATGGCTGGGTATTTGTATAGAATCTGATCAATCTCTTATGTAATTATTGATCAAATTCTATTTCTTGAATACCCAGACAGACGTAACCTTTATCTTGTTGTCTATAAAATGACAAACGATGGGTTATGTGAAATCCAATATTTACTCTTCTTCTCCCTAGCCTTTATTATTCCCAAGTCACTTGGGGTCGGCTTTTCTGGTCTAACCGGATTTGACTGAATATCAGTTTTTACACGGAGCGGCTGCCACCTGACCTCCGCAACTCGAAGGCTAACGATACCCTAAGGCTAGACCAGTGTCAGGATATTAGAGGGCACTGACTGCCCAATAACGACTGCCATAGATATTCATGACAGCCGGGACCGACGGCTTAACGTGCTCTCCGAGGCAAGGAGTAGGCGATAATTGTCAATAAATACGCACATAATTTCGAAAAGCCATATAACTTCCGAAAGTTAGAGGTGCGCGACGTGGGTTTGAACCCGAGACCCTCTGCATTGCAGTCTGTTGGTCTCCCCACTGAGCTGTCGCTGCTGTGAAATCCAATATTTACTACTTAAGACAAATGCAGATTGTTGTCAATAATAACTATCATTATCTACTAATATAAAAACTGTCTGGTATACTAATTTTCTCACAATGATTGTAACAACAACAAAATGGTTCTTCTTGCAGTCCATTGGTGGAGTTAGGTCCCAATATGCGATTTTCTTTATGTACTAAAGATTCGTCCCATGGGTTTAAATAATGTCTGTTTATTTCTTCTATGTATATACCTACTTCTATCAATGAATCAGCCTGTCTTATTCTTATACCGGACATATGCCACCCCGAACCTGTGCCAGTTTTTATATAGTACTATTTTCACATTATGTTTTCCTTCCTATAGTCTTTTATTGGGGCAAAAGCCTCTTCTTCGGACTTCTAAACCACTTTGTTCGAAGATATCCTCTGTCAGTCCCTTTTGAAATCACATTATCTACAATACATATCCTTTCTATTATAATCCTTACTTTAATATTATAAATTCGAAAGTAACTCTGTCTGTCTACCTGTCTGTCTGTTACCTTTTCACGGCTAAACCACTCAACCGATTTACATGAAATTTGGTACAGATATAGTTTAAAACATGGGGAAGGACATAGGCTACTATTTATTGATGTAGGTACCACGCGGACGGAGCCGCGCGCAAAAGCTAGTTACTAATAAAAGTTCTTAAACTACAATTTGAGTCTCATTTGCGTCTCCTGTTTGCTTGTTTTACGATCCAATTCAATCAGAAAAATGTACAAATTACCGACTTATGTTTTAATATTGATTTACATCATTAGGATTGGTAGTCATAATAACTGCTAGTATGACGAAAGTTACAACAATTTTACTATAATAGTAGTTCAATTTCAAAGTATATAATGTTACCGCGGGATAATTGTTTTTGTACACATACTAAAAAGTAAAATAAATAGTATAACAATGACTACATATTGTACAACAAAGTCCTCGCCGCGTCTATTCGCGATAAACTCGAAAAATACTGAACGGATTTTCATGCGGTTTTCACCAATAGACAGGGTAATTTATGAGGAAGATTTTGTACTACCCATGCTCAGGTCGCTAGTTAAAATAATTTACATTAGCAAGAGGTGTTGTTAGAAATATAATTTTTAACTCTACTTAATTTAATAAGGGATTAAATATAATGACCACCAAAATTGCTAATTGCGCAGCAAAATATGCTTACCTATACGCCTCAAATCACTGCATTCCATCTCAGAAGGGTTAGGTTATGTTAGGTTCCTCTTTAAACCCACCCAAAAACTACGAGCCCCGCTTCGCGGGGCTTCGTCGACTTATTTCGATCTCTTTAAATATATTTTGCTGTGCAATTTGGTGATCATTTACTATTTTTGACTGTTATATTTTACCATATCTGGTGATAAGTTAAACATAGGCCATGTAATAATGAGCGCATTAATCTGTTAAGTTTCAGAATACTATAATTATAAATCTATTGTGTCTAGCCGCCGAGGTACCGACGACTCAATATAGTAGGTATAGTAAATTATCGCTCGCTTTAACGGCAGTATTCCGCTTTCGGTACCAATTTTTTCGGCACCTATGGTTTCGGCACCTAAGCTATTCCACTTTTTATTTCCAAAACCATAGGTGCCGAAAAAATTGGTGCCGAAAGGGGAATACTCCCTTTAACGGTGAAGGAAAACATCGTGAAGAAACCTGTCTAAGAGTTCTCCATAACGTTCATGCAGTCAGTCAACGCGCACCGGGCTAACCTGGTGGATTATAGCCTAGCCCGTCTCACATACAATGATGATATTCAGGTTGACAACTATTTAATGTTCGATTGAGTAATGTGTGAATATTTAATTTATTTTCTGTTACTCTACTGCTCTAATCTTACCGGCCTTCTCCTCGAAGGGTCCGATATACAGTGTGACTGGTTAAACATTGTACATACTTAAGGACATGAAATAAAATCTGGCTAACCTGCAAACAAAACCTTTATGAAAATTTGTATGAAATATCCATAAAATGTGGACACTGCGCACAGAGCTGTCGAGGCTATTTATTAAAAATAAAATAAAAGAAAAATAAATACCAGAAAATAAAATACGCTGAGAAGAGGCCTTGCCCAGCAGTAGCCAAATTATATACTGGGCTGATAATCAATACTAATATTATATAGCTGAAGAGTGTTTCTTTGTTTGAACGCGCTAATCTCAGGAACTACTGGTTCGAATTGAAAAATTATTTTAGTGTTGGATAGCCCGTTTATCGAGGAAGGCTATAGGCTATATAACATCACGCTACGACCCACGAGGGCGGCGCAGTAACGATAAACGCGGGTGAAACCGCGGGCATATCTAGTATTATAATAATTATAATGAATGTCACATTCATTATAATTATTATGTGTGTTTGTTGTTCTTTAATTATACAACAGAGCATCATAAATACGTTCTTATTGCATTAGAGATATTATCACGGTAATGTTTTTTGAAGTGAAAACTTATTTAGCGGCGTTGTGCACTTTTTTGTAATGGGTAAAAAATATTAAACTCGCGTCAGGACACGTGACCTGACCGAAAATTCGTAAGACGGAGGGAGAATTGTCAAACTCGCGTCAGGACACGTGACCTGATAGAAAATTCGTAAGACGGAGGGAGAATTGTCAAACTCGCGTCAGGACACGTGACCTGATAGAAAATTCGTAAGACGGAGGGAGAATTGTCATGTTTGTGTACGATGGCGCAATAAATGAATATTGTATTTTACCACATAAATGATAGTACTTTTATACTGATAATTAAAACAATTCGTGCAAAATTATTCCCTAACCATTCCAAAATATCAAAAATGCACAACGTTAATATTCAAGTTTTTACTTTTGCCGGCACTCCCGGAGTGCAACCAGTTTTTTATATCCTTTTAAATTTATGATGACGGCTAGATAGTTATTTATATTTAAAATACTCATTGTAGCGATTTGTTACGGAGCCACACTGTTAATCTTAGTTTTGTGGGTAAAAACACTTCACCCTAATAGTTTAAAATGGTTTATTATTAGAATATGTAAATTGTAAGTACAAAAATCGTATAATAAGTAAGAAAATCGTGCACTTATCTATACAAATAAATAAAATTGAAGTGTCTGTTTGTAATGTCAAAATAACAGCTTTTTATCTAATGCATATGAAAGTATCTAAGGTACCTATACGAAGACATCTATTTTTAAAATTTTTGTCTGTCTGTCTGTCTGTTCGTTCTGACTAATTTCCGAAACGGCTGAACCGATTTTGACGGGACTATAGGCTACTTTGATTTTAGAAAAAAATAGGGTTCCGCGGAAACAAACACTTTTTAGTTAAAATCTACGCGGACGAAGTCGCGGGTAACAGCTAGTCAGATAATAAGTACAGATGCAGGAAACTATTCTTATTAAACTAAATTATTATAATTAATGGATCCATCAATAGATGTGAATTAAAAAGTACGTTGTTAATCTTAAAATCTCAGTGTTTTTCAATGTTTATGCAATCCCAAAAAATAGCTAGTGCCCATTTCCTATATTCTTACTAATGTTATAAATTCGAAAGTAACTCTGTTTGTCTATCTGTCTGTCTGTCTGTTACCTTTTTACGGCTTAACCACTCAACTGATTTGGATGAAATTTTGTACAGATATAGTTTAAAACCTGGGGAAGGATATAGGCTACTTTTTATTGATATAGGTAAGGTACCACGTGGGCGGAGCCGCGCGCCAAAGCTAGTATTTAATAAACGAGTCGTGAGTCGAGATCTGCGGACAGTTAAATTTGCATTTTTTTTCTTAAATATGTTTCGAAACTAACTGTTCGTAGGTAAACAACCCGTTTCTAGAATCTGCTTCTAATGAATTGAATTGTGTTATCTGCGATACTGATAGCTAATTTTTAAATTGCCTATATACTAGCTATGTATCTTATCTTATCTTATGTGGGGGCCAGTCAGTGCAGACCGGCGACACTTCGACCCAGTTGGATCTTTTGTGTCGACACTCTCCCAATAACGACTGCCATAGATGTTCATGGCAGCCGGGACCAACGGCTTAACGTGCTTTCTGAGGCATGGAGCAGGCGATAATTGTCAATCAATACGCACATAATTTCGAAAAGTCATATAACTTCCGAAAGTCAGAGGTGCGCGACGTGGGTTCGAACCCGAGACTCTCTGCATTGCAGTCTGCAGTTGGTCTCCCCACTGAGCTATCGCTGCTCTTACTAGCTATGTAAGAAATAGATAAAGCTTTCTTTTTATTAATATATTAATAAAGATAAATAATAATAAGTAATTTGAAAATTCTCTTATCGATACTTTTATGAAAAGGTAACCATTTTTCATCCAAGACAGATGAAAATGGTTTCGTTTTTAACTCACTAACAAAAATCTACAGTCCCTAACTGCTTTTCAAAGAGTACCCTTAGCTCCCCTCGGTACACAACATTATGTACAAGAAAGGGGTGTAAAAATGCACTCAAACATTACATTAAAATATATAATTAAGAGGGTGAGCGCACCCTTAGGGAAATTCGTTCCTTCTTTTGACATTTTAAAGACCCCTTTTCTTAGCTTAAACCAAAGATTTATATTCAATGGAAAATACTATTTCAGTTTTAGCTACAATTAATAAAGAATCAAGAAATTTAATCAATCACAAATCGGCAAAAGCGTACGTGTCTCTAATTGAAGGTTAAGCAAATATTTGTAATTAATAATTCGATTTTAGTTTAATTAAGAAACTAAAATGAGTGGACAATGTTACATGTATTTTTAATTTGTTTTGAATTGATTATATATTTCATTAAACCCGCCTCATATAGTTAGCAGACGTATCATTGTTCTTATTGAAGTTGTTGGTCTATTCTGTTCGCTTTAGATCGATGTCATCGCAGTTAAGACCCCAAGCATGCTTAAAACGAATAACCCTTATAATTACTACTTTGCAGAAGTTTTATTGCAATTTTAAAGTTAATTACCTTACTGATTATATACCTAAGTATGAAGAAATCCTTATAAGTAAAGAAGCAGAAATTAATAATACTGAATGGACATCTCAATCTATTATTCAAATTCAATAAGGACGAAAACAAATAAAAGGCCGAATCGAGAAAAGGAGAAACAAAAACGTTTGTCTTTCAAAATTGGCCGAATTATTCGCGTCGCCACCGAAGAGGGACGTGTCAGAAAAAACCGTTTAAAACCGTAAAAAATAAGGAAAAAGCGGAGAGGAGAGTATTATCCCTGTTAATTCCCTGGCTAATTTAATTCACGCCTAATTCTATTTGCCGAGCAAAACGGGGAGGCGATAATTGTAGGACACTTTTTTGTGATGAAGGAAAAACCCGGTTTTTGTTCCAAATGACGTTTTTAACCTTTTTACCGCGTGGGAAAACGTTGTTCTGTACGTGTTGGACATGATCGTTTTAAATGGCACATTTTACATGTTTTATAATGTCACGGCAAGTTTATTACATTTGTGATTGTTTATTTAAACTAGACCGTAAGAAATTTGTACTTGACTTGGTAAACGTAACGGTTAAGGCATTGTGTGGAATAATAATAAATGTTATTATAAATAAAAATATTTTCTTTTGCAACCCATTTACTAAGATTATTATTAACTGCCTGTAAGAAAATTTAATACAGTACTTAAATCTATAAAATATTAGACTTAAATTTTAATATAATATCTGCAACGCTTACTATAATATTATTTTATTAACTTATTAAACTCGCTAATCTATATATTTTGACGTTCATAAGTGTTACTTTGTGACCTAAATGAATAAATTATTTTTGACTTTTGACTTCGACTTTATCTTAAAACCTCAAACTAAAATTTCATCAAGATAATTTGCTCTAACTTTCTAATCATTTAGATAACTTACAGATTTTATTAAATAAAAAGGAATCTTAAACTTAATTAATTTTACACTTTCACATTTTGATGAACGTAATTACACAATCAATCTCTACTGACTTTATAAACTATTGACGACAGACTTCACAAAAACTTTCACCATATCCGATCACTGTCACCACCGTTAGTTAACACCGCAAAATACAAACTGACCATCGATTAACTGGACACGGCGAAAAATAACAATAATAATTCATAAAATACCCCTTTATTCACCTAACCGGTTTGGACAAAACACAAAACTGACCGGTGTCCCCCAAGGGTCAATTCTAGGCCCATTGTCTATTTTTGTAAAGGTAAAAATCTGGTTTGCTGACCCTTCCTTTAAGTTTTTAGTGTTTCAAAGTTTTATGCAGCTGTTTCGTTCACCGGTTTTAATGACAAATAGTATTGTATTTGCATATTCAGGAATTCCAGGTATTATTATGGAATTTCTTGCTTCTAATATTTTCATATTTATTAGTTCGAGTTTGGAGCTTTTGGGATTCTTGAATTAATGACACACATTGTCTTTAACTGCAATCTTTATATATATAATTCTACTGTATATGTGTAGGTCACTGAACTCCTCTTAAACGGCTGGTCCAATATTGATGAATTTTTTTGTGTGTTTAAGTGGATTCGAGAATGGTTTAGATTTGGTTTTTTTTTTCGTCTGTACAGGACACCGTCTGTCGGGACAGCTAGTAATCTTACAAAATATAGGTGCAAACAAATATTTATTGACTCTTTTATAAGTCATTGTCTTGTTACCGTAAGGAAGAAATAGTTCTGCTTCTTACATCTATACTAATATTATAAAGCTGATGAGTTTATTTGTTTGAACGCGCTAATCTCAGGAACTACTGGTTCGAATTGAAAAATTATTTTAGTGTTGGATAGCCTATTTATCGAGGAAGGCTATAGGCCAGATAACATCACGCTACGACCCACGGGGGCGGCGCAGTAACCATAAATGCGAGTGAAACCGTGGGCATATCTAGTTTATAATAATGTGTCATTTAGAAAGTCTAGACCATACTAGTACCTTAAATCACGGTCTTTTAAACCAAGTATTCTCTATGGTTGTAGTCCAGTTAGGGAGTCGAAGAAAAGAGTTATGTGCCATAAACCTTTAATACTGTATCCTGGTGATTAAAATTACTACAACAACAAAAGTAGAAATTATAGCAAATACACTTGACTCATCTTAAAGGCGTAAGCAGAAATGTATTATTATACCCACGTTCCAATAGATGAGTTTTAGCTTGGAATAAAAGGAGCTAATTCGGAGAAATCTTTAGTATAAAATTTACAACAGCACTTTTCTCTACTCGGTGATCAAAGCCTAACAATTATCCGCACACATATTATGTACTAAAATATGTCAGTTGGGAATGCGACTACCTCGCATAGGCTCAATTCGCGAGTCGAGCAAGGCGTTATGGGCTTTTGTGAATCATGAAAATCTCAGTAGCGATAGACAGCAATAAGCTCAACCCTATTACATGGGACCTAAACATTAGCAGGCGAATTGCGGGTGTAATACATAATATGCTTAAATTTTGATGATGACTCTGGTGTTGCAAGCGTACATAGGCTATGGTGACCACTTACCATCAGGTGGGCCGTATGCTTGTTTGCCACTTTAGTAGTACAAAAAAATATATATATATTTTCTTGAGGATATAGACATTAAACTAAATACCTACCAAAAAGGTAATGAATGTCTAGGATAGGCAGCCAGTGTATTTATACTAATATGAATACAATAATGCAACAGCCTATCATTTTTAGAAGGATTTTCTCTCACTATATTACCCGTGTGGGCATCAAACTAACAACACCTGACTGGTAGCATACTACGTCTTAAACTATAGCTACAGTCAATTGTGGGAAATCTATGACCATTGTGGCAACCCCACAGCCTATTCGATAGTCTATTTATAAAAGTAGGCAATATTGAATGCGCAGTGCCGATAGATAGTGACACAATTTATATGAACCGCTCTACACAGTAAGTTATGCCCTTGCGTATTTACAAAATGGCGCAGAGCCGGATTTGTGAATACCAAATTTGTTTGTGGGTCAAAATATTTTGCAATCTAAACCAGTTCTGTTTTTAATTAATTGGTTGTCTTTGACTACAATTTCATCTGCTAAGCGAGGATGTGATCGATGCTTGACTTCATATAATCTGGTCTATTCACTTGTGACTTGAAGACCAGTTAGTCTTTTATAATACTTTACTAATTAGTCAAAAGACTAGACAACAGATAGAGAAGAAGATACAGTCCTTAGCGATACGCAGTATAATAGTGAAAACAAAACTCTTCGGTTATTTCAATAGTGAGGGCAACGTACAAATAAACTAATTTTTTTATTGCTTTTTCCCGTGGTGAAATGCTCTTTATTCTACATACTCTACATGAGGTGACGAGGATTATATCGGACTCTCTCGGAGAAATTTGAGCCTACCGACTTAACAACCACGGTGTGCCTCTTTAGTGCTGTTGGTATGGGCGAATCGTTAGAACTGTGACTTCATCAGTGACCCACCCAGTAAGGTCCAATTCAGACTGCATAGCACCTGGAGGCGACTTTCCACAAATATTATAAAATCATGCAAGAGCCGTTGAACGCCTAATACGCCAGCCTCTCCTATATATGTATAATATCGGGCTTGTATTAAACTGTCCTTCTGCTGGGCACGAGCCTCTTCTCAGTGTGAGAAAGGTTAAACCATAGTCCACCGCGCTGACGCAGTGCGGGTTGGCAGACATCACATTATAGATAACTCTAAGACATGCAAGTTTCCTCACGATGTTTTTCTTCATCGTTAAAGCGAGCGCTAATTAACTAATTAATACGCATATAACTTCGAAAAGTCAGAGATGCGTGCCTTGGGATCAGATCGAATACCACTGTGTGGCAGTCGCAAGTTCTCTTACTAGGCTATCGCTGCTTATTATAGCCTCCTATATAATTATTCTTTTAAAGTCTTTGCGGGGTCCAAGACTGCCTAACATTCGCCGGGACTTGAAGAGATCCACTACTGTACGTTGATAAAATACCGCGTGCGAACCGTCATAAATTAGTTGCTAGTTGCTATATAAAAATATGGCATATTTCCTTTTTTAATATGTAGGTAGGTATTGTTTTTGCTCCGGCCCTGTTTACTTCGCTTCACGGTACGGCGCCAGCGACCATCACGCAAATGCTCTATAAAATTTCAATCAACCTAAAGATGCCGGTTTTTCATCGATTGTCCCGTTACCAAGCTATTTTATTTACCGATACGACATTCGTTTGTATTCTTTATTTCATACGCCATTTTCATTTTAAGTGAACAGGCGACAATATGTTTTAAATGGAACTTGTAAGCTACGAAGGTTTTTGTAGGTAGTAGATCCTCGCTGGTTTCAGCATGAATGGGCCGGATCGACCGGGGTAGAACTACCCTTTCACAGAAAACCGGCGTAAAGTACCCGTACTGTTGCGTTTCGTATCGGTGAGTGAGAGAGCCGGAGGCCCAGTTACCCCGATCTTTTTCCTATCCTTTCCTTTGTCCTTTCCCTCCTCCATTCCTTGGCAACGCACTTGTAACTCCTTTTGGGTTGCGGGTGTCCATGGGCGGCGGTAATCGCCTACCATCAGACGATCCCTCTGCTTGTTTGCCCCTATGCCATAAAAAAAACGATGGCTATATAAGCTAACTAATTATGCTTACCTACATAGTGTCACGCAGTCTCACGCCTAAATTCCCTAAGGGATAGGCAGAGGTGTTATATTGCTACTGCTACATTTGCTTGTCATGAGAACTCTACGCCTTAAATTATTTTAGTTTTAATATTCAAGAATTGCCAGTCCAGATTTATTAAATTAGTAAAATTGACGTGTCTAAATTATACTATAAATTATGTTAGGGAAATAAAATATTTAAGTTCGACATTTTGCTGGCTGTTTTTTTTAGGTCTCACGTAGTAGGAGGCGAGCTAACTTCCGTCTACCGGGCACAGTTCTAGACTCCTTGCTCCTACTGAAAATTTACTGTAACAACAAGAAGACTGTACTTCTAGAATGAAGTATATTATCGTCTGGCGGACATCTACCAAACTCCGTGCTTCTGCTGAGAATTTCAGTTACAGAAAAATGGTTACCAAATAAAAAAGGTCCTCCAGATAGAATTTCGATTATGGTGGCCAATCTTAACACAAACTGGCCAACTGCGCAGGCGATGCACAAGCATGTGCTCAAACACAAGTTCACTCTCTATTCCCTAACTCTCAAAATCCTGGAGAGACGCAGACACATCAGGCGCAGGACCAACGGTAAACGTATTTTCCGCGGTACGGTGGAAAACCGCCAGCATTCTAACTCAGGGCTACTATTATAAATTTCTTGACAGAAAATCTCAATAACTTTCTACTGGCCTTCTTTCTTACAGGTATCTCCTAGTTTCTTGGAGGTATTTTCCCATAGACTCAACCTTTTGCCTGAACCTAGCCACTAGGAATTCTATGACGCCTATTAGAGGGTTTTAGTTTTCTTTTTCTTTTTTATTTCTGTTTTATAATATTTTAGGTAGAAATTAGTTTTAAAGAATTGTGTTTATATGTACACAGTCAATAATTTAAATAAATATGCCTTGTATTAATAAAAAATAAAAAACCAACTAACATGTAAATTAAGTAAATTTAACAATCTCACTAACCCCTTTGACGATCATAAGTGTTACTTTGTGAAATAAACAAATAAATGATTTTAGACTTTGAGTTTGACAACACGACTGGGGAGAGATCAGACGCAGGACCTTACATGCTTTCCGAGGCAGTCGGTGACTAGCACCTCTAACTTCCTAACATCGTAAAGCTCTCGGGAACTTCTTGATAAACACAATAACACAATAACATTTTGTTGGCCCGGCTTAGGATTCGAAACCTTATTCGCAGCAGTCTCCTCTACTACCGGTACTCAGTCAAATATCAAAACGTAATCGTATCGTATAAAAGTCTTTTCGCAAACGCGGGCACGATATGACTTAGATTACGCTGTTAGCCTTCATTTTACGTCGCCATTTTATTTAGTTTTCTATTGCCGATCGCTTGGTACCGATATTTTTATGCCATGGTACTTGGCTGGTACCTTGAGGTTTGCCGTAAAATTGTAACGTTATTGCAGATGTAAAGTCTGTAGAGCATAGAGTTATGAATATATTTTCTTGTACCTGTAAATTAATAAATGTTTTTTAAGACACCAAGGTTTTTATTAATTTATGCCTCATCTACCTGGTCGTGACGTTTCTGCGTAAATAGAAACACCCATGATTAAATTATGTTCGGGTACTTTGAAATAACTGCACTGGAACATTGAGACAACTACCATCTTAGTCTCCCCTTGGCTGCTGAAAAGCAACCGAAATGTCGGTGAAAGTGTAAACATAAATATAAATAGTATAATAATAGTATAAATAGTTTTAATAGTTTCAATAATTTAATTAGCTTAAAAATTAGTAAAGTTTAATAGTAATAGTAGTGTAACAGTTTCTAAATTATGTAATAAAGTGTCAAATAAACAACGCGATAAAATCTGTATATAGTAGTTTAATTTCAATGAATAAAATTCGTGTGAACAGAAGACAATAATATTAGATTGTTCGTTTTTAAAAAGACAACTTCCACACTAAAAGTGTTTCCTTTATCCCGGGGGACTTGACAAACACTAAATAAAACACCCAGGCTAGCAATAACTATCCGGGGATCACGCAAATTTGTGTCCCGTGTCCGGTGGGGGTCGAACCCACACCTACCGGGACAGTGGCATTTGCGAGGTGTCTTCTTAAACAACTACGGCATCGGTGCAACATATTTTTTTTTATACGACTAAGTTGGCAAACATACGGCTCACCTGATGGTAAGTGGTCACCGTAGCCTATGGACGCCTGCAACACCAGAGGCATCACCTGCGCGTTGCCGACCCTTTAGGAATAAAAGAAAGTGGGAAGGAGAAGGAACGGGAAGGGGGAAGAGGGTGATTGGGCCTCCGGCACTCTCACTCACCGGACGAAACACAACAGTAGAAATACTGCTATTTCACGTCGATATTCGGTGAGAGGGTAGTCCTTCCCCGGTCGAGCCGGCCCATTCATGCTGAAATCAGCTAGACTCTACTTTTTTTAATGCAATGTAAGTAAAGTAATAAATGGTTTACTTTTGTATTTTTTTTAAGTCATGTCGTGGTCAAAGTCTTATGCATGTCTCAATGCTTTAGGCTGCTACGGTGCGCAGCGGTAGTGACTACGATGGCTGTGCATAAGGTCTTGATTTGAATTCCCGGGTCGGGCCAACAAAATCTTATTGTATATTTGAAGATATTTTTGAGAGCAGTCCGAAGTTAGGAGGTTGGCGGTGTAACACACCCCGAACATCAGAAGGTATCTAAAATTGATAGTCCTGCACCTGATTTCTTTGCGGTTATTACGGATTTATCGTTACTGCGCCGCCCCCATGGGTCGTAGCGTGATGTTATATAGCCTATAGCCTTCCTCGATAAATAGGCTATCCAACACTAAAATATTTTTTTAATTGAAGCAGTAGTTCCTGAGATTAGCGCGTTCAAACAAACAAACAAACTCTTCACCTTTATAATATTAGTATAGATTTAATCGAATATTATATTGACAATTAAATCGATTATTATATCGATTAAATAATATTATTTTACAATGATTGAAGGCACAGATAGCTCAGTGGTCAAAATAATTACCTCACCCCTAGCACGCCAACTACTGTACCTACGTTCGATTCCCATACAGAATAAAGAAATCTGTGTCTAAGTAATCTTGTGACCGTTGTTTAAATATAATTGTCGGTCTCTATGGCGTAGTGGTTAGTGTAACCGACTACCACGCCTGAGGTCGCGGGTTCGATACCCGCACAAGTCAAGCATTTGTGTGCATGAACATGGATATTTGTCTTAGTCTGGGTGTTTCTTAGTATAATATAAAAAAGTAGGTATATACGTATGTTTATCCATTGTCTAGTACCCATAGTACAAGCTCTGCTTAGTTTGGGCTAGATGGTGTTGTGTGTATGTGGTAGAATATTATTATTATAATATTTGTATCTACAACATTTGTTGACTAGTGTAACCACAAAAAGGTACCACTTACATATTAAACTGACAGTAATACTAATAACCCTTCTTAAACTATCCATAAAACCCAAAAAAAAATCTTAACCCTTCAATCGCTACCTCATTGCTCGCACATCTGTTTAACAAAACAAAAATTTAAAACATAACCATCAAATATCAACTTTTTCTGTGTCAATAAAGTAACCAACCCTTCCAATAACAAATCAATAGATAAGCCGTGACTAAAGATGTTTTTTAACCCTGCAACGGCGGCATATGGTCATTTCGACCGCATTGTTTTCTTTAGTGAACGTGACTGTTAAATATGGTCGGTCCTTTAGACCGTTGTCCATGCGTCCTGTCTTTTGTTGTGTTTTTATGTTATTTGTTGATAATCAATAGTTTGTATTGTATGGTCGAGGACCACAGCGGGGTCACCGTAAATTTTTATTACTACTTTAATGTAATACAAGCTTCCGTTTGCGGCTATGCTTGTAAAATACTCAAGAGAATGTGAAGGTAAAGTCTAGTGCAAAAAAATTTTAAGGCATCGGTTTTGTAGCTTTACAAATTTTAGCTTTTATTATTATGTATACCGTAAATTATATACAGGTTGTCCCAGATGTGAATCAAATTGTAACGGGAGATTTCTTAAGTAAGGACCTTTCAAATGGGCTAAATAAAAAAATAAAATATAATTAAAAAAAAATCGTTTGTAGTTTGACGAATCAATCCTTCACAAATAATAATAGTAAAAATTAGCCATAAACGAAGCCCCTGTGGTTAAAAGTCTGAAAAAAGTCGTACTTTTTAAAAACTTAGATTTTTTATTTTAACCAAAGGTTATATAAAAATAATAGTAAAGAGGACATTGGTAATTACAGACCTATAGCCCTGGTGCCAGTATTCTCAAAAATATTTGAAAAATATATTTATGAGGCTCTTTATAATTATTTAGAAAAGCAAGCAATTCTAGTACAAGAGCAAAAGGGATTTAGGCGTAATAAGTCTACAACTATGGCAATTTACGATTTCTTAAAAGTCGTGATGTCTAATGTAGATAATCGTATACCCATATGCGCAATATTCATGGATATGACCCAAGCGTTTGACTATGTGGACCATGAAATATTGTTGACCAAGCTTGAGAGGTACGGCATAAGAGGTAACATTCTTAAACTCTTCGAATCATATCTCAAAAACCGCTCGCAGTATACAAAACTGGATAAAGTTGATGTAAACACTAAAAAGGAAGTTTCTTACGTGTCCAAACATCGCCAAACAATGTTCGGTGTCCCACAAGGAAGTATCCTGGGGCCACTTCTATTCCTCTTGTATATTAATGACCTCCCAAAAGCCACATATAACCCAATAACGCTATTTGCAGATGATAGCACAGTTACAATAAAATGTAGTAACACTGATACTTACGAACAAGAAATAAAAAACACTTTAGATGATGTCATTAAATGGTTAGATGCAAATAATTTACGAATTAATATTGGCAAAACTACCCTAATGACTTTCAGTCAACGTACGGCTCAGACTAATTTAAATATTTGTCATGGTAATCAATCAATACGTGAGACTCAAACTACAAACTTCCTTGGGCTAATAATCGACAATAAACTTACATGGAAACCACATATTGATGCACTTTGCAAAAAAGTCAGTAAGTCTGTTTACGCACTACATGAGCTGGCTCAAATAACAAATGTAAGTTCTGTTGTTACTGCATACCATGGTCTGGTCGTTTCGTTACTAAGGTACGGTATAATTTTCTGGGGAAATTCAACAAATAAAGATATTATCTTTAAAATGCAGAAGAGATGTATTAGAGCTATGTTTGCCTTAAAAACGACGGATAGCTGTCGCCCGTATTTTATAGAACATAAACTTTTAACTCTACCCTGCTTATATATATTCGAAGTAGCTGTATTTGTCAAATGTAATCCAACTCTGTTTATGTTAGCGTCAGATTTTTACAACAGACGTCAAAGAGATGTGTATCGGCTTTGTATACCTAAAACTAAAACTGCTCTGATGCATAAGAGTATATTTCATATGGCATCTCTTATTTACAACAAACTGCCTAAAACAATTAAAGAATCTGAGTCTAATTTGTTCAAGAAAAAATTAAATGAATATTTAATAAATAAATGCTATTATACGGTTACTAATTATATAAATGACAAATTATACAATGACATTTAAACAAATTTATATTATTATTATTATACAATTTTAATTTAATTTACAATTTATTCTTTTGCTTTGGTTATAATAGCCGGACATCTATTAATTATTCATCCATTAATTGCTATTTTTATTCTACAATTGACTATATTTTAATTATATGACATTGTATTTAATTTTTCTGAATTTTGATATAAAATGACTTATTTTTCGACTTTACATAATTAATTTATTATACTTTTATCAATGTTTGCATGCCACTACTATGGTCCAAATACTTGCACCTTTAATGCCATCATTTGTAACACCATTTGTCACAGTATTTCTGCAAATAAATATGATTTTGATTTTGATTTTGATTTTGATATATTTAAAAAATTTTTTAGCTCATTTGAAAGTTCCTTACCTAAGGAATCTCCCGTTACAATTTGATTTACATCTTCTGGGACAGCGTGTATAACCGTGAATTGTCTAGCTGACAAGTAGTGTAAGCTTGTGCTGATAATTAATCAAGATCATGAGATATTGGGTTTGATTTTCGGATAAGCAAAAGGTAAATTAATAATAATAATATTAATATTTATTTATTCAGACAGAGTCCATAATGTTAGTAACAATTTTTCTTACGCTATGTTAGTACCTACATATATTTAAAACAGATCAAGAAACTACCTACTTAACCAAGACTCGAATGAACCCCTTCATTATGTCGGAGTCATACTTTTCTTAAATGATATATAGGATGCCATTAGTACTACTCCTCACTCGTGTAAGTAAGGAAGCCACCCGTTTGCAGACCATAGCATGGAATGGTTGATGGCTCGACTCTCGTTGCTGCAAACCTTGTCGAGGCGCTATAAAAGCGAAAGCGACTGAAATTACGTGGAGTTACATATGGATGCCCTATTACTTAATAATGGTTGAAGAAAAGTAAGTGTTCTATACAAATGCCTAATACTTTGGGTATACACCGGCGTAATGCCATGTTTTCTTATTTTAGTAAAAATGTTAACAATTGTTAATATTTATCGAATCTGGGACCATATTACCAGCCTCAAATGTATGCCACGGGTCCATAAGGTAATTCTATATATAAATAATAATAATAATAATATCAGCCCTGTATTAAACTGTCCCACTGCTGAGCACGGGTCTCTTCTCAGTGTAAGAAGGGTTAGGCCATAGTCCACCACGCTGGCCCAGTGCGGGTTGGCAGACTACTCATGAGAACATTATGGAGAACTCTCAGACATGCAGGTTTCCTCACGATGTTTTCCTTCACCGTTAAAGCAAGCGACAATTAACTATTTAACACGCATATAACTTCGAAAAGTCAGAGATGCGCGCCTTGGGTTCGATCTCGAGACCTTTGCGTGGCAGTCCAACGGTTTTCTACTATATATACTTAATATTATAATTATACATTTTCACTTCTATACTTTTTTCACAAAAAGCAATTCTAGAACTAGAGTACGTAATCTTTGCCACGGAATACTTTGCAAATATACAATTAACAATTGCCTGAATTAACCAAAAAATACAGACAAATACATCCAACCTCGCAAGAACAGTATTTAGATCATACAAGCGATTGTCCTGTGTGGAATTCGAACTCATAAAACTCAGCGCGGTGGCAAACAAGCCGACCACTTATCTGCTGCGCTATCCATCTAGCATAACATCCGAACCAATATTATAAATGCGAATGTAAGTTTGTTTGTAACGCTTTCACGCCTTATCTTCTCTTATGAGGGGGCCGGTCAGTACTCACAGAGTACGGCATGCAGATAAAAATTTAGAATTATTGTAGTATTTATTGTTACCTTATATTATAACACTAAACATAGTACCTACACGGATATATGCATATTTGTAGCTATTAAATAAAACTGTTGTTGTTAGCTCATACCAAATGTTTATCGAGCGCTATTCCCGCCGACAAACTGTCACACAGTTTGGTGGGTATATTTATCTTGTGTAATGTATTATATTCAATAAATGTTTTAATTATTATTATTATTATTAGTGCAGACCGGCGACACTTCGACCCAGTGGGATCTTTTGTGTCAACACTATCCCAATAACGACTGCCATAGATGTTCATGGCAACCGGGACCGACGGCTTAACGTGCTCTCCGAGGCACGAAGCAGGCGATAATTATCAATCAATACGCACATAATTTCGTATAACTTCTGAACGTCAGAGGTGCGCGACGTGGGTTCGAACCCGAAACCCTCTGAATTACAGTCTGTTGGTCTCCCCACTGAGCTATCGCTGCTCACGCCTCTACTATTTAACCGATTATCATGCAATGTCACATAGGTACACGTTGTCAGAGGTACAGAAAAGGACATAGGGTATCTGTTATCCAGAAAAAGGGACTGTTTCAGAGGAATAGGACTTTGTTGACAAAATTTTGATTAACGAGAGTGAAGCCAGAAATGTAGTGCATAATAATATTTAATATTTTAATAAGGGATTAAATATAATGGCCACCAAAAATAGTAATTGCGCAGCAAAATAAGCTCACTAAAATACACAACGAGCACCCATACGCCTCAAATCACTGCATTCCGTCTCGGAAGGGTTAGGTTATGTTAGGTTCCTTCTTAAACCCACCCAAAAATAGGTCCGTCGACTATTTTGATCTCTTTAAATATATTTTGCTGTGCAATTTGGTGATCATTTACTATTTTTGAATTTTATATATTTTACTATATCTGGTGATAAGATAAACGTAATCCTTTTAATAAACTAATTAAAACAGCAGATATAAAACGCACTTACAACATTAAAAAATCTTAATAAAAATAACAATTTATTTGAAACCATATTGCACCGTCCACCCTAACAATATGCAATCCCCGGACATTCAAAACCGGTTTAAAGACACAAGGTTCGAATCCGGTTTGACCAGCGAACTGACCCCTTCTTACGGGGCCTATTGTACCCTTCTTGGTGCTTTGTGTCCGGTGAGGTGCAAAAGGTCAGGCAGATGTAACCGTGTTGCATATTGTTCCAGTCACGTATGACTAAATAGATTTTAATCGGTGACCACGAGCAGGCGAAGGGTTAAGCAGTTAAATATTTTTATTGTTGAATTTTGTAAGTTGATGCGTTCTTTGGTTCAGTTGTACAAGTTTGCGCTACAGTTTATTGTTGATTGAAACAACCCGGGTTCGAGGACCGTGTTAGGTACGGTGATACTAAGCTTTTTAAAAGAAAAGACTTTAAAAGCATCAAGTTCTTCCTAAGCTAATGTCCACATACCGTCTGTGTAGCAGTGCAGGGCGCCAGCTGAAAACCAACGCTGTGTCTTTGACGCCCAGCACATGCTGAGCTTGACCTTTTCAGCAATGCATGCTATGTTACCTTGTAATGAAAACTTGCCTGAAATTCAGGCCAAGCCTTATTACCCTCACCGCTTCACCGATATTCGTAACCAAGTGTGCATACGCTGAATAAATAATGGCTTATGTTTAACTTATCACCAGATATAGTAAAATATAACAGTCAAAAATAGTAAATGATCACCAAATTGCACAGCAAAATATATTTAAAGAGATCAAAATAAGTCGACGGAGCCCCGCTTCGCAGGGTTCCTATTTTTGCGTGGGTTTAAGAAGGAACTTAACATAACCTAACCCTTCCGAGACGGAATGCAGTGATTTGAGGCGTATAGGTGCTCGTTATGATATATTTTAGCTAGCATATTTTGCTGCGCAATTACTATTTTTGGTGGTCATTGTATTTAATCCCATAAATAAGTTTTCTTTCTTTCTAAATTAGTTATTAAATTAACTAATAGGTTAAGTTAAAAAGATTAGTTTAAAAGTTTGTGTATCACACTCACTATTCACCAGCTATAGCTAGGTCCTACGAAATAAGAAGCCTATAGCCGTCTACAAAATACGATTTTAGGCTAGAAATACTCAGTAACAGTAGTTATAGAGTATTTCTTAACCTTTTAACCGCTTACGTCGGATTAATCCGACAAATATTTCCGTGTTCATTTCGCCAGCGTCTTATATTTCCGACCAGATACCATAGCTCATTTAATCTGCTTTTTTATTTAATTACGGTGTTTTCTATCAAAAAAATGTTTATATTGTGTAAATGGATAATTAAGTAATCACTTACAATTTAATACACTTTAGTCTCATAATTAGAAGTCCTAAAATAAGTATTTATTTTTGTAAGTATTTATTTTCGATTTACTGTGTCGGGCGCTGGGGTCACGACAACTGTTATGAAGTGGGGCGGTTAAAAGGTTAACAGACTTTACCCGACTCGAAAATTGAACCCACACTCGAGACCACACAGTCGCACAAAACTTCGAAAATGTTTAATTCCGTGAGGCATCAAACTGGTGACCTCTACATTGCAGTCCCTATTGAGCTATCGTTGCTATTATTATTAATAATAATAGTGTACATAGATTTTTATACAATAATCCATTAGGGTACGACAGAAGCCGGTTTGACCAGAAAGTGACCCCTTCTTGCGAAAGTCTATTGTCCACAAAGTCCGGCAGATGTCCATCCTTCATCGTAGGGTTAGTGTTAAGAATAGCGAGTTTTGTCTATTAATAATATCAGCCCTGTATTAAGCTGTCCCACTGCTGGGTACGAGCCTCTTCTCAGCGTGAGAAGTCTTAGGCCATAGTCCACCACGCTGACCTAGTGCGGGTTGGCAGACTTCACATATCTTCGAGAACATTATGGAGAACTCTCGGATATGCACGCTTCCTCACGTAGATAACCTTCACCGTTGAAGCGAGCGATAGTTAACTATTATTACTACTTACATTACACTAGGCTATCGCTGCGTGTCCAAATAATACTTGAAATCTATACTAATATTATAAAGCTGAAGAGTTTGTTTGGTTGTTTGTTTGAACGCGCTAATCTCAGAAACTACTCGTTCGATTTGAAAAATTCTTTTTGTGTTGCATAGCCTATTTACCGAGGAAGGCTATATAACATCGCGCTACGACCCACGAGGGCGTCGCAGTAATGATAAACGCGGGTGAAACCGCGAGAACATCCAGTTATTTTATATAGGTAATTTATTTGAATTTAAAGCATACGATCCGCCGCCGCGCCGGCCGACACCGGCCGGCAATAGGTACGAATCGTTTCATTCGCGCTAGGAATTCCCAAAGGCAATTTGTTGATGTTTTGCCGAAAAAGAAACACTGTCATAAGGTCATAACAATGCACGAGACAAAGATATTTTACCCTAAAACTAAGCGTTTTTAAGATATCTCTTGCTTTAGAGATTGCAGTTTTGTATTACAAATGAAGAATTTCGTAATGCATTGAAACGTTTATAAAGATTAACATTCAATTAACGCTGACACAAAATACACCAAGGCACAAAACAACCATTTAAAGGGACTTTTTTTGGCCCAAAGAATCAGCATTGCCATTCAACGTGGCAATGCTGCCAGTCTTCTGAGCACGTTACCAGTTGACAGCGATGCTGAAGAATTCTACGATGCCTAAACCTTTTCTGTAAATATTTAGTAGTATAAATATTTGTGTCTTTGTAATTATGTTACCTTTTTGAATACGTTTGTAAATATATATTAGATTAATTCGTTTTAAAATTAATAATGTAAATATTTGTGTCAATAATATAATAAAACCATTTAATAATCACACAAATAACTGTCCCGTATGGGATTCGAACCCACAACACTCAACACGGCAGCGAGGCAAACTCTTGCACATTTCACCATCAGTATAGTCAAACTATTTATAATTACACCACGAACAAATCCAGGTCAGATAGGTAGTGTAACAAAAGCAAACGAAATTTCAAATCCGCAAAGATTAATGTTGTTGGAGCCGGTTAGAGCCGGGTACCGGGGGTATTTGTGAGGCAAATTTTTAGTGTGACGTCCGGATATCCGTCGCGGAGTTAACTATTCCTCTCAAGCCGGATAACCGGTGTAAATCTTACATTAGATCTGTGTACAGTCGGCGGTGGGTGTAGATTTTAGGATAGTTGTTTTTATGTGATATTTAGTAAGTGACTGGTTGGTTCTGTGGTATAACATTGCGTTTGTTTGTTCATTGTGAGGTCTTCGCTTGCATTGCTGCGAATGTGAATTAAAGCAAAGTGGTATTAATTAACTTTTCTGAAAGGAAATTTACGCTAGCAGCAGTCTCTAGAGAAATATCTTCGTATGGCAACCAAGTTTTAATCTCTATTAGGTAAGTGAAACGTAAAAATAGCGGATAAAATATAGTTTTAATACGCCTTCCTCCTCATATCGTAAGTAATATATAATTAATAGATACTTAAAAAAAATAATGAAATGAAATAAAAAGATTTTTATTTTTGCACCATCATGATATGCATCATCAATTATTATTAAATTGTAGATACAATAAAAAGTAACTAAATAAAAATATAAAGAACTTATTAATTAAAAAAAAACTTACTCATAAATGGCTGCCGTGATTACATGTTGCTTACACACAGATAAGAACATCACTACACGCACACATGAAAGCTGTTTCACAATGACAATATACAATATACATTTTCCAAAATTACCGATAAACTATTACATAACTTAATGTATAAATAAAAAAAAAAAAAAAAAATTAATGTATGTATATTATAATATCAGCCCCGTACATAAATTGTCCCACTGGTGGGCAGGAGCCTCTTCTCACTGTAAGAATGAGAGATGACAGACTTCACATAATATCTTAGAAAACATTATGGAATACTGACGGAGAGGCAGGTTTTCTCACGATGTTCACCGTTAAAGCGACTGATAATTTACCTAAACATTATTCTAATAATATTAAGTTTAAAACGAGTTTGTTTTATGATGTATTTATTTCACCATCCACGAGTTTTAAGTTTGAAAGATATCGGTTTTCTTCTCACTGCTGAGGATTCATAGTATTTGAAATATCGAATTTAATACAATGTCATTGTAGGAGAGATAAGTTTTTGTTTTAAGTGCGAAGTTTTGTGAAGTCACTAAGTATCGAAGTTTGAGGCATATAACGTTAAAGAGTCAGGTATTTTATATACTTAGATGTATTGGAAATCCAGTGTCGTAATATTTGAGTCTATATTGATTATATTTTATGGTTTAATGGTCTAAGGTAGCAAGTAAAATAGTCGAAAATCATTGTAATAATATAATTCAATCATGATTCGAAAGACACGTGGTGCCATCTATAAGACCGTTATTATTGTTTTCCTCGGGAACAGTAATTTTTTTCGGGATGCTTACTGCCCGAAAAAAATTACTATGTCCGTTTCTGTACACCTGTGTCAACGTATATGCAAAATTTCAGGATGATCGGTTCAGTGGTTTAGGCGTGAAAAGGTAACAAATAAACAAACAAACTCATTTTCGCTTTTATAATATTAGTTAGGATGTTACATTTTCAGCATTACCTAGGCAATGATTATAAGGTAGTGAATAATCTTACCTGTGGTTATACAGTTCGCGACAAAGCTCGCGTTTAATTTTTATATATCATAATTAAGGGTAGGTATCTAAAGATAAAAAAAATCAAGCCAATTAAAAATATCTGATTTAGCTTTTGCATTAATGATGTAAAACAAGAAGATAACCAGTGGTTACTACATGTATCAAAATTAATTAGTTTATGTATAATCGCTCCTTAATTTAATTTAATTTAGTAATCACGTGTGAGGGCACTGGTACCCATAACACAAGTTAAATCTTACCATGCATGGGTACCAGAGTTCAACATAACACTTTTTAGTTCATGTAATTCTTATAATTATTTAAGGATACAGTGTACATAATCAAAGTGTAAATATTGTAAAACCTTTTTGACGTGACAACGTCTAATAAATCGATGAACGCCGGCTGCACGCACGAAAAAGGATGACTCATTGTCCCGTTACGCTCATTGTCCCATTACGTTCACTGTAACGTTACGATCGGAGCGAGAGCGCTACACGAGCGAGCGAAAGGCACGTTATGACGTTATCACGTTAAACTATCGTCCGTAAACTGACTTTACAGACAAACAATTTTTTTGCAAATAAACATTATTATTAATAATAATCTAGTGAACAGTCTCACCTGCGGTTGTACAGTTCACGGCAGGAAGGCGGCAATAATTCGCGGGTGTTTTCGCGAATTCTTCCCGTGGCGGTACACCGCGTGCTTCCGTCGACGTGTGCCGCGATGCCGTTTATCTAACCGCTGCGCCACCCTTATCTGATTCTTAACTCGTAGGTGTAATGGTACATTTTCTACTAGTCTAGTTTGAACTTGTTTTTGGTGGGAATTGATTTAATGCCTGTTGTTACCGGTAGTGTTTTGGGTTTGATACCCGTCGGGTAAAGTTTTGTTAGGTTTTTTGTAGAGACATTTTTGAAGTAGATCGGTGTCTGAGGTTTTGGCTTCAGCGACAGATGACCATTTCAGAAAAAATTTCGCTTGCACATGTTGACCAGTTGAGTTTGTATCGCCTTAGAATCAGTAAACAAATGTAAAGTGTAAAAAAACTCAAACAAAGAAAGGGGCGTGTGACGGGTACGGGTACCAAGTGTTGGCCTGCTATGCGATTTTAACCTTAGGAGTGGTCATCCGTCGCTGGAGTCGATAGTACCTAATGTTTGCGGAAAACGGCCCCTATTATGTGTTAAAGGGAGAAGAAGGCCAAGGAAAAGATGGATGGACTGTGTGAGGATGGATATGAAAGGGAAAGGGGTAAATGATCAGATGACGGGTGACAGAGAAGTATGGAAGCGAAGGACATACTGCGCCGACTCCAAATAAAATGGGACCAAGGCAAGAGGATGATGAGTTAAAAAGACAACTCCCGTACTAGGAACTAAGTATTCCTGTATCGCGAGTGACGTCACAAACGTTTAAATGGACACACAGACCCAGCCTCAGAACAATTATTTGTTACTAGCTATTGCCCGCGGCTTCGCTCGTGTTAATTTAGAATTTGACAATCAATTCGGGTTGTACTCTGCTTGTAATAATATAATTCAATCATGATTCGAAAGACACGTGGCGCCATCTATTATCGTAAGAACGTTATTATTGTTTTCCTCGGGAACAGAAATTTTTTTCGGGATGAAAGGTAGCCTATGTCCGTTTCTGTACACCTGACAACGTATATGCAAAATTTCAGGATGATCGGTTCAGTGGTTTAGGCTTGAAAAGGTAACAAACAAACAAACTCATTTTCGCTTTTATGATATTAGTTAGGATCACATATTTTCTGGTTCCGTGTGAGAATCGAACACTCGGCGCAGTGTCAGCTGCCTGAGGCAATATGTGTATGACGTCAAGCATGTACATAAGTACCCAGTAGAACTAGTCATGTGCAGGCTTGAAGCATGCACTAGTTTATTTTTATACAATACTAGCTGTTACCCGCGACTTCGTCCGCGTAGATTTTAACTAAAAAGTGTTTGTCGCCGCGGAACCCAACTATATTTCTCTGCCCAAGTTACTTAAATAGCGTAGTTTTTATAGTGTAAAGCTAGATAATAGCATGGCTTACTCAAAAACAACATTTAAATATGCGTCGTTAGATTACACGCTGTCATAGAATGCGTAAGAAAAATAAAGATTCACAGCTCCTCCCCCGTAGGTGATAGCGTGATAATAATATGTAGCCTATATGTTGACCCGACCTGTTAGTAATATTCATGCAAAATTTGAAGTAAATCCATGCAGTACTTTTTGAGTTTAGCCCGGACATACATACAGAAAAACAGACAAAAATTCTAAAAGCTATATTTTTGGCTTCGATATTGATTGTAGATCACGCCCCGAGTATTCTTTTAAAAAAATATTCAATGTACAGTTTTGACTTTCCTACGATTTTATTATATGTATAGATAAGTAACACAATTCGAACGGGACCATTTTAAATATCAACATTAAATCTAAACAATGTTTCCAACTCAACAACTCATAAATTTAATCGCGCCATAAAAACAAGCGTTCTCATAAACCTATCAAAACATTTGGACAGATAATAAAAGGAAAAAAAGAGCTATAAGAACTATGACAACAGGTGGTGGCCAGTTACCATACAGCCAACACGTCGGCTGTGACGTCATCGTTCGACAAACGACTGTCGCCTTGGGAGACGTAGAGTAGGTTAATAAGAAGAACCGACTTCCCATGTTTTCTGCCTATTAATATATGAGATAAGTTTGTATCTGGAAATAGATGATAATCAAATTATAATGATGAAGTTGCGGGCCGAATTTTAGTTGTCAATTAGCTCATGGAAGGCATAAATTCAATAGGTTTTCTATAAAAAATGTCATGGAAACATTATTTCTTGTGAATGATTAAAAGATTTAGGTTAGATTACAATAAAGACCTAACAGTTTAAGGGTGTTTTATATTTCTAATGTATAGTGAATTTACCACTGTTATAGAACTTACAGTCGACGTGGTGAAGGTATACCTGAGCGTATGTGAATCGCCTTAATTTTGAGATCACCGATGTATATTACTTACATAAGTAAGTAATATACATCGTGTCGATGGCAACACATTTTATATAATTTTCGACCAGTTTTCGGCAACGCGGATTGCATTTGGTTTAGTCTGGTACAGGTCATCCAGTGTGCACGATTCTGGGCTCATGGGGCACAACACCAGATGCCTCATTGTCTGTGGTGATACGCCACAGACAATATATATTAATATATATATATATATATTGTGTGTATATTATAGATTTATATAATAATTTAAGTGATTACTGCTGCGACTACGAGTAGTTTCAGTATTCAGTATTCTTTATTACAATACCACATTATATAAGACGTGATACAAGCTTCAATTATATACATTATGAAACCTGTTTGAGCAAAAAAAATTTGAACATGTTACTTAACTTTTACAAACCTTTACTAATCTTAATTTAAACTATTTTTATTAATCTTTGAAATCAATCACAATGTAAGCAATCGCTGTATACAGCGATTGCTTGCTATATTTGCTATAGCCATAACGTTGACAGAGTGCAAGATAGCTTTAAGTATATCTATCTGCGGTATAGTGTGTTTATTTATTTAGCATATTCCTCCTTTGGAAACCCTTTACTCTATTAGATTACTTTCACTGGTTCTATGCCACAATAATATTCTATGTATAATCCTAATCCTAACTAATATTATAAAAGCGAAAATGACTTTGTTTGTTTGTTACCTTTTCACGCCTAAACCACTGAACCGATCATCCTGAAATTTTGCATATACGTTGTCCGGTGTACAGAAATGGACATAGGCTACCTTTCATCCCGAAAAAATTACTGTTCCCGAGGAAAACAATAATAACGTTCTTATGATAATAGCTGGCGCCACGTGTCTTTCTAATCATGATTGAATTATATTATTACAAGCAGAGTACGACCTGTATTGATTGTCCAATTCTAAATTAACGCGAGCGAAGCCGCGGGCAAAAGCTAGTTATGTATAAAAATGATTTTCTTTTCTACCAAAAAATTGTACTTTTCCGAAAAGAATAACAAATGTCGTATCTTATATTTAATCTATGTCAGAGCTTAACAAGGTGTCGATCGTTTATTTATTGAAAGCGAAGTTATTGAATTTAAAATGGATCCTTCCGCCTTGGATCAGGGAACACAATTATTTTGCATAAGAAATGTAACGCGCCATTTTGCACCTTATGTTTATGCAATAAGACTCTACGAATAGCATTACATATAAAAAAAGGAATTATAATTTTATTGAGTATGTCAAGTATCCGATGCCTAATGCCATTGTATTATCAACTTTAATACTTAAGTCATAAGAGCGATAAAATTATTATTTTTTTACTTGAAGACAACAAATTACAAGATATTCGAGCAATTCGATTTTCAAAATTGTCCAAAATGGCACCTTCTTTCCTTGGAATAGGGAATATGAAATACTTTGGCGCGTATTTTTGAAAATGGAACGGATAAGACTAAGTGACGACACATGTCATGTAGAAACCGAAAGCAAGGGACAAACACGTGGTCCGTGTAAAATCATTTATCGACCGAAGGGACCTTAACAGGTGGCCAGAGAAAGTGCTATCCTTTTACTTTTTTGTAAATAAAATATTGATTTTAGGACCGAATTTTATGCATTTTTGTAGAAAAGCATTGGTTTCGATTTATAAATAATTTTTTGTGGTTGGCTCCTCGATTTTTTTTTAAGTCGTCGTTTCTTTCTACGCTGAGCATATCTTGTAGCTGTCGTTCAATGTTAGTAAAGTTTGACACAGTAACATCTACGCTTAGTATTCCTTATGCCTGTCATATAAATATTTTTAAAACTTGAGACAAGTAACAAACCTACCTAAAAGATTTAAGATCAATCCATTAAGCGGTATTCGAGTGAGGATACGATTTCTGAAAAGCGGAAATTCCTTATCAGACGGTCAATGCATATCAACGGATAGATTGCATTAAAAAAATAATGTTGGTTTAGCATACAATGGTAGACTAACATTATTGTTTATACTTAAACAGAATATAACATTAAATTATAGTCGAAAGTTCAGTCAGTAAAGCTAATGTATATCTACTAATATTATAAAGCTGAAGAGTTTGTTTGTTTGGTTGAACGCACTAATCTCAGGAACTACTGGTTCGAATTGGAAAATTCTTTTAGTGTTGGATAGCTCATTTATCGAGCTAGACTATAGGCTATATAACATCAGGGAAGATGGAAAAAGGATCTTTCCTCCTTCCCGCTCCTTCTCCTTCCCACTTCCTTTTTCTCTGCTTCCTTTCCTAAAGGGTCGGCAACACGCAAGTGATGCCTCTGGTGTTGCAGGCGTCTATAGGCTACGGTGACCACTTACCATCAGGTGGCCCGTATGCTTGTTTGCCACCTTAGTTGTATAAAAAAAATGTAAATCATATGAGGCGACATCGGTTCGCAAGTTATCTGTTGGGCCGTATACAGACCACTAATTGTACGTTATAAATAGTTATATATTATTATATTCTAGTCTTCTTCTTCTCCCTAGCCTTTGTTATTCCCAAGCCACTTGGGGTCGGCTTTCTAGTCTAACCGGATTTTACTGGACATCAGTTTTAACACGGAGCGGCTGCCACCTGACCTCTGCAAACCCCTTCGGATAACTATACCTTAAGGCTAGACCAGATATTAGAGGGCACTGACTTCCCGATAACGACTGCCATAGATGTTCATGGCAGCCTGACCGACGGCTTAACGTGCTCTCCGAGGCACGGAGCAGGCGATAATTATCAATCAATACGCACATAATTTCGAAAAGTCACATAACTTCCGAAAGTCAGAGGTGCTCGACGTGGGTTCGAACCCGAGACCCTCTGCCTTGTAGTCTGTTGGTCTCCCCACTGAGCTATCGCTGCTATATACTAGTATGTTCTTATAATTTGGAGGCCAACAGGTAACTCCTGTTGGCCGAATCCCGTACCAGAGAATACATCCTATTAAATATTACCTAGAACCGATATCTATACTAATCTATACTAATATTATAAAGCTGAAGAGTTTGTTTGTTTGTTTTTTGGAACGCGCTAATCTCGGAAACTACTGGTACGATTTGAAAAATTCTTTCAGTGTTAGATAGCCCATTTATCGAGGAAGGCTATAGGCTATATATCATCACGCTAAGATCAATAGGAGCTGAGCACCAATGAAGAATGTTTCAGAATCGGATTTTTTCCTTTTGAGAGCTTCTGCTGCGTGCGCTGCGTAAACAGATAAAGTTTCGCAAAAATGATGTATGACAGAATTGTTTCCCTTTAAAAGTTCTAAAAAAAAGTCCGCGACAGCATATGTCTATCTTTTAAGGTTAGCTCACTATAACCATTTTTATGCTAACCAAATTTGTTCTAAAATAATGCATTATTTGCGAAGGTATTATTATAAACATGATATTAATCCTTATCCAAATAAATACGTTATTCATCACAAGTATTTAATTTAAAACAAAATTGCCTTTTACATCATTCGATTTCAATGAATATCTTAGGAGATATCGCAGTTTTAAAATAACATTCCAGCAAAATAATTACCCATTACAGACATAGTACAAACGATGTTTCTCCTGGTTTATTCTGCGTGATTACTACTGGTTCGATTTGAAAAATTCTTTTAGTGTTGGATTTATCGAGGTAGGTTATAAGCTATATAACATCACGCTACGACCCACGGGGGCGGCGCAGTAACGATAAACGCGGGTGAAACCGCGGGAACATCTAGTAATATAATAATAATAATATTCTACCACATACACACAACACTATCTAGCCCAAACTAAGCAGAGCTTGTACTATGCGTACTAGACAATGGATAAACATACATATATACTTTTTTTTTAAATACTTATATATTATACATAGAAACACCCAGACCAAGAAAAACATCTATGTTCATATCATAAATGTTTGACTTGTGCGGGAATTGAACCCGCGACCTCAGGCGTGACAGTCGGTTACTCTAACCACTACGCCATCGAGGCCGACATTACAATTACAAACACACCCATCCTACAAACACATTGCATTAGTATAACGATAAGTCCAAAGGTCTCCCAATAGGCTATTGCTGCTTTTGGTTCACCTAAAGGCTATATATAATATGTAACTTCAGAAAAACAAAAAAAAGTCTTTGGGGACTGTCGATAGAAGTGAAAACTTTAATCCTTGATGACAAACACTTCTTCATACCAAAAAAAAGGGAAAAGAAAAGGGGCGGGGCGGATGCTAGTTCCTGATATTCTCTTAGGATTATTAAGGGGATCAAAATTTCATATTTTTATGCATAGGACGCACCATTTCTGAGGTAAGGTTAATTTTCTAAAAAAAATAATAAAGCGTGGAAGCGTGACAAAGACGCGAGTTCCATGATTTTTGTTCACCCAAGAAGTGCTCAACGCGCCTAAAGAAGTTTTCACTTCAAAAACAAACTTCTTTTTGTGTCTACGTTCGCGATTATGCTTGTACGATCCGGCATGGCGTGGGATTTATCCGCCTACAATATTATTTATAGCAATATCTCCGTTGCCATTTTAAAATGGCCGACAACTGAAAGGCACGATTACAGGCTAGACTCAGACGTAATTACACACTATTGATTGGTACGTAAATAAACAACCAGCAATTATTTTGTTTGTTTCTTTATGACTGTCTTGGTGGCGTAACGGTTGTGAATGTGGCTTCTTTGCGTGAGGCCTCGGGTTCGATCCCCAATGTCATAAGAATTGTTTGCTCTGTCTGTCAATAAATTCTCAGAAGTAATACGAAGTCTGTGCCAATAAATGGCAATACGGTCATACTTAACGGAGACTGGCCATCAGTTTATTGCACAAGTGTGTGCGCAAACATAAGTGCTCTTTCTGTTCCCTAACTTTCATGATCCGATGCGACGGCAGTCCTACATGAAGAGAGAAATCAGGCGCAGGACCAACAGGAGTTGTGGGTGTCTACCACCACCAACTTCCTACCTCTATTGCTGCTAATGAGTGCAACACCTGGAACATAAATCTATACTAATATTATAAAGCTGAAGAGTTTGTTTGTTTGTTTGTATGAACGCGCTAATCTCAGGAACTACCGGTTCGATTTGAAAAGTTATGTTAGTGTTGGATAGCCGATTTATCGAGGATGGCTATAGGCTATATAAGATTACGCTACGACCCACGGGGGCGTCGCAGTAACGATAAACGCGGGTGAAACCGCGAGAACATCTAGTGAATTATAAAATACATAAATTATAATTTGATGGTGATTTTTAAGAGTGGCCGTGAGTTTCTTGCATGTATCTTCTCATAAGCTGAACCTAGTAACTAACATAAATGTAAATTTAGTAATCTCACTAAGCCCTGTGACGTTCATAAGTGTTACTTTGTGACCTAAATTAATAAATGACTTTAACATACATAGATTCACGCCTGTTTCCCAGAGGGGTAAGCAGAGACTACGGATTTCCATTTGCTACGATCCTGACACACTTTTCTAGCTTCATTCACTCATCACATTCCTCATATACGCTCGCCGGTTTAAGGTGCTCTTAACCTGGCCTTTATCCAGAACGTCTCCGATCTGATCAAGAAACGTTCACCTAGGTCTTCCCATTGCGACTGTTCCATTCACACTAGCCTTATAAACTTTCTTAGTCTACATGCCCAAACCAGCTTAACATACCCTTTTCTATTCTTGTCACTATATCCACTTTCATGCCGCATCTCTCTCTAATCACACTATTCTTTATTCTATCTTTCAGAGTCACACCACATATATATTTTTAACTTTGACTTTATTGAGATTTCTTAGCAGAAAAGCCCAATAACTTTTTGTTGAACCGACCCGGGATTCTTTTACTATTACTGCGCAAGAGACGCAGTCATTCGTTAAATTACAAGAAATAACAGTCTTATAAATATGTAAAGTATCTTATTACAATACTATCGCCATTTAAATGACAATAACTTTAATAAGTGCTTGATAAAATATTCATTTATTTGCAAAATGGCCACTGTCACGGAGCGTTGACTGCAAATCATGAAGGTACAAAAATGACATGACATTATCATCGGTTCGTTGAAGAATACATAACGTTTTAGTTCCGCCTATAGCAGACTGGTTATTTCCATTTTAAATTGTATGTTTTTGCCTCAGTGGCGGTAGAGAATACGATTAAGGTGCACGAGGTCTTGGGCTACGGCAACAGCAACTACACACAGCAGTTCACACAGAAATAACTAAGTACCTACACTTCAAAACATTGAGACAACTACCATCTTAGTCTGCCCGTAAACATGGCTGCTGAAAAGCGTCGGGGAAAGTGTAAACATAAATACAAATAGTTTTCGCGTAAACAGAATACAATATTATACAAAAAAGATGACATCAAAGGTCAATAAGTAATCATTTGTCTAACTCAGACTCTCTAAACCCAAAACCTTAAAATTTGCAGCTGAACTAGACCATTACACCAATACCCCAATGACGTGAATGATATCAAAAATATTATTTACCCAAAATCGTGAATCCTAACTAATATAATAAATAGGAATGTGTGTTTGTTTGTTTTGCGCTTTCACGCCTTAACCACGAAACCAATCATCATGATATAACGCATACACGTTTTCAGAGGTATAAAAATGACATAGGGTACTTTTCATCCAGATAAAAAGTACTGTTCCCAAAAATCATTCATTCGTTTATGATCTTCAAAGTCAGTTAGGAGAAACTAGTTAGTGAGTTTACTAATGTTACTGAAGTTACATTTAGGTTAGTTGCTAGGTGCTGGCAAGTCTGAGTTGCTAGTCATCGACAGGGGTAGGCAGAGATCTGCTTAAAACTCCATGTGTAATTAGTTTGCTTGTCTACTTCCATCCAGAATTAATAAATATGGGGTATATTTTTGCGAGTAAGAAAAAGATCCATCTTTTTCTTATCATCCATGACGAAATGTAAAACTAAAATAAATATTTGAATGAGTCTCAAATACTTCATAATATAATAAGCTATTTCTCGAGAATCGTTCTTTTTTCTGTATCAAAGATACGCTATGTCCTTTTCTGTATCTCTGATAACATTTTAAATGTGAAATTTCATGAAAGTAGAGTAATTAAGGCGTGAAAGCGTAACAGACAAACAAAGTCCGCATTTGTATTTATTAGTACTTTAGTAGCACCAACAGCATCCTGAAGGTGGTCTCGGCGAGGCTGGAAGCGGACAGTGGTATTATGCAACACTGGACTCGCTTCCAGCTCGTCAAAGACACTAATATTAATTATATTCACTATCCCTATCTGTAGTACTAATATAGCTTGTAAGAATATATTGTCACTAACACTCTATGGACTTGTTTCCGAAATAAAAACATTTTATTTTATTTTTATTTATTTTATTTATAACTAGACTAGTTTTCACCGGCGGCTTCGCTCGCGTAAATGTAGGTTAGATTAGGTTAGGTTTGCAACAGTTATTTTTTCTGGACGAAAGGTACCCTATGTCCTATTCTGTACACCTGACAACGTGTATGCAAAATTTCATGTTGATCGGTTGAGTAGTTAAGGCGTGAAAGCGTAACAAACAAACAAACTCATTTTCGCATTTATAATATTAGTTAGGATGGGCCCGCGATTTCACCCGCGTTTATCGTTACTGCACCGCTTCCGTGGCTCGTAGCGTGATGTTATATAGCCTTCCTCGATAAATAGGCTATCCAAAACTAAAATAATATTTCAAATCGAACCAGTAGTTTATAAATGGTCATACTGCTAGGTTTCTTTCCTGTTTAAAAAGGGTCAGCGGCGTGGTCCACCACACTGGCCTAGTGCAGGTTGACGGGCTTGGTACTTCTTTCACAAAAATATGTACAACTTCCAAAAATGCAGGTTAACTCACGATATTTTCTTTTACTGTTAAAGAAATAATTAACTATTTAATATGCACATAACTTCGAATAATCTGAGATACGTACTTGGAATCGAACTTGACCTTTGTGTAGCAGTCCAACGATCTCCCACTCTCGCTCTTTTGAGTATTTTGATGTAAACTAATACGGTATCATAAAGGTCAAGGTCACCGTCACGTTATACTCCTTCAGACTGAGTAAAGGCACATATGTACTATTTCAATACATTGACATGTTTGTACTGTCTTCATAACCTGAAAATCGAACTGAAGTCCATCTCTAGTACGCTTAGTTTTTTACCACAATTAGATAATCCTCGATTAAGCACATCACCATGCTCGCTTTTAATCACAAAGTTGCCAAGTAAAAAGCCCCCTCGATCGAAGTCTAACTTTATAACAATACTTATAACTATAGGTAACTCCCCCGTTATACAGGACGCTACAAAACAGGGCAACTCGCCGCTTAGCTATGTAAGTGCAATTTAAAATGTAAATTAACACAGCAAAGAAGTGGGGGGAACACCAACACTTGGGGAATTTCCACCAACACTGTCTTGGCCACCCTGTATAATGTAATTTGTTGCTTCAAAACTTATGTCAACAAGTTTTGCCAATGAAAATTCTACTCTAATTTATCAATTTAAAGTTTAATATCGCATGCAACACGTTGTCTGTTATGACGTTTTATCTAAAGTCAGTTTTAGGTTGTAAAAACTGTTTCTTACAAGGTGAATTGAGTTTTATTTAAAGGTGGGGAAGGTTGGGTTTTCAATGTTTTGGTAAGGCAGTATATAGGCTTTTCTTGGTATAATTTTTATATTTTCTTCCCGACAGAAGAGATTTGTTACGTGTGCAAGTTGTAGCGGACTCTCGGTCTCTCCGGGAATAAATTATTACGCGGCAACACTGATTGCTTTTTAATTTTATTTTTAATGGATATATATTTTGGTTGAGGCTAGTAATACTTGTATTATGAGTGTTGCCTGCTTGTGGGATAGTAGTGTAATGAGTATTTAGTTTTTGGATAAGCAATATTTATGAAATACAGCTGTAATTTTGAAGAGCCGCCTCTTCTTCGAGTTATCCAAAGTATTACTGTCTTTTGCCTGTTGAGTTTCTAATGTGTATGTGTGTGTGTGCATGCGTGCGTGTGTCTTTGTGTTCAGGCCAGCATAAGTAATGATGGGAATTCGATACTACTATGAGAGACAATATGTCAGTGTTGGACCTGAACACACACACACACAAACACTCACTGGAGACTCTACATGCCCCCATCAGATTTTCAGTAAGAGAGCAAAATTAGCTTTATATTGACAATAAGATCTATTTTATTAATTTTAGAAAATAATTTCTATTTCATGGGTAGGTACTTCAAAATATCAAAAATGATCAAAATTGGAGGCCATGGGGTTCAAACTCATAACACTAGGCATAAATTTTGATGGATTTATTTTTATCGATCTATTAGTTGCAGTAATCACTCTTACCAACGCACGGCCGAACCTTACGATTGTTTACAGAGACCTACGATATTCTAGCCCTAAGAGATTTTCAAGTTATCTACTTCATAAGGGATGAGATAATTTACCGAGTTAAATGTTTATAGCATGGGTAATTCAATTAGGTGTTAATTGGCGTGTTTTTAATGAATAGAATAGAACTTATTTTATTACATACTAGCTGTGCTCGCAGTTACACCGGCGTTTATGATTACTGGGTCACCTCCGTGGATCGCAGCGTGATGTTATATAGCCTATAGCCTTCCTCGATAAATAGGCTATCCAAACTGAAATAATTTTTCAAATCGAACCAGTAGTTCCTGAGATTAGCGCGTTCAAACAAACAAACTCTTCAGCTTTATAATGTTAGTATAGATATTAGTTAGAATTATGTAGTTGTTTTATTTTATTTTCTCTGGAAAGAATTAAGCTTACCAAGTAAAAAAAAATATTAGCATACAATATTCTATACGTGTTTTACGAAAACTTGTACAGCTAGATACATCATTCAATACGCCATTTGAAGTACGAAGCATCTATTATATATATATTAGTAGTTATATACTATAGATATAATGAAACCAATGGCTGTATAAATATTCTTTAATTGTATTTCCTCTATGGCAGGAATGGGAGGACTAGAATTTTTGCCAACTCTTCCCATAGACATCCTTGAGGTTTCTTGTAGATCCGATACACTTTTACTTGCCTTGACGTTGAAAAGTGTAAAAATGTAGAGTTGTCCATGGTCACTGCTAAACCTGTCTACGAATGGATTAGTTCTTTAAATAACTTTATCTTCCTTTTTAACTTTACTTGTATACGTAAGTATACATAAACGCACATAAAATAAGAGTAGCTGTTGAGAAATATAGTCAACATTGAGTAACTACCACATTTACATAAAGAAACTCAAAAACATAACCTAAAAAAACGAACACCCGCGACGCCATATTTGAAAAACACACAAAAAACCTTCTCAAGGCGTCTCCTTGGTGGAGCGGAGAGGCCACTTCTTTTTTCTCCCCCTCCCTCCCCCTCTCGAAGGAGACGGGAGTGGGAGGTGGGAGGGTCGCCGAGAAATGGAAAACTCGGGAAAATTGTAGCATTCTTGAGGCGACGCTCTGCTCACACCTTCTTAGGACATTGGTCGTAAACATTTTGTGGTGGGTTTTATTATTTGTACTTAAGCCTCGAGTATTTTATTATGGGAATGATGTATGTACATATATATGTAGAATTGCAGATGTATAGCATACCAGAGGGCAAAATTCTCGTAATAAAATATGTAATACACGTCAAATGTGAATTGGAAAGCAAATTATGCTCACATTTGACCTATAATATCATTTAGGCGCGTTATTAGTAATAGGTAGTTATATTCGAGAATATGACACAAACTGGATCAAAACTCTATTTTAACAGTTTTAATGAGAATTTGCTCTCAGAAAGAGCGTTTATCTAAAATTTACTATACGGAAGGCACTGTTTCGTGTTTATGTAGACATTTTGCAACTATAATGTGTGTTATGGCTCCGATCCTCAGTGGAATAAAAAATGCGCATGAAGCAACAGCCTAATGAAGAGACTCTTAGAGGCGTCAAGCTCGGTCTCAACGTTTAATCCATGTGCCTCTGACCTTTCGAAGATATATATGTGTTAAAGGAGTTGCATTCAAGGCAAAGGAAAATATAGTAAGGAAGAGATGGGTAAATTCTGCTAAACCGCACTAACTTTTTTCATCCATCGTGGCCAATATACCGCTCCATCAAACACCCATGCACAAAGCCCAAATATATTAGAGTCCATACGTAGGAATAATCTTATGCCTGCTGCAGCCTAGTACCACCGTAGGAGTTTTATCCAACTTTAAATTATAACTCTTGAAGGGCCTGTTCACGTTGGCCCCTTGTCTCAGTATTTCTCTGTTAGGCTCCCAAAGAGCCGGGTATTTTTCTAATGTAGTATGATACAAAAAAACCTACGATAAGAAAACATACCTAATTCTAGTTAATATTATAAATGCGGATGTGAATTTGTTTGTTACGCTTTCATGCCTAAACTACTCGACCGATTATCGTGAAATTTCGCATACTCGATATGACGGCAACAGAAATGGACATAGAGTACCTTTCAATAAAGAACTGTTACTAATCTAACGTAACCTAACCTACATTTACGCGAGCGAAGCTGCGGGCAAAATCTAGTAGGTAATCCTTATCTTATCTTATCTTGTGTGTGGGAGTCAGTCAGTACAGACCAGCGATACTTCGACCCAGTGGGATCTTTTGTGTCAGCCCCAAGATTTATCCCTTAGCTATCTCCTTATGAATGTACTGCATTAGCCGCAGTGTACAATTCAGAGGGAGAAGTCTGAAGTCTTCAGGGTTTGGATATGCCAATCCCATCAGACCCATCCTAAGTCCAGCCAACGCGTCGCATTCACACAGTAGGTGCGATATGGACTCGTCCTGTTCACCACAGGATGTGCAGATCGAATCGTGTGTCAATCTCAATCTGCACAGGAAGTCTTTGGTGCCAAAATGGCCAGTGAACGCTCCTGTGAGCAGGTGCATTTGGCTCTTGCTATACCCGCAGAACTTCCGGGTGAAGCCTGTGGCTCCCTTTGCAATGAATTTCTTGGAGTGTTCCAGAACCCTAAGGGCCATCCACTCTATCCTGTGTTTCTCATTGCCATGTGCATTCAAAGCTGCCCTTACGGTGCTCTCAGAGAGTCCCACGAATGGCTCGGAGCCCACAAACAGTTGCTCCGAGCCCTTTCTGGCTGACTCATCAGCCTCCTCATTGCCCTGCACCCCTGCATGCCCCGGAACCCACACCAGTCTGACTAGGTAATCCTTACTAATATTATAAATGCGAATGTGAATTTGATGCCCGCGGTATAGAAAATTTACATAACCTACATTTATGCGAGCGAAGCCGCTGGCAAAATCTAGTAATAATAAATAATATTAGTAGGATTTATTATAATAAGTAAAACGAAGAAAATGTTGAGTATCTATGTAACGGCGCGCAACGTAAAAAGGAGCGCTGTGTCGGACGCTCCCCCCTCCACGCGCCGCGCCCCGCGCGCGCCCACCCTCTCGGCCACGGACAACGTCTCAGGGCACGGACTTGGATCCTGCGTGTGTATTTTATTTTAATTTTTATTATTTGTTGTGAGGTGCACTCAAAATTAGAAAGTGGTAAAAGAAGCTTAGTCGTTGAATACTGTGGGTTCGGTCCCAACTCGGGATAAGAATTGAGGGTTCTGTAGGAAACCAACGAAAAAGTACTAACACTTTTACTACTTTTCGCTCGATGGGTAAGAGTTATGGGAGCACACGTACTTACATACCTACCTTTTCCAGTATTTTTTGTTTTTACCCTTTCTTTAAAAATTAATTAATCACATCTTTAAAGTCCTTTGTTTGCTTGCGATATCGTGGTACGACGGTATCCAACGGTATCGCATGTGATACTGTTAGTATTGCCAGCAAACAGAAGATATGGCTTTTTCTTTTTTTCGTGTTGTTAATGGTCAACCTGTTATCAAGAGTTGTTCAAGCCGCCTGTAGGCCTCTGACATGGCTTAACGACTGCTATCAATTTGACAACAAACGGGACCGGTTTTTTACGTGCCCTCCAAAGCACGGAGACGCTCAGATGAAATACCACTAAGAGGTCACCCATCTATAGACTGACCGCACCCAACGTTGCTTAACCTCGCTAATCATTTACTGATCAGTGAGTGATGACCTATGAGCGCCTCGAAGACTACTCTCTCACTATGTGTAAATCCTGAGCCGCGGGCGGCTTTACAAACATTCAAACCACGGACACGAAGAACACCCAGACTCAGAACAATCAGTTGTGGATCACACCATTTTTTGTCCCGTGTGGGATTCGAACCCACAACACTCGGCGTAGTGTCAGTGGCGTGGCGACCACTTAAACCACTACGCCATCCGTGCAGTCAAAAGTGGTCACTCTTATCGAAGTTCGGTCTAAATTACATTAATGTATAAAAAACATTGCTTGAAAATGAAGACCTATGAATATTTTAATTATTTATTATTAATATTAAGACTATTTTAACATGTACCAATCATCGATCAAATATACCATAGATGCACGATCGTCGCTCGAAAAACGGCCCCAACAAAACTGTGCATAAATCAGTCGTATGCGCTATATTACGCACCTGTCCCACTCACTCTTGCGTGCGCTGCCCGTAAGCGAGAGCGAATCGACACCACTACTATGGTGGAGACCGTGCCATATACTTAGTACGCTTGCGTATCGCGAGTAACACACTTAGGACGCTTTACATTGACGCGTTTTAACTAAACTATTACAAAATGTTTCTCAGTGGGCGTTCAATGGTTATTCCGGTTTATTTCCTGGATTGCATAATAAATGCAGACATTTATAAGTAAGTAGTACTGGTCAGTGCCACATATTGACGCGGTTTTTGTATGAGAATGTGCATCTATGGTACATTTGATCGAAGGTACCAATCATTTGGAATGACGATCAGAGAGCAAGTAGACAAAATCTCGATTAAGCCATTGACATTTTTGATGACAATGAGTTACTGTACCCATTGTATTCCGTACTCTAAGCATAACCTGCTGACAACAATTCATAAAACAACAAAAAATAATCTTACTCTAAAAGTGTAGCAATAATTTTAACTGGGAATATAAATCAGAAACTCTTCAGACTTATTCACCCAATATCCGTCCAATCTGCTTCAGAGTCTTCGCTATCAGACTCTTCCGACGAGCTAGAAGACCAGCTATATTCGTACTCAGTATCACTATCTGAATCACTGTCACTCAGCAAGCCGGTACTCTGAACAAGATCATCATAATCATCTTCTTTTACAACATCTCGTAACCAATAATGTTCCTCTATCTTCTTAACAAGATCAATTTGTTCCTGCCAATCTTTTTTGTTTATGAGCTCTATTGCTTTCCGAATAAGGTCGCAAGTCGCATCATCTTTTACATTTTCTTCGGATACGCTCGCTCTTATTTTCGTCCAAATATATTCTATAGGATTCAGATCAGTGTTGAACGGTGGTATTCTGTAGACTGTATGACCATGTTTCGCTAATAGCTCATCGACAGCGTACTTTTTGATCGGCCGAATCTTTTTAATATGCATCAACATCTCAGCTTTGTACCAATCATCTTCAAATGGGATGTAACGGTCAACCATCCATTTATTAATATCCTCTTTACTTGAGAACATGGTTGGAGTGCTATCTGCATCCATATTATGTCGTGTCGAATTATTTATTACCACAATGCAGTTTTTAGGAAGTCTAGGGATAAGGTTTTCTTCTACGTACTTCAGAAATTCGCGTGCTTTAGGCTTTTCTTTATTATGCTTGAAGTTATAGACAAGTGCAGCGCCTTTTATGAAGCCTTGTTCGTAGCCCGCGTGACTGATCATCCATTTTTGAGTGTGACATTTGGTAGCCTTTTCTGATGATGATGGAGTATTGATCACCAATTCTCCAACGTACACTACAGGTTTTTTATCATTTCCTAAAGCGTCATTCTCTCGAATACAACGTAAGTATCTTGCCCGCCACGCCTTAATGCTGTTTCTTTCTAGAACAATATTCTTGTTAGGATGACGTTTGTTAAACTTGAATCCTAATTTGTTTTTCAGAATTCCACGGACTCTTGCTCTAGAACCTTCGAAATTCAGTTGTTTTCTTGCGTTTATTAGAATTTTGCGTACAGTAGGTACTTCCATGTCCTCGTAAATCTGTTCAATGATTTCTCTGAACGCGCATAACTCTTCGTGATTTAAGATTACGCGTCTTTTTCGTTCTTCTGTGGTCTTTGGTTGAGGTTTTGAAGAAGATTGCTGCACCAGGGGACCTATGAAGTAAAGTGAGAGTACTTTAACGAGGTTTATAAAATAATGACGATGATGATGATAAAATAAAAGGCGAATCGATACATAATAATTAAGTGTATTTGCAAGTTTACTACTTGCAAAAACATTAAAAGCACAATAGCAATAATTATTTTTAATTTAATTTAACCGTGCAAATAAAAGTGTATGTGAGATAGCATTATTTTGTGAGTGCAATCATAAAAAAAAACTAGCTCAATATAAACAGATCATAATGTATAGGGATAAGACTACAGGATAACAAAACTATTTTGAATATCAGTTTATAAAAAACAGAAACAACAAATCAGAATTTGTTGTGTTTTTAATTACATAGTTTTCTTCTAACTCATATGCCTATAATTATTATTATAAGTTGGTTTATATCACGACTCATTTGAATAAAACTACAGCTACAGAGAATTGAATAATCCCTATGTCACGGAAAAATTCATAAACATACTAACATCGACTCAAAAAGCACCAGGACGCAGAACAAATAATAATTAATTGTAGATACAGTAAAATGGTCCTAATTTGCTCCCCTATGGGTAATTATGCTCCTCATTTTTATCGCCTAATATGTTATTAGGATATATGTAATCAGGAAAGAGTAAATTTGCTCCTAATACTTACACAGTTGAAATTGGTTGACAATTGTATCTAGGAGCAAAGATACCCATGTCAATGGGTAACTTTGCTCCTTATTTATTGTTTTATATATACAATAAAATACTTCATAATGTTGATTTATCAATAAAAATGTGGTAGATAAAATGTTGTTCTTTATATAAATACTTCTGAATATATTTTACAATTAATAATTTAAAAAATATTCATAATTTCCTGAATTTGGAGCAAATTTTGGAGCAAAGTAGGACCATTTTACGGTACATAAATTGTTGCCCCATCTGAAAGTTGAACCTGCAACACTCGGGCACATTGGCAGTAGCAAGACGCTCACTTAAACCACTGCGCTATTCGAGCAAGCACATAACAATAGACAAGAATACCACACAAACTAAACTTATTTTTCAAAACATTCTCTCAGCTTAACAATCTTAACTAAACTAACATTGCAAAATATAACTTACATCACTAAAAATAAGGTATAAAATAGCCTAAAAAAGTCTGCTATTATATTAGCACAATGGATCGATATTCCTTGCCTACCTTCAGAAGCTTAACAAGCATAAAGCAAATAATGCAAACTAACCTTCTTTTTTAATCTTCGATATAGCAGTCACAGGCAACCCAGACGCCATAGACGCTCGTTCTTCGCTTTGACCGTACGGTTGACATTTCTTCGCGTCCTTTTCTGCATCAAAATACTTAATAACATTGTACACAAGCGCGCGTTCGTCACCTCGAAGTACTTTCCCGCGTTTATGTTTACTCATATTGTAAATAAAACTAGATTTTGTAATAAAATGTGGCGCCTTTTTTAATTTGGAACGCGTGGACTCAGTGTAAACAGCAAAGCGGTACTGAGTAGGGGAGGGAGGGACGCCAACCGCTTGTTGTCATTCTGCGCATGCGCGTAACATGAAAAGGACAGATGTATTTGTCTAAGCGAGGTAGCATGAGCGGTGACGCTTTCGATTAGCAAAACTGCTTGCTAATATCATTGATCGTTGTTGTTTATCTTTGTTTAAATGTTTTAAAACGGCTGTTGATATTTTAATGTTACAACAATAATAGCTAATAATAATAACATTAAGTTACATACTTAATTTAATAACATAGTACCAATATATTAATCTTCTCCCTAGCCTTTATTATTCCCATGTCACTTGGGGTCGGCTTTCTAGTCTAACCGGATTTGACTGGATATCAGTTTTTACACGGAGCTGCTGCCAACTGACCTCCGCAACCCGAAAGCTAACGATATCCTAAGGCTAGACCAGTGTCTATTAGATGGCTTTGACTTCCCAATAACGACTGCCATATCTGTCCATGGCAGCCGGGACCGATGGTTTAACGTGCTCTCCGAGGCACGGAGCAGGCGATATTTGTCAATCAATAAGCACATAATTTCAAAAAGTCATATAGGTAACTTCCGAAAGACAGAGGTGCGCGACGTGGATTCGAACCCGAGACCCTTTGCATTGCAGTCTGTTGAGCTCCCCACTGAGCTAAATATGTTATGTTGCCAATATATTAATATAGTTTAATATTAATTTACTCACATTTATGTAAATAAACTATCAACACACGATATTCTATAAGTACCTAAGTATTCTTACAAGTATTAGAATTATTTTTACCCGACTACGGCGAAGCCAAAAGAAAGGGTAATGATTTTGGCAGTCTGGGTATGTATGTTTGTATGTTTCACCGTAGCGCCTAAACTACTGAACCGATTTAAATGAATGAGGTATCAATAGATTCGTAATAATGGCCCGGGTGACATAGGCTACATCAATTTTAAATTCGTCCTTTTTAGACTCCTTTTTTACTTAGTCGGGTTATAGTTTTTAAACTTTTATTTAGTAAAGGCTCTTACAAAAGTCATACTCACTAATAAAGATATCAAGAGATTAACTGTAAATAATACTCGTAATAAAACTTCAAAATAGAGTACTGATCTATTCTCATAAATAACACAAATGGTATTTTTCTGTATTATATAAATTACTAGATGTGCCCGCGATTTCACCCGCGTTTATCGCTACTGCGCCGCCCCCGTGGGTCGTAGCGTGATATTAAATAGCCTATAGCCTTTCTCGATAAATAGGCTATCTAACACTAAAATAAGTAGTTCCTGAGATTAGCGAGTTCAAACAAACAAACAAACTCTTCAGCTTTATAATATTAGTATAGATATCTTATCTTTTCTGTATTACATAATATCATTGATGGATTATATTTTAGTTCACATTTGCAGTCGATGACACTATTCGAATTTATTTTAAACATATTTTTACGAGAATTCTTTTTCCTACTGTATTTAGTACAGCGAAATCAAAATCATAAAAAATACTTCACTTTGCCGATTCAGGAGTCGAATACCAGATTTAGGTACCACAAATAGCGCACGAGGTAGTAAGTTAATATAATATATACTAATAATCTGGAAGCTCTCGTCTGAGTTAAACAATAATTTTACTATTTGATAGGTAGATACATTATTTCAGATCCAACTAATTTAAAAGTATATTATTCCTGATACAGGCTGTATATTATGTTCAATCCAGCCAAAGTCGGGGCAACTCGCTAGACTATACTTACATTATAAAGAGGAAAGATTTTTGTAAGGATTTGACTCAAAAACTATTCAACCGATTTTGAAAATTCTTTCATCATTCGAAAGCTTTATTATCACCGAGTAAATAAGCTACATATTTTTTTAAAGTACTGATACTAGCACAACTTTACCTTCTTTCGCGAGCGACGCCACGAGCAAAATCTAGTGTTAAATAAAATCTTAAAGTCAAAATTTAGGTAATACCACATTTATAAGCATCCCAATTCCGTCCCCGCGTCCGTCGCCGCGGGTTCCGTACCGGCGTTTTACATATTTCTTCAGTTCACCCCCATTGTGAAAGCGCCGCGTATTGAATCAACTGTATGTATTGTGCACGTATATATACGACTTCTTTGTTCCGAACAGCCAGATAATGCGCAAAATTACAGCGGAACTTGGGAAAAATCGTCCGACATTACATTTCTGGTACATTATTTTACAGATGCTTTACGTTTAAACATGGAATCTTCAACGGTATATTATTTTAAGTATATTTTTATTAGGTTTATATTAAAAAAACATTGGGGCAATCTTTGGGAACTGCCGATAGAAGTGTAAACTTTAATCCTTGATCATAAACACTTCTTTTTAAACAAAAAAAAAATGGGGCGGGTCAGATTCCTGATACTCTCTTAGGGGTTATTAAGGCTCAACATTTCGTTATTTTTTGCGTAGGACGCACCATTTCTGGGATATTGTTAATATTCTAAAATAATTCAAAAATGGACAGCGTGGAAGCGTGACGATGACGCGAGTTCTATGATTTTTGTTCACCCAAGAAGTGCTCAACGCGCCTAAAGAAGTTTTCACTTCAAAAAATAGAATATTTTCTTAACTTTATTTACTAGTAAATAAGGCCCGTGATAATACAGGGGTAATTATCGGCTGCACGTGCCTTGGAGAGCACGTTAAGCCATCGGTCCCGGCTGCCATGAACATCTATGGCAGTCGTCATGGGAAGTCAGTGCCCTCTAATATCCTGACACTGGTCTAGCTTTAGGGTATCGTTAGCCTTCGGGTTGCGGAGGTCAGATGGCAGTCGCTCCGTGTAAAAACTGATATCCAGTCAAATCCAGTTAGACTAGAAAGCCGACCCCAAGTGACTCGGGAATAATAAAGGCTAGGGAGAATAAGAATAATACAGGGGTACGAATACCGGGATAAAACCTATCTATATGCTATGTATTATCTAAATCTATCTAATATCTATGTGTCATGTTTGATAGAAATCCATTTGATAGTTTACGCGTGATGAGTAATAAACATTTACACATCCTAACTAATATTATAAATGCGTATGTGTATATTTGTTTGTTTATGTGTAACACCTTTGCGGCTTAACTACTCGGCCGACTATCATGTAATATCGCATACCTATACACGTTGTACGGGTTGTTTAGTTAGTAACTCCGCAGATTATAATAACATTTTCAAGTATGTAGTAGAGAAAAGAATCATAACGTAAATAATTTATTTAAAGTACTAGCTTTTGCCCGCGGCTTCGCTCGCGTTAATTTAGAGTTTGACAATCAATTCGGGTTGTACTCTGCTCGTAATAATATATAATAATAACATTCAATCATGATTCGAAAGACACGTAGCGCCATCTACGAACGTTATTATTGTTTTCCTCGGGCACAGTAATTTTTTTTCGGGATGAAAGGTAGCCTATGTCCGTTTCTGTACACCTGACAACGTATATGCAAAATTTCAGGATGATCGGTTCAGTGGTTTAGGCGTGAAAAGGTAACAAACAAACAAACTCATTTTCGCTTTTATAATATTAGTTAGGATTAGGATTATTAGATAAGTTACAATAAATGTAAGACTAATTCTTTCTCTTAATGCACGGTTGCTTATATGTTTGGTTTACGTTCAACTGAGTCGATGTATTTTGTTTTATCGCTAATTTATAGTATGTAGCACACGATACATGCTGAGCGCGCAGCTACACGCGCTGTGCGACTTGTGGTGTAGGCAGCAATGTACGGTAGTGAGACCGTACACACGTTGTGAGGTGTACAGAAAAGGACATAGGGTACCTTTTATTCAGAAAAATATCCCAATGGATAAAAATTTATTATCTCATTTACGCGAACGAAGCTGCGACTAAAATTTAGTTTATAACATTAGTAAAGTATTGGTCAGACCGGCCTGACACTGACGACGGCTAGAAGACATCTATCTTCTCCTCGTCGTCAGTCTCTGGACTGTAATTGGGCTTTCCATCAGGTCCGTTACAACCACTTTGCCGTGACACTAAATAAAAAAAAATCAAAAAAATGCTGTGATTAGCGAAAACACATATAAGAATTTAGAAACTGATCTACTAATATGCCTTCAATATGTATGGTGTAGTGGTATAAGTGTTTGCCCCGCCCCATTGACACTACATACATAATTTTACTACAATATTTTATAACATCACTTTTAAAACATAATATTAAAATAATAATAAATATATTTTATAATCTTATCTTATCTTATCTTGTGTGTGGGGGCCAGTCAGTACAGACCGGCGAGACTTCGACCCAGTGGGATCTTTTGTGTCAGCTCCAAGATTCAACCTTTAGCTATCTCCTTATGAATGTACTGCATTAGCCGCAGTGTACAATTCAGAGGGAGAAGCCTGAAGTCTTCAGGGTTTGGATATGCCAATCCCATCAGACCCATCCTAAGTCCAGCCAACGCGTCGCATTCACACAGTAGGTGCGATATGGACTCGTCCTGTTCACCACAGGCTGTGCAGATCGAATCGTGTGTCAATCTCAATCTGCACAGGAAGTCTTTGGTGCCAAAATGGCCAGTGAACGCTCCTGTGAGCAGGCGCATTTGGCTCTTGCTATACCCGCAGAACTTCCGGGTGAAGCCTGTGGCTCCGTTTGCAATGAATTTCTTGGAGTGTTCCAGACCCCTAAGGGCCATCCACTCTACCCTGTGTTTTTGAATATATTTTATAATAATATTTATTTATTGACAGAAAAATAAAATACATCCTTACACTACATCTAAATGCTAAATAAAGCTGAAGAGTTTGTTTGTTTGTTTGTTTGAACACGCTAATCTCAAGAGCTACTGGTTCGATTTGAAAAATTATTTTAATGTTGGATAGCCTATTTGTCGAGGAAGACTATAGGCTATATAACATCACATTACGACCCACGAAAGCGGCGCAGTAACGATAAACGCGGGTGAAACCGCGGGAACATCTAGTCATACATATTACATCAACAGTGTTAAAGCATACCTGCCTTAAATAATTCAAGCTTAAATTAAAATTAATTCTTAAACTACATACGTTAATTTATAGTGTATACAATATAAATGAAGTTCAAAAGATTATGTTTAAGTCTGCCTGAACTAGGATAAATAATTAAATGTATATGAAAACGAGCAGGTTTTTTTAGCAAAATAGAATACGCACCTAACTCGAAAACCTCAAACACTTTACAACATAAAAATAAGAAATGGTACCCCAAATTCTATTTCACCATAAATAATAATCAAACATTTTTATCTACAGCTAAAACTTCACAACTAAAACGGATAAACAAACCAATTCACAGCCCGATAAACAATATATAACAATAAATAATAGTACTGTCTAACCATCCATCTTAAAATACAACTCACCCCTGCCAACCATTATAATTTTCTTAAGACCTTTTTGCATCATTTACGTAGAGCCAAACAAAACAGCTACCTCTCCATAATCCAGTATAAGCTGCTCCTTCATCTTCTAAACATAAGCTTAAAATACTCGAGAATTTTAAAACGACGCGTATTGAGAGGGGTCAATGTATATTGGTGGGGAATATGCTGACACACTGCCGGAAAGTGACGTCATCATGGGGTGGGATTTCCCCCCTTTTATCTTAGACCTGTAAAAATAATAATGGTGTATTTAATGGGGTTGTTTTTCTTACAGTTGGCGGTTGGATATAATATTTAATCGAAGAAGTCAAAAATAGTTCTTCGGTGATTCGCACCATGGTGCGTTTAGTGGATTCGCTGCAGGGTTCGTATATTCTTAAATAAAACTTCTGCTCCTGGTCGACTACTATAATACACTGCATACACAGACTTTTTAGGTAGGTAGGTCAACAATAATAATTAATCATATGCGCGGTGCATCGACAATCTGAGACTGGCCACAGCGGCGCGGTCGATTAGCGAGCCGAGCCGATGGTGCCCGAGTTCGCCACGAACCTCGGCCGGCCGGCGCGCGACGCGTGCGACTGCCGCATACTACGGGTATCGCGCGGCTATGCTTGTGTGAATTAATATTTAATTGTTTGTGTAAGCTTTTAATATTGGGTTACCTACATCACTCCCCTCCAGAGACCGGCTAAGGGCGGAAGTAATCAGGAAAATGTACTCGCCGTCCTGAACGAGTTGTTCTAACAGGAGTGTCATGTGTAGCTAGGTAGGGGGTGTCAAGAGATGATTGTGAATCATCATGTCGCGATGTGGGTTTGTTGGCTGACAGTATATAAGCTGGTTTAAGTCGGTCTATGGTCACAGTTACGTTCTTACTGCCGATGCAAATTGTGAAAGTTTTGCTACCTCTTTTGAGAACTCTATAGGGTCCTGTATAAGCGGGCTGGAGTGAGCCACGTAACACTTCTTCCCTAAGGAATACGTGACTACAGGTGGCCAGATCCTTGAACACGAAAGTTCTACGTGTGTTAGAATGGTGTTGGGGTGGGACTGGTCGCAATAAGTCAGCGAAAGACTTCATTCGAGCTGTAAAGTCAGTGATGTCGGTGGTGTAGTGGCCAACATCGTTGAAAAATTCGCCAGGCAGACGTAGTGGCTCGCCATAAATGAGCTCCGCGGATGAGGCCTGAAGGTCTTCTTTGAAGGCACTCCTAATACCGAGTAATACGAGTGGAAGAGATTCGGTCCAATTAACGTCTGCGTGGCAGGTAATTGCTGCCTTTAACTGTCGGTGGAATCGCTCCACAAGGCCGTTGCACTGTGGGTGGTAAGCGGTGGTTCTACGATGGTCGAAACCGATAGACTTGGATAGCTGCTCAAACAGTGCTGACTGGAATTGTCCGCCTCGATCGGTGACGATCTCGGTAGGACAACCGTATCGGGCCACCCAACAGGATATAAAGGCTTTGGCTACTGACTTCGCGGTGATATCGATAATAGGCACAGCTTCCGGCCATCGCGTGAAGCGATCGACGGCTGTGAGGCAATATCGAAAATCACCAGCGGGTGGTAGAGGGCCTATGAGGTCTAAATGGACATGTTTGAAACGCGCCGAAGGTGAATCGTGCTTACCTAAAGGTGAAGTAACGTGTCTTGTCACCTTCGAGCGCTGGCAAGTCAAACATGCCTTAGCCCATTCTCGGCAGTTCTTCCGCATCAGTGGCCAAACGAAACGTTGAGCAACTAGTTTCGCTGTGGCGTTAGCGCCTGGATGACTGAGGGAGTGTAGACAGTCAAAAACTTTTTCACGCAAGGGTTGAGGGACAAAAGGCCTGGGTGTCGGTGTACTGACGTCGCAGTACAAAAGGGTACGACTCCCAGGTATGCTCGTCTCGGTAAGTCGAAGCGAGGTGTCACCTGCCAAGTGATTAGCGAGTTCTGGATCTGTTGCTTGGAGCTTGGCCATGACTTCGAAATCGACTGGCGCCTGTAGTTCCTCTACACGCGACAAAGTGTCGGCAACTACGTTGTCCTTACCGGCGATATGGACAATGTCGGTGGTGAACTGCGAAATGAAGTCCAGATGTCTATACTGACGGGGCGAACAATTACTTTTCCGCTCGTGGAAAGCGTAGCAAATTGGTTTATGGTCAGTATAGACAGTGAAGTGGGTAGCCTCTAGCATGTGTCTGAAATACCTTATACTCTCGTATATGGCTAGAAGTTCACGATCGTAGGGTGAATATTTTGTTTGCGACGGGCTCAACTTGCGTGAAAAAAATGCAAGTGGTTCCCAGTAGCCATTCTTTAGTTGTTGGAGAACTGCACCTATCGCTGTATCAGAGGCGTCGGTAACAAGTCCCAACTTACAACTAGAGTCTGGGTGAGCTAGAAGAGCTGCGTCGCACAGACTCTTTTTGCATGCCTCGAAAGCACACATTGAATCTCCCTCCATGACGACCGGATGGGAAGCTTTAACTGAACCGGTCAGCAAAGCATTAAGAGGCGCCTGAATCTGTGCAGAGTTAGGTAGGAATCGCCTATAAAAATTCACCATGCCCAAAAATCGTCGGAGTTCTCGGACGGTTTTTGGGATGGGAAACTGAGCAATTGCTTGCACCTTGCTGTCCAGTGGTTTAGTGCCCCTCTCAGAGATATGGTAGCCAAGGAACGTGACTTCTGACGCGCCAAAAACACACTTAGCCGTATTGACGAGTACGCCATATTTGCGCATTCGTTCGAAAAGTTGGCGCAAATGGTTCTCATGTTCCTCAGGAGTTCGGCTACTGACTAGAAAATCATCCAAATATGGGTAACAGAAGTCAAGTCCTCGAGTCAATTCATCCACAAATCTCTGAAAAGTTTGACCGGCATTCCTGAGTCCGAACGTCATGTAGGGAAACTCAAATAAACCGAAGGGCGTAGTTATCGCAGTCTTCGGTATATCACTTAATTCTACTGGTAATTGTTGGTAAGCCTTCACTAAATCGATTACCGAAAATACTGTACAACCGGACAGACAGTGCGAAAAGTCATGTATATGACGAATGGGGTATTGGTCTGGTATTGTTCGCGCATTAAGAAGTCTGTAATCGCCACAAGGGCGCCAACCGTTGTCTTTTTTAGACACAAGATGTAATGGTGATGCCCATGGACTGTCAGACGGACGTGCTGTACCGTTAGATATCATGACGTCAAATTCATGCTTCGCGACTTTTAATTTGTCGGGGGCCAGTCGACGAGGGGAACATGATACGGGTGGGCCTGGAGTGGTGCGTATGTGGTGTGTAATGTGGTGCTTTGCGATACCCAGAGTACCAGCAGGACGTGTTATTTCTGGGTATTCGGCTAAAATTTTATAATACCTACCGTTGCCACCAGTCGCGATCTTGATGCTCGAAATAACTGAATTATTAACAGTAACAGTAGCGGCTTCAGTGCTAATATCGGTGAGGCTATCGATAAGTCTTTGGTTACTTATGTCTACAATGAGTCGGTAGTGTGATAAAAAATCTACCCCAACTATGGGTTTTGTAACGTCGGCAATGACGAAGCGCCACGGAAAATTACGACGTAGACCTAAGTTTAAATTTAAGTTGACAAAACCATACGTATCGATAGACGAACCATTGGCAGCACTAAGTTGATAATTCGATTTTATACGGCGCCCGCGGAATGCAGAAACGGGATACACACATATATCACTGCCCGTATCAATTAAATATTGTTCATTAGTGTTATGGTCCGTAATAAAGAGGCGACCGGTGTTTGAATTTAAGCAGCCGTCCGTCGCCATCACTGACTGCTCTTCGCGTTTCCCTGTCCGAAGTCGCAGGGTTTCGTACACCTGCGTGCTTTTGTACCGTGCTTCGAGTGGTACCAGCAGATTGGATAGTGGCGGTAGCTCGACTGAGAACGGCGTGATAACGATCGGCTTCTATATTCTCCTTCCCGGCGCTCCATGGGCCTCGAACGGCGTTGCGATTGCGTTGTTAAGGCGCTCACCTGTTTCGTTAATTGAGCCACTTGACGCGTCAATTCGTCTAAGGGCGAAGCTGCACCCAACACCGGCGATGATGACGTCGTCGCTGCCACCTGACTCGCCGGCGCCGCGATGTCGTGAACGCGGTCAGCGAGTTCGGCGAGTGCATCAAGTGGTAAAGTTGGCTGTGATGCGACTATCGGCTGCATTGACATGGGTAAACGGCTAGCCCATATGGTCCGCAGGAAGTCTTCCGGTATATCAGGTCCGGCAAGATGTTGTAGGTGCCTTAAAAATTGCGAAGGCTTGCGAGTCCCGAGCTGTTCGTGTGTCAACAACTGCTTGACCTTGTTCTCCCGCGACGCCGATAGCCGCTTGATGAGCTCGTCTTTCAAACGAAGATAATCGGGAGGACCAGTGAGCACGTCCTCGACTTCAGCGGCATATTGGCGGTCGAGTGTAGCCAATATGTGATAAAATTTTGTATTATCGTCGGTCACACGCATGATAGCAAATTGACCCTCCACCTGCGCGAACCATATAGCAGGTTTTTCTGGCCAAAATGGGGGAATCTTAAGGTGCACGGGTGGCGGTGGTGGCGACGAAGCGATTCCTTTCACGGGTGTTGACATTTTTATGTCCGCTCTGTGTTTTCGCAAAGTCACATGTGCCTGTGAGCTCTCCGATTCTGAGTCGCTCGAAGCTTGTTTGCCTGACTGCGACATCATATAAATATGCTTGTATTCTTGTACGGGGTCACCAGTTTAGTGGATTCGCTGCAGGGTTCGTATATTCTTAAATAAAACTTCTGCTCCTGGTCGACTACTATAATACACTGCATACACAGACTTTTTAGGTAGGTAGGTCAACAATAATAATTAATCATATGCGCGGTGCATCGACAATCTGAGACTGGCCACAGCGGCGCGGTCGATTAGCGAGCCGAGCCGATGGTGCCCGAGTTCGCCACGAACCTCGGCCGGCCGGCGCGCGACGCGTGCGACTGCCGCATACTACGGGTATCGCGCGGCTATGCTTGTGTGAATTAATATTTAATTGTTTGTGTAAGCTTTTAATATTGGGTTACCTACAGTGCGAAACGACTAATTCAAAATGGGTCCTTCTGTGATTCACACCGTGGTGCGAACAATCCGTGGTGTGAATCGACGAAAGACCCAAACTACTATACTGCATGCACGTGTATTTGTTTCTAAGAATTACAAAAGACATTTTTTTAAGATTTTGTTCACTTTATAGGGCCATTGACCATTGAAGTTTTACCCCAGATGTGATGATGACCTTTTTTATTTTTATATTTTTAAGACTTATCTAATACGTAAACACAAACACACATTATTAACCTTACTGTTGCTTTGACTAGTACTCACACTTAGGTATTACATAAAAAAACAACATTAAACCATTCGCTGTCCCGTGATAGACACAATGGAAAATCTAATGTTTTTTTTTTTTTTTTTTTATTGTGCTCGTCAAAATGACCACACTCCACCTGATGGTAAGCAGTCGTGTGGTCTAAGAGCAGTGGCCTCCACACTGCCCTCATAGTAGCCGAGGCGATGTTGAGGTCTCTACTTTGACGGCCTGAGAAGGTGCTTTTTCACACCCCGCTTATTGTTATGTATCATATGTGATTTATCCGACAGGGAACATGTTGAAAAAGAAATAGATTCCACAATTAACAAATTCCCCGACCCGGTCATCGAACATACCACCGCACGACCAGCAACACGCCAAAGCACAAGACACACGCTAACCAAGTTCACCAATTAACTAATTTCCCAAAACAAAAAATATCTTACAACAGAAAACTAAGCCCACAAACATTAGGGGTGGAAATTACTCAGCTTAAAAAGCATTAATAACCTAACCCCCTCCCCAAAAACTCCTTGCGCGCCATTTTAGAGTCCTTCGTTCATTAAAACTGTAGAAAAACACCTCCGGGGGGACGGGGAGGCCCCATCCCCCCATTTCGCCCCCTCGCGGGCCAGTCTAAAGAAGAAGAAATATGGATCAATAAAGAAATAGCTTCGTGCCCAATGGAGGCTACGGCTAGTACGCACACAGATGCAGTCTTCGTATACGTACACGTCGAGTTGTATGTGTGTGTGCTTGCGTTTGTGTTGAATAACCGCAAGATTTTTTATTATTGTACGTTCGGATTTTAAGGGGATTTTTGTTAGAAAAGTTTATGTTAAGTAAATATTATGTTGTGTTAGAAACTTAATTTTAGCTCCATTTGGGTTCGGTAGAGTAGGGTTCGAGCTATCTGTGTGAGAAATTTTATTGAAATAAGTTTAGTAATTTAGATTTGCAAATGTAATAAGTAGGCTGAGTTGTTTTTAAATTTATAGTAAAAGATAGATTCATATTTTTTTTGTATGATATATTTTGCCTAGGTGATGCAATAATAGTGAGCGTTGCTGCTGTGGAGTGTCTGGAGTTCAATTCCGGGGTAGGATAGTGTGTTTAGATTTTTCTGTCAGGAATTTATAAGTTGCAACATGCCATATAGAACTCTGTCCGCTGGATGGTTAAGCTCGCTCCTATTTATGGGATCTAAAATCCTAGCTACGTCTATCTCGAAGTGTAAAGCAGAAGTCTCAGGTACTATTCACAGAGCAGGCAAAATGTTGTTAAAATTTTTCTTTCAATATATTTTAAATAGCGACACTAAGATAAATTCTCAATAGCAGGATGGTTTAAAGAACTGTGTCCGGTAGAGGCTTGCTCTTATACGTGGGACCTAAAACGATAGCTAGGTCTATCCCGAAGGGTTCCCGAGGATTTAGGTTCAATTCCCAGAGCAGGGAAAATGTTGATGACATTTTTTTATATAATATATAATACTTAATACATTTAAAAGATTGAGAATCCACAAATTTATATTAATTTAGTACTTAATTGCAATTGATGTTAAAAACTATTTAAACAAATTATGTTCAACACAATATTTTTTGTTATGAATAAATGAATAAATAAATAAATAAAATTTGAAGAAGGTATTTACTCGTCTCCTATTTTGTCAAGATTTTTTTCTGCTTCGATACATAGGCATAGCGTTTGACTCCAAATACCAGGCACCTAAAACTTTACTGAAGAAATGTGAGTTTCATACACCCCTGAACCAGTAAACGATGAAAAGCGACACTATCTTAAAACTAATTGCCAAGTCTGTAGTGCGACATCATTTCATGCCAAACGCAATAAAAAGGCGAAAACACCCAGTGCCTAACATTAAACCGAGATAATGCCAGTAGTTGGCAAAAAACATAAATTTGGCAACATGGCCTGGCAACGTCGCTAAGAACTTAAACCAAAGATTAGACAGACACAGAACGCCTTATATTTCACCGCGAGCAATACTTTCGCGAACAAAGTGGTCGTTTTTATAATAAGTCAGAGAAAAAGAAATAAACTTATTATAATAAGAACTCTTAATCACAGATTATTGAGACATAAAATGCAGTTACGTACAACGCAAACGACTATATCGCCAACGAATTGGGTGTTTTAGTAATAATTGTAATGGGGTAGCTAAAAAGAAATGTTTAAATTAGAACTCTTAGCCATAGATTATAGAGACACAGAATGTACTATAGATACGTACATCGAAAGGCCTTTATGTATTTATTTTAACTAGCAGTCGCCTAGTGCTCGAAATTCGACCAAAGTTTGGGTGTAAGTTATTGCTGATATATTATGTCATTATATATTGATATATTATGTAACCATAGTTACGCGCTTCGACTGCGTGTGTCAAATGCATGGTTGTGTGCGTGTAGTGTATTTTCATTAATTTAATATATTTATAATGCATATTTTTTATAAATATTAGCATTCGTCACTTCTTCTCTGTATAAACTATAAGTGTGAGAAATTTCATACTCCTCCGTCCGCCCAATCTTCGTAAAAAGGAATCCAAAGTTTTCGCTTCACGTATTAATATATAGATAAACATCTATTAAGCCTATTACGGACTACACAAGCAATTTGAAAGACACGGGTATCAAAACAGGGACCTCAATTCATGTAAGTCGCATTCGCCATTACCACTGCGACAGACTTGTGACCAATACGGAATATGAATAAAAAAAAAATATTATTTAATTTTTAATTTTCCGTATTGTAATGGAATGAATTCCCACTCAGTACTATTACTAGTGAATGTCGCAAATAATAATTCGAAGTCAATTACTTTGTGTCTGTCAATTATCGTATATTTGTAAAGTACCTATGACTTAAACATGTGTTTAAAAATGTCTGTCTGTAAAATAACATTATTTAAAAAAAAATTGCGGCAGTCTTTGGGGACTGCCGATAGAAGTGAAAACTTTAATCCTTGATCATAAACACTTCTTTATAAAACAAAAAAAGAGGGTGAGTCGGATGCTAGTTACTGATACTCTCTTAGGGGCTATGCCAAAAAAGGAAAAAGGAGTGAACTATAGTTTTTTTAATTTATTTTGTTATTTCTATCTATGACTGATGTTTCGATTCCCAAGTCCCACAAAGTATTATTAGGCTTTTCAGTCTGAAAATTTTCCTAGTAGCAGTATGTTTTTATATATTATGTACATAAAATCTTAAAACCATTGCTGGTGATATTTGGGGTAATATATCTCTGCCTGTCTTCTATTTCTATATCTTATATATTGAGCGGGTCTTCTATCTCTTTATGTTTTGTGACGAACCGAGCCAACGATGAAATAATATGTTCTAGGAAAGTTAAGATTCTTACGATTTGATGTTTATATTCTTAAATTATATATAGATTTACGTCTAAATCCCCCAAGGGGTAGGCAGAAGTGTATTACACCTACTTTTCGCTGGAAAATTTTAAGTATCACGTTATGCGGTGAATTAATTACTATCTACCGGGTATGTTATCAGACTCCGCGCTGCAGCTGAGAATTTATAAATAATTTATTCACCTACATTAGTATTTCACCTGCCCGGGAACCAAATCCGGAACATTACAATAGGTCTTAAACATTACCAAATTTTTTGTTCGAGTCCCAAATGGTCCAGAAACACAAATAATTTTGTGATCTACAAACAGAAACAACTGAAATTAAGTCTCTCGCGGAGCACGATTATAACTACACTAGACGTTCCCGCGGTTTCACCCGCGTTTATCATTATTAGCCGCCGCCGTGGGTCGTAGCGTGATGTTATATAGGCCTTCCTCGATAAATAGGCTATCCAACACTAAAAGAATTTTTCAAATTGAACCAGTAGTTCCTGAGATTAGCGCGTTCAAACAAACAAACAAACTCTTCAGCTTTATAATATTAGTACACAAAACCCACAAAGCCAAAGTACCAAATATCAAAAAACGCACACAAGTAAAAAAAAGAAAAAAGAATAAACACCTAATTCACATGAATGCGTAACAAGATACTTTATCTCATTCACACACTCGTACAAAAAAAAGAAATCTCATCCCTTCCAAATTTGAAAAAACATCCCTATAATTTGGCTCATTACCGTAACGGTTGGAAAACATATTCTACCCTTAGTCGTCATAAATAAAGGCGAAGGGAAAAATTTTATTATCCCCACCACCCCATATCCACCCTTCAAGGAGAAATATGAAATAAAATGAAAATGTACCTAATGGGGAAAAAATACTGAGAGTGGCAAGACAAAGGGATGGGATGGGGTAAGTTTGAGTGGAGGCGATTTTCAGATGGTTAGATATTTGGTTGATGTTGTGACGAAATTGACGTTATAATTTTTTTATTTTTTACTTGTAGGAAAAGGCAAAAAAGAGAAAAGACTGGCAGCGATAGCCTAGTGGGAGACCGTTGGACTACCACGCAGAGTTCTCGAGTTGTACCCAAGGCGCACAGCTCTGAAGTTATGTGTGTATTAAAATAGTTATAATATAAAATAGTTTAATAACTTGTATGGAAATAAATTATGTCGATACATACTTCCTAAGATCTTGAATAGTTTACCTGATGATATAGTAAATAAATATGTTAAAAAGCAGCCGTATGAAATCACGCTAAAAAGATATTTGATGTATAACATTGACAGATTCGTACTGCCATTGTGAAATTATTATTAGAGTATAAATTGTGATTTTAATTTATATAACATATGAACTCCCACTCGCATAAAAACCCTAGTGGTTTAAGCGAGTGGTCTAAGCCATGGTATTATTATTGTAAACTTAAAAAAAAAAGAAAAAAGAAATGTTAATTATCGCTCGCTTTAACGATGAAAGAAAATATTGTGAGAAAACCTGCATGTCTGAGAGTTCTCCATAATGTTCTAAAAGATATGTGAAGTCTGCCAACCCGCACTGGGCCAGCGTGGTGGACTATGGCCTAACCCTTCTCACACTGCGAAGAGGTCCATGCCCTGCAGAGGGATAGTTTATTTACAGAGCTAATGCTTTGTTATTTCTAGATTTAGGCAGAAGAAGACCGTTGAACTTCTACGCAGAAGTCCCGAGTTCAATCCTGAGGCACGCACATACGATTTTTTATTAATTATCGCTCGCTTCAACGAGAGTTCTCCATAAAGTTCTCGAAGATATAATGTGCAGTCTGTCAACCCGCACTGGGTCAGCGTGGATGACTATGGCCTTATTCTTCTAAAACTGAGAATAGGCCCGTGCCCAGCAGTGGGACATCTTATGTGCAAGGCTAACCTACTATTATGTTATACATAATAGTAGGTTAGGTGGTTAGTGAATGAAGCCAGAGAAGTGTGTCAGGATCGTAGCAAATGGAAATCCGTAGTCTCTGCCTACCCCTCTGGAAAACAGGCGTGAATCTATGTATGGATGTTATACATATACTTGTATATTATGTTTTGATAATAATATTTGTAATATTAATTAATGTACCTAAGGGAAAAGACAATCAGCAATTTCCCTCATTACCTTTCTTTTTTCAATGCCAATAAAATGTTTCTTTTTATCGTACCTAAATTTTTATTGACTCGACAACGTCTAATAAATCGATGAACGCCGGCTGCACGCACGAAAAAGGATGACTCATTGTCCCGTTACGCTCATTGTCCCGTTACGCTCATTGTTCCGTTACGCTCATTGTCCCGTTACGCTCATTGTAACGTTACGGGAAAGAAATTTTGTTATGACGTTGTCACGTTAAACTATCGTCCGTAAACCGACTTTACAGACAACACATTTTTTTTGGATACATTTTTGGTACCTATGACTAAACAAGGTCCATTTTAGAAAGTACTAGCCTTATGGCAATCATTTTCAAGTCTTCTCATCATCATCATCTTATAAACATTTTCACTGTTCAATGTCACGGTATATTTATTTAAACAGAGCCCATTTCCATACAATGTAGCCGCCGTAGGGCGGGGGTAGACACCGCAGGCCTCCGGCAACGAAGACTCATTCCTATAAATCTGCCTTATCATAAAAATATACGCGTATCTACCTACGGCTTTACGATTGCGGTTATATCCACTTTTATTCTCGGATATCTCGGATATGTTATGTGTAATATGTTCTAAATCTATAAGTAAAACATCTTGTGGATAATAATTTCTGCTATTAGAGAATTTTGCCCACTGCTGAGCTTATGACACCTGTTAAAAATCCTAGTGTGGTCATAGTCCCATAACCAGAGATCCTTTATGTATAGGAAGAAGTCACATATAAAAAATATTGGTAATCTATACTAATATTATAAAGCTGAAGAGTTTGTTTGTTTGAACGCGCTAATCTCAGGAACTACTGATTCGATTTGAAAAATTCTTTTAGCGTTGGATAGCCTATTTATCGAGGAAAGCTATAGGCTATATAACATCACGCTATGACCCACGGGGACGGCGCAGGAACATCTATTTATATATAATAATATCAGTCCTGTATTAAGCTGTCCCACTGTTGGGCACCGGTCTCATCTATTGTGAGAAGGGTAAGGCCATATTCCACTATCTCCACCACGCTGGCCCAGTGCGGGTCGGTAGACTTCACATATCTTCAAGAACTTTATGGAATACTCTCAGACATGCAGGTTCCCTTACGATGTTTTCCTTCACCGTTAAAGCGAGAGATAATATTAACTATTTAATCTTCTTCTTTTTGTGTGATTAGTGGCCAACCTGTTGTCAAGAGTTGTTCAAGCCGCCCGTAGGCCTCTGACATGACTTAACGACTGCTGTCAATTTGACAACAACCGGGACCGAGTTTTTACGTGCTCCCGAAGCACGGAGACGCTCAGATGAAATACCACGAAGCGGTCACCCATCTACAGATTGACCGCACCCAACGTTGCTTAACCTCGCTAATCGTTTACCGATTAGTGAGTGCAACTGGCTATGAGCGCTATAACTATTTAATACGCCACTTCGAAAAGTCAGAAGTGCTTGTCTTGGGATCGAACTCGAGATCTCTGCGTGGCAGTCATACGGTCTCCTACTAGGCTAGTAATATGGCTTATAAATTACTAATATTCTTGTAAATCCCTTCAGCTAAGCAATATGCTTGTGATAGAAGTGGGTTGAAGAGTTCACGTCAGTAGTGTAATAAATGGGAATCAAAACTTTTGATCATAAGTCCAAGACATTATTCTTGGGATTTCCATTATTTCAACTGAAGAATTTCTTGAGCACATTATGAAGAATATTTTTTACAACTTCCCCATCGGAGTTTTTGGTCAGCCATAATATCAAATTGTCACCAAGCGTCTTAGTTTAAGACTAAAGAGCCGCGATAGCTCAGTGGGGCGACCAACAGACTGCAATGCAGAGGGTCTCGGGTTCGAACCCACGTCGCGCACCTCTGACTTGTGGAAGTTATATGACTTTTCGAAATTACGTGCGTATTGATTGACAATTATCGCCTGCTTCGTGCCTCGGAGAGCACGTTAAGCCGTCGGTCCCGGCTGCCATGAACATCTATGGATGTCGTTATTGGGAGAGTGCCGACACAAAAGATCCCACTGGGTCGAAGTGTCGTCGGTCTGCATTGACTGGCCCCCACATAAGATAAGATAAGATAGTTTAAGACTAAAATGTTATTTTGTTTGTTACAGATGAGCTGGAACAACATTATGGTCAATAAATTAATTATGGCATCCGCGTTATAGTTATAATCATAATTAACAATATAAATGTGAATGTGAGTTTGTTTGTCACGCTTTCACGCCTTAACTACTTAAACGATTTTCATCAATTTTCTCATACATGTTGTCAGGGATACAAAAAGTACATGGGGTTTCATCCAGAAAAATAGTACTGTTTCCGAGGGAGAGCGGTTTATTGACAAAATCTAGATTAATTAATAAATAAATATTTTTCTTTCTTTGTTTCTAACGCGAGTGAAGCCGCGAACAAAGTCTAGTTGTTAATATTTGACAGTAACTAAGTAGTGAGAGACCAATACTCATTAACGCAAGGATAAAGCACTAACATTTTCACAAATTTAACATTCTAGCTATCGGGGTTACTCATTAACGCAAGGATAAAGCACTAACATTTTCACAAATTTAACATTCTAGCTATCGGGGTTAGATTTCATGTCCAAAATGTAAAAGAAATTCGGTCAGTTTGTGACGTTTTTAGCGAAACTACATAACTGATTTTGGTCAAATTTGATATTGAGCTTAGATATAAATGTATATTAATTTGCTTATCGTATGAATATTAGAAATGTGAAAGTTTGTGAAGATATTTAGATGCTTTTTACTCAGTGACTCAGTTACTCTGCGTATAACGTTGCACGGATTTAGGAAAATTTTGTATATAGATAAACCATCTCCAGGATTAGCACATAGAATACTTTTTATCCTATATAAGAAAGTAATTAAACAAAAAAAATTTAACCCAAAAATCTGTATAATATGCGTATAAAAAACCGTTCAAGCGAAATATCCTTAGCGTTATAATCTTCAAACGCGGCCTCCCAATGCGCAGGTAAAAGAAAATCGGGGCCTTCGCAAAAATTAGCTCCCGAAAGGGACGCGAGGGGACGTTGGGGGGGTGGTATAAGAGCATTTTTCACCATATAGGGGGGTACATTGTTCTACGACGTTTTTGTTCCAAGTTTTGGTAAGTGAATTTCGGAGATACATACACGTATTTTTTGCTGGCGGGCTTTGATAATGCAGTGTATGGTGAGTTAATGTGTAATGGTTTCTCGTTTATGGTTTTTGTTTGTGTTGAATGTTTGTTTTAGTAGTTACTAGTCATTGAACCATTGAACTTGGTGTTTCGGTTATTAGATGTAGTGAAAACGACTTATGACTAGGTCTGGATGTCTCGATATCAGGTCAGGCAAAGTGCTATTAGATTTTTCTGTCAAGAAATTCTCAGAGAACACGGATTCTGGGTCTGGTGGTTGGTAGACAGTTATAAGCTAGCTCCCTAGCACGTGGACCTTAAACTATGATGGCAGAGGGTGTGTGTTATATATCTCTATCTACGAATGCGTAGCATGAGACTATGTGTATGTATATTTGTCGTTGCTAAATGTTACTTTGTGATAAGTATTTGACTTTGACAAAATTGCTAATTCCAGCATGACTGGGCCGGCTCGACCGGGGAAGGACTACCCTCTCACAGAATATGGACGTGAAATAGCAGTATTCCTACTGTTGTGTTTCGTTCGGTGAGTGTGAGTGCCGGCGGCACAATCACCCTCTTTCCCCCTTCCCGCTCCTTCTCCTTCCCACTTCCTTTCCTAAAGGGTCGGCAACGCGCATGTGATGCCTCTGGTGTTGCAGGCGTCTATAGGGTACGGTGACCACTTACTATCAGGTGGGCCGTATGCTTGTTTGCTACCTTAGTTATATGAAAAAAATATCATGTATTGCATAGCACCATGTGTTGCTGACCATAAGAAAAGGAATTAAATATGGTGGGTATGCAAGAATTTAGAGAGATAGATATGTGAGTCACCGGAACTCTTATACACCGACCGAAACGCAGTAACAATGCTTCTATTCTTACGCTTGTTTTCTATAAGTGAGGTATATCTCCTGGCTAGCTGACTCATTCAGTCATCAAGAGTGTTGTGGATTCGGTCTCCACATAGGACAAAAATGTATGTAATTTTTTTTTCGTGTTTTAGTGGCCAACCTGTTGTCAAGAGTTGTTCAAGCCGCCCGCAGGCCTCTGACATAGCTTAACAACTGCTGTCAATTTGACAATAACCGGGACCGAATTTTTACGTGCCCTTCGAAGCACGGAGACGCTCAGATGAAATACCACTAAGCGGTCACCCATAGACTGACTGCACCCAACGTTGCTTAACTTCGCTAATCGTTTACCGATCAGTGAGTGTAACTGGCTATGAGCGTATGTGATACAGAAATAGTAGTGCCGCGTTTGAATGAGTGTTCTTCGTGTCCATTGCTTGAATGTTTGTTAACCCTCACGCAACATAGGAATTATTCGTAAGCGAGAGATGTGTTCCCAAAAAAATAACAATACAAACGTACAATTTAAAGCCAGTGCGCTAAATAGTACGTGATTCTGACTGATTTCCACTACAAATAACAGTGTATTTTTATTGAGGACCCTGCCTACCTGTGATACAGTTTCTAACTAGTACAGGAGACAGGTGACCTATTACACAAGTTTTTAGAATTTTAAGTTTTATTTGTGCTACTATGTATAATGTTTTATTTGTACATACCGCAATGCTTGAAAATGAAGGTTTTCAATCAGTGCGTGCTACCCGTCATGACCTACGGAGCCAAAACATGGACACGCACGGTAGGGTTGGTCCACCAGTTCAAATTCAGCTATGGAGAGAGCTATGCTCGGAGTTTCTCTGAAGGATAGGATTCGTAACGAATATATCCGACAGAGAACCAAAGTCATTGACATAGATCAGAGAATTAACAAGCTGAAGTGGCAGTGGGCTGGCCATATTGCGCGAAGAACCGACAACCGCTGGGGTAAGCGTGTTCTTGAGTGGAGACCGCGACTCGGCAAACGTAGTGTTGGACGCCCTCCGACCAGGTGGGATGACGATCTGCGAAAGACTGCAGGCAGATGCTGGATGCGGCAAGCTGAAGACAGGGCGCTATGGCACTCTTTGGGTAGGGCTATGTCCAGCAGTGGACTATTATAGCCTGATGATGATGATGATGATGTATAAAGTTGAAATATTTGTAATTGTATTTTTTGTTCAATAAGTTATTATTATTAAAAAAAAATGAAAACCCCTTTTCTCTGCCTGCCTCACCAAGAAAATCACGCTGCTACTGAAAATTCGTTACAATACCACAACCCAAACCGGATATTGAACCCGAGACCTTATACACTTACTTTCAGAACTGCTACGCCGATGCTAACATAAGCGAGACTTAAAGAACTGTCAGTTCAATCGGCAGACATATGCCAAATATACCATCAATCTTGAAACAGTAAATCCATGTCATAAACCCATTTAAAGACCCCATCTTTAAAAAAGCCCTTTGATTTTTCTACAGGCTCAGACCCCGCCTTCCCTCGGCTTCGGAGGGCCGAGGGCTTTCCTCCCAGCTTATAATTGGGAGTGGATCCAAAGTTACTCCCTCAGATTAAAATATTTATTTTTGCGATGGAAAGAAAAAGTACGGTATGGTGTGTAATGTCGGCGACAAAAATGTATCGCTATTATTTTTTTATGTTATGTTTGATGGATTTGTTTTCTTCTTGGCTATGAGTAGTAGGTTTTTGTTCAAGAATGTGGGATTATTGTCTATAACGATATTTAATCAATCTATTATGAAATAATGTAGTTTTTCCCTGACTATAACTGTCGCACTATAATGCCTGTATTGCCACTGAAATCTATACTAATATTATAAAGCTGAAGAGTTTGTTTGTTTGTTTGTTTGAACGCTCTAATCTCAGAAACTACTGGTCCGATTTGAAAAATTATTTTAGTGTTGGGTAGCTTATTTATTGAGGAAGGCTATAGGATATAGAACATCACGCTACGATCCACAAGGGCGGCGCAGTAATGATAAACGCGGGTGAAACCGCGGGAACATCTAGTTACAAATATTCAAAGAAATAGCACCCAGATTTGGAAGAGATCTGATGTTTGTGAGCCAGATAAATATTTTGCCTCTTATGGTAATCGAATCTACAACGCTCAACATACTCGACAGTGGTGAGGCGACTACACAGCATGAAACATCGTTCGGATGCAGGCGTCTAGATACAATACTTTTGTATACAACACCTCGATATGATTAAGCTGACAGATTAAACCACCACGTCATTCGTGCAGACTAAATATTCATTTTAAGATCTATATACATTTTTATTCTTCTGGTTTTAAATATTATAAAAAGCATAGATGTATCTAATTTCTTTTGTATCGGAAACGTAAATATTTTGAACAGTCACTACACGCACTTACAGCAACACTTTAATGTATTTTATGCCGGCTCCGGATGTTAGTTTTACATACAGCACAGCGCCTCCTGACGAAGCTCGGCAACTTAGCACACTCAGCGCAATGATGAGGCAACCACTTATCCTCTACGTCAATCAAGCAGACGAAAATAATCTTTCAATCTTCAGAATGATATGTCTAAACAAATTGATAAAATATATAAAAAATATGCACATGGGTCTGACTGTACAAGCGCGCGACGATACGCCGCGCCGTCCTTAAAAGGGTTTGTACCAAAATATAATTTTGGAGTTGACTGTACTTAGTTTGCACACAAAAAACTATAGAGACGACTTAAGTTACTTTACTTAAGGTTTCTATACTTCCGTATTGTTAAGTAGAGGCGATTGAGTGATTATTACATTTAGGTAATGTCAGGGAATTTTCTAAAATAAAATCCATATTAAACAGTTAATCATTGCTCGCTTTATCGTCGAAGGAAAACATCACCGTGAAATCTCTGAAAGCTCTACATAATGTTCTCAAAGATATGTGAAGTCTGCCAACGCACACTGTAGTAGCTTGATGGACTATGGCCTAGCCTTTCTCACACGAAGAGGCCCGAGCCCGATAGTGAGGTTAAAACGGGGCTAATGTTAGATACATTATTTTACAAGAAAGAGTAATATTATCTTTACAATGATATTGGCAACAGAATGCTCGCCTATTAGTTGGGACTCAAAACCTGCAAAATTTGGATGTACTACAACTTGTCCTACCTCTTCGGGGTACTAACGTGAGACTATGTGTTTACTATTCATAATACTTTTTGACTTTCCAAATAAGATATAGTATACTAGCTGTCCCGACAGACATAGTCCTGTACACACGAAAAAAAAATAAAAACCAAATCTAAACCATTCTCGAATACGCTTGAACACACACGAAAAATTTCATCAAAATCGATCAAGCCGTTTAGGAGGAGTTTAATTACAAACACATGCACTGAAGATTTATATACAGGGTATCCCAGAATATGTGAATAAAATTGTAACGGGAGATTCCTTAGGTAAGGTAGGGTAAGGACCTTTCAAATCTGCTAAATAAAATAATAAAAATATTATGTTATGTTGTTGGTCAAACTTACAAGATTTTCTTTGGTGCAAAGAAAATACACTAAAATAATGCTGCGATTTCAAAACTACGTCAGTTTTAAAACATTGCAATCACAACAGCTTTGTCTCATTTTTCTAACAAACAAAAAATATAATATTGCAACAAGTCTCCACCGCCAACCATGTTCTCGAGAACCCGTCTAATGGAAAAAAGGATAAAATTTTAGGGTACCTTTTAATATTTTTTTCATTAAAGTTTTTAATATTAATGGGTACGTATCGGAGTTACGGCGCGGTGTAATTATTTTCCGGATTTTACGTTTTCCAGACGAAACAACGTCCTGCGCGTAGGGTTATGAAGGTAGCGGTTACAGGGTTGACTTTGAGGTTCACGCGGAGGAGAGACGGTTATTTTGAGGGTTAAAATAATACCTACTTGTTTTTAGTTTACCTAGATATTTAAGGTGCAACTCTGTGTCCTTACGAATTACAAATAAAGTAAGTAATAATAACTTTTTGTGAAAATCTTAGTGAGTATTGTGAGAAATTGTCTTGCGATGATACCTACAGTGAAGGTAAATAATGGAAATTCTTGTAGTAAGTATAGCTAAATGAAATAATCTATACATCTATACCTACAAATAAATAAAATTGAAGTGTCTGTTTGTAATGTCAAAATAACAGCTTTTTATCTAATGCATATGAAAGTAAATAAGGTACCTATACGAAACCATCTATTTTTTAAATTTTTGTCTGTCTGTCTGTTTGTTCCGGCTAATCTCCGAAATGGTTGAACCGATTTTGACGGGACTTTCACTGGCAGATAGCTGATGTTATAAGGGGTAACTTAGGCTACTTTGATTTTAGAAAAAATATAGGGTTCCGCGGAGACATACACTTTTTAGTTAAAATCTACGCGGATGAAGTCGCAGGTAACAGCTAGTATTAATATTTACACTGTCCCACTGCTTGGCACGGGCTTTTTCTCACTGTCAGAAAGAAGAAGAAGGTAAAAGAAGAAGAAGGTAAAAGGGTTAGGCCATAGTCCACCACGCTGCGCCGGAGGGCGCGAGATGACCTCCAGCCACCCTGAGATTTGACCTCGGTGTGCTGGGCTTCGTGGGCCTGCCCGCCACCCGATCAGCACCAGGCCCAAGAGGCGGTGTGCTTGTTCCCACGCGCGCCTCTGTATCGTGTGTCCGACAGTCAGGCGGACAGTAGGGATAAAATTAATGGTGCCCAAAGGGCAGGTCTATTTGTGTAGTGGCCTGCCGTTTCATACGGCGGGCCGAAACCTCGGCGGAGTCGAGATTGCATGTGAAAGCGATTCGCGCGGCTCCGCCGATTGCGGTTATGTCGAGGAACACCGTAGTAGGTTTAGTCGGTATTACCGGGGTGTTGCTCACCATCTTTCTCCGGTGAGTCCGACATAACCTCTCCGTCGCCCCGCGGAGAGGTAAGCGTCAAAGACGTCCCCCTAAAAAAATAAAATAGTCCACCACGCTGTCCAATGCGCTTTATCATTTACTTCACACATCTTCGAGAACATTATGGAAAACCCTCAAACATGCAGGTTTCCTCACGATATTTCCCTTCACTATTTACATAATACACATAATTTTAAAAAATGTCAGCGGTGCGTGTTTTTAAATAGAACTCGAGATCTCAGCGTGGCAGTCCAATGGTCTCCCACAATCCTTACATCATATCCATGAATTATTAACTAATCTATCCGCAGTTTTCATAGCTTCATAATCTTTTAATAAAAATATAAGAATATGCAGGTGAATGTATATTAAAATTAATTTGTTTTCGTCTGTCCGTGGCGAGTTAATTCCGTCTCGACGATTGCCGCCATTTTATTAAACCAACCGTTTTTAGATCTGTTTGTCCGGGTTTTAAATTAACTGTTTGAAGTTCTTTTTGTTGACGTCTAGTAAGTTTACCTATAGAATTACTGGCTATTGTGTGGGTCATAAACACGTAGTTTGCTAAATGGAGTGCTATACACCTCCTATTCCTTTGGGGATTTTAGGCGTGAATCTATTTCTGTATTCTTAGAAATCAGAAGCGGTTAATATTAAAAAGGAACAATGCACTAATCAACCTAGAAAGTTTAATTCCTTACAAATCATTTTATTTAAGAAAAAGAATCAAATAACAAAAATAGATACGCAGAACTGACCAAGAATTCTTATTGATTTTCAAGCTCTACCGAAAAAGAAAAGAAGAACGTTCGTCACGTCAATAGAAAAAAGAAACCACCCAATGAGTTTCTCGCGTTGTAGGTTGTAACTCAGTCCGGTTTACTGGGTGGAGGTATTATCTAAAAGTATATAATATTATTTTGTTTTTAAACTAAAGAACTCATGGAATAGGAACACATAGTGTGTCGCGGGGATCTTTACGAACATTCAAACAACGTACACATAGAACACCCAGACGAGGAAAAACTATTTATGAATTTTAAAAGACAATTCTCGCAGGAATGATGTCTGTATCGCGGGAGACTTTACAAACATACAAACAACGGACGCAAAAAACATCCATATTTTGGAAAAACTATACGCATGACATAGATTTTTCGTCTCGTGTGGGTATCGAACCCACAACACTCGGCGCGGCGGCAGAGACGAGGCGACCACTTAAACCACTATCCATCCGTGCAGTCAGTCTAATAAAACAATTACTACAGCAACTGTTTGAAGTTTTCTAACACTAGAAAGTATAGTATGATCCTGCCCATCTTATCTTATCTTATCTTATGTGGGGGCCAGTCAGTGCAGACCGGCGACACTTCGACCCAGTGGGATCTTTTGTGTCGACACTCTCCCAATAACGACTGCCATAGATGTTCATGGCAGCCGGGACCGACGGCTTAACGTGCTCTCTGAGGCACGGTGCAGGCGATAATTGTCAATCAATACGCACATAATTTCGAAAAGTCATTATAACTTCCGAAAGTGAGAGGTGCGCGACGTGGGTTCGAGCCCGAGACCCTCTGCATTGCAGTCTGTTGGTCTCCCCACTAAGCTATCGCTACTCGATCCTGCCCATACTATAAAGCGTAAAAAATATATAAACCTAGACTCACTCTTATATTATACTAGTTTACACCCGCGGTTTCGCTCGCGTAAATGTAGGATAGGTTTGCAACAGTTATTTTTTCTGGTTGAAAGGTACCCTATGTCCTATTCTGAAATTTTGCATACACGTTGTCAGGCAACGTGTATGCAAAATTTCATGTTGATCGGTTGAGTAGTTAAGGCGTGAAAGCGTAACAAACAAACAAACTCATTTTAGCATTTATAATATTAGTAAGGAATAGTAAGGAATTCCTATAGAAGACAGAAGCGTATTACACCTACATTTCACAAGATATGTTTTAAGTCTTACATAATTTGGTACAAGCCTTATTACCTATCATTTACCGGTTGGACTAGACTCAGAGTTGCTACAAAAGCACCTGACAGAAAATCTTTATAATACTATGCTCGAACCAGAAATCGAATCCGCAGCCTCTCGATTCGAGGCAAATGTGACAAACGAGGCATCCTTATCTATCTTCGAGACAGTAATTAATATAATATAACAATATAATATTCTATCATATACACACAACACCATCTAGCCCAAACTAAGCAGAGCTCGTACTATGGGTACTAGACAATGGATAAACATACATATATACTTGTTTTTTGTAAATACATACATATTATACATAGAAACACCCAGACCAAGAGAAACATCCATGTTCACGCACACAAATGTTTGACTTGTGCGGGAATCGAACCCTCGATCTCAGGCGTGGCAGTCGGTTACACTAACCACTACGCAATCGAGGTCTATTTGTCCATTCGTCATTAACTCAAAACTTACAAGGATTAAATACTTGAATTTTAATATTAAAGGCTATTATTAAAACCGCTTGAATAGTTAGGTATATCCTAATTCTAATTAAAATTATTAATGCGAATGTAAGTTTGTTTGTAACGCTTTCACGCCTTAACTACTCGACCGGTCGTCATAAAATTTCGCAAACACGTTGTCAGGCGACCAGAAGAGGATATAGGGTACCTTTCATCTAGAAAAAAGGACTGTTAACATAACCTACATTTATACGAGCTAAGCAGCGGGCAAAATCTAATATAGAATAATATCTAGTATTAATACTTTATGATATATTATATAGCTCAGTGGGGAGACCAACAGACTGCAATGCAGAGGGTCTCGGGTTCGAACCCACGTCGCGCACCTCTGACTTTCGGAAGTTATATGACTTTTCGAAATTATGTGCGTATTGATTGACAATTATCGCCTGCTCCGTGCCTCGGAGAGCACATTAAGCCGTCGGTCCCGGCGCCATGAACATCTATGACAGTAGTTATTGGGAAAGTTAGTGCCATCTAATATCCTAACACTGGTCTAGCTTTAGGGTATCGTTAGCCTTCGGTTTGCGGAGGTCAGATGGCAGTCGCTCCGAGTAAAAATTGATATCCAGTCAAATCCGGTTAGACTAGAAAGCCTACCCCAAATGAATTGGGAATAATAAAGGCTAAGGAGAAGATTAATAATAATTTATGACAGTGAAGTTTTGTAAAAATATAGACATGCATAGTCTCACGCCCATGTCCTCGAAAGAGTAGACCACCAGCGTACTCTTATTATTACACTCGCATATCACCAGGTGAAGTTTTAAGTTCCACTTAATAGGGAGCAAGCATGTTGACGTCGACGATAGCAGCGATAGCCTAGTGGGCAACCGTTGGACTGCCACGCAGAGGTCTCGAGTTCGAACCCAAGGCGCGCATCTCTGACTTTTCGAAGTTATATGCGTATTAAATAATTAATTATTGCTTGCTTTAACGGTGAAGGAAAACATCGTGAGGAAACCTGCATGTCTGAGATTTCTCCGTAATTTTCTCGAAGATATGTGATGTCTGCCAAACCGCACTAGGCCAGCGTGGTGGACTATGGTCTTCTCACACTATGAAGAGGCCCGTGCCCAGCAGTGGGACAGTTTAACACAGGGCTTATATTATTATTATTTTATACGTATTGAAGTCTACAGGGAACAGTGCAAAATTTCGCACTGCTACTTAAACAGCCGGGACAGAAAATCCCAACAGCACTTTAACCGGAAATCGGACCCGACTTGTGCGCGGCTGTCGCATACATTCCTGCGCCAACGAAGTAATCAAATATAGGTATTTTCCTGAAGTTTTTTTTACTTACGCACTAGGAACAATCCTTTATCGCTGGGGACATTACCAACATTCAAACAACGGACACGCACTTTCATATAAAGGTATATACTAATATTATAAAGCTGAAGAGTTTGTTTGTTTGTTTGAACGCGCTAATCTCAGGAACTACTGGTTCGATTTGAAAAATTCTTTCAGTGTTGGATAGCCTATTTATTTTACCCACGGGGGCGGCGCAGTAACGATAAACGCGGGTGAAACCGCGGAAACATCTAGTATTTTATAAGAATGTCTGAATAGAACGGTGAGTCTAGTAGAACTAGAACGGTCTAAAACAAAATTAACGAATCACTCATCTAAATCACGTGTGCCTACCCCTTCTGAGACCTAAGCGTGACCCTACGTTTATAAAATAGATTAGCCGTGCAAGTCCAACGCAAGCGACTAATACTGTTTTTTCTGCTGACACTATTAACACCTTTTAAAAAGCGAGACGGACACAATACAAGGTTGTTTGGTTGCTTTTCTATTCTATTCTATCGAGACGACTGTCTTAAACACGGCGTTTGACACACCCGTGTCCGGTACACGGCAATCATTTTGCTTAGACGGTTATCAAATCTCTGCCAGTGAGTCGCGCGCCGCAGGTTTGTAAAGGTAATGGATAAAAAAAAATATACAGACGAATTGAATACCTCCTCCTTTTTTTGAAGTCGGTAAAAAATATGTGCGCTGTATTTCCTAGCTTGGGTGTTTCATTCGTTGTCTAAATGATCTTCTGGAGATAAAGTACGAAAGAAACAAATAATACGCTTTCTTTAAATGAAGGAATAACGCTATGTGTGGCTTAATACTCATCAGTATTTAATGCAACGAGCAGGTGGCCTGTTGCAATCCATTTTATTTTTTTGCTGTTTTAAAAATATTTGCCAATTGGCCAAGAGATAATGGTAAAAAATGATACTTTGGTATCAAAAGCATATTATAAAAAAATGTTGTATACTACAGATATATTTAACTATCATACAAAAATATTTATTATTTTCCTATAATAGGGATTATTGGTTACCTCAACTGCTAGCGCCATCTATGAGCGAGTAGTAAAATTAAACAGTCTTACAAGAAATATTTTCTGATTAAATTATTGTGACTCATCTATTATTATAATTAAATATAACAGATATATTGTACATATATGAATGTTTCTCTCAATATACTTATGTAGACTCGGTTGCAAAATTATTACTGAAGTCTTATGCCGCCATCTAGTATTGACTAGCATAAGCTAAAAATCTTGGAAGTATTAATTAGTTTTATAAAACAGACTTATAATGTAATAATTAGAACGAGGCTACGTATAAAAATAAAATAAAAAATAAATTAAACTATTAAAAACAAAATTTATCGCGGTTTATTTTTCAGTATTTTAAGTTATTTATTTCTATAAAATCAAATAAAGTAAACCGTAAAGAATGTATCGGGTATGCCCGATTACTTAGACCCCACTACCCGACTTCGTCCGTCTGTAAGTTTGGCGCTTGGTTCCTTTGCGTCACTCATGACAAAGAACCTCGGTTCACCGCGATACGGTTGGTAAACCCAAATAAACACATTATGTCTAATAATAAAAAAAATGGTTGTCTGTAAAATCGGTTTACGGACAATAGTTTAACGTGACAACGTCATAACAAAATTTCTTTCCCGTAACGTTACAATGAGCGTAACGGGACAATAAGCGTAACGGGACAATGAGCGTAACGGGACAATGAGTCATCGTTTTTCGTGCGTGCCACCGGCGTTCATCGATTTATTAGACGTTGTCACGTCAATATATCTATAGATAACATTATTATTGTGGTATCAAATATAAATATAAATTATCTCACTGTTAAAAACATCACACGTCTTCCTAAACATTGAGGAAAACTTTTAGACATGCAGTGCATTCGATGTTTTCTTCAGCATTAAAGTGGGCTACAATTAAATATTGAATGCTACATGATTTGGTAAAGTAAGAGGTATGCGTACCATGGAATAAAACTTAAGACCTTCTCATATCAGTTCAATAATCTCATTAAGTTATTGCTGTTTGCTTACTGCTTGCTTGGTTTTAATGTAACGTAAAATAATTGCTTACCAGTAGGTAATCCTAACTAATATTATAAAAGCGAAAATGAGTTTGTTTGTTTGTTACCTTTACACGCCTAAACCACTGAACCGATAATTCTGAAATTTTGCATATACGTTGTCAGGTGTACAGAAACGGACATAGGCTACCTTTCATCCCGAAAAAATACTGTTCCCGAGGAAAACAATAATAACGTTCTTATGATAATAGATGGCGACACATGTCTTTCGAATTATGATTGAATTATATTGTTACAAGCAGAGTACAACCCGAATTGATTGTCAAATTCTAAATTAACGCGAGCGACGCCGCGGGCAAAAGCTAGTATTTTATATTAAAAGTAGTTGCCCAACTATAATTTTAATCCAGTTTACAACCTGTTTTAGATGAACACTGGTTTTAAAATTTACAGACATATGGTAGATTTCCAGTAAGTATATTTTTTTCTACGTTTTCATTCAACAGCCCGTATCGATACAATAAAAAACTTGAAAAGCGTCAGCCGTAAGTCCGTCGAATTGAATGTAATCCCTCAATCGACGCGTCGCCGTCGACCGACTACACACTCATATGAATTGAATACCGTTTTCATTTCCCCCCCTCTCCCCTTCACGGCGGTTTTTTCTATCGGAGATCCGTTTTAAGGGTTAAATGTAAAACGACTAACGAGTTTTAAATATAGAAAGTATTCTTAAAATAAATTGGTAAAATTTAAATTGCAACCTACAGAATGTTGTAAATGGTTTTAAAATAAGATGTGGTAAGAATTGTAGGTTCGCCGGGCGAGTTCAAATCAAATCAAATCGTTTTATTTGTGAAACATAGGTGTTTGAAGTACAAGTATTATAAAATATTGACAATGGTGCCAATTCTGTTGTCACAAAATTCTCTAAGCTTAACTAAAAATCACAAAAATTTAGTTTAGTCCTCCCAAATGACATTTCGTATTCTGAAATCGTTAAAGGCGACAGGACAAAAAAAAATTTTAGTAATTTTTAGTTAAGCTTAGAGAATTTTGTGACAACAGAATTGGCACCATTATATCAATATGTTTCGCCTTGCAAGGTGGTGTACAAGTTATTACACAATGAGATATTAAGAATGAAATAATTTTAATGATTTGTAATATATATGATTTTATTTTATCCTAGCTGTTACCTGCGAATTCGTCCGCGTAGATTTTAACTAAAAAGTGTTTGTCTCCCCGGAACCCAATTGTTTTTCTAAAATCAAAGTAGCCTAAGTTACTCCTTATAACATCAGCTATCTGTTAGTGAAAGTCCCGTCAAAATGGTTCAGCCGTTTCGGAGATTAGCCGGAACAAACAGACAGAGAAAAATTTTAAAAATAGATGCTTTGGTATATGGACCTTATATACTTTCATATGCATTAGATAAAAAGCTGTTATTTTGATATTACAAACAGACACTTCAATTTTATTTATTTGTATAGATAGGCATGGCAAGAATGTTACGTGCTCAAGTTTAATAGGTTGTAAATATCAGCAGCAAAACGTATCTATGAATAAAAATTTTACATGATTATCTTTTTGATAAAATTGTCCTTTCGCATGTTAATGACAATTAATATAATATACTATAGTGATACTAATTTTAAACTGTATCTATTTTCATATGTTGTTATCACTAGATGATCTATTAACATTCTAAAAGATTAAATCAATATGCTTTTATGAGAAAATCATATGGTTTTAGAAAATTATCTAATCAAAGGAGCATTATTCTGCGAATAAGAAAAACGCACGCTTAATCTCGGCTCGCCGCAATACCTTGCACGTTTTAATTTGCTGTACATACTTATACATTTTCTTATAGCGCCTCTAGCGGCAACCGTGATGAACTAATCAATATTTATTTATTTATTAAATATGCACAAGTACAATAATAAATTATAAAAACGAATAATAACAGTGATAGAAATAATTTACATGTTAATTTGAAATCCGATTATGGTTGAGCACAGCATTTGAAGAAAATAATTTACAGATAAAGGTCAGCTAGGTTGAAAAAGCAAATATTATTTATTTATTTATTAAGATCCTATAAGAAGATTATAATATTATAAGATAAATGTCAAAAAAGACACAATTATACATTAAAGTTCAAAGCCACGTCAACATTCATCATATACCTACAGGAACTACGCAAATCAAATGAAAGTCAAAAATAAATTTATTCAAGTTAGGTTACAAGGTAACACTTATGAATGTCAAAGTTACACTCAATTTTTTCTGTGAATTTACATTTACTGCCACGTTCAGCAAAGCAAGGGTGTAGGGCTCATGAGAAGAGCGGGCAAGAAACTCATGGCCACTCTTTTTAATCGCCAAGTTTACAATAAAATTTTGTTTACAAATCATAACTGTAAGATGCTATAATACACCCATATTTGTACTGAAAGGCACTCAATACGTATCCAAAATACTAACATACATGCAGAACCCTTTCGCTTTCCCGTCAAATCAGCTGGCATTTTTTCCGACCTTTTGCAATTACGGCTCACACGACTGAACATCAGCGAGAGTGACGTATATTTTGCATTTTTTTCCGTTTTTATCCTTTTTACCCTTTTTCAATCTATCTTTTTTTCCACAGCAGGGCGGATTTTTCGCTTATTTACCCGCTTCATTGGCTTGTAAGTGAGATGAAGGGGTTGTTTTTAACTCTTTTGTTTTTTTAAAAGGGCTTTTGACAACGATTATTGGATTTGGGTCAATGCTTTTTGTGGAGCGTTCTTATTGGAATGTTTGATAGTGGCGGTCTAGCGGTGATGGGCGGAACTATTTAAATAGTGACATCTATTAGTGAATAGTTTAGTTATTTAATAAGTTCTTATTAGAATTACTTTGATTGCTCACAATAAATAAAAATAATAAAGTCGTTAGTAGTTTTGAAAAGATGTCCACATATTTCTAAACTATTTGATTGTGTAATATTTTACAATTAGTGTTCTCATCTATTCAGGCAAAATAGTGCCATCTGTTGTCGAATAGTGTAAAAATATAATTATTCAACATTCTACTCACCTTACTTTATGTGTATAAATTAATAAGTAGGTAATCTAATCTGTAAAACATTTTAAGTTTATTTCCTATTAGATTTTTTTGTATTATCTCTTATTGGTGAGTAATGTACCTATATTTAGAAGATGGAAAGTAATTTACTCTGTCAACAAGATGTGCAGAAATAATGTCATGGAAGAATAGGTACCACTGCCACAATCGTAGCGGGTATCCATCAAAATTCTCAGTAGCAGCTCGGAGTTTAAAACTGACCCCGTTGGACGTATAAGCTCACCTCTTACTATGTGGGACCAAAACCGTAGTTAGGGAAATGTGGGCGTCATAGACCTCATTCGTTTCTAGGGATAGAGGCGATTGATTCGAGTAGTAGAGCCTCGCTGATTTCAGCATGAATGTGCCGGCTCGACTGGGGAAGGACTACCCTCTCACAGAATATTGACGTGGAATAGCAGTATTCCTACTGTTGTGTTGCGTTCGGTGAGTGAGAATGCCGGAGGCCCAATCACCCTCTTTCCCATTTCCCGCTCTTTCTCCTTCCCACTTCCTTTTCTAAAAGGTCGGCAGCGCGATAGTGATGCCTCTGGTATTGTAGGCGTCCATAGGCTACGGTGACCACTTACCATCAGGGCCGTAATGCTTGTTTGCCACCTACCTTGTACAAAAAAAATTGGTTGTCTGTAAAGTCGGTTTACGGACGATAGTATAACGTGACAACGTCATAACAAAATTTCTTGCCCGTAACGTTACAATGAGCGTAACTGGACAATGAGCGTAACAGGGTAATTAGCGTAACGGGACAATGAGCATAACGGGACAATGAGTCATCCTTTTTCGTGCGTGCAGCCGGCGTTCATCGATTTATTAGACGTCGTCACGTCAAAAAAAAACTCGAGAAAGCTATTGTAAATTTATTTTCCTAATAATTATATTTTGTAGCTTGACCCGAGATTCAAACCCGCAGCCATATTATTAGGCTACTGTACTCCCACTAAACTAATGTCGCAAAGGCGATATAGAAGCCTTACAATGTAGCATTATAAGATTGTTAAGTAGGTGGGCAGTAGAGTATGGAATCCATTACGCTACTGCCGCAAGCCCTACACGTGTCGATTGTTCAGCAGTGGGCGTGGGCGTACATTAATTGATCTGAAAGTAACTTATCTATACAATTAAATAAAATTGAAGTGTCTGTTTGTAATGTCAAAATAACAGCTTTTAAGAAAACATATCTTTTTAAAATTTTTGTCTGTCTGTCTGTCTGTATGTTCCGGGTAATCTCCGAAACGGCTGAACCGATTTTGACGGGACTTTCACTGGCAGATAGCTGATGTTATATATAAGGAGTACCTTAGACTACCTTGATTTTAGAAAATAAATAGGTTTCAGCAGAGACAAACACTTTTTAGTTAAAATCTACGCGGACGAAGTCGCAGGTAACAGCTAGTATGTTATAAAGATCGAATGTGAACTTAATGTTATTTTATATTGCATTGAAGGATAGGCGAAGAGCACCAAGTCAAAGTCTTATCTATACTAATATTATAAAGCTGAAGAGTCGTGTTTTGGCCATATTGCCAGACTTAGCTGCTACTGCTTTTGTAGACTCTCCCACTGCTGGGGAAGGGTATATTCTTAGTATGAGAAGAGTTAGGCAATAGTCCACCATACTGGACCGGTGCTGAAACGACTTCGAGAACACCTCCTTACGATATTTTCCTTTGCCGTCAAAGTAAGCGAGAATTTAGCAAGGTGCGTGCCGTGGCATCGAACTCAGAACTTCTACGTGACAATCCAACGGTCCAACCTATTCATTATTTAACCTTAATACCCAAAAAGCCTTAAATAAGTCAATTAATCGCCATAAAAACGGTAGATTAACTTACTGGAGATAAAAAATCCCCTAACGGGACAAAATTAAGTCTCAATTACAAGTATCATGTAAAAAATATTTAGTAAGTCGGTGGTTGTTTCACCCCTCACTACCCCTAGGTAGGGGATGAACGGGAAAATGGATTTTTAAGTGGCGCCTCTGCCAGCCCTGTGATTTATTGTAAGAAAAAACCTTAGGGGTAGACAAGTATGGAAGCAATATTTTAAGTAATTTTTTTTATTTCACACTTTATCTATACTAATACGGCCTTGATAGCGTAGTGGTTAGTGTACTGCCACGCCTGAGGTCGCGGGTTCGATTCCCGCGCAAGTCAAACATTTGTGTGCATGAACATGGATGGTTGTCTTGGTCTGGGTGTTTCTATGTATAATATGTATGTATTTACAAACAAAAAGTATAGGCATATGTATGTTTATCCATTGTCTAGTACTCATAGTACAAGCTCTGCTTAGTTTGGGCTAGATGGTGTTGTGTGTATGCGATAGAATATTACTATAAAGCTGAAGAGTTTGTTTGTTTGGTTGAACGCGCTAATCTCAGGAACTACTTGTTCGAATTGAATAATTATTTTTGTGTTGGATAGCTTATTTATCGAAAAAGGCTATAGGCTTTACAACATCACGATACGACTCACAGGCGCGGCGCAGTAACCATAAACGAAAGTGAAACCGCGGGCACAGCTAGTATATAATATACTAGCTTTTGCGCGCGGCTCCGCCCGCGTGGTACCTACATTAATAAAAAGTAGCCTATGTCTTTCCCCAGAGTTTAAACTATATCTGTACCAAATTTCATCTAAATCGGTTGAGTGGTTTAACCGTGAGAAGGTAACAGACAGACAGATAGACAGACAGAGTTACTTTCGAATTTATAATATTAGTAAGGATTGCAAAGATATTCAGTCGTTGCAATATTTTAAAAAGTACCACACGATGTAAAATTTAATCCTATGTCGTGGAGGATATTAAAAATTTCCAAAGATCAGATACAAGCCCAGAATCGGTACAACTATTTATTATATTTTGTCTCGTGTAGGGATCGAACTGACGACACTAGGCGCTAGAGAATGATGAGGCAACTACTCAAACCATTAAGCTATCCGTGCAAGCAGTGCAGATGTAACAAAAATAGGCGGTTAAGGTGAAAATAGGCGGTTAAGGTGAAAATAGGCGGTAAAGGTGAAATTAGGCGGTTAAGGTGAAATTAGGCGTTTAAGGTGAAATTAGGCGGTTAAGGTGAAAATAGGTGGTTAAGGTGAAAATAGGCGGTTAAGGTGAAATTAGGTGGTTAAGGTGAAATTAGGTGGTTAAGGTGAAAATAGGCGGTTAAGGTGAAATTAGGCGGTTAAGGTGAAATTAGGCGTTTAAGGTGAAATTAGGCGGTTAAGGTGAAAATAGGCGGTTAAGGTGAAAATAGGCGGTTAAGGTGAAAATAGGCGGTTAAGGTGAAAATAGGCGGTTAAGGTGAAATTAGGCAGTTAAGGTGAAATTATGCGGTTAAGGTGAAAATAGGCAGTTAAGGTGAAAATAGGCGGTCAAGGTGCAAACATTTCTTAATAGCAGCCCAGTTTCTTACATAATCCTAACTTATATTAAAAATGCGATTGGAGTTTGTTCGTTATCTTATGTGGGGGCCAGTCAGTGCAGACGGGCGACACTTCAACCCAGTGGTATCTTTTGTGTCTACACTCTCCCAATAACGACTGCCACGGAGCGACTGCCACCTGACCTCCGCAACCCGAAGGCTAACGATACCGTAAGGCTAGACCAGTGTTAGGATATTAGAGGACAGTGGACACTAACTTTCCCAATAGCGACTGCCATAGATGATCATGGCAGCCGGGACCAACGGCTTAACGTGCTCGCCGAGGCACGGAGCGGGCGATAGTTGTCAATCAATACGCACATAATTTCGAAAAGTCATATAACTTCCGAAAGTCAGAGGTGCGCAACGTGGGTTTGAAGCCGAGACCCTCTGCAATGCAGTCTGTTGGTGTCCCCACTAAGCTAGCGGTGCTAGAGTTTGTTCGTTAACGATCATCATGAAATTTCGTACTCACGTTCTCACGGACACAGAAAAGGATATAGTATACCTTTCATCTGCTTTTCTGGATGAAATAATAATAATAATATAATAATATTCTATCACATACACACTACACCATCTAGCCCAAACTAAGCAGAGCTTGTACTATGGATACTACACAATGGATAAACATACATATATACTTTCTGTTTTGTAAATACATACATATTATACATACAAACATCCAGACCAAGACATACATCCATGTTCATGCACACAAATGTTTGACTTGTGCGGGAATCGAACCCGCGATCTCAGGCGTGGCAGTCGGTTACACTAACCACTACGCCATCAAGGCCGAAAGGTACCATACATTCTTTTTTGTACCCCTGACAACGTGTTTGCGAAATTTCATGATGATTCGTCGAGTAGTTAAGGCGTGAAAGCGTAACAAACAAACTCACATTCGCATTTATAATAATACTAGCTATTGCCTGCGGCTTCGCTCGCGTTAATTTAGAATTTGACAATCAATTCGGGTAATTCAAACATGGTTCGAAAGACACGTGGCGCCATCTATTATTATAAGCACGTTATTGTTGTTTTCCTCGGGAACAGTAATTTTTTTTCGGGATGAAAGGTAGCTTATGTCCGTTTTTGTATACCTGACAACGTATATGCAAAATTTCAGGATGATCGGTTCAGTGGTTTAGGCGTGAAAAGGTAACAAACGAACAAACTCATTTTCGCATTTATAATATTAGTAAGGAAGTAAGGATTAGTTAAGAATCAAAGTCTGTCTCCATACTATAGTTACTCACGTTGGTTTTTTTCCCGGACATACGCTCTGGGCGCTTAGATCACTGCTAACACAAATCTGTTAATCGCTCACACCGCTTTTTTACCGCTTTTTACCGCACAAGTTAATTTTACGCTTGTTTGTGGTACGAGGGCGTGTCTATGCTTTTTTGTATTAAATAGACTTCTTGTTGGTTAAGTGAAAATTATGGTAGAGATAAGTATATGATTGCTAGTGGTTTGTGGTCGTATCGACACCGTCACTGTGCTGAGTGTTACGGGTTCGATGCCTATTTTCTCCCTAGCCTTTATTATTCCCAAGTCACTTGGGGTCGGCTTTTCTAGTCTAACCGGATTTGACTGGATATCAAGTTTTACACGGAGCGACTGCTATCTGCTACAGTTTAATTACAAATATCAAATACAAATATCCGAATAATCTTTACAAGTACATATTTTTGTTTAAAAAGATAATATCAGCACTAAGAATAAATTCTGTACAGTGGACAATTTATTAACAGTTTAACAACGTATACAAAGAGCACTCGGTCTTAAATCATCTATTTAGATCACAAATATGAATGAATGAAGCCAGAGAAGTGTGTCAGGATCGTAGCAAATGGAAATCCGTAGTCTCTGCCTACCCCTCTGGGAAACAGGCGTGAATCTATGTATATATGTATATATTTTTGTCTCGTATCGAACCCACAACATTTTTGCCGTCCGCTAAATTAGAAGACGTTAAGCCATATGGGTTCCATATCACTAAACGTCTTTTTAGTTAAAGAACGGTAGACTTGCTGCGGTGGCAATCGCGAGGCGATCACTAACAACTACGTGATTCAGGCATTATTATAATACATACATACACACATACGTACATACAAGCCTGTTTCCCGGAGGGGTAGGCAGAGACTACGGACTTCCATTTGCTACGATCCTGACACACTTCTCTGGCTTCATTCGCTTTCATCACATTCCTCATACACAGCCGTCGGTTCAACGAGCCCTTAACCTGGCCTTTGTCCAGAACGCCTCCGATCTGATCGAGAAACGTTCACCTAGGTTTTCCTCTTGCGACTGTTCCGTTCACATTAGCCTTATAAACTTTCTTAGTCAGTCTTTCCTCGTCCATTCTTTCTACATGTCCAAACCAGCTTAACATACCCTTTCCTATTCTTGTCACTATATCCACTTTCATGCCGCATATCTCTCTAATCACACTATTCCTTATTCTATCTTTCAGAGTCACACCATATATGCTTCTCAGCGCTCTCATTTTTACAGCATTTATTAATATTACCAGCAATTATATTTGAACCCAATCGACATTTACAAGTAACATTTAAAACACACACACACATCCATACCTACATATAAAATCACCTACACGTTACAAAATTCTAGCCTCTCCAAAACAGAATAGTGACTCTAAATTCCGAGTTTCACCTGTGACACAAAGAAAATACCAAAACGTCTTACAGCCGCCCATGTTTGTAGTAGATTTAATTAAAATGTGGGGTGAAACCCACCCCCTCAGCCCGTGATGAAGAAATATCGCTAGGGGCTGCTAAGTTTTTGGGGGCAACACAAACATCGTATTAACATATTATTTAAATATTCTATTCTATGTGCTGTTGTTTAGGTTTTAATAACATGGAGATAAGATGGTTTAAGATTTTTGTTTTAAGAATATATTGAGAAGGTTTTATTGATGAAAGATTACTTATCTTCTACGCCTAATCGACGTTTCGCGTGATCAGAAGGCTGGTCTTTTTTGGCCCAAAGAATCAGCATTGCCATTTTGTTTTTTAACTTTAAATATTGTTTCTTTTTTTTTACTATTGTGAGCTGACCCTTTTTTTTAATGTATGGTGATAATTTAAGAGCATGTCTCGCCGTTAAACTTAACGTTTGGCGAATATTATGTATAATGTTACTGAATTACCACTGTATTGCACGTAAATAAAAAAAAAACGTGGCAATGCTGCCAGTCTTCTGGGCACGTTACCAGTTGACAGCGATGCTGAAGAATTCTACGATGCCTAAACCTTTTCTGTAAATATTTAGTAGAATAAATATTTGTGTCTTTGTAATTATGTTACCTTTTTATTACGTTCGTAAATATATATTAGATTAATTCGTTTTAAAATTAATAATGTAAATATTTGTGACAATAAAGTATTAACGTTATCTATTGAAATTATATGTTGTATTAGATTTTGCCCGCGGCTTCGGTCGTATAAATATAGGTTATGTTAGTAACAGCATTTTTTTTCTGGATGAAAGGTACCCTATGTCCTTTTCTGTACCCCTGACGACGGTATGCGAAATTTTATGATGTTCGGTCGAGTAGTTAAGGCGTGAAAGCGTAACAAACAAACTCACATTCGCATTTATAATATTAGTTAGGATTAAGCTTTGTTTTTTTGAGGTCAAGAACATAATCTCACGCTTATATCTCTAAAGGAGTAAGAAGAGGTCCATAACACACAATTTGCTATGGTTTCAGGTCTTAAGTAATACGGGGCAAACTTATTGCTGTCTACCGGGTAATTTTTCAGAGTCCATGCTGTATTTTAGAATTTTCCGACAGAAAATCCTGAACCGGGAATGGAATCTGAGACTTACACAGCAGCTACTTTTAACTCGTTGCTTCACCACGTCAATAAAGTTTCGTAGTTATGTGCGAATTAAATCGTTAATTATCGCTCGCTTTAACGGTGAAGGAAAACATTGTTAGGAAACCTGCATGTCCGAGAGTATTCCATAATGTTCTCGAAGATGTGTGGAGTTTGCTAACCCGCACTGAACTTGTTTGCACTAGCCTAACCCTTCTAATACTTATAAGCCGTGCCCAGCAGTGGGCAGTTTAAAAAAAGGAATAAATATAATGATCACCAAAAATACTAATTGCACAGCTAAATATGCTTACTAAAAATTGATAAATAATGTTTTCTTCACAAACAACCAGCCGTAACTCACGTTTTGTATTTGCCTGTGTAACCTAACTTAAGTTAATTGTAAGCAAAAACATTATTAGTTTATAGATCAAATAAATGCTGTAGGTATTATAAATATTGTATATCTGTGGAAGTTTGTTGTCAGCATGTATTCTGAACAATCTTATACCATATATGTATTATTTGTCTGTAAGCTTTCCGACAATAAATAAAAATAAAATAAAATATATCATAATGAGCACCTATACGCCTCAAATTACTGCATTCCGTCTCGGAAGGGTTAGGTTATGTTAGGTTCCTTCTTACACCCACCCTCCGTCGACTCCACACAACACACCGTCGACTTAGTGTGATCTCTCTAAAATATTTTAGTAAGCATATTTTGGTGTGAAATTAGTATTTTTGGTGGAACAAAGGCAAAAAATTGAGGAACAGTTAAATACTACCCTTTAAAAAATAACAGTGATGTTTTATTATATAAGTTTAAGACCAATTTAAATTTCTCTCCACGGTGCATCGGTAATTAATGCTATAGCTATACATGACTCTAAATGTTGTGCTTGTACTATGGGTACTAGACAATGGATAAACATACATATATACTTTTTTTTGTAAATACATACATATTATACATAGAAACACCCAGACCAAGACAAACATCCATGTTCATGTACACAAATATTTGACTTGTGCGGGAATCGAACCCGCGACCTCATATTCCACTAAAACGTAAACCTAATGATAATAAAGATATTTCCAATAAAATAACAAATTTAGACGTATAATTTAATATTTATTGCCTATAAATATAATATGTTTAGTCTATAATAGAATATTGAAGTGGGACTCTCAAGAGACCGTTCAAGATGAACGTTTAAGTAATTTAAATGAAAATCTGCTTAACTTTCTAATACATAACTTCTCGCTATATCCCTGAAGAGGTATGCAGACGCATTACACCCACATTTCACCATCTATGATTTAAGTCCTTACGTGATAAGAAGTGATACATAACTGCAAAAAGGTAGACAAAAATGTTTCTCTAGTTATATTTTTAGAGCAAATATGATAGAGGTTGACTTTATTGCCTTTCAAACATATTTTCAGGCTTAGTACAGCTGATGAGATTATCCTAATTTGAAAGACTATAACACAATCGGCAATCGAACCGAATACCCTACAATTCTTCTACACCAAAAAACCAAGTAGGTAGTCAATATTACGTATGAATTTTATTTATTTTTTCTTTATTTATTTAGGGGCTTTTAGTCACAAATAAGACCATCTCAGCCCCATTGTAACCTAAACATAATTATTTAATCTTATTCTAAGATTCTATAAAGTAAAATTGCTCCTTCGGGCAATGGTTTGGACAATAAAATTTGAAAAGTACCCACATCAATTAAGTTTATATGAAATTTTGCCATTAGCTCTTGTCTCACAGCCCCACTCCTGACACATTCCACTAACAAGTGGTATATCCTCCACAATGCCACAATCTTCACAATTCGGGGTAGAACTTATAATATACCCATAAGATGTCTAAACTTGTTGAGTGAAACATGTCCAGATCTAAGTCTGTGAGCCATGACGATAGGTTTCCTTTTGAGGGTAGCAGCGGTAAACCAGTGAAATAAAAAATAAAATATATATATCATACATACTAGATTCTGCGGTTTCGTTCGCGTTTACTCTACATTTTATCAATAAATTTATATCCCTCAGGAACACTACTTTCTCGATAAAAGTTAACCTATGTCCTTTTCTATACCCCTTACAACGTATATGGTTTGGTCAAGTAGATAAGGTGTGAAAGCGTAACAAACAAACACTTAACACGTTCGGCGCCAAGCGTGATTTCCAAAATCACACATTTTTTGTTTTTTTTTTGTTTATATGGTTCGATTTGTTGTAGGTATTAATGTGTGTTAAATTTCCCTCTTCCTTTTCCATTCTTTTTTTCAGCTTTTCAGTGTATGTATCAGAAATGATACACTGGCCTACCAAATACTTTTGTGTGTTCTCATATCTCCAGAGCCATGTGTATAATTTGTGATACACATAATATTTTAGGTTTTAGTGGTGTTTTCTTTTTGTTCCAAATACATTTCGAACGGAATTCACAGGCACAGTGTATCATTTTTGATACACATTGTATAAACAAGTGTGTGCAAAAATGATATACTGGCGCGGAAGGTGTTAACTACTCGACCGACCATCTTGAAATTTCGCATATACGTTGTCAGGGGATGAGAAAAAGACATAGTTTCTCCAGGAATTTTCTGCCTCGCACTACAAAACTGTGGAATTTGGTATCACCTGCGGTATTACCGGACCAATACGACCTTCAACACTTCAAGGAAAGAGCGTACTCCTTTTTAAAAGGCCGGCAACGTGTTGCAGGTGTCCATGGGTGGCGGTAATCGCTTATCATCAGGCAATCCGTCTGCTCGTTTGCCCCGTAATCCATAAAAAAACATATTGTAGGTACATTTCATATTCACTGCAGCTAATGCAGTACATTCATAAGGAGATGAAATGAAATGAAAAATATTTATTTGCAGAAAAACAGTGGTACAATAAGGTCGTACAGAGTTATTTGTTCTACACCGTTTGTCGCAAACGACATGCAAAAATATGATAAGAAGTAACAATCATTCATATATATCCTGTCATTATCCTTGGATTCTGGCATACATGATTATTATAAATGAATTATCTCAAAAAAAAAATATTACTAGTCATTATGATGATAATTATGAAACAATGATCCATTATGAATGGATAAAAATGTCCAAATAAACGAATAAAAAAAAGAAAAAAAAATACAATCTAATATAAATGTCAGGAAAATAAATGTGAACTTAGCCTAGGTATAAATTCATTACAGATGGCTAAGGGTTAAATCTTGGGGTTGACACAAAAGATCCCACTGGGTCGAAGTATCGCCGGTCTGTACTGACTGGCCCCCACACACAAGATAAGATAAGATAAGATACATTTCATCCAGGAAAAAGTACTGTTACTAATCTAACCTAACCTACATTTATACGAGTGAAGCCGCGTGAAAAGTCAGTGTATCATACAAGTTAGGACATACAAAACAATTTTGCAAAGCTATTCCAAGAGTAGCAGACACACACATTAACAAAATCGACAATAAAATTACAAGTAAAGTAACAAAGGCCCCCATTATCAAGGGGGGTTGATCTCAAAACTCTTATAAGTGCGAATAATAATTAGAAGTGGGGTCCCCCCCTAAGTGGGAGGGGTTCGTTAGCGAGCCCTAATGCCGGCAGACATTAATCATTCCTTTCATAAGAAGTGGGGGCCCGGTAGATAAATAAGTGTAGTATGTGTTTTCTTAGGGTATGCTGCTTGAGGAAATGGAGAAATAACGTGGATGTGCCCTGATTTATTACTTTATTTATTAAAAATAAGCAGCGATTGCTCAGTGGGGAGTCCAACAGACTGCAATGCAGAGGGTCTCAAGTTCGAACCCTCGTCGCGCACCTCTGACTTTCGGAAGTTATATGACTTTTCGAAATTATGTGTATATTGATTGGCAATTATCGCCTGCGCCGTGCCTCGGAAAGCACGTATCTCAGAGTCTTAAGTACCAAAAATAATATTCTCCTAAATTAAAATAAACCGCAAATGTTAAAATAAATCTCATTTCAGTTAACATTTTACTAAGCCATCGGTCCCGGTTGCCATGAACATCTATGGCAGTCGTTATTGGGACAGTATCGACACAAAAGATCCCACTGGGTTGAAGTGTCGCCGGTCTGCACTGACTGGCCTCCACATAAGATAAGATCACATACACACAACACCATCTAGCCCAAACTTAGCAGAGCTTGTACTATGGGTACCAGACAATGGATAAACATACATATATACTTTTTTTTGTAAATACATACATATATATATTACACATAGAAACACCCTGACTAAGACAAATATTCATGTCCTTGCACACAAATGTTTGACTTGTGCGGGAATCAAACCCGCAACCTCAGGCGTAGCAGTCGGTTACACTAACCACTGCATCATCGACAAACCGAGAAGTAATCATTTTTAGGATGCTGTCGCTACTGTCTCTCAAACGCCTTAACAATGAAGCCACTTTTTTAAGTCTTATGTCGTGATAGTCATCCGTGTGAGCTTCGGCAAACATTAAATACGCACTGCTATAGGGCAGCCCCATCAGCATCCTAAATATTAAGTTATGGCGTGATCAAGGGAAACAGGGATTCATTTTTATAAATACAGATAGTATTTTTACTACTTCTACTATAACTATTATTAAAAAACATTACCTATTGATTTTTTTCATACAGAGCGGCACCTTCATATTTAAGCCCTTATTATTACATGCTCCGCGAGTCGTATCCACACAATTCTCATCGCATTTCCTCAACGTAGCAAGGCGGTACTACCACATAATTATTCATCTTAAATTGCACACCTATGTATGTGTGTACACCGTGTGTATTACACACACACACACACATACACACACGCGTGCTCCCAAATTACTCTCTTTGTAAGAAAAGCACTCTCGAAGGGCAAATTTATAAATTTATTAAACCGTTAGAAGTTTGAAGATTTAATTATAGAATGTATATGGTTGTTGATTATGTAATGGAATTTTGGGGTATGCAGACTTGTAGGTGATTGAATGTTCTTTGAGTCTTACCCCCCAAGGGGTTGATAAAAGTGTATTAAACCTAAATTTCTACAGTTTCGATTTTAAATTCCATTTTATAGGGGCATCTTATTGCCGTCTAACAAGCACAATCTGTTGAAAACATTTTCAGACTAAAAAAAAACCCATATAACACGTTTGCCCGACCCAGGAATCGACCTGATCGTAAAGTAGCACTTATGAACGTGAAAGGGGTTAGTTAACTTACTAAATTTACTGAGTTTACATTTATATTAGTGGCTAGTAGTAATAACCTATTCGATATATTTAACCCAGTAGCGTAAAGATTATTATGCTGACGCTATCGATTTTTGCCTGTCTTTATGTTTATACATGCATCGTCCAAAAATGGCTGAACAAGGTTGAATGTGTTTTTTACAATTGTAGTGCTGGAGGTCTAACTTAAAATCAAAAGCCCAAAAGCTCTTTACCCATTACGGCAATCGAACCTGAGACCACATGCACTGCAGTTCCTCATTCACTACTACTGCTGCCTGGAAAAAATCTACTTATTCTGAACGCATAATGATTTATTAATTTTAGTCACATTCACCCTCTATTCTACCTTACGTCTTGCAGAACTCACCCTATCACGTAATTACGCGGTATGAATTCAATATCTTTATTCACCTTTCACCCAACGACACACGTGTGCGGTTTTCTTTGCGGCTTTGAATGATGAATAGGTTTTGGACTTTAATTGTATCACAGTATATATTTGCAGCTATTTTTACGATTGGTCGTGAGGTCTTGAATTAAATTCCCTGGTTAGACAAAATTTTATTAAGGTTTTTGTGGAAAATTCTTAGAGCAATGTGCTCTACAGGAAGCTAGCTCCATATTACGTAGGATCTAAAGACATGACTCGCAAAAAGCGGATACAAGCGGGCAAACTGTTAAGGCGTATTCAAACCTGAGCGGTATTCGCTGCCGCTGTGGGCAGAGCTATATACCGCGCGTATTTCGCTCAGGTATTTAGTATCAAGTTCCGCGGCTAGAGCGACTTGAGCGGTATTCGCTGCCGATATGGGGAGAAGTGCCTGCCGCGCGGGTTTCACCCAGGTATTTAGTATCAACTCTACCTACAAGGATAGCGAAATCCGCTTTGGTGTAAACGGTAATATTACCGCATACCCACTCGGTTTTCTCTATCGCAGACGGTAGCGAATACCGCTTAGGTTTGAACAGGCCTTTATTGGGTTTCTCTAATAGAAAGTATTAGTTTATTTTTATATTGTATTATTATTTGCTTTAGTTTAATTAAACTGGTTTTCAAAAACTAATTATGATCGGTTTTTGACGTGACAATGTCTAATAAATCGATGAACACCGTCTGCACGCACGAAAAAGGATGACTCAATGTCCCGTTACGCTCATTGTCCCGTGACGCTCATTGACCCGTTACGCTCATTGTAACGTTACGATCGGAGCAAGAGCGCTACACAAGCGAGCGAAAGGCACGTTATGACGTTGTCACGTTAAACTATCGTCCGTAAACCGACTTTACAGACAACCATTTTTTTTAGAAATATACCGGGACAGACGGCAGTAAATTCAGTATTATGTATCACAAAAAAGTAGTGCATCGTATCTAAAGATTTAGTGTAAAACCAAAGATGTGAAACTATTAGGTATCGCTTATTATATCGTTTAAGAATATGCTCATTCAAATATACGTATATATATTGGCAGTAATAAATAAATAAATATTGTCTTCTGTTTACGCGAATGTTATTCATTGAAGTTAAACTACTATATATAAATAGTATAATAGTATTTATTTATTTTATTTGGCACAACAAACAACAGTGTATACATTACAACAATTTTAGGAGTAAAATGATAGGATTAACAAACACACTGCTCACGACGTTATCCACAGATTACAATGTTATATAGCAATCTGTGGATAAGTATAGTAATAGTATAGTAATGGTATAATAATATAGTAATAGTATAATAGTATAGTAATAGTATAAATAGTTTTAATAGTTTCAATAATTTAACCAGCTTAAAATTTAGTAAAGTTTAATAGTAATAGTAGTGTAACAGTTTTCAAAATTTTGTAATAAAGTGTCAAATAATTAACGCGATAAAATCTGTATATAGTAGTTAAATTTCAATAAATAAATGAACACAAAAAGAAACTCTTTCATAAGATTAGCACACAACTCACATACTAAGTAAGTCTTCACTCTAACATAATTCACCCAACTATTCACCCCACAAAATCACTGGAAGTCTACCACTATTTCCTAGCTGATATACCCAGATAAACTGACATATGACCTATTAGAAGAGCACATAATATTTTCGGAGGGTCGTCGTCTTCGTAACGTCGGCTCCATGACGAGGCAAAAGGCTTTTAGTTCGACATTTTCCTTTCTTAATCCCACCTTTGTTCGCAATGGGTGTGTGAGACGGCGCGGGAAGGCTTTTTTGCTGTGAAAAGGCCTCCATCGTCGTTAATTACACGTCTGAGAAAATGTTGTACAGGAGGTTTGGGTGTTTAGTTTCAATTATATTGGATAGTTGTATTATTTACCGCAATTCGCGCACGATAATTACTTAAATAATCGAATTATTCGATTGTTCTAGGTACTTCAACATTCGAATTATTCGATTGCGCTGGATTCTTAAACAATCGAATTATTCGATTGTTAAAGGTTCTTCAACAATCGAATTATTCGATTGTTATAGGTTCTTCAACAGTCGAATTATTCGAATGCGCTGGATTCTTAAACAATCGAATTATTCAATTATTATAGGTTCTTCAACAGTCGAATTATTCGATTGCGCTGGATTTTGAAACAATCAAATTATTTGATTGTTATAGGTTTTTCAACAGTCAAATTATTCGAGTGCGCTGGATTCTTAAACAATCGAATTATTCGATTGTTAGAGAATCGAATTCGACTTATATATTTGTCCCTTACAGCAGCACAGTGGTGAAAAGGAAGTGAGAAGTGATGTTTCTGGTAAGATAAACATCCATAGGCTACATAACCATGTACTAAGGCCTGACTTTAACATTATAATACGCTCGTTTACCTATAAATTATAGAAAAACTGAGTTGGAAAAATATTCCAACTATTCTGGTTAAAAAAGTTGGAATGTCGGACGTAGATAGTTGGCAGGCTAGTTAAAACCAAGTTTAATTAATGAACATTCAACGTGACAGATTTCTAGATAGACTTCACCCGTTCTACTGTAATTAATCCAGATAATCTGCATTAGATTATAGAAAAAAAAACAGAATTTCTTGGTCCCAGCAATTATGTTATGACAGGCAAAGTTATATCTATATAGGTAATAATACGTGAAGCAAAAACTTTGTACCCCTTTTTAGGAAAATTGCGCGGACGGATGAATATGAAATTTGGCATAGTTAGGTAATGTTTATATGGAGAAGGAGGGGCGAATCCTAATATTTTTATAAAATATGCATTAGAAACAACACAGGGTATCCTAGTGCGGGATTCAGTGTCACATCTAATTTTGTGTACCTACTTTTATCTTTTTTATTAACCAAATAAACTTATAAATAAACTTAAACTTATAAAAATAAATACATTAAATTATTGAAAAAACACTACACGCACACAACCATGCATTTGACACACGCAGTCGAATCGCGTTCGTAGTATTTTGGCATTGTTCGTCTGACGTCGGCATCGTACAATTCTTTGTAACTATGGTTACCTATACCTTATCTATGTGTAATAGAGAAAAACAGAAAACAAAGTAGCAAGCTTAGAAATTTTGGTTGAATTTTTACCACTAGGCGACCGCTAGTACATAATAATAATCTGTATTGTTCAGGAAAATACATTGTTAAATCAAATAAATCACTGGTCTCCACACTAGGATTCTCTGTGTCATGGAGGACAGTCTCTTTCATCGTGTATATAAAGTACTAACAACCCGCTTCAGCATTGTACAGCTATGTTTTGTTAAATCTTTTTTTTTTGTTGCCTTTCGTGGCAGTCGAGCAAGTGGCCCACCTGATGGAAAGTGGTAACCGCTGCTCATGGACTTCAGCAGTGTCAGGACACAGCAAAGCCGCTGCCTACCAAAGGTACCAGGCAGCGTTTTTGATAAAAGCCCCCAGGTGACTTTATCTTTCCGAAATTTTCAACAATTATCATCATATTGCAACCAATGTACACAAAACCTTGATAAATTTGACCTAAACCTATCGGATATTGGTGAAAACCGCATGACAATTTGTTCAGTAGTTTTTGATTTTATTGCGAATAGACAGACAGACACACCGGGGGACTTTGTTTTATAATATGTAGTGATGCGCAGCAACGCGCATATGATTTCCATGCAAGTAATTATAAGCTACGGTAACCGCTTATCATCAGGCAGACAGGTTGCCAACTATTAAAAAAAACGGAGAGTGTGACAATATTTTTAATTATTTTGGACTCAAACCAAATGCAGTATATTGTCGACCACAAATTACCTTAAATGACCGCATATTTTCATAATTACTTTAACACAATTAATGAACATCAATTTACAGACACAACCTAGTTAGTATAGACATATTTGCAGACAGACAGAAATATTTCCAAATAATACACTTTCTTTTTTAACCCTCAAATGACCCTATTTTTTTCACAACACTCCTGAAAAATACCCTCAAGTAACAAGTACAAACCTGTAAGTATAGACCGATTTGTATATAAAACACTTAACTCTATTTAATTAACCCCTCAAAAGACTTCATCTTTTTATACGCCTAACATATAACATTATCATTACAATCTAAAACGCGAACGTTATAAAATAAACAGAGTAAAACAACACACTGTATGTAGCCACAAAATTCGTCTAAGAAAACGTAGGCCGGGTCTGTAGCCATTTATCACGACTCAAGTTATATTAATGTGGATAAATGGGGCGAACGGCGGGCGGGCGCGGGAACGAACGCTTCTAGGGAACCGTGGGGTGGGAACGTCTTGGCGATTGGTTTTTTGGGTACGTGTGAGTGAGTTAGGTTTTAAAGATTTGGGTTTGCTTTATGTGATTAATTGTTTTTGTTTTTGATGGATGGTTTGGCAAAATTATAGTAATATACATACGTCTTAAACGTAAATCTATATGTTCAGACGATATGTTGTTCAGACGTGTGTTATTCTGACAGTTGGTTGAATAACAGATGTATGTATATAAAAAACAATTTGCCGCCGGAGGAACACTGAAGCGCAATCGATGAAGCAAGATTTGCCAGCTACATGGCTTGAAATCCCACAAAATGGCGACAATATTACTATCTACGGTGTATAGTTTCAGACCCCATAACGCTACGAAAATGTTTCTAAAAACAACTTAACCTACTGTGTCCGATTTGGAATCTAAAACCGGGACGTCGTGCACAGCAATCGCATTTATCACCAATATGCCATCGAGGCATTAGATTCTTTAGAAGAAGCAAAATAACATCGTAAAGAAACCGGCATTTCTGAATGTTAGCCATAATGTTTTTTAAGACACGTGGCGTCCGCTAACCATTTGAGGGTTACATCGCGAATGTCCTACTAATATTATAAATGTGAAAGTTCATGAATCACGCGTAAACTGTTAAACAGATTTAGATGCAACCTGGCACAAAGATAGATTATGTTCTGAATTAACACATAAGATACTTTATACCGGAATACGTACAAGTGATTCTGCATTTTTTTTAGGACCAGTGATGGACTATCGACTAACCCTTCTCATAGTGGGAAAGACTTGTATTGAGAAATGGGACAGTATATTAGCGTGGCCGATATTATTATATATTAATTTATAATAAATAATACTTGAATAGATATAAATAATAAACAGTTCGTAATTATTCTTGAATATTATGGTGGAAAACATGTCCAAATGTGTGGTGCAGAACTTGAAACTGTGACTTCAACAAACCGTTTCGTTTTCATGTCTTTAATAAAATTTAACAACAGTAATGAGAAGTTCGGAACTCACAGTAATTAGGTACATTTGAAATCTTCTTGGACTACTATTCTACATCAAAATAAGTAATTTTTGGTAATGACATATTGAGTAAAGGTATTTTAAAGATAAAATATCGTCTCACGATGTATTTGGCTTTGATAGTTTAGAAATATTTAGTAGTACCGGTATTTGATAATATGGCCGGTAAATAATAATTATGTTTGCCATTACATGGGACATATATACATACATACATAGATTCACGCCTGTTTCCCAGAGGGGTAGGCAGAGACTACGGATTTCCATTTGCTACGATCCTGACACACTTCTCTGGCTTCATTCGCTTCATTCACATCCGTCAGTTCAAGAAGCTCTTAACCTGGCCTTTATCCAAAACGCCTTCGATCTGTTCGAGAAACGTTCGCCTAGGTTTTCCTCTTGCGACTGTTCCATTCACACTAGCCTTATAAACTTTCTTAGTCAGTCTTTCCTGGTCCATTCTTTCTACATGTCCAAACCAGCTACATGGGACATTAAACATTAATAACCATAATGTCATTATAATATACATCTAGCTACCCCTTCAGGGACACACAAGGTCTCCGTACGCTTTAAGTTCTTGGAATGTTTAGTCTAATCGATTATGCGTGAGTCGTGAGATCGTGTTGAAGGCTGAAGGGTGCTTAATTGTGCTTGAAAGTGCTTTACTGCCTTTCTATCTATTTGTATGTGTCGAAAGACCGAATGTGCGTTTTGCCCAAGACGAATATTCGGCCGAATGTCCGGTTTGGTTAATGTTTCCGCAAATATTCGGCATAATTGATTTTACGTAATGCGTGCGGCTTAATCGTCGTGAAATGTTTATACTATACTTATAATTGACTACATGGGTGATGGTTTGAGTTCTCTTACTGAGGGTTGTGGGTTCGACACACACAAGGTAAAAATAAATATGATCTACAAAAAATACTATTATTATTATTATATAGCCGAGTGTTGATCGCATTACATAATTAAAAGCTATATCCAAGTTGAATCAATTATTCTTTTAGAAAAGATGACTTTCACACTAGGTTAAATCGACTGTAGCGCCTGGCCTTCACAAATATTCAAACAACGGTCACAAAATATAGCACCTAGATATACAAGGTTATTCTTAGTAAAGTGAAAACCTCTCAGGGGTGATTATACTTGTTATTATAAACAACTTTTGTTCTGAGTGAGACATTGCCGAAATCGCGAAGAAAAAAATCGTTCCATACAAAATTGGACTTTGACCTCGGCAAAATGTATGGAACAGCTGATTTTTATTTCAGCTGCATTAGAACAGCTGATTTTGAATATTTGTGAAGGCCAGGCGCTACAGTCGATTTAACACAGTGTGAGAGTCGTCTTTTCTAAAAGAATGATTGCTTCAATTTGAATATAGCTTTTAATTATATAATGCGATCATCTTTTTGGAAATATGTGATAACTTCTACATAACTCTAATATCCTTAATTAAATAGACCTAAGTGTTTATATAGAAATCGATCTATACTTACAGGTTTTGTATTTGTTACTTGAGGGTATTTTTCAGGAGTGTTATGAAAAAAATAGGGTCATTTGAGGATTAAAAAGAAAGTGAATTATTTGGAAATATTTCAGTCTACTATATATTAACTAGTTTGTGTCTGTAATAAGTCATTTAACGGTTAAATTAAAACACGTGTATATTCTGGAAATACATACTATTTATTTTTGTAAATGTTTAACATTTAATAATATTATAAATTCGTTTTCACACCGGAACTACTCCATCGATCGCCATGAAATTTCGCACACTCGTTGCCAGGAGTACAAAAAAAAAGACATAGTATTCCTTTCATCCAGAAAAAAGCACTCTCCTCAGGGATATAAATTTATTGACAAAACCTAGATTAACGCGAGCAAAGCTGTTGGCTAAATCTAGTGATATTATAGACTAGATGTTCCCGCGGTTTTACCCGCGTTTATCATTACTGCGCCGCCCCTGTGGGTCGTAGCGTGATGTTATATACCTATAGCCTTCCTCGATAAATAGGCTATCCAACACAAAAATAATTTTTCATATCGAACCAGTAGTTCCTGAGATTAGCGCGTTCAAACAAACAAACAAACTCTTCAGCTTTATAATATTAGTAAAAATTCGAATGTAATTTTGTTTGTTGCGCTTTCACACCTTAAATACTCGACTGATCACTATAAAATTTTGCATACACATTTTCAGTGGTACAGAGAAACATATAGGGTACCTCTCATCCCGAAAAAAGTACTGTTCTTAAGCAAAGCCGCGGCCCAAAGCTAGTAAGATGATACTTTTGCCTACCCATTACTATGTTGATTTAAGTTCTCCGGCTGTACTGATAACAATGGGGTAATAAATATTAAAGCTGTCAATACGCGTATATACGTGCTAGTTATCTGTTAGATATTATATAAACGCCTGAGGGTGGCGAGGCGAGGAATTTGAAGGGTAAGTTACAATGGGTGGAATAAAACGCGGCGTGTGGATGGTAACTTGAGCGGTCTTAGAGCGTTTTTTTACAGAGTTTTTGTGTTATATGACTTTTTTGTGCGTTTGTCTACATGGATTTTTTGTGTTCACAGCAGCGATAGCTCAGTGGGGAGACCAACAGACTGCAATGCAGAGGGTCTCGGGTTCGAACCCACGTCGCGCACCTCTGACTTTCGGAAGTTATATGACTTTTCGAAATTATGTGCGTATTGATTGACAATTATCGCCTGCTCCGTGCCTCGGAAAGCACGTTAAGCCGTTGGTCTCGGCTGCCATGAACATCTATGGCAGTCGTTATTGGGAGAGTGTCGACACAAAACATCCCACTGGGTCGAAGTGTCGCCGGTCTGCACTGACTGGCCCCCACATAAGATAAGTGTGTTTAGTGTTCGCTTAGTCTATTTGGTTGTTTGTTTAAATGCACGGATTTTTGGTGTTATCTTAGTCTTTTTTTGACGTTTGAGTGCACAAAGTTTTGGTGTTATCTTAGTATTTTTTGTGCGTTTTGTTCAGAATTTTTGTTTGTGTGTTTGACTGCACGTATGGTATAGTGGTTGAAGTGGTCCCCTGGGCCCTGCCACTACACCAAGTGTACTGCTTTTGATATTGACATAAAATTGTGATATTTGATCCTCAAACATATCATAATTTGATGCTCAAACAATTGTTCCAAGTCCAAGAATTTTTGGTGTTCGTTATTTGTATTAACCTATTCAATACAGCGGACACCGATCGGCGTCTTATTTTTTCATACTCAGTGTACGGTCTCACTACCGTACATTGCTGCCCACACCACAAGTTACACAGCGCGTGTAGCTGCGTGCTCAGCATTTATCGTGTGCTACATACTATAAAATCTTATCATAGTGTGCGGAGTTACTAACTAAACAACCCGTACATTAAATGGTCCTTCGAGCCGGATATTGTTGCGTTTAGCCTTTTTCTAGGTAATTTCAGTCGTTGAGCTGCGTTTTCCGAAATGAAAATCCTTGGTCTAATAAGGCTCGCAAAGTTATGAAATCACCTTTCGAAGTTTTTACTCGAAGCTCGACTGTAGTTAGTAAAACTTCCTTTGAATGTGTGCCACTGACTGTAGTTACCAGTGAACTCAGGTAATCGAATCCTTGGTGCTGATTTTTGATAATGAGCGTTAGCCCATATCTTTAAGTTGAGAGATCCTTTCATAATATCGTACTGACAATGTACGGTAGTGAGACCGTACACTCAGATTCGGAGGACGCCGTTCGGCGTCATGTATAGTTGTTTTATATTTTACCCAAATTCAAAGATATTATATTAATAAAACAACAAATGTGTTTGGAATTTACTAATGAAATGCCTGATATGAGTAGTTTTTAGACATTTTGTTTTTTTTTATTTCATCAAGTGCGGCTGACGCTGATCGGCGTTTACGTTAAATATGAGCCGGTTCTAGCTAGTGAAAGCAAAATTTGTTGCCGCATTGAATGGGTTAAGTAAAGTCCCCCTCGATACAGAAATAGATACTAATGTGCGGGTAAGGTTTTTAATCTGTTGAAAATACCTGAATTGATACATACATACATACGTTTAAACGAATCTTATAGGTACATTGAAAATAAACAGCGTCATATGGATCATGTCGCGTGACAAAAGCCGTATAAATTTGTTTAATTTCAATGATATTACATAGTCTTAGGACTATATTCTCAAAGATGGAGAGTTACACATATATCTAATATATACTCGTATACAATTCGCCAGCTGACAGACGACTATAGAAGCAGACTTATTACCGCTTATCAAACTACAAATAAAAACTACTCATATAATAATAATAATAATGTTTTTATTGTTTCACAGATATTTACAACCATTAGGAACAATTTTTGTATACATGATGTTAGCTACAATTTGTGAACGCTGGTACTTAAAATAGGAAGACCTGAGCTATAAGTACCAGCAACCTTCCATGACACATTTTATATACAAAACCTACATAGAATGATAAGTTAAAACAATGTACATGTAAGAAAATAGTAAAACAAAAAAGAAAATTAAAGCAATTCGGAACATAATTAATTTAGTAAACGTTTGTGTGTTTGTGTGTGTTTGTGAGGATGTTTGTGTGTGAGGGTGTGTTGTGTGTGTGTGTGTGTGTGTGTGTGAGGGTGCGTGTGCGTGTGTGTGTGTATGTACGTGCTGTGCTGTGCTGTGTTAAGTTAATGGATGAAGTAAGTAGTACTCAATCTCAAGTAAATCGCTCGGAATCTGGAACTATGTCCGCTCCCTATTAGAAAGAAAGAAAGAAAAATGTTTTTTTTGGCGCACAAGAGGGCACACCCAAAACATAAAGAAATAACAAAAAATAAAAAGAAAACAATAATAAAAACTAGATAAATAAAAGCCAACAAATACTAAAAAAAAATGTTATTACGACTACGGTGGTAAACAAGCACACGGCCCACCTGTTGGTAAGTGGTTACCGTAGCCTATGGACGCATGCAACACCAGAGGCATCACTTGCGCGTTGCCAACCCTTTAGGAAAGAACGTGGGAAGGAGAAGGAGCGGGAAGAGGGAAAGAGGGTGATTGGGCCTCCGGCACTCTCACTCACCGAACGAAACACAACAGTAGGAATACTATTTCACGTCGATATTCTGTGAGAGGGTAGTCCTTCCCCGGTCGAGCCGGCCCATTTATGCTGAAATCAGCGAGGCTCTACTACTCATACTCTACTACGACAAACCTAAGCCCATATCTGGCCATATATGGGAGTAATAAACCTCTGCTTACCCTTCGATATACGCATATGTATAGACCCCTAACATACTTCGGTTGTACTCGTATATGCATATGTTGAGACCTCGTAATCTTTCATATACATACACAGTCTCACGCTTATACAACTCCAAGATGATCAGTTATCGATCGGTGCGCGTTCAGTGTGGTGTGTGTAGGGTTCCTAATATTCGCCGTAATGAGCCCCGGTACAACTTTCTGCAGAGCCGCGAAAGTAGCACGGAAAACTTTAACAGCGTCTTCGTTATGTACCGCCAACAAGCACTCTTGGTACTTGCCACTTATTTATTACTTATTATATAAGTACTAGCAACTACATATTTAAGTCGTAAAGGTGCTCTTACCAGGGCCTCTGTATGTTGGTTCCATGTTCCCGTGTAAGCCTCCCAAAGGACCGGGTTTTTCCTAACGTGTAGTTTATTTTAATTAATTCATTTTAAATTTTCTATTTTATGCTTTGTTGTTATATGTATGTATGTGCATGCTGTGGTCTCCTATAACGGGGTAGTATTTAACTTCACAGCAAAGAAATACTAATTGCGCAGCAAAAAAAGCTAATTGGTCAGCAACTCATGGCCAGCAAACTTTAAAGAGGTCAAACTAAGTCGACGGAGCCCCGCTTCGCGGGGCTCCTATTTTTGGGTGGTTTTAAAAAAAGGAACCTAACACAACCTAACACTTCCGAGACGGAATGTAGTGATTTGAGGCGTATAGATGTTCGTTATGCTGTGCAATATTTGCTGACCAATTAGTATTTTTGCTGATCATTATATTTAATCCCTAACTAAAGGAGTACACTATACAAAACTAATGTCCATTTGTCTGTGCAATTTTGTGTATATTCTTTGTTGTAGATCCTTAATAAATAAATAATAATAATAATCGTTTTTATCCATATACTATGACTATGATGACTGCATGTATGGCGTAATGGTTTTAGTGATCGCCTCGCCACTGCCGCCGCACCGACTGTTGTGGGTTCGAATCCCACACGAGACAAAAATTTATGTAATCTATAAATGGTTGTTAGATTAGGTTTGCAACAGTTATTTTTTCTGGATAAAAAGTACCCTATGTCCTTTTCTGTACCCCTGACAACGTGTATGCAAAATTTCATGTTGATCGGTTGAGTAGTTAGGGCGTGAAAGCGTAACAAACAAACAAGCCCATATATGTATAGTAAAGTCTATAAGTAGCAATAGTCCTATGTCTACTGCGGCTAGTGCCGCCGTAAGTGTTCCATCCACCTTATATTAAAAATCTTGTCCTCAAATAAGCCTCAAAGGGCTAATGTAATTTATATTAGAAATTACCTGTGACAAAATAAATATAATAATAATATCAGGCTAGTATAAGCTGTCCTTCTACACAGCACGAGATTTTTCTCAGTGTAAGAAGGGTTAGGCCATAGTCCACCACGCTAATCCAGTGCTGGTTGGCAGACTTCACATATCTCCGAGAACATTATCAACATCTCTCCTCACACCGTTAAGGCAAGCGATAATTAACTAATTAATATGCACGTAACTTCGGAAGGTCAGAAATTCTTAGGATCAAATTAAAGACCTCTGCGTGCCAGTAATATGGAGCTCCATCTATACAAATAAATAAAATTGAAGTGTCTGTTTGTAATGTCAAAATAACAGTTTTTTATCTAATGCATATGAATGTATATAAGGTACATATACGAAAACATCTATTTTTTAAATTTTTGTCTGTCTATCTGTCTGTTTGTTCCGACTAATCTCCGAAACGGCTGAACCGATTTTGACGGGACTTACACTGGCAGATAGTTGATGTTATAAGGCTAACTTAGCCTACGAGGTTTTAGAAAAAAAAATATGGTTCCGCGGAGACAAACACTTTTTAGTTAAAATCTTCGCGGACGAGGTCGCAGGTATCAGCTAGTAATAAATAAAATAAAAGAAATTAATTAAAATTAAATATATTATTATAGATTAGTCTATACCAATTTTATTGCGGTTGTTATTTACAGTTTTCTTCATGTTAGAGATTCCTTTTGGTTATGAGTAACGGGAAATAATGAATACTTTAATATTATCTACTATAAAAGTAGTATGCCTTATTAAACAAATCGCCATCTGAGCAGCGATAGCTCAGTGGGGAGACCAACAGACTGCAATGCAGAGGGTCTCGGGTTCGAACCCAGGTCACGCACCTCTGACTTTCGGAAGTTATATGACTTTTCGAAATGATGTGCGTATTGCAACTGTTTAATAAACTTTCCACTGTAAACAACCGAAACAGACGAAATAATGACCGACTATGTGTAGTGAAGTCTAGTACAGCGTTAATGCACAAAAGTATTATTTGTATGGCACCCATTATATATAATAAATTGCCAAAATATCTTAAACAGTTAAATATTACTGATTTGAAACGACAACTAAAAATGTATTTAGTCAGGAAATGTTACTATAACATAACAGAATACCTAACTGATAGCAACCTAAGCAAATAATATAATTGTGACATTACATATATTATAATTTGACATATATTATAATTGTGACATTTTATTTTAATAATATATTGATATCTATAAATATTCATTTTTATATTGTTGATTCTTATTTATATTTTTATTAATTGTGTCAAAATGAATGTCGAAATTGTGATTTTGACTTGTTTTTATAATTATAATCTTGACAAAATTTTATAAAAAAAATATATATGAAAATACACATCCCTGCTAACAACACTGCACAAATGGACAAAAGCATATTATGTATGGCCCCACGCATTTATAATCAGTTCACTTACCAAACGAATTGTTAAATATTACGCATTTTATTATATTTAAACGTGGTGTAAAAAAATTACTGCTTGCCATAGCTTACTATTGATTGACAATTATCGCCTGCTCCGTGCCTCGGAAAGCACGTTAAGCCGTTGGTCCCAGCTGCCATGAACATCTATGGCAATCGTTATTGGGAGAGTGTCGACACAAAAGATCCCACTGGGTCGAAGTATCGCCGGTCTGCACTGACTGGCCCCCACATAAGATAAGATAAACAAATCACCATGAAATCCGTACAAAGTAGTTTAATTTTATGATTCACAAAATAATAAATCAAAAATACCTAATTTAAAATTATTTGTAATCTCCTTTCATTTGCAACCAGATACAGAGACACAATAGTTCAAATGACCTTCACACAATAATCTCACAAAATTAGCACAGTGTGCCACCCTAACGGGACGAGTAACCCTTTCCCACGCGCTGACCACTGTCCGGTAACGTCTTAGGGTCAAAACGACCCTCGCTATTGTTATGTTAAAACCTGTTATTCGCTAAGAAATAACTGCTATTTCAAGAAAAACTAGTTTCTGTTCCCACAGTTAATGTATTTTTGTCTTCTATGATATTTTTAAGGGTTGACCAGTGGGTAAAAACTTGTTGGAATTCAATATTGTCTGTTTGTTGGACATTGTATTCAATTTGTATGGAAAGAAAGAAAGAAAGAAAGATTTTATTTTAATGAAGCAATACACAATCAAAACTATTTTATTACCTACAAAATTAGTGTGTGACAGTAATAAATGCATTTATAAATTGATAAAAATAAAAATAAAATTTATATACCTACATTATTATTTATATGAATTTCTACATTATAATACATTAATTACACACATTACTATAAATAATATAGAATACATATTTATACATGGAGTCCTTGCTGTTCAATGTGCGTCGCAGTGTTCATTAAAATAGATGTTGCTCAGCATAATGCCGCACCGCTTGCGATACAGCGCTGATTTTCAGCAACACCTCAATAGTGATTATGAGCGTCTAATACAATCCAAAGTTTTTTTTTATACAACTAAGGTGGCAATCAAGCATACGGCCCACCTGATGGTAAGTGGTCACCGTAGCCTATGGACGCCTGCGACACCAGAGGCATCACTTGCGCGTTGCCGACCCTTTAGGAAAGAACGTGGGAAGGAAAGGGAGCGGGATGGGGGAAAGGGGGTGATTGGGCCTCCGGTACTCTCACTCACCGAAAGAAACACAACAGTAGGACTGCTGCTATTCCACGTCGATATTCTGTGAGAGGGTAGTCCTTCCCCGGTCGAGCCGGCCCATTCATGCTGAAATCAGCGAGGCTCTACTACTCAAAAAAGTTTAAAGTAATATATTTTAAACTTTTGTTTGCTTGGATAATGCAGTGGTTAATGTGGTCACCTCAATTAATGCCATGGGTTCAACTCATACAGCAGAAGAAAAATAATAGTATAATAATATTCTATCACATACACACAACACCATCTAGCCCAAACTAAGCAGAGCTTGTATTATGGGTGCTAGACAATGGATAAACATACATTTACAATTATAAATACATACATATTATACATAGAAACACCTAGACCAAGACAAACATCCATGTTCATGCACACAAATATTTGACTTGTGCGGGAATGGAACCCGCGACCTCACACGTAGCAGTCGGTTACACTGATCACTACGCCATCGAGGCCGACTAAATGGTAAATACACATGTGTGTTTACCTGTTGTTTGAATGTTTGTAAAGTCTTTTGCAAAAAAAAGACTAAACTTAGTGCCGGCGTTGACTTATTGAAGCAAAAATTGTATAGAATACGATTTTATTAGATTTATGTGTGTAAGCAGTTTTAGATGTTTATCTTACGTACCTTATTAGCAGCAATAGCTCAGTGGGAAGACCAACAGACTGCATGCAGAGGGTCTCGGGTTCGAACCCACATCGCGCACCTCTTACTTTCGGAACTTATATGACTTTTCAAAATTATGTGCGTATTGATTGACAATTATCGCCTGCTCCGTGCATCGGAGAGCACGTTAAGCCGTCGGTCCCGGCTGCCATGAACATCTATGGCAGTCGTTATTGGGAGAGTGTCGACAAAAAAGATCCCACTGGGTTGAAGTGTCGCCGGTCTGCACTGGCCGGCCCCCACATAAGATAAGATAAGATACGTACCTTCTACACTTCTATGTCGGTACGCGATATTACGATAGTAATACTCCTTTGTGCATGTTATTGTGTATTTTTTATAATAAGAATAATTAAACTTAGATTTAATTTACGGCTGCCTCAGTGACTTCAAGACCGAGCGTAGACTTTATGTAGTCCGGATTCGACTTCTAGGCTACTCATTCTAATCATTCTCTTTTCTACTTCCACAAAGTGTTATCAAAAACCTTCAATTGAGTGCAGCCACCATGGATGACCATGGATATAAAAATATGCGTGTGATGCAATTCTGTCGGTACTTTGTCTATTGCGTATAAACATGCGTTTACGTTATCACTGCAACACAGGGCTTAATCCCTCACGCGATAGTTATTTTTTATAAAAGGAATAATAAGAAACAATAATCTGTTGACATCTTCGATCAATAATAGACTAGATACACAATCCCATACAAAAATCCTCTTGAAAACTGTCGCCAATTGTGAGTGTAGGTAATTCTAAGAATTATAGTTGAAATAAATATACATTAATGCAAATTCAACCTTAAATCCAATACTTAAAGTTGCATTCTACGTCAACTAAATTTATGTATGATATCAAATGTACCTACTTCAATTGTATTGTGGTGTGAAAATAAATTATTTTTATTATTATTATTATTCACAAAGCTATGTACAAAAAGCAATGAATTTTTACGACCTTTGTTCGCTGCTCAAATGACATCAAAACAATATTAATCTTATACGCATGTTTTAAAGTCTAAATTACAAAGTGCCAAAAATAGTAATAACAATTTACAATAGTTGGCGCGTTCTCGCAAACGTTGGTCAAACAATCATAATATTTGGTAATTGATTCATATTTACTATTTAATTAGGTTTTTACTTTATGAAAAATACTTAATGATATAAACTTACCGAAAAAAAGATATTCCTTCCAAAATCTCGGTGTTACGGTGGTTATTCGCACAATTTTTGAACGCACACTGCGGCATTTTGACGTCTTAATGTTGGCTATGATTGGATCATACTTATTTGAAATAAGAGCACAACCGTATTTGTGCTCTTATTTTTCGGCTCGTTTTTGAAGCGCTTACCGGACATCTAGTGTATTATTGATCGAAGGTTGACATAATATTGTCTTCTGTTTACGCGAATGTTATTCATTGAAATTAAACTACTATATACAGATTTTCATGATACTTTGAGCTCATTCTGCGTAAATAGAAACACCCATGATTAAATTATGTTCGGGTACTTTGAAATAACTACACTGGAACATTGAGACAACTGCCATCTTAGTCTCCCCGTGACCATGGCTGCTGAAAAGCAACCGAAACGTCGGGGAAAGTGTAAACACAAATATAAATAGTATAATAGTATAGTAATAGTATAGATAGTTTTAATAGTTTCAATAATTTTATTAGCTTAAATATTAGTAAAGTTTAATAGTAATAGTAGTGTAACAGTTTTCAAAAGTTTGTAATAAAGTGTCAAATAAACAACGCGATAAAATCCGTATATAGTAGTTTAATTTCAATGAATAATCTGTTGACTGTAAATAAGACCGCAAACTTATGCCACGAGAGTAAAATCAAGAAATCTTCTATTCCCTTTTACAATTTTGAACAAATTTACCAATTGGGAACAAAACTACACAAATTACACATACATATGTACATACAATATTATGTAACATCAAGTATCAAAACTGCTTCGTGCAAACACAACGCGCATGAGATAAATTTTCGAGCGTCAGTGAAATTTTAATAACTAATTTTCTTGTAGGACTCGTGAAGCGCCCTGCTTTGCACCCGAAAATATACTGGAAATAACATATGTGTATATCGTGTACACATAAATTTACATTTTGATCATTATTATGAGAAGGTTGGAGGGTTAAGATGGGGATAAGATTTTTGTTAGTGGCGGAATTAGTGCGCGAGAAATTGAGGGTTAAATTATGAAAATTTATGAAAACTTACAGATGATTGCAGAGATAGTGTTGTAGTTTAATTTGTTGCCTCGCCGGTACGCTGAGTGTTGAGGGTTTAAATCCCAGACTAGACAAAAATTTGTTTTATTTACAAGTAGTTTTTCTAGATTTGTATACAGGTATACCAATTCCTGTGTTAATACACAGGAAACAATATAACACACGGGTGTTATGTTGTTTGTAAAGCAACATACGAACTACTACGTAAATCGACTGTTTACAAAATAATCTTTACAGAAATAGCCCAGATAATGGCTATTTCTGTACCGAACCCGGCACCTTACGATCACAAAATGTCTTTGAATGCCACTGAACATTTATATTTACATTGAACACTACGTTCTAGAGGAAACAGGTAAAGGCCCCCATATACGGATCGATTCGTCTGACGATGGATCTGAAGAAAATCGTTACGATCCATCGTGTCGAATTGTCACAGCTTGGGCCGTACTTTGATCCATATGGATCTTTGAACGCATTTATTATCATTTCAAGGACTGACTTTTAAAAAATCCTTTCTTAGTTCTCGTCTATATTGCCTATGAAACCTCTGCGCAAAATTATGTCTTCTTCTCCCTAGCCTTTATTATTCCCAAGCCACTTGGGGTCGGCTTTCTAGTCTAACCGGATTTGACTGGATATCAGTTTTTACACGGAGCAACTGCCATCTGACCTCCGCAACCCGAAGGCTAAAGATACCTTAGGACTAGACCAGTGTCAGGATATTAGAGTTAGAGTGCAAAATTATCTATACTAAGATTATAAAGATGAAGAGTTTATTTGTTTGTTTGTTTAGTTGAACTAATCTCAGGAACTACTGGTTCAAATTGAAAATTTATTTTAGTGTTGGATAGCCTATTTATCAAGGAAGGGAAGGCTATATAATAAAATACACTACGACCCACGGGAGCGGCGAAGTAATCATAAACGCGGGTGAAACCGCGGGTACAGCTAGTCTATTTATATATTAACATATCACCATCGCTGGCTTCAGAGTAATAGCACCAAGGAGTCCTATGTACTTTATAAACGGTTATATGGCCATATCACATTGAACTTCGACTGTCTGCTTCGGTGTTTCCCAAGCACTATAATATGTCCTTCTTCAAACGAGGTTTAAAGAGAGTTCTTCTTTCACGGTATGCAGCGGCTTTGCTGTGTCCTGACATTGCTGAAGTCCATGAGCAGCGGTTACCAATTTCTACCAGGTAGGCCACCTGCTCGTATGCCACCAATGGCAATAAAAAAAAAGAAAACATGCCTGGCAAAATATAGACGTAATATTCTTCTGCCTACCTTTCAGCACATAAAGCCGTGAGAGGCTGTATATAAAAATAATCAACAGCAATTATAAATCAATTAAAAACTTACACTTGTGTGGATACGAATTTGAAGTTGCTTAATATCACGGACAAGCATAACTTGAGCTCTACCAACCCTTAAAGCGTATAGAAAATAAGTACTTTTATTGTGTGAGGGAGTTTAAAGGAGGGTCAAGATAAAATGGTCGTGTCGCAAATTGCCTTAGAAAGGGGTAGTGGGGTGGCAAGGGGTGGTGAAAAGCGTGAAAATTACACAAGAAAATTTCGCCATTCAGCATCTTTGTGTTTTCCTCCAAGATGGCGGGCGATGTGGGATGACTCTTGAAGATAAAGGCGTATTTGAGAGTATATATTGTATTTATACGGTACTAGATTTTGCTCGCGTTAATGTAGAATTTGTCAGTATATTTCTGTCCTTTGGGGATAGTATTTTTTCTGAATGAAGAATGAAAAAGCGAAAAAAGTTTGTTTGTTTGTTTGTTACCTTTTGACGCCTAAACCACTGAACCGATCATCCTGAAATTTTGCATATGAGTTGACAGGTGTACAGAAACGGGCATAGGCTACCTTTTATCCCGAAAAAAATACTGTTCTCGAGGAAAACAACAATAACTTTCTTATGATAATAGATGGCGCCACATGTCTTTCGAGCCATGATTGAATTATATTATTACAAGCAGAGTACAAACCGAATTGATTGTCAAATTCTAAATTAACGCGAGCGAAGCCGCGGGCAAAAGCTAGCATGTAATAATCGCATAAGCGCAAGATAATATTGCAAGAATTGTATTAAATTAAAAGTAGTGGTAGTCAAGTGGACGAAATTTAACTGTAATACTTTAATTTTGTGTTTTATTTTTAATTTCTGCAAATATTTTTCATACAAACTTTCAAGTCCGTAGAAAGTTATATCTTCATATCTAATAAGCTATGCAGTGGATGTTCAGTGGCCGAAAATCCTAGTAAATTCTTAATTATTTTCTTAAAAGAGATAATGTCCACACTAGGAATAATTCCTGTATCGTGGAGATCTCTTTATCTTAATAGATAAAGAGATCAAAATTGAAAAGAGAGATAATTCTCTCTTTTCAATTTTGAAATTTTAATTGCATATAAACCTCAACTAGGCCAAATCTTACAGTCCCCCGTGCACGCAATATGATTAAAAATCAGTTCACAGTATTTTCTTAACGTATTAATATAATGTATAAGCTAGCAGTCGTTAAGTGACCGATACTTGACCGTAATTCAATAACTAAAAAACATTAATTATAAAGAAATACTCTATAATCTTTAACTATCCCGAATCTCACATTCCTCCGCACAATACGCTTCAAAATCGATACAAAGTTTTTCACATATTAATATATAGACAACAATTTTATTGTAAGAAAGTGCAGTTCCGCGCTTATGCAAGACTGCCGCAACAGGAAGTCGGTACAATGGGTGTGCTCAGCCTCTTTGATCATAGCTGTAATTAACGCCTCTCTACTCCAATGTACCCACGTACTAGGTGCCTTCGTTAAAATATTGTTTTATTATTATTATACTTTTAAGAGACTATTCTCTGAACAAAATATGTTCAAAATAGAATTATATTGTTGTGTAATGAACGGCAAATGTGAAATAAATTGCAATTTATGTTCAAATTTGATGTTTATTTGAATTTAGAAGAATATCGTTGGTGATTTTTATGAAAATGGAATTCTATTTTGAACATTGACGACTCGATGGCGTAGTGGTTAGTGTAACCGACTGCCACGCCTGAGGTTGCGGTTCGATTCCCGCACAAGTCAAACATTTGTGTGCATGAACTTGGATGTTTGTCTTGATCTGGATGTTTGTATGTATAATATGTGCATACATATTTACAAAAAAAAGTATATATTATGTATACTTATCCATTGTCTAGTACCCATAGTACAAGCTCTGCTTAGTTTGGGCTAGATGGTGTTGTGTGTATGTGATAGAATATTATTATTATTTTGAACAGTTTTTATCACGAGAATTGGCCTTCTGTTGTAGGAGGAAACGGTCTGTAGACTTTATGAGTGTTTTGTAAATTTTTGTAGAGTTGTAAATAAGATATATCTTTTGCTAGTAGTTTGAATGTTTATTTAATTTTTATTATCAGGCCTCACGTTCAATAATTCTCGATATTGGGTTTTATTGTTAAGAAATTCTGAGTATAATCTGTCTCAAAATAGAATCAAGTAGACGGCAATAGACTGACCACTTTAACGTGAGACGTAAATCAGGTAGTGAAATGTGGGTATATTACACCTATGTTTACCTTTTTGAAGATATATAGGTATGTCAGTGAATGCCTATAGAGTTTATTTTAAATAAACTGTCTCTTAAAGTGTGTGCTAAGTGTATATATACATAAATATTGACTAACGGAACATTATACTGTTTGAACTACGCAGTTTATTTCTAAATCTGTCAAACATGTATTAAACTAGTCTACCAGTATTAAAACACGTGCAGTTTAAAAATAGAAAATTACAAGAGAACTAGTTACTATTGAAAAAGGCATAGACATTAATTTTTAAATTCATAAAAAGAACACGTGCACTGGGCACTAGTACCATAGACAAGAAAATCAAGTTTTATGTCAAAAAGAATAATCCATTTATTGAACTAGAAAATCAAGTTTCAAATTTGGAATCTATTTTTCGAAGACCGGTTCCTTTTTCAAAATTATAACACTATCGTTCGAAATTCAACCCTTTCGCTTTTGATAGTGAAATAGTGAACTAGTAAAACGGCTGTCCGGTCGAATTGACCGGTTTTTAAATACTTACAATAGATAGAAAAGAACTGGTTTTTAGTCAAAGAATCAATTTTGTGGATATTACTGAATATTTATTGTTAACAATGTTTACAGTGATCTATGTTGTGGTTCGGGTATGTAACAGCTCCCCGCCTCTGTGAGGTGTCTGGTGGCTGTCCATCTAAGGAGGAGGTGAGGGAGGATCATACTATGAAAGTTTATAGACGAATAACATTTAAATTCAGAACGCGAATACGTAAGACGTGCGACGTATACTTGATATTTTTCTATACAAATTGGTATTAATGATATCTTTCATGAGACAAATATTAGTATGTGACGTCATTACACATCTTCTTCATATATTTTTTCTCATATTTAAGAATCATACAATATAACGTGTTTGTATACAAGTATGTTTGATACCTACTAAATCAATATTGTGCTACGTATTTTGACTATGCAGTTGCAATATCAATCGTAAGATCGATGTCTACCACAAGTATTTTTTAATAGATGCACGGAATTTGGTGTGGCGCCTACAAGATATTAATAATAGGCTCGCCTTTTATTACATGGGACCTACACTTAATTTCTGATAGTGTATTCAATGTCCTCTGGCTACAAGCACAATGCTATATTATTTTGTTAAATTTCAACACGAAGTGGTCAAACAAACACATATTTTCTTCATATACAATCAATTAAAAATATATAAGATAATACTTTAAAATACTTGGTGTAACATTCACACATATATATATGGATACAAAACTAAGCGTACAATGTTTGAATGCTAGGGACTATCTTGTCTAGCCATATACATATATATAGTGAATACCAATAAATATTATGTTTTTGGCTCAAAATTATACATTGACGTCATACCTCACCCCTAAAAATGCCACTATCTACTATCGAACCGCTATCATCGGGAACAAAATCAACGATACAAAAGGCGGGCGGCAAGTTACCCCCTACAAAGGCTGGGCAAATAAGCCATTAAAAGCGTTGCGACGGTACTCGGCTATAAAATCTGTGCTTCTTGCCCCCTTCGTTCCCCCCACGGGGAGGGGGACACCCCACGCGATAAACTGCTTTTATGCCGTTCCGTAGTATAATTAAAATGGTATGACATTTTCTGAAGTAAGATAAAATATCCAAGACGCGGTCGCAGGGTTGACTACGTCACAACGTTGTATTGTTTAACGGATATTTATTGTATTCTTTAAGTTAAATTTATTGTTTTGTTTTGTAAGATTGTTAGTATGTTTGTGTATTTTTGCTAAGAAATTAATACTTCTGCTCACTTATAATTCGTTTTTGTTGTGTTTTAATCGTGTCTGAGGATATTATGGTTTATAGTCTCACTCGCTATTGTGTGGGGTGGGTTATTGGTATATTATGTTACTTTATTTATTACTATGCGTGTGGTCACAATATAGTTCATGAAAATACTAATAATATACTTCTATCTACCGTTATGACTAAATAGGCACGATTTTATTTAAAATAATGGTTTCCAATAGCGCCGAAAACTGACAGCATGGATTATCACCAAAAAATTGTGTCTATAGAATATAATCTATGGAAGAATACACTTTCTTTTATATAAAAGATACATTTTCATACATTTTCTTTCATACAAAATATATGAATATATTTTCGACTCTAGGAAGAGACTCTAATTTCTATACCACGGCAAATTTTATACAATCATAAAAACAATACACAGAAACGTAACACAACAACCGATCACTAAAGAAACATACCACATGGGGATCGAACCCGCAACTCTCATTACATTGACACTCAAACTATTGCGCTATTAGTGTAATGACGTCACGTAACTATTAAGTGTGGTCGTCTTGTCAAGAGAAGCCATTTCTTTAGCGTGATATTGCGGTATTAAGTGATAACGCTCGCTGTCGTTAACCCCCTCGTTTAGCGTTAAGGAGAACCACATCAGCGTTACGGGTCACTATTGTGATTTTTGGGAGGATGGGTGAGCACAACCTGTATATATGTATAAAAGAAAATTAATTAAAGTAGTTCAGTCGGAATCCTAACTAATATTATAGATGCGTATGTGAGTTTGTTTGTTTGTTACGCTTTCACTCCTTAACTACTCGACCGATCAATATGAAATTTCGCATACACGTCGTCAGGAAAATAGAAAAGGACATAGGGTATCTTGCATCCAGAAAAAAAATACTGTTACTAACCTAACCTAACCTACGTTTACGCAAGCGAAGCCGCGACCATAATCTAGTAATTGTTATACTCAAGTTGGTTAGTAGAAGTCTTGGCTTCAAGACAAAATTAATTGTTTGAAAATTTCACAATATATACACATATTAGCTTACGGCAAACGTTGTTCTGCCATATTAATTACACCCTAATCACCTAGCAGTATGAAATATACTTTATTGAGCCGTTTCGGAGCAGTGCCACCACAAAAACCGTGACACGAAATTTTTATATATAATAATAATATTCTACCACATATACACAACACCATCTAGCCCAAACTAAGCAGAGCTTGTACTATGGGTACTAGACAATGGATAAACATACATATATACTTTTTGCTTTTGTAAATACATATATGTATATTATACATAGAAACACCCAGACTAAGACAAACATTTATGTCCATGCACACAAATGTTTGACTTGTGCGGGAATCGAACCCGCGACCTCAGGCGTGGCAGTCGGTTACACTAACCACTATGCCATCGAGGCCGACTATTATTATATATTTTATATTATTATCTATACTGGTATTATAAAGCTGAAGAGTTTGTTTGTTTGTTTGAACGCGCTAATCTTAGGAACTACTAGTTTGAATTGAAAAATTTTTTTTTGTTGTGTAGCTTATTTATCGAGAAAGGTTATAGGCTATATAACATCACGCTACAACCGACGGGGGCGGCGCAGTAATCATAAACTCGGGTGAAACCGCGGGAACGTCTTATATATTATGATTACTGCTCTGCTCTCGTGGTTCGTAGCGTGATGTTATATATATAGCCTATGTTAATTTTGGGTAAAATAACTTTCAAATATCTATACTAATATTATAAAGCTGAAGAGTTTGTTTGTTTGGTTTAACGCATTGATAGTAAATGACTACTGTTTGCGGTCACCGATGACCACGGCTGCACTCGAAAGGTTAAATTCAATCAAAGAGCCGGTCAATGTCACCATGCCTAAAATATTAACAGTTCAACCCCAACTGAATAAATGAGATTGTGAATTTATGTGATTCAATTTTTACGTCAGCCTTGAATATGTCTGCTCATATTATAAATGGAACAGTGTGATTGTAGACTGTGTCCTTCTACTGTTCGATTTGGGAATTGAATCCGGAACCATAAATACATAGTTGAGTGCAAAAAGAGAAGCAAACTTTAACAATAGGATCAAAAAGACAATAAGATATATATAAGGCATATATTATATTATACATTTTACAAGCTATAATAATACGTCTCTGCTTATCCCCTTAGTGATATGCAATTGCAATTTAAAGTCACATAATATCTACATCTCATTCCAAAGCGCAGAATGAACAAAAATAAAAAGATGCTTCATAAATTCACAGCGTTCGTAGCGCTACGAAATCCGTAGCAGTTTCGTAGCCACGTATTTACGTAGCCGAAAATAAAATTATACTTTTGAAACTTTATTACTGTGCATTTTTAGACGCTCGTTGTATATTTTTGGAACGAATGTTAGTTGTGTGCGTTTTGAAGTATATATTATAACATCATCCGTTCATTATTTTCAGGGACGTGTTTTTTTTAAAATTCTAGTTTATTATATAATAGCAAGGCAGTGGACATATTTCAGACATTAATTTTATTTTGTAGGTAATCTATGCGGATTTTCTAGTTTCTTTTGGGATAACGTTCTTTTTGGAGTGTAATTTAAATGTATTTGTTTCAACAATGATGGCATCAGGATGGTAAGTGGTTACTGTAGCCTATGATCATTTGTAATACAAGGGATATGTATACCATGCGTTCAGGATTCTGGGGAAAAGGAATTCAAGATGGATTTAAGGAAAACATATGAAACAAAATTTCTTGGAAATAGTTAATATATTCTAAAAAAACATTAGTTACATAAAAGTTTCATTAACACAAGATATTTATATTATATTGTCGGCCTCGATGGCGTAGTGGTTAGTGTAACCAACTGCCACGCCTGAGGTCGCGGGTTCAATTCCCGCACAAGTCAAACATATTTTGTGTGCATGAACATGGATGTTTGTCTTGGCCTGGGTATTTCTATGTATAATATGTATGTATTTACAAAAAAAAAGTATTTATGTATGTTTATCCATTGTCTAGTACCCATAGTACAAGCTCTGCTTAGTTTGGGCTAGATGGTGTTGTGTGTATGTGATAGAATATTATTATGAACCAATTTTAAAATATTCTCATTAATAACAGGAATTAAAGGAATAATAATATTAAGTTAAAAGTGATACCCTAATAGTAAATGTATTAGATTTAAAACGGGACTGGAATGAGTGGAGATCGAAATCACGCAGAGTTCGGTCTCCACTCATTATTCTATTGGCGTGAACCCATTCCTAACACAACTATTTGCTTAGCACAAGGGGTTAACAAGAATAACAGATTTAACCCTAAATAACAAAAAAAATATAAAAAATGTATACTTAATATTTTTGAATTATCATTCCTTCAATTTTTGTTAAGATAAATATTAAATAATAATTGTTATTAAAGAATACTTATTAATTTATTAATCAAGGGCATAATCTCAATTTTACAGGATCGTTTGACAGTTCCTTATGTTTGGAAATTTGACATGAAGGTACTTATCACATAAATACCTATGCATTGCCCAATAACTAATCGATGTGGAAAGTTCTATACTAAAGATAAAAGTTTAACATGAGCTCATTTATATTCTTATAAATGTCAAACCACTGGTAAGAAAAACCACAGATATCGGTTATTGTGAACTGTTAGTAAGAGAATATATCAAGAGATTATGTATAGTTCATTCCAATCCAATCTGATGAAAAGATAAACAAAAAATTTTTTTGTAAATCGATCACGGATTTACTTACTCCGTATTTTCAAGGTTTTCATTATGATATAAAATGCATTTTATAGCAATTGCCGTTTGATTAAAATATAATATCTAAATTTGAAAAATATTGGACGAAAAGTGAGGTTATTTGTCAGATGATAAAATGTCTTATTATAATTTATGATTGCATAGGGCTATACCACAAAAAGTAATTAGTCTAAGCCTTCAAATTTTTAGTAATAGATTAGTAAGTCAAAATATGTTTAATAAAAAAGACTTAAATGAATAAACGCATTAAACTATACAGTCTTTTGCTGATTTTTCCAAATGAAGATAAAGATTAATTTACTCAGAGAAACAGTTACAGATAAATAATTAAAATGCACGTTCTTTTCTATTTTAAAAGACAATTCCCACTTTTATTAATTACTTTACAATCATTTAAACAACGGACACAGAAACACCCAGACTTGAAATAACTATTTGTAGATAATACATCATATGTATGTTTGTTATCGGCGGAGTCGCGATTCCCATGTGAGAAGGATTCGCGCGACCCTGCCGACTCTGGTAACGTCGAGAAACATCGTGGTAGGTTAAGCCGATAGGACCGGGATGTTACATTAACAATTGGACATCACTAAAATGTCTATGGTCAGATCAATGAATCGTTTGTTTACCTTTTTAAAGAATTGGATTGAAACGGACTATAGTATAAAGTACCTATTTTAATTACATATGAATAGTAGTCTAGATAAAAAAAGACTAACACCCTGTTTATATCACGACGTACATTGACGTGTCAATATCAAATTAATGTCAAGTGATTTGATTGGCTGTCGCTAAATCAGACAGCCAATCACAGCAGTTGACACGTGTTTGAACGGCTGTTAACATAATATATTGTTTTGTTGATCTGCCTTTCAGAAACAGGGTGCAAGACTATTTTTATTGAGTAAATTATATAACATATTTATTACATTTCTTTTTAAAACACGTTTTATTCCAGTACATAATTATTTCAATGAATTACTACAGATTTCTTTAATCTGCATTATTGAATACATCTATACCATCCTTTTCCATTTACTTCAAACAAATACAGACAGTATAATACTATTTTAGCGATAGATAGATTTGCGACCACTGATTATGCCATTTCTGTTGTCTCTGGTCCATATTAGCCCATGCTTGAAGATTTCGGACACCAATCTTACCCAGCGCTCCTGCGCAATCTGTAAATAGAATTAAAAAATCAACGATTTTGAAAATGTTAGAGATAACCTACCCATTATAGTAGCCCCTAAAAACCTTTCATGAAAAGAAACGTATCATCGTCGTTCAATATAAATATGAAAGGAAAATTATTTCTGCTAAAAATGTAGTACGATGCTTTTCTTTGCTTTTTTGTAAAAATTCTAGTCCCGCACTAGTAATAATTCAAGTAATGGTAAGGACTTAACAAACATTAAAAAAATAGACGCAAAGTTCACCCAGGAATAACAATTTGTCCTGCCGTTTCACTCGGCGGGCCGAAACCATGGCGGGGTCGCTATTGAATGTGAAAGCGATTCGCGCGGCCTCGCCGTCTATGGTCATGTCGAGGAACACCGTGGTAGGTTTAGTCGGTATTACCGGGGTATCTTTTCCACGGTGAGCCCGGCATAACCTCTCCGTCGCCCCGCGGAGAGGTATGCGTCAAAGCATTATCACAGATATTTTTGCTATTGCAAGACATTGACATTCGACGGCCTCAATGGCGTAGTGGTTAGTGTAGCCGACTGCCACGCCTGAGCTAGCGGGTTCGATTCCCGCACAAGTCAAACATTTGTGTGCATGAATATGGATATTTGTCTTGGTTTAGGTGTTTCTATGTATAATATGTATGTATTTACAAAAAAGAAAACAGTATATATTTATATGTATGTTTATCCATTGCCTAGTACACATAGTACAAGCTCTGCTTAGTTTGGGCTAGGTGGTGTTGTGTGTATGTGATAGAATAGAATATTATTATTATTGAATTTCAGAAAATAAATCGAACCTGCACCATCCTCGTACTAGCGGTGGCATGGTGACTAGTAAAACCACAGCGGGCATGGTTTAACATCATAACAAACATTTGAGTATGTCGTCAGTAGTCAACATAATATATTTTCGACCGAACAATTAATATCCCCTTTAATTTGTAAAAATAGATAATGTATAAATAGAGAATAATGAGAGTATTATTCAGAATCAGAATCAGAAAATGCTTTGCTAAGAATGCAGGTGACATATTGATGGTGAAATTAGTATTACATAGAAGCCAGTACATTCTACCATTCGGCATGCAAATCTATACAATGTTATTCTATAATGTCATATAAGTTAATAATGTGATACATTTAAATAGGCATATTAATAAGACACAATAAAAATCAAAAGCAAAACAAAAATACTGGATTTCGATAGAGAGATAAAATGATACTGTCTATTTTATTCAATCAACAAAACAGTATAATTCTATCAATAAGCATATAACAGCCCACTGCATACATATAGGCCTCTTACAATTTGAAACTTATTTCAAGTTATAATACAAGTAAGTGAAGATCCTAGAATTTTAAATAATGCTTAAGTCAAAAAAAGAAATGCGTGAAACATAACATAATAAAGTAAAACATCAATATTAATAAATTTACTTCTTAAATCAAGATTCCTACACAAGGAAAACATCCACTAATCGTTATAGCAAAAACGTCTCGGCTGAACGGCCAATTCCTTTGCCTCAACTAACTTTCTTCAAGTCCACACTCAATACATAATCTATGGTATTAAAACTAAACTGGTAAATACAACCGCGAAATATAAAGAGCCACAATAGAAGCGACTAATCTCCTAAAATCAATACCTTTTTACCTCTAACCCCCGAAAATTTTCGAAACTACCCCCAACCCCCATTTCAATTTAAACGACAAAGTATTATTTAATTTTCGCCGTCTTTTCGCCATTGTAAGGTACGGAGAGAGAGAGCACGACTACCCAGCGTTCTTTACTAAGACATCAGCCGTCTCTCTCTCCTTGGAAATTACGTGTGGGTGTGAGTGAGACGGGTATGCGCAAGACGATCGCTCTCCGTTTTCTTAATGACGTCATATAGATTTATAGATGTGTTGGGGTGGTGTTTCTCCGCCCCGGTGGGGTGAAAAGTTTTTACAACCCCTTTATGAATGCTTTAGTAGGGTTTTTTATCTTATTTTTTAGTGTTTGCTTTAACATTTTTGCTGAATAAAGTATGAGAGTTATCTTGTTATAGCAGATGAGCTTGTAATGAGCTTTTGTAAAGTTCTTTTTATGAAAATATTGTAGTTGAAATATTTGATGTTGGAATTTTGCTTTTTATGACAACGTAGCATTTCTTTATTTTGAGTTTTTAACCTTATCGTATACGAAGACACAAAACCATTGCTATTTTGATGAAGAAAACTATATTTATAACTTTTAATAATTAGCAATTAACGACCGAAACCGCTTTGCAGTTTTGCGGTCACAGATCACCGAGAACGTTCCATAACCACGATTATCTTATTAAGATTACAACTAAGACGATGATTAAAATTTTAAAATTAATTACTAATAAAACATAAATAAGTACGTATAATCAAAAGTACATAACAATATGGAGTCCGAAAAGAAAACAATTTAAATCAAAAAACCAAACTAATGCCCCACCTATAATTAAAAAGAAATCACCACGTTCCAAATTCAAATTACAAGCATTACATTCGAATCCATTTATATTCGAGGCCGCAAGCATAAAACGTTTCAGCATCGTGCGTTCGAAATACGAAAAAGCCAATGTAAATCGCCTAATCTTGAGACCGCGCTCATGACGTATGTAAGGCACGTCGCCTCTAACCGAAGTTCAAATTAGGAACGCCCGCCATCTTGGACATGCCACAGTATAGAATATTCCTATTTCATTTTCTATTGTTTTGTACCGTAGTGTAATATATTAAGGGTGGTGTTTTTACGCTGTGTGTTGTGAAGGTATGGTAGTTTGTACTAGAATCGAGAGGAATCTTGGCCCCACTAATCCAGCAATTACGCATTTTAATGGCGTTCGTTGGTGCCGGTTTTAATATTCAGTTCCTTGTTTTACGGCTTGGCTTAGCTCGCTACTTAGGTAGGCATTAATGTATTTAGTTATTTTAATTGTGATCTCGGTAAGGTTTTGATATCGTGAGATTAAAGATTAGTTTTACTGTAAATTGTGTTGTAAAATTTGAGGGACAGCCATCAAAATATAGCAATTATTTATGTTCAATACAACATACGTACTATATAATAACTTGAGATGTTTTTAACTACTAGTAAAAGTTACATAACCATTTTTATTTAAAGAAAATTGGTATGTTAATAAAATACAAAAAAAATGCTGGCTTTTCACATTGAAGCCTTTTAATTTGATGAGCGATGCTTTTGACATAATGTAGCAGGTAAGTACCTAAAATCTAAATCTGATGAGTCTTATACATATCACTCTCCGCTTCAACAAACGAAAACAACATTATATGTATTAACTTTTCTTTCTACACTCAAACTCGCCATAAATGCAAATTTTAACAAAAGTTAGAAAATTTCTAGCCGTCAGAAAATCTCTGACGATATTACAAACGAGCAACAACAATTGCATAGCAGAGCAAAACACAAACGAACGTTAATAAAACACTACAAAACACGATTTAAATTTTCATATTTTTATACCCACAAGCGTACAACTAATTTATACACAATAAAAGTTCCTGTCTCTAGCGTGGCATTAAAATGGAATACTCATTTGAAAACGGCAAAAGGTTCGTAGCGAAGCATAAAATTCTGAGCGCGAAAGACGGCCAGCGTTTATTAAAACGCCGGTTTTGCAAAGTTAAAATTAAACATGAAAAACGACGCCACCCCTAGCTCCCTCACTACCTGGGGGGCGACCCGACAACTATGCTCTAGCATTAGGGCTGGCTGGATACGAAAAACTATACTTTATACGTTTTTATTATTTATATTATTTGAATTTGAAATTAGAATTTGGAAATTCCATTTTTGAATATTCGAATGTCACAGTTTGTTTTGACAGAACTAAGACCAATGTTATTATATACTTTTTTATGTTAGCGTGTGACGTAATATGAATTTGAAATTAGAATTTGGTATTTTAATAATATTGTCTTCTGTTTACGCGAATGTTATTCATTGAAATTAAACTACTATATACGGATTTTATCGCAGTGTTTATTTGACACTTTATTACAAAAGTTTGAAAACTGTTACACTACTATTACTATTAACTAGTTTCAATAATTTAACTAGCTTAAAAATTAGTAAAGTTTAATAGTAATAGTAGTGTAACAATTTTCAAAATTTTGTAATAAAGTGTCAAATAAACAACGCGATAAAATCCGTATATAGTAGTTTAATTTCATTGGTATTTTAATTTTAGAATTTTGGAATGTCACAGTTTGTTTTGAAGGAACCAAATCCAATATAATATATTTAGAACAAGTAACGTATATATTTGGAATTGTTTTTACGTTTTTAAGGTGTTGTGATCTACAAAAAGTTGTTCCGAGTTTGGAGGTCCTTTGTGTTAGGGTCAAGTCAAGTCTGAGTGTTCTTTGCATATGTCGTTTGAATGTTTGTTAAGACAAACGCAAAACAAAAAAAAAACAATGTTGTTTGGCCGCAATATTCTGTAAAGTAGAGTTACTTCTTAGCAAGTTCCTACAAGCTCACTCATTCCCATTTAATAATATAATAATAATATTCTACCACATACACACAACACCATCTAGCCCAAACTAAGCAGAGCTTGTACTATGGGTACTAGACAATGGATAAACATACATATATACTTTTTTTTTGTAAATACATACATATTATACATAGAAACACCCAGACCAAGACAAACATCCATGTTCATGCACACAAAGGTTTGACTTGTGCGGGAATCGAACCCGCGACCTCAGGCGTGGCAGTTGGTTACACTAACCACTACGCCACCGAGGCCGACCGGATAGTATAGGGCATTTGAACTAAACCTCAGGTTTATGCTGCTGTAACCTATCTTTCATATCTGCCTGATATATACATATTTTAAATATAGTGTTCTCCATGCGGGAATCGAATGAACTGCATTCCTATAGTTGCATAGACGAAACTGCGTTTTTCATAGATATATGAAATTATCGTATTTTCTTTTTGACTATTTTAATACGTCTAGTATAGATTGTCAGTGTTTGTGGCAATCTAAACTAAAAGTATTTGTATCTAAATATATAGGCAATAGCGCAGTTGGTCCATATATATTTAATTTTATTCGATATATAATGCTACAGCACATAGCATAGTAAAGAAAGCTTTTAATAAAAACTGCATCAAGATAGGTCGAAACATGAGGCAACGATTAATATTTTAGGATTCTACTTTTATTGCTAGGTAGTGAATATATATCGGTATCTTCCTCGCACGTCTGTATTTATATAGCGTTCACGTCACAATGGTGCCAATTCTGTTGTCACAAAATTCTCTTAACTTAACTAAAAATCACAAAAAATTAGTTTAGTCCTGTCACTTTTAACGATTTCAGAATACGAAATGTCGTTTGACAGGACTAAACTAATTTTTTGTGATTTTTAGTTAGGTTTAGAGAATTTTGTGACAACAGAATTGGCACCAATGTGTAACGAGCATCTTTTTCCTGCCAAATGATAGATACCCGTACTACTAGATTTTAGAAAAGGTATCCTATTCATTTATTTATTTATTTGGGGGAGGTCTATGTCCACCAGTGGACGTTTTTTGGCTGACATGATGATCCCATTCATTTTAAAGTGAATATAAAAAAAGGTTTTTGGGAAAATAACTAACGTAATTATCAACTGCCCTATTGCTGATAGTGCCGTATTCGATTCCCGCATAGGAGAGTATTTTTATTGGTGGCTAAAGGTCCTACGGCACCCTTAATGGTAAGAAGTAATAGCTATGTACATTTCCTTAGCATCGTCAAATCAATGCGAAAAGAAGAGAGCCAAACCGTAACGACAGAGGAATAAAGCAAGTATTATGCTTTTTAGCTTAGGGCAGAACTCATATTATCCTTTAAAAAGACAACTCCTGCAGTAGGAATAAATCCCGTGTCGCGGGGGACTTTACAAACATTCAAACAACGGACACAAAGAACACACAGACTTGAAACAACCGGTTGTGGATCACACAAATTTTTGTCCCGCGTGGGGATCGAACCCAATTTGCACGAAAAATGCAAAAACGTAAGCTCGTGTTACGTGATTTTTAGATTATAACAGTAGAAATCTATCCTATTTTTACAGCTGAAACGAAACATAAATAGTTATATTACAATTTGTCCGTCTTAAATATTTAAGCTATTGGTTGACAATAAAGATACATATTTATCAAAAGAGCACTTCAAATCCTCCATACAATTTTACGCGCCGATTCGAATGTGCGCCGCACGAACTCTGTCATTATCTGTCTTACGCTCGGCGCATTCATAAGCTATAGAAGTATAAGGAGCCAGCCTATTAGTACTTTATAAAAAGAAATAACCTACCAATAAATCAACCTCATAAAATCGACTAAGTGACAACCCTACAAAATTTTATTTCGCGGCGAAATTTGTAAATTTATGTAAATATTTCGCGTCTTGGGGAGGGGGGTGAGTGGGGGGTAAGGCGAATCGTTACTAGTACCGTGCCGGTTATATGTGCCCGTGCCGCTAGCTTTTATGTGCGCTATTTATTTTATAAATATATAGCCTTGTTTATGGCATATTATTGTTATGAGATAACGTAAGACGGAGTGTAGTTGGACTTCTGTATTCTTCTATTCTGTGGCATGTTGTTTTGAGTTGACCACCAGATAGTACTACCAGGTTGTCGGTTTTGTGGTCTTGCTTTGCAGTGGGAGTGAATGCGAGTGCTGTGCGCGAGGTCGAGGGTTCAATTCCTGTGTCAGACATCACGTTTTTGGGATTTCTCGCAGTCTGTCTCTTTTCTCATCGCACCCAAACAAAATTGTGATGGAATACATAATTTATCGTCATCAGTTTTATTTCGTAAGATTTTAAAGTTGATTAAGAAGGTCTTTCATGTTAAGCCCTACTATCCACTGACTTTTTTTCTAAGAAACGAACACTCCGGCCTCTTTCGCAGCAAATGTTCAATGCAATTCGTTCGAAACTTAGGACAATAAAATTTTGTACCAACGTGATTAAGAGCCACCGTCTAATATTGTATTAAGTATACAAATCACAAAAGTCTAAAAAACGTGAGACAGTCTTTGGGGACTGCCGATAGAAGTGAAAACTTTAATCCTTGATCATAAACACTTCTTTATAAACCAAAAATAATTCAAAAATGGAAAGCGTTCGGTAACGATGACGCGAGTTCCATGATTTTTGTTCACCCAAGAAGTGCTCAACGCGCCTAAAGAAGTTTTCACTTCAAAATGTTTATTTTATACAGAATTCATTATAATCACTACTTTTGAACTATTATTTACTTAAATTTACACTTTGCCCGACGTTCCGGCTACTTTCGGGTAACGGTGAAATAAAGGTGGTAGTCGTCTCAGGTAAATAAAGTACGAAACAAAGTTTATATTGATTTACACCAAGAAACACAAAATCAAGTAATGAGAAAAATAACTAAATAAAGTAAAACTAAGGCTGAAGTTTCACGACGTGATAAAAATGTATTATAACAAGATTTTGCCCGCCACTTCACTCGCTAATGTAGATTTTGTCAATAAATATGTATCCTGGGCACAGTACTTTTTTTGGATGAAAGGTACCATATGTCTTTTGCTGTGCCCCTGACAACGCGTATGCAAAATTTTATGATGATCGGTCGAGTAGTTAAGGAGTGAAAGCGTAACAAACAAACTCATTCGCATTTATAATATTAGATAGGATTCAAATGGGAATTTGTTCAGCATGTGTTGCAACAATTGCTTAACGGTTGTTTTCAACTAAATTATGCCTTCAAGTATAGTTATTTCAAATTAATAAATATTTACCAAACCTCATTTAGTTGTTAGCGATAGCTCAGTGGGGAGATCAACAGACTGGACTGCAGAGGGTCTCGGGTTCGAACCCACGTCGCGCACCTCTGACTTTCGGAAGTCATATGACTTTTCGAAATTATGTGCGTATTGATTGACAATTATCGCCTGCTCCGTGCCTCGGAGAGCACATTAAGCCGTCAATCCCAGCTGCCATGAACATCTATGGCAGTCGTTATTGGGAAGTCAGTGCCCTCTAATATCTTGACACTGGTCTAGCCTTAGGGTATCGTTAGCCTTCGGGTTGCGGAAGTCAGATGGCAGTCGCTCCGTGTAAAAACTGATATCCAGTCAAATCCGGTTAGACTAGAAAGCTGACCCCAAGTGACTTGGGAATAATAAAGGCTAGGGAGAAGAAGATTGAATGATTGGTGATATGTTGCTAGAGCTGATCAGCGTGTTATGACGCTAACGTGTACATGATTCGTAGAAGATTGTACGTGTTCATTGACTTTAGTCGCTAATTGTACCTTCAGCTTAGGATCCAGTAATTAATTTATCTAGTATATAAATAGTTACTTTTATGTTTATAGTTTAAATAGTTTAACTAGCTATTGCCCGCGGCTTCGCTCGCGTTAATTTAGAATTTGACAATCAATTCGGGTTGTACTCTGCTTGTAATAATATAATTCAATCATGATTCGAAAGACACGTGGCGCCATCTATTATTATAAGAACGTTATTGTTGTTTTCCTCGAGAACAGTAATTTTTTTCGGGATGAAAGGTAGCCTATGTGCTTTTCTGTACACCTGACGACGTATATGCAAAATTTTAGGATGATCGGGTTAGTGGTTTAGGCGTGAAAAGGTAACAAACAAACAAACTCATTTTCGCTTTTATAATATTAGTTAGGATTTCACGTTGCCATGAAATACTCAATGAGTTTATATGAAAACCTAATTGTTGTGAAACTAAGTTGTCTTTTAGATATCATTAGTATTTTATCATGTTTACTTTTTATTATTAACTAGCTTTCGCGCGCGATTCCGCCCACGTGGTACGTACATGAATAAAAAGTAGCCTATATCCTTCCCCAGGTTTTAAACTATATCTGTACCAAATTTTATCTAAATCGGATCAGACAGACAGACAGATAGACAGACAGAGTTACTTTCGAATTTATAATATTAGTAACGAACTAAGGATTTAATGAATACCAGCTACCATTAGATTATACTTAATTAACCTCGTAAGGTCTAACCTAAATTTAGGTCGATATCCATTAGGACCCAATGTATTAAAAATAGGTTCAAGTAGTTGCGGCCCAGAACTTTGATTTGGTAAAATAAATGTTTAAATGCGTTTCGCTAAAATATATTTTAAGTGGTTTTCAATTTGTTTTTTTTTTTCATTTTATTTGAAACAGAAAAGTAAACATATAAATACACTTTTGTTATGTATTACACACTCCTACATTTTAATGATTTGTGAAGAGCGGGGCCTCCTAGCACAAGTATTTAATATACTTAAAAGGAGACCCCTATGTAAGATAAATTGTAGTAGTATAAGATACCGAAATAAACTATTTTATTTTATTTATTTTATTTTATGGCAGATTTGAATTGGCGAGCTTATTTTAACCAAAAAAATTCGTTTAAATATTATGTCATCATTTTAAGTCGCTGGGCTGTAATTTAATGATTTTAAATATTGTTATGGGCCGGAGTGTCAATATATTTTTGTCTTTAAATTAGGTAGTTGGGCTTTACGAGGTTAGAAGGAGTCTGGTATTTTCTTTTTTCAGAATAAGCAGTGTCATGGCTGTCCCATGGCTGTCCCATGGGGTTATTTACAAATATTAACACAACGGATCTAAAGAACATAACTTGTGAACTACACCATTTTTTATCGCGTGTCGAACGAAAGTCAAAGTGACCAGCTTAACCACTGCACCATAAGGTAAATTAGTCATGCTAGATCCATAAAGATGTATAACATTTATCTTATCTTATGTGGGGGCTAGTCAGTGCAGACCGGCGACACTTCGACCCAGTGGGATCTTTTGTGTCGACACTCTCCCAATAACGACTGCCATAGATGTTCATGGCAGCCGCGACCGACGGCTTAACGTGCTCTCCGAGGCATAGAGCAGGCGATAATTGTCAATCAATACGCACATAATTTCGAAAAGTCATATAACTTCCGAAAGTCAGAGGTGCGCGACGTGGGTTCGAACTCGAGACCCTCTGCATTGCAGTCTGTTGGTCTCGCCACTGAGCTATCGCTGCTCTTTATAACATTTAATTTGTTATATTATATATTCATCTTATCCTTTAAAAAATACTTACGATATTACAAAATTCACAAACACCTACACATGTTCAATAGAATTAATTAAATATGTAAATTCTTACTTATTTACTTATGCCGTCGAATATTAAGAATGTGTAAGTTTGTTCGTTTGTTTGTACGTCAACAAAGAAGATAGAAGTAAATATGCGATATCTTCTAGGTTGTTATTAGAGTGTAATGAGGAAAGAAAAATAACATATATAACTTTTGTTTGATGAAATATTAACTTATTAGTTTTGTTGGTATCTTTTTCGTGATTCGGGATATTTTTTTATAACTATATTGAGAAAGTAGCGATGTGAGATACGAAATATAAATTTTAATTTTATTTTAAACAAAAAGTTGATTCATATGTGAAGCAACTTTTTGTTGGCCCACCTGGGATTCAAACCCGAGACCTCATGCACAGCAGTCGCATTCACTACCCCTGTGCCACGGAGGATTTACTAAGCTCTCAGTTCAATCAAATACTAATTGATTCACTCATTTAAAAAATATGCATTATTAATATAGAATTTGAACAGCATTTTATTAAATATATTTTATTCAGAAACAATAACTAACAAAATGTCTTTAAAAGCGTGTCTTTTTCAAAAGTCTAAATAAATCCGCGGGCAAAACCGCGTTCGAAACCAGCATTCACAGTAAAATGCCAAGTATTTTCATTTACTTAACAAACTCTAAAGTTTAAGTGTTTATGTATTTGCTCAAAGAAAAGTCATTAAAACTTAGCTCTAGTTCAATGGAAAACCTTCTAAGTCGATCGTTTGAAGTTTTCCAATTCAATTTAGATTTAAATTCGCAAGTAATCAATTTAGATGACAAAAACTGGAACCGCTTGAACTTGGGTGATTGTCTGAAGATTAATATACATATATATATGTAGTTTAATACAAGACATTGGCTGTGGCTTTGCCTTTGTTTTCTTGGATTTATATAACAACAAGGTCCTTTTAAGATCTAGATTTCGACACACTGAGTTTTGAATAGTTAATTATCGCAAACTCAGGAATATCCTAAAGATACAATATGTATGTCTGAGAGTTCTTCTTAAGACTGCGCCTGAGCGAAATGTGCCAAAACAGGCGGTCACAGTTAAGTGAATAAAATCAACACTTTTTGTTCAATACAAATATAAAATATACATTTACCATAACAATGAATGTGTTTACGATTACTCTGCGTAAAAAACTTAAAATAATTAATATTTTCGCCTACAAAATTACGTAAATTTGCACGAAAAATGCAAAAACGTAAGCTCATGTTACACGTGATTTTTAGATTATAACAGTAGAAATCTATCCTATTTTACTGCTTAAACGAAACATAAATAGTTATATTACAATTTGTTCGTCCCAAATATTTAAGTTATTCGTTGACAATAAAGATACATATGTATTTCAAAAAAGCACTTCAAATCCTCCATACAATTTTACTATAGCGTCCGCGCGCCGCGCCAGTTTGAATATGCGCCGCACGAGCTCTGTTATTATCTGTCTTACGCTCGGCGCAGTCTTAATGCTCTCATTAGGCAGGCATTGGGCCTGCTTGGTGGACTGTAGCCTAACTCTACTCATACTGAGAAAAGGCCCGTGCCCAGCAATGGGACAGCTTATGAACAGGACAGATAGATACTATTATCATCGTTTACCTAAATATACATATAATAATAATATTGTATCACATACACACAACACCATCTAGCCCAAACTAAGCAGAGCTTGTACTATGGGTACCTACTAGACCATGGATAAACATATATATACTTTCTTTTTTGTAAATACATACATATTATACATAGAAACACCCAGACCAAGACAAACATCCATGTCCATGCACACAAATGTTTGACTTGTGCGGGAATCGAACCCGCGACCTCAGGCATGGCAGTCCGTTACACTAACCACTACGCCATCGAGGCGTATGCTTGAATAAAGTGGTAACAGTGTATAAAGCAAGAGAGATATGCCAGAATCGTAAGTAGAAATATGACTGTAGTCTCTGCCTAAGCTTTCGTAAAACAAACGTGATTGTATGTATGATTGTACTGTTGATTGAATGTCGAAAACACATTATAAGCCGTGATCTAATTTATGTTTTCTGCATTGATTCTTCAAATTGTTTTATTGTACACTAGCCTTTGCCCGTGACTTCGCTCGCGTTAATTTAGAATTTGACAATCAATTCGGGTTGTACTCTGCTTGTAATAATATAATTCAATCATGATTCGAAAGAAACGTGGCGCCATCTAGTATCATAAGAATGTTATTATTGTTTTCCTCGGGAACAGTAATTTTTTTCGGAATGAAAGGTAGCCTATCTCCGTTTCTGTACACCTGACAACGTATATGCAAAATTTCAGGATGATCTGTTTAGTGGTTTAGACGTGAAAAGGTAACAAATAAACAAACTCATTTTCGCTTTTACAATATTAGATAGTATTAGGATTACACATCAACAGCCCAAATGAATAAAAACCACAAGTTAAAAACCAAACAGACAGTTTCCTTCACTCCACCCTAAGTCAAGTTATTCTCAACAGACTTTCACCCTTTTTTCCACCATAACATACCGTCGGCATCCCCCCAGCATGCACACATAAGCAAGAAGTTTATTGTATACATAAAACAGTGTGATTGCCTTTGACAGTACGCTCGACGACTGCCAAGTTTTAATAGAAATTTAAATTAGCTCCAGCTCGTTTCAAACGGTCGTATTGCGAACACAACGCATTAATATTATATTATTATTATATTTATTGTATATAGATCAAATGTTAACTTTGTGTATGTTGATTTGTGTGAGATAAGATAAGATTTTGATGTGGGAGTGCCGTTATGTGATGGGTAAAGAAATAGGTGGAACTATTTTTGGATTTTATCGTTTCGTTTTTAGGTTTTCTGTTTCTAGTTTTATGAAGCATAGGACATGGTTAGCGTGGTAGGTATTTAATTAACTATAGCTTAGCTAAAATAAATTTAGAACATATTAATTAAATTAGTTCAAAAGCTGCATGCCATAACTTGGAACTTTAATGTCGCGTTGGGTGTAAAAAATACTGCAGTGTACAGGAAATGCATTTCCTTTTTGTATATCTTTGTTTTATTTCTAGAACCATTGATATTGTTGTATATTAGAAATATGTAGTATTTAGTATTTAATTATAATATTAATCAATTTTTATTTTTGTATAAAAACATTGCGTGACAAACCCGGACATTCAGTCAACTTTGACGCGGTTAATTAATTATGACCATGATAATTTTGGTTGTTTGTTTTTTATTGTACTCGTATCAACAAAAATTTGTATCAAATTTTAAAGTCTATGTATGCTTTGAGAACAACGCAGATTTCTCTGATTCATGGAATTCAACACACGGTTTTATTACGACAGTTTATAATAATAGAGATAAATATGTTCTTGAAATTATCTGTATCAAATACATAATACCCCATAATACCCCTCGTCAATTAAAATAGTACAAAAGTTAAGAAAATACGCCTTTACTTTTTAATGTATGATTAATAAAATTTTAATCCATTATTAGTAGCTCAAATGAATTTGAATTTAGAATGAGACGTTGTTGAAATAATGGCGTTAACTTTTGATTGTCAAACACGAGGCAAGACGGAACTTAAGTTTCGAACGAAACGTTCGTTCAGGAACAGTGATGCTAATATGGATGTGCTTGCGAGTATACCGCGAAAATTTAAAGTGATACCGGAGATACTGGTATTTTGGAACTGAAATTTTTGTAACGGTGACTTGAATATTTTGAAGAGCGGATTTTGAATTCATTGAAGAAGTTTATGTAATTTAAGAAAACTTTTTGTTGCGCATTGACATCTAAATCTCTGAACCGATATAGGTCAATTAAAAACTTAAATAAAAGAGATTAATATTGCCTGTTTTTAATTTCTGACGTTACGTAAGCGAGATTTTATTATTTTATTTTAATACATAGCTTTAATTATATTTACAGTGTTTTAAAATATCCCAAAACAAAGTCAAGTGAAAATCCAGAGATTGACTTCTTTATAGATAAATAATATCGATATTTAATTGTTGAAATAGGCGCTCACAGCCAGTTGCATTCACTGATCGGTAAACGATTAGCGAGGTTGAGCAACGTTGGGTGCGGTCAGTCTATAGATGGGTGACCGCTTAGTGGTATTTTATATGAGCGTCTCCGTGATTCGGAGAGCAAGTAAAAAGTCGGTCCCGGTTGTTGTCAAATTGACAGCAGTCGTTAAGCCATGTCAGAGGCCTACGGGCGGCTTGAACAAATCTTGACAACAGGTTGGCCACTAACCACACGAAAAAAAAAAGAATTATTATTGTTGAAATTTCACGAAATTACTTGTCACAGAAGATAGAAGAAGAGAAGTATAATGCTTTGCAGATGTTGAACTTTTTACTTAGGCAACGTGTCATAGTTTTTTGCTTTCAGCATGAATGATGGTGTACTTAATAGTATGGCATAGGATGGTTAATAGGATGGTATACTTTTATACCTAAACAATAATTATCAAAATGTGGGTGCAATACATCTCCTTACGGATAGAAGCGTGAGACCATTTACGTATCTAACCAACTGTTTAATTTTAAAATCTATATAATATCATGCTGTAAATTTTTTAATCGAATACTTTTAAACGATACCTATGCCGATAACTAAAAAGATATTATAAATACAAGTGATACTACTCTAGTTCCGTGTCCCACCTCTAGCACAACTCCAACTAGCTTCGTTGGCTTCGTTCGTGGCAAGTTTTGATAGAATTTTCAATTACCTTCCTTTGTTCCAAGAGTTTCCTGAGCGCCTCTCTACTGTCGCTACTTCGCAACTTAATGTTTGTCTCTGGATTTTACCTACGTGAAGGTAAAAAGGATTTTGATGCTCGTATTATTGTCTATAGTTTTAAATAGTTGTTAATTTTTATCGATTGTTTGAAAATTCGTTCTTATGTTTGTAGTTAGATTAGTACAATATTACTTTTAAAATCAGAAAAAAGATCACGGTGTTGCCAGCATCAAATGTTATTAATAGATATACGCTCCTATCTGACACCACATCGTACAGTCAAGAAGCCTGACAACACTATTACGAACGAATACCACCTTATCGTATCTTATGTGGGGGGCCAATCAGTGCAGACCGGCGACACTTCGACCCAGTGGGATCTTTTGTGTCGACAATCTCCCAATAAAGATTGCCATAGATGTTCATGGCAGCCGGGACGAACGGCTTAACGTGCTCGCCGAAGCACGGAGCAGGCGATAATTGACAATCAATACGCACATCATTTTGAAAAGTCATATAACTTCCGAAAGTCAGAGGTGCGCGACGTGGGTTCAAACCCTAGACCCTCTGTATTACAGTCTGTTGGTCTCCCCACTGAGCTATCGCTGCTCGGATACCACCTTAATCCACCCGTTTACGTTTCAACTGCTTTTTAACAGTATCGTCAACGATTACTGTTAAAAAGCAGTTGAAACATCAGCAAAAGTAAATAAAAGTAATTATAACATTCAAAACTTCTTTCAAAGCCTTATCACAAAAGAATAATCTATTTTCAACGCCAATAATTTGCTTTTTTTAAAGTAAATCCTAGTCGACCCCTTCAGCTAAGCTACAATGCTTGTTTTAGGAGTGGGCTCACGTCGCTAGTGCAATGAAAGAGATTCGAACCCAAAACGATCGGCACTCCAATACTCATTACGTGTGCTATGCTAACACAACAATCAAAATATAGCACTCAATTTCAATTTAAAACTGCGCCAAGCGAAATGTGCCAAAACAGGCGGTCATAGTTGTGAATAAAATCAACACTTTTTGTTTCAAATATAAAATATACATTTACCATAACAATGAATGTGTTTACAATTACTTCGTGTAAAAAACTTAAAATAATTAATATTTTCACCTACAAAATTACGTAAATTTTCACGGAAAATGCAAAAACGTAAGCTCGTGTTACGTGATTTTGAGATTATAACAATAGAAATCTATCCTATTTTACTGCTTAAACGAAACATAAATAGTTATATTACAATTTGTCCGTCCCAAATATTTAAGTTATTGGTTGACAATAAAGATGCATATTTATCAAAAGAGCACTTCAAATCCTCCATACAATTTTACTATGGCAGCCGCGCGCCGATTTGATTATGCGCCGCACGAGCTCTGTATTTATGTCTTACACTCGGCGCAGTCTTAAGTATATGCTCGTTTTCTGACGATATTTTTGATAGCTAATAAACAAACCATCGTATGTTATTTGTACATTTGCCTCTATAGCTCAACGGTAGCATATGTTACTATTATGCAAGCCTCAGCTTCGATTCGCGGCTCAAACCAAGTATCATAAAATTCTCCATAGCATCACGTACTTTGAAACTGTGACCGATAAACCACAATAGGAGCCTCCTACGTGATATCTAAAACTTTACCTCGCAAAATGTGGACTTAATACGCCTCTGCTTACCCCTCAAGGATATAGTCGTGAATATACGTATGTATAAGTAATAGGTACGTCACTGGGAGCTTGTTATGACAATATTATGCAGACATCAGTCTCATTTGAATCCAGTATGCGCCAACATGTCGGCGGATTAGATTCTGTCGCAACACTTAATTGAATTGTGACGAAATTGTACTATTGGTTTCTTTTAATGTATCAAGATTATATGCATATCATACAGAGTGTCCCAGAAGATGTGAATCAAATTGTAACGGGAGATTCCTTAGGTAAGGACCTTTCAAATGTGCTAAATAAAAAAAATAAAAAAATTATGTTGTGTTGTTGGTCAAACTTCAAGATTTTCTCTGGTGCAAAAAATACACCAAAATAAAGCTGCGATTTCAAAACTACGTCAGTTAAAAAAAAATCGTTTGAAGTTTGACAAATCAATCCTTAACAAATCATAATAGTGGAAAAAATTCAAATTAGCCACTGCAGTTGAAAGTCTGAAAAACGTTGTACTTTTATAAAAACTTTGATTTATTTATTTTTACACAAAGGTCATAATCTTTTATTTTTTTGTTTAGCCCATTTGATAGGTCCTTACCTAAGAAATCTCCCGTTACAATTTGATTCACACCTTCTGGGACATTCTGTATACTTTTAAAGCAATTTCAAATATTTAAGAGGTACCTAGTTAAGTAATAACTGCGGTGCAGGACAAATACAATCATCAGAGAAATTAAAGCCTGTTGTTTAATAAACAAAATACTAACTAATATTATTATTAGTAAAATATTAAGATTGTGTCGGGTGGTTAACATATGACTATCAGAAACCATTTCACGAAAAAAATCGGTACATTAATTTCTCCAAAAATGTAAATCTAATAAATAAAAATATGGTCAGGGTTATTCTATTTCACCAGTAGAATGAGTGGTTAAAAGGAATATATTATACGATTTCAAAATCATCCTGTGTATTTCATGAATTCCTGAAGAGAACTTTAAGCAGTTGAGGTCAACGATTGAATCATAGACGCACCCTGATAAGTTTAAATATAGTCACCTTTTTGGATCTTAAGTTGTCATCCGACATACAATGCCAACTTAACATCTTAATTTTAAATATAGTATTGTCACACTCACTTATATTAAAAATTGTGCACAATCGTTCCCTATCTAATTTATAATCTTATAAAATTTAAAAAAAAGTCTAAGGTGTGAGCTCTTAGTTCTTAGAATGGACAATTTTTTGTGCGATCAAGGCACATTTATTATTTAAATCTTTGATTAATGTAACAGTAATTATAGCAAGAATACAAAACAACATTTTGCTGCGGTCTCTTAAAATACTACCTCAGTTAGACCACATTTAAGCAGAATAAAAAAAATCATTAAAAAAAAACAAAACAAAAACCCTACGCTATAATCCAGCATCTAAAAAGTAAGATTACAAGGGAAATTAATTAACCAAGCCACGAAATGAAGTTGAAAAATTGATTAAACCGGCGCCAACCGCACGGCGGCTTCAGAGGGGAAGGGAGGAGAGGGAGGAGGAATAGTTGTACCTCCACGGAAACGTCAAAGTTTCAGGGGGCGAGCGGGGTGTTAAAAGGGGGCAAAAATGAACCACCACCAAGACGAATCGCGTAAGTTTAAATTTAGAATTGGTTGGTTTCTTTCTTTACAGCGTTATGTCGGTTTATATCGTAATTCTACTTTAAGATGATAGTTACGGCCAGCATTTTTTGCTTTTAATTTTATTAATTTCTCTTTTTTTTAAATATGATTTCGTTTTTAAGACAAAGTAAAATGAAAATAAAATACGTTACATTTATGGGCATTTTATGTTAGATTTTTTTTATAAATACAGTTCTTTTGTTTAATTTATTTTTCTAGAGCCTATATAGAATGAAAATAACCAGTAAGTATTATATCTTTTTTTAAATTTTATTTCTTTGTTATACTGAACAAATTTTTTTGTTTAAGGTTTTACTTCGTTTGAGCGTTTATCTAAAATATGTTAGAAATAATTTTAATGTTATATAATTACATATTTATGTTAGCTTATTAATTATTTGGTATTTTCCGTAATAATTTATAACAATGTCGAAAGTTAGTTTTTAATTCCTAAAACCGACGAGTGCGCTTGAAGAATTGCAGGGTAAAACGTTAAATGTTAAGCTTGAATCTGTTGCGTTGGTATTGTAAAGGTTTATAACTGGCGGTAACTGTTTACTACATGGCACGCGGGTTCGATTGCCATCAGTGTCAAAGTAATACCAATTTAGTTGCGGTTAGTATTTAATGTACGAGCCAATAACGCTCATACAGCACAATTCGTATTTACCAAACAATTGAAGAGCAGCGATAGTTCAGTGGGGAGACCAACAGACTGCAGTCCAGAGGGTCTCGGGTTCGAACCCACGTCGCGCACCTCTGACTTTCGGAAGTTATATGAGTTTTCGAAATTATGTGCGTATTGATTGACAATTATCGCCTGCTCCTTGCCTCGGAGAGCACGTTAAGCCGTCGGTCCCGGCTGCCATGAACATCTATGGCGGTCGTTATTGGGAGAGTGTCGACACAAAAGATCCCACTGGGTCGAAGTGTCGCCGGTCTGCACTGACTGGCCCCCACATAAGATAAGATAAGATACCAAACAATTAATTAATTAGTCGTACCTAAACATTCGTCACGCGCTAATGTGTATCATATGTATATCAGTGTTTATAATAATAACTTAGTATTACGTAAAGTGCGACTCAGATACCTAAACATAGCCGTAGACATATGTTTTTATAGTGAAATAAACAATTTAACGTAAAGTGGTGCATTATGAATTATTTACTATACCTACAACTATACAAATAACTACGGGTTACCGTCAACGACGAGATAACCCCAACATTTAGTATATGGAAATTAGCTACTGTTATTCTTACTAATATTATAAATGCGAATGTTATTTGTTTGTTTGTTAATCTTTTACGCCTTAACTACTCGACCGATTATCATGCAATTTTACATACACGTCAGGGGTACAGAAAGGGTCATAGGGTCCTCTCATCTAGAAACAAGAATATTTCCAGACGATGTGAAGCCGCGGGCAAAAGCTAATCTATACATCTATAATATAAAATATATATATATATATAAAAAAAAAACATTTAAGTGTCTGTTTGTAATGTCAAAATAACAGGTTTTTATCTAATGCATAATATGAAAGTATATAAGTAATTAATTACCTACCTATACGAAAACATCTATTTTTAACTTTTTTGTCTGTCTGCCTGTCTGTTTGTTCCGGCTAATCTCCGAAATGGCTGAACCGATTTTGACGATACTTTCACTGGCAGATAGCTGATGTTATAAGAAGTAACTTAGGCTACTTTGAATTCAGAAAAAAATAGGGTTCCGCGGCGACAAACACTTTTTAGTTAAAATCTACGCGGACAAAGTCGCAGGTAACAGCTAGTATTATATAAATTAATAATAAATTGCAAATTTTATTCAAAAGGTCAAATTTATTAATTTGCTATTGTATAAGTACATACATGTGTAATCGAAAATCGAATTTAATTAACGTAAATATTAATTCATACATAGTCTCACTCTTATATTCCTGAAGGGGTGTCTTAAGTATACCTATATTGCGCTAACAATGGAGTTAGGTCTCACAAAATAGAAGGCGAGCCTTTTGCCGTTCTTCGAACACGAGTCCTAACTTTATGTTTTTACGAAGAATTTTCTGCCAGTAAATTTTAATTACGCTTTGTACGACCCGAAAATCAAACGTGAGACTTTATGCACAGCAACAGCATTATGACCGCTGTGCCACTGAGGGAGTGAGCTTTTTATAAAGTCTACTTCACTTATCTTTTCGTCTTAATTTTGTAAATGTATGTAAGTAGATATATATTTTTCTATGTATTTGGCAAGAAAGAATTATACTTTCTAATATTATAAATTCGAAAGTAACTCTGTCTGTCTATCTGTCTGTCTGTTACCTTTTCACGGCTAAACCACTCAACCGATTTAGATGAAATTTGGTACAGACATAGTTTAAAACCTGGGGAAGGACATAGGCTACTTTTTATTCAAGTAGGTACCACGCGGGCGGAGCCGCGCGCAAAAGCTAGTACTTTATAAATACAACAAAAGCGTTTAATAACACGGCAGATTTTAAGGTATTCGATACCTATACGGGGCAAAGTAATTATTTAGTCGTAACCGCATTTCAGAATATGAGTGGTAGACGAGAAAAGGCTCGCTGCCTATTACATACATACATACATAGATTCACGCCTGTATCCCAGAGGGGTAGGCAGAGACTACGAATTTCCATTTACTACGATCCTGACACACTTCTCTGGCTTCATTCAATTTCATCACATTCCTCATACTCGCCCGTCAGCTCAAGAAACTCTTAACCTGACCTTTGTCCAGAACGCCTCCGATCTGATCGAGAAAACATTACATTACATTGGACCTAAAACAGAACTGGCGATGTTTAAATTTAATACACGTCTGCCTACACTTCCAGGCTCAGCAGTTGAGATTTAACAAGTACTTGGACCCAAAGGTCTATTCTTAATGTCTAGGATAGAGCGCTCACAATGAAAAATTACTAATATATTTCATTCACACTATTTAAATCGCTTCAAAGTTAAAATTACGTAACACAAAACACAGTTATGTTACACAGCAATTTTCTGAACTAATAAAGGATCGAAAAACGCTACTACCCCACTAACTTTTCGAACGTAATTCGTACAATTTTACAGCGGACCAAACTAAAACTATCTGGGGGCCCGAAAGGCTAAAAAAGGTCGGCCTATCCAAACAACCCTTATAAAACACCCCCTAGCGGCTACTACGAAAACGCAGGCCCGATTATTTTACAATACATTGCTTTTTGCGTATCAAAATACTGGCCAATAACGGTAAAAATATGTTGTGTTCGAAATTCAAAACAAAAAATAATAATCGAAACGTCAAAATGATAATTACTTATTCAAAATTTAAAATCAAAACAAAATATTGTGGAATAAGTTCTAAAATAAAATTATATTTACGAAATTAAAATTACAATACAGACACGGAAGTGTAAAAAAAAATGTTGTGTTCGAAATTTAAATAAACAAAAAGGAATTTGTTTTCTTACAGTTTTAGATGCATTCTCTGAATTAATATGTTCTCAAAAATAATCATGGAACTCTTTTGATTTTTTAACACGCGGCGTTCATAAATGCAATCTCACTCTTGAGTCATAAACTTTCGTTTTGAAAATGGTCTTTCAGTCACATAATAAACTGAATAATTGAAAATGACTATAGAAAAAAATAAATTACAATTTCCTTTACCAAACATTTTAATTTTTTTAAATAATTACTCATCATTTATTTACTTTAAAATGTATATTTACACATCAACTAATAACTATCTCATGAGACGCCTAAAAGGTTCGTTTTCAAAATACTACGACAAATACTCAAACTTTTACCTCAGTAAAAAAATATCGTACAACTGTTATAATATAGCTTCTGTTAAAACTGAAAGTCGCTCGACCATTGCTTTTTAAACTAACAATAAAAAAAACCAATAAAACTACACACGCAATGTACACCAAAGTGAGAATACAAAATCCATCGTATTTTCATAGTAACATCGGAGGTCCAAAAACCGTCCAAAAAGGTTGTAAAACTAAAGGAATTAAGGGCAAATGTGAACTACTTTTCAAAACACTTTTGTTCCCCACTGAAATATATGAAGGCCAATATATAATTTGCGGGTTTGTGGGCTGTGGGGTGGGTATTGATTTTTAGTGCGATTTCACTATTTTAGTGCTAATTTTTACGATGACGCGTCGTTCGTAGGGTTAATGGAGCATTTGTGACGCGGTATTGGTCCTCTGCCTCCGTGGCGTAGCGGTAGTGAATGCAACTGCTGTGCATGAGGTCTCGGGTTCGAATCCCGGGTCGGGTCAACAAAAACGAATTGGGTTTTTACGAGCTCGGAGTTAGGAAGTTGACGGTGTTGGACACCCCCGTGCCTCGGAAAGCACGTAAAGCTGTTGGTCCTGCGCCTGATCTCTTTCCGGTTGTGTCGGATTATTCATCCCATCGGATCATGAGAGTTAGGGAACAGAGAGTGTACTTGTATGAGAATTAGGGAACAGAGAGTGCACTTGTGTTTGCGCACACACTTGTTCACTATAATATCTCCTGCGCAGATGGCCAGTCTCCGTTAAGATTGGCCGCCGTGACCAAAATTCGGTCTGGAGGACATTACTATTTATTAGTATGTTGGTATATCTAGACTTTAGGCTTTAGATATGTGCGGTAGGGTAGGCAGAGACGTATTAACTTATATTTGGGTAATATTTGTTTTAGTTGAAATTAAACTAGTATATACGGATTTTATCGCGTAGTGGTTAGTGTAACCGACTGTCACGCCTGAGGTCGCGATTTCGATTCCCGCACAAGTCAAACATTTGTGTGCATGAACATGGATGTTTGTCTTGGTCTGGATGTTTATATGTATAATATTTATGAATTTACAAAAAAGTATATAAGTATATTTATCCATTGTCTAGTACCCATAGTACAAGCTCTGCTTAGTTTGGGCTAGATGGTGTTGTTTGTATGTGATAGAATATTATTATTATTACACTTTATTGCAAAATTTTCTCCCTATAACCATGGCTGCTGAAAAGCAACCGAAACGTCGGGGAAAGTGTAAACATAAATATAAATAGTATAATAGTATAGTAATAGTATAAATAGTTTTAATAGTTTCAAAAATTTAATTAGCTCAAAAATTAGTAAAGTTTAATAGTAATAGTAGTGTAACAGTTTTCAAAATTTTGTAATAAAGTGTCAAATAAACAACGCGATAAAATCCGTATATAGTAGAATAGCTTTTGCTCGCGGCTTCGTTCGCGTTAATTTAGAATTTGACAATCAATTCGGGTTGTACTCTGCTTGTAATAATACAATTCAATCATGATTGGAAAGACACATGGCGCCATCTATTATCATAAGAACGTTATTATTGTTTTCCTCAGGAACAGTATTTTTTTTCGGGATGAAAGGTAGCCTATGTCCGTTTCTGTACGCCTGTCAACATATATGCAAAATTTCAGGATGATCGGTTCAGTGGTTTAGGCGTGAAAAGGTAACAAACAAACAAACTCATTTTCGCTTTTATAATATTAGTTAGGATTAGGATTAATTTCAATGAATAACATTCGCGTAAATAGAAGACAATATTTGTTTAGTCTTGGCTTAGTACTTATTGAGAAATTCCTAACAGAAAATCGATTCTTGTAAAATCCAATGGGTCGTGATTCAACCCGTATTGCGCCCGGAACCTCGTGTTAAACCCCAAACATATTATTAAGGTCTAACTTATGCTGCTGAAATAAATGACGAGATGGATAATAAAAGAAATATTAAACTATTTCTGATATTTCTTTTTCTTAAGAGTTGTTGTTAAATCATTCTGAATCCCACATTGACAATAAAATAACATTTTATTGTCAATGTGGGATTCAGAATGATTTCTTAAAACGTCACGATAAAAAATGATACATAATTCAATACAATATTTATAATTATTTTATCTTTGATGAAGCTTCTTAGAAGCTTTTCATTTTCTGATCTATGTATATTTTTATTTTTGTGATTTTAGTGTATATTATTTTTAAAATGTGTATTTAAGCCTGCAGAGTATAATTATGTGAATACTGTGCTTACTATTTTAGAGGGAATACAATGTATTGATTTTGGTTTATAGCTATTTATTAAGTTTTTTTAAGTATGCTTTCAGTTTGTGAGACAAATAATAAAAAGAAAATAAAAAAATTGGAAATGAGTTTAAACGCCGATACGATAGATAATTACTATGAAACATGCTTTGGCCATACATAAAATTTCAAACCTCTTTTTTTGAGACTTAATTCTGTTTAAGAACCGACATTGCATACTTGATCGACATAATTTTATTGTAACGTCAAAACTATAGTTCTAAATTTAAAACCCTGACCAGTAACAAAAACAAAAAATAAAACAAAAAACCATTTTCGAGAAATCAATATCGTCCTCATTCTAAATTTAAAAATTCAAATCATTCGATACACAATAATTTACAACGTTCTCTTTTAACCCTCCCCAACCAATTAATTCGAACATAATTAAACAATACAACAGTAAATAGAAAATTCAAAGGCGTAGCAATTACGGCGTATCGCTGAATTTATAGCCTCCCTCAAGAAAGCACTCTTATCATTAAAACGTACACAGTATACACTCACTGAGGAACATGGCGTGAGAATGTATAATTTGTATCTGTGTTACTATTGTGAGAGACTATTGTAACTGCTTTGTATTGTTTCTGTGTTGCTTGAGGTTTTTTTTGGGATGTGGCGCAGTGGTGTTCATTGCGACTGTTGAACGTGAGGTTTTGGGTTTGATGCCCAGATCAGGCAATGTGTTTTTCTCTTAAAAATTCTTGGCATCTAGAACTGTGCGCAACAATATGACTATATCCTCGAAAAGTTAAGCAGAGGTGAGCAGAGGACAACTACATTTCCTCAGCTATTGTGTTAGTGTCCATGTGATAAGGAACAAGCTCTTTGGAGTCTAGCGGACGCAGTTTCAGACTGCGTGCTGCTGCTGCGAATTTCTGGGCAGAAAATCTCAATAGCCCTTTGCCTGAGCCAGGAGTCGGGCCCGAGACCTCATGCACAGAAGTCGTATACATTACCGCTGCGCTACTGACGCAAACTGAATATACGAAAAATAGAGAACATTCATAGATTTTGCTTAAAACGATAATAATAATTTTCCCCTCAGTTCTAATTACACTTTATTATGTTTGGATATATTATTTAATGTTAGTGATATAAAATCCTTTTTCTTGAATATTTTTGGACATTTTCGGCGACGCCATCAGCACACGCGAGAGTGCAAATAAATTTAAAAAAAAAAATGTTATCTAAAGAAAAATTCGCCATCATTTTTCTTAATACTATATCAGTTAAACACACCTGAATAATTATGATCATATCTTACTGATTACTAAGATATGGTATTACACTCATTTCTTCAGCTACGGTTTAATACCCACGAAAGAGGGCTTAAACGTTTTGCCATCCATCAGCAACATAACCTTTCATAATATAAAAACTAAAGCCTAAAAACTAAAACCGAGAATCAAAATCGGGACCTTATTTCAGCCGCAATTATAAGCACAAACGATAACCACGGCTAGCTATCTTCATAACGTCCACATAATAAAAGGTCTTGTGCCATTCATCGCATATCTGCCATATGAGACTCTGCAAATGAGACTATGTATGCAATCAAGTTTCTTTCTTCAACACACAATCAAGAAAATCGTATAGTTAAAACATCTAACTAACTAAAATTACAGAAGGCATTCAAATCACGAGTACAAGACAAAAGTACTGCATTCGAGTCCCGACTATGAACGCCTCGGAACAAATTCAATAAAGTTTAGCCGAACTGCGCTAAGGGGAATACATAATTTCTTAGTGTCTCTTTGTATGGAGGTTAGTGATGGGAAATGCACGTCATAATGTCGATAAATTTCATAAAACGTTGATTAAAATATCGAATTTAATAACAGTTGATTGCACGTTAGAGCGCACAATGGTTTAAGTGTACACCTCGAAGCTCCGAAAAAAACATTTATTTGATTTGTTTTGCTAGGTACGTCATTTCATTGCTATACAGGACTTATTTGTAGTGCAAGATTTGATTTTAAAAATTAATTTACTTCTTGTGTTCTACAGACAAGAAACACACTAAATCTACGCGATTCTTTAGATTGTAACTGTAGCCTGGAGAATGTCCAAAATCAATACAAAATGTATACATAATTATCATAGATAACTGTTTTGTATAATATCAGACCTGTTTATTAACTGTCCTTCTGCTATAAATGGTATTGAGTATTGAGTAGTAGAGCCTCGCTGATTTCAGCATGAATGGGCCGGCTCGACCGGGGAAGGACCACCCTCTCACAGAATATCGACGTGGAATAGCAGTAGTCCTACTGTTGTGTTTCGTTCGGTGAGTGAGAGTACCGGAGGCCCAATCACCCCCTTTCCCCCATCCCGCTCCCTTTCCTTCCCACGTCCTTTCCTAAAGGGTCGGCAACGCGCAAGTGATGCCTCTGGTGTTGCAGGCATCCATAGGCTACGGTGACCACTTACCATAAGGTGGACCGTATGCTTGTTTGCCACATTAGATGTATAAAAAGAAAATAGGCGTCGCCTCAGTATGAGAAATGTTAGGCCATAGTCCACTATACTGATATAGTCCAGACTGTCATACTTTACACATCATCAAATACATTACCAAGAACTTATAGATATGCAGGTTATCTCCCATTATTTTTATTTACCATTAAACTTTTTTATTTTGACCCTTGCGCGGTCGCATTAAAGACACAATGAAAAATCTATTGCTATGTATCATAATAATATATCAGTCAAAAAACCTATGACAATGCAATTTGAATTTTTTGCCAAAGTAATTTTAACGGTACATTCTATATATTTGACAAAAGACCTATTAAAATGAAATTATTGCTCTTTATTTCGAAATAATTTTATCGATACATTTTACCGTTACCTCGGCTGGCTCACCCCATCACTAAAACGCCAGTAGCGTTACTATTTAAATCTAGTTACAAGTTCTGAATGTATTTTGTTAATTACAAGCAAGTTTGTACATGAAAATTTTGTGCCAGGTGCGCACCTCGCCCGCGCGCCGTCCTTAAGAAATATAGTAACTTTACTGTGCGTAATGAAGGAGGTAAATGCGTTGTTTAGTTCCGATATTAAAGCCGGATTGTTTATTAACTTTGGGATGGGAATACCGGTTTTTGGAGGGTTGGATACTGGTTTTTGAATTTGGAATACGATATTTTGTTTATAAAAATGTTACAACATTGTTTTCTTTATTGATTTTAAAAAAGGAGGTTGTTATCAGTTTGCCACGTACATTTATTGTTCATGTTTGACTCTTTAGCCCTTTATTTTTTATTTGAAACGACTTACAGTGTGGGCTCATATTAATTGATCCACAGTAGAATTAGATTGAAAGCTTGGTTAAGAATAAGTAGCAAATGTTTTTCCAGGGTTTAAAGTCTAGTCATACTTTTTGTTAAAAGGTTATTATATATACTATGTGTTGCAATTTTTATTATTTCTCTACATCATTTTATCGACTACTTTTTTGTGGCATCGCTACAATCGAGTGCATGAAAAAATTTAGACGTTCATTCTTATGTTCGTCCGTTATTAGTTGCGTAGCATAAAATTAAGGTGCAGTGTTTGACTAAAAGCATCGCTGTACAAAAGAATATATGTATTTCTGTATGTAATCGATAGTTATTACGAGTTTAGATGTAATTTGTGGTTTAAAATCTTTGCAATATAACTGTAGTTTAAAACATAAGATTTTACTTATTGCATGAAAACTGTATAAAGTGCATAGACAACCATCCATTTTCGGTCATTTTCGTAAAACATAATAATAATATATTATTGAAATAATTTAAGAAATCCTTAGCATCAATCTTGGCTTGGAGAGAAAGCTTATTTATGGCATTAAGTACACCAAATTTTATTTTGCGGTTATGTATTGAATTTAATATACATAAATTTCCCTTAGTTATAAGTAATTTACCTATATAAAATTATATGAGAGAAACAAATTTTATATTTATTATTTTAATTATAAGTCAGAACAAAGTACAAGTTATTATTGGCACAAATATTTACATTATTAGTTTGTTTGTTACGCTTTCACGCCTTAACTACTCGACCGATCATCATAAAATTTCGCATACACATTGTCAGGGGTACAGAAAAGGACATAGGGTACCTTTCATACAGAAAAAAATTGCTGTTACTAACATAACCTATATTTACACGACCGAAGCCGCAGGCAAAATCTAATACAACATATAATTTTAATAGATAACGTTAATACTTTATTGACGCAAATATTTACATTATTAATTTTAAGACGAATTAATCTAATATATATTTACAAACGTATTAAAAAAGGTAACATAATTACAAAGACACAAATATTTATACTACTAAATATTTACAGAAAAGGTTTAGGCATCGTAGAATTCTTCAGCATCGCTGTCAACTGGTAACGTGCCCAGAAGACTGGCAGCATTGCCACGTTGAATGGCAATGCATCAAGAATCATCTTTGGACCAAAAAAAGACCAGCCTTCTTTCTGATCACGCGAAACGTCGATCAGGCGTTTTGGAATCAGAGAAACATAAATATAAATAGTTTTAATCGTTTCAATAATTTAATTAGTTTATTTCTAAATTTTGTAATAAAGTGTCAAATAAACTACGCGATAAAATCCGTAAATAGTAGTTTAATTTCAATGAGTAACATTCGCGTAAACAGAAGACAATATTATAATGAGATGTTCATATTTATTTATATATAGTTATGCTAGAATATAATAGAATAGATCTTTATTTGCTTATATGCTAATAGGTATATAGGGATTCTGCTACATCTCTACATGCTTTATACGACAGAATATGCAAAAATAGTATAGCAATGACGGTCGTCATATACTGAGATAATATATTTAATTTCATTAATTTTGAAATCTAATCCTTGTAATTTGATGGCCTCGATGGCGTAGTGGTTAATATAACTGACTGCCACGCCTGAGGTCGCGAGTTCGATTCCCGCACAAGTCAAACATTTGTGTGCATGAACATGGACGTTTGTCTTGGTCTGAGTGTTCTATGTATAATATGTATGTACTTACAAACAAAAAGTATATATGTATGTTTATCCATTGTCTAGTACCCATAGTACAAGCTCTGTTTAGTTTGGGCTAGATGGTGTTGTGTTTATGTGATAGAATATATTATTATTACTAATTCTACCTGCATAATATGACTATAATGAAACTCACTCGTCTAAAATATTATGTGACTATATTACCAAATTCAAAGCAATTATACGGACTATTGAGAACGTCTTACTCAGTTGAATGTTAGTTTTTCACTGCTGAGCGATCTTTCGCCGAGAGATCGAGTTATTTCTCCCTTCCACAATAACCCCACTATTTAAAAATTATGGTTGGCTGTGTTGCCAGTTGAGTAAATAAAAACTCCCGAACAGAATTATTAACAAAAATAAGAAATCATGACATGACGTTATTCTTAAATAAAAGACTAAACGGCTCAGAACATAAATTTGAAAAGTTACAAAACAATAACTTCATAATCCGAACACAGAGAAGCGAAAGCAAAAAACTTTTCCCTTTATTATAACATTTCTAACTTATCAAACCGCTATATTCCGCACAACGTTTTTCAACTTTAACATAACACTTTTTAGTAAAACCGACTATTAAATTTAACCCTTTTCCCGCTAAAAAGCTTATCCGAAAAACCGTTGCACACATACAAAAAAGTTCACACACACATTGATAAAAAAATACGCTAGTGATGTATACGTATACAAAAAACCTTAACTATTCGTGTTCGCGTCGCCGCGTCCCCCGCTGCCCGCGCGGGCGTGCCTCACCTCCGTTGGCCCCCTCCCCTCATATCCTTGCAGGAATTTTGTTTACTTCTCCCTCTTAGGAAGGAACCGACGCGGCGTTCCGGGAAACGTCTGCGTTCGAAATTGGAACGCTATTGGTTTGTCGTTCTTATTTCGAAATTGCTTTTTTTATTGTTTTTGTATACGCACACGAGGCACGCAAAGGGAATTTAAAATGAAATAGAGAGTAAAAGTATCTGTCAATGTTAGTTCTTTAGTTTTGATGTGAGTAATTAAGTACAATTTTAGTTTTTGTGAAACGAAATGTATCGTAGATCACCTGTGTTATAGTAATTAGCGGGCATTTGAGTGATATTTTACGACATTACTTATGATATATCATTTCATGTATTCATTCAATACATTTTGGGTATTACATGATTACATTAAAAAAGTTATTAAATTAGTACCACCAAAATCTGCCTGGGGAGGCGTATATGAACGTGTCAAGTAATAAAAAAAAAAATTATAAAAACATTAAATAATCAAATTACATAAGAAATCAATAAAATGATATCAATTCAATTAAAATCTCATGCCTAACTAATTAAAAATACATTTAGAAATATAAATTTATATGTCATTAAAAGAAAAGTTCAAATAAATTATCATACTTATATTATTATAATTATCATTACTTGACATAGGTTTAGTTAGTGCACTTTCATTATAATAATATGCATTCTTCATCTTTTTCGTTATAGTTTTCTAATAGAGTAAGTTTGGCTTGGCTTGTTATACAAACGCTCTGCTATTACACTGATTCGAATAGAATAGATTAGAACAGAATTGAAAAAGCCATAGTCATTAGTAAAAGGTAGACTTGCGAGTGGTTATAATAATAAAAAGATTATCTAACGATGTTTATATTTTAGTTATCTGTGTGCTTGTATATAAAATTTTATCAAGAACTCTACAGCTTATCATTAAATTAATTGCTAATGTAAATTACAAAATTTAATAAATATTTTGACAAATTATTACTTAACGAATATTTTGACCTTACTTGTTCATTGTATAGTTAGATAGATATTATAATTTTATGTTTTAGTTATCTACCTATTACAAATTTTAAACATTGATAATCAATGCAACAAAATGGCAGCCTTCTTATATGAGGAAGACATGCATCAAATTATTTCATACTAATTATTTCTACGTTTTATTACATTCATATATTACTTAAATATAGAATAGTCATTTCTTGCATCCAAAGACAAGCATAGTTAGAGATTCTACCCTTTCCCCATTGTTTTATCTCAAGATTATACAGGATTAGAACAATGGCCTAATATTTTTTCTAAGCTAACCTCGCAAGTCAATTTAACGTTCGCAAGCGATCGAGGGGGCAAGGGGGGGTGAGACGGGTGCGAGGAGGGGTGCGATATGAAAACTCGTGCCTCGAATACGGAACGCGCTCAATTCAAACTTGAATTTAAACGTGGAACGGCGCGATCCAAGTTTCCAAATTTGGAAATTAAAGCGACTTGGCGGGAATTAAATACAATATGGCGAGATTGAGTTTGATGTTCGTAAAAATATGATTTGTTATTCAAATATTCTGTCAGCCATTATGATTGTCGTTTTTATACTTAATTTTTATAAGAAAAGTAAATGGTACTTTCAATTGGAGTACTTTATAAAGAACATAATGGTAAACTTAAGTGATTGCAACATTTTTTGTTCCATTAGTAGATATGTTACTTAGTTTGAATATTTAGTAGTTATTTTATATTATAATATATTCAAGAATAATCTCATATTTAAAACATTGATGCGTATTATGATGGTTTTGTATGACAGTATGTACTTACTTTTATCGTTGCTAATAGGTAAGGTATATAGGTAAAAATGAACTTTAGGTACAAGGTATGCAAATATCCAATAGTTTTACCTGAACGAAAAAGTTTACCAAAAGTAAAAAATAGATTAGGCTCAGAAACCTTCCGATCCTATGTAATCAAACAAATACGAAATATAAAAATATTAAATAAAGGTAAGTATTTAAAACTCAACATGCCGTAATAAACTTGACAATTTCAATACAAAAATTAAATAAACCGCAGCAATTTTTAAATACAAATAAAGAACACCCAACCGGAAAATATTCCGAACGCTTCAAATAATACTCCGCGTTCTAAACTCAAACTAGCGCCGTTCTAAAACCGGCAACAAAAATCAATCCCCCTGCATAGTTGGTTGCTTAGTATCCACCCCTTTTTTAACCCAAGAATTGGTTAAGGCGGGCCATGGAGTGAGGCGGGGGTAGTTTTTTCACCCTTTGAAGAATTGCCCCAAGGCGCGGGGTGGTTTTTGCGCGAGCGGGGCGGGCCAACGCGAATGTGTGTGTAGTAAGTATTATTAAACGAATTTAGAAAGGGACATAGTTTTTGAACGAAGCGGTCGATACGCGCGGTTTGAATTTAGAATGAGTGTATGTTTTTAATTGTTTCTTCACAGAGGTGTGTTATGATATAGTTTTGTTATTACTTGTCTTTGGATAATGATTGGATTTAGTCGGTTGATTGTAGCTTTAGACAGACAATTAATTTTATTATAATAATTATTAAATTTTAATATAATTTATACATGAGTTATTTCTTAACTGATATTTGCGTGCATAATGTTGTCTTTTATACAAATAACGCCTTAACATTGAATTATGCCTACATGGCAGTTGCTTTTAAAGTAAACCCTTGGAATAACTAATACAAACATCGTCTAGACTCTACAATCTATGGATCATATTATGTCATCTTATTGTAACTTAAACTCTCGGAAACGAAGCTAAACTTAAATTAAATTGGTGATATTTTTTAAAACTGAGCATACTGAATCAATTATTCTTTGTCTGTCTCGTAAGTCGCGTGGCATTAGTTTGCTGTTATATCTCTAGATATGTGAAGGTTGGAGTTTGATTCGAATCTGGCAAAGTGTTATAAGGATTTTATACTAGGACTAGATGTGCCCGCGGTTTCATCCGCGTTTATGATTACTGCGCCGCCTCCGTGGGTTGTAGCATGATGTTATATAGTCTATAGCCTTTCTCGATAAATAAGCTAGGCAACAAAAAAATAATTTTCAATTTGAACCAGTGGTGCTTGAAATTAGCGCGTACAACGCTAAACGCGGGTGAAACCGCGGGAACATCTAGTCACTTATAAAATTAAGGATTTATTTGTCAAAACTGAATAATATGTATTTTGTACCTTATCATTTTAATCTAAAAATATTAGAGTATATCTTTCCCCAGTTGAAGGGAAAATATTAAGTTTTACTTCTATTCTATCCTCCAATTTCTTTTATTAACCGAAAATAAAAGTAAAATCAAAGTAAGTGTATTGAAATTAAACTACTATAAACGGCTTTTATCGCGTTGTTTATTTGACACTTTATTACAAAATTTTGAAAAACTGTTACACTACTATAATTACTATTAAACTTTACTAATTTTTAAGCTAATTAAATTATTGAAACTATTAAAACTATTACTATACTATTTTATACTATTTATATTTATGTTTACACTTTCCCCGACGTTTCGGTTGCTTTTCAGCAGCCATGGTCACGGGGAGACTAAGATGGTAGTTGTCTCACAACTACCATCTTAGTCTCCTAAAATCCGTATAGAGTAGTTTAATTTCAATGAATAACATTCGCGTAAATAGAAGACAATATAAAGTAAGTGTATTTAATTTATTTACGTATGTATCACTTTAATCAATACTTTGAATAACTTCTTTACAAAATCTTTTTTATTGGTCTAGCAGAAAACTGCTATCCCGCCTTTACATACAATTTGCTTCGGGCGAACATAAATACGTTTTCTTTTACATAAAATTCGCTTCTCCCTAAGATAAAATACATAAGCAGAAGAAGCAACCCTCTCAGCTAAATAATGCATTATAAAAGTACAGGGGTGCGACCCGCGAGGGTGTTCGTCTCAAAGAGTAAAGATAAGTAAACGAATTGCTGCGAATTTGATGTACAGGATGTGTAAGAAATTTTTAAAAACAAAGTATATAATATTTTTTTTATATATATTTTTAAGTTTTATTAAAGTTGAGCGATAAATAAGCTATTACTAGAATTAAGTAAGTTTAAGATATTAGATTCACGCTAGTGTATTCTAGAAGGAATAGACAACGCGATGTATTGTAGCCACATTTCACAGGCTATGTTTTAGACACGTAATATAGGTCAAGTTATATAACAGAATTTTTGCTACTAAAAGAGCCGTGAACACTTCACGAACCAGAAATTGAACCCCTGAACCTCAGAAGCCTTAAACATAACAGCAAACTTATGTTACTAGTCTTTACCAAAATCTCGTTTCGTTTTCTTATTCGAAAATATCCAAATATAGGTATTTTAAAAACATGGTGATTACAGGAGAACTGAATAATAATTTAACGTTGATAATTTGTTCGCCGTAGTAAAACATACGCGTAGAAAAAATCTAAACTGCTGCAAAGAGGAGTGATACTATTTATATATTCAATAGTTAACGGTTTGAATATTTATATTATGTAAGGTGGTTGTAGTACATCTGTTATCGAGGATGTATCTGCCTCCGGACACATCGGCGTCGGTTTATTTTTTAAATAATAAAAGCAGCCCTTTTTGTAGCTCGTGCCAAGCAGTGGGACTCAGAAAAGGCCCGTGCCTCTTCTCAGTGTGAGGTTAGCCCTTGTCTATCACGCTGACTCAGTATGTATTGCCAGACTTCACATATTTTCAAAATCATTATGGAGAACTCTTAGAAAAACATAATTCCCTTTTTTTATGCAACTTAGGTGGCAAACTAGCATACGGCCCACCTGATGGTAAGTGGTCACCGTAGCTTATGGACGCCTGCGACACCAGAGGCATCACTAGCGCGTTGCCGACCCTTTAGGAAAGGAAGTAGGAAGGAGAAGGAGCGGGAAGGGGGTAGTGGGGTGATTGAGCCTCCGGTACTCTCACTCACCGAACAAAACAAAACAGTAGGAATACTGGTATTGCACGTCGATATTCTGTGAGAGGACTACCAGTCCTTCCCCGGTCGAGCCGGCCCATTCATGCTGAAATCAGCGAGGCTCTACTACTCACGATGTTTACCTTCATGCAAGCTATAATTAACTATTTAATACGCTTATAACTTCAAAAAGTCAGAAGTGCCTGCCATTGGATGAACTCGAGACCTCTGTGGGTGATCCAATGGCCTTTCACTAGGCTATCACTTCTGTATACATGCTAGAAATAATATAATTTATTTTTCAATAATTCAAACTTCAAAACCCAATAGAATAGGCTACCACAGCCATTTTTAGTCGCACATTTAGTAACAAACATAAATTCACACCCTATATAAACATTTGCACCCCAGTGAAAATCTTCGCGACTCATTACTCGCGGGGTGGGGGGGCTGTATGGTGGGTGGTTAGGGGGTTGAATCTTCGTTCAAATCTGTGACGTTTTATCTAAATGGGCCTCGGAATGGGTGTCGTTTCTGTTAATGACCCCTAAGAAATAGTGAGACGTTTGTCCTGACAGTGAGTTAAGGCCTGCTTTAAGCCTCTGTTTATGTAAACTACGCGTGTATTGTAGCGCTACTAGTAATAAAAACATGTCTGAAAAAAATGTAGTTGAGATGAAAATGGTTGTCTTAAATCTAAGTATATTATTGTAAGAGTAACGAGGTCTTTTCTGTAGATTAGATATTTTTTTCTTTTTGTATTTTTTATTTATTTACCTTATGGAAAACTTTCAGCTACAGACAAAGTATACCAATGACATGATAGGTAACGGTAAGACAATTACAAGTTTTTACTCATAGAACTATAATCCTTACTAATCCTTACTAATATTATAAATTCGAAAGTAACTCTATCTGTCTGTCTGTCTGTTTGTTACCTTTTCACGGCTAAACCACTCAACCGATTTAGCTGAAATTTGGTACAGATATAGTTTAAAGCCTGGGAAAGGACATAAGCTACTTTTTATTGATGTAGGTACCACGCGGGCGGAGCCGCACGCAAAAGCTCAGCAAAGTATATAAATGAAGACTCGAGAAATAGTATAGTTTAAATACGAATGTAATTAAAGAAAACATGTAATATTTTATTTTAGGTAAATTAAATGTAATCCCTAAGAATTAGACGTGATTGTATATAATAAGAAAGTATATAATAAAGCAGCAATCGTCTAGTATAGACATAGTTAGATTGCCACGCAGAGATTTTGAGTTTCACAGACCTTTGCTTATTTCAAAGTTATATGCTTATTTAAGTATATAGTTAATTATATACTTAATTGTTTTAGTTTTTAATATATTTTGGTAATAAACAATAGTCAATTTTATTATAGCTTTAACAGGGAGAAAATCTACGCGTCTAAGAATTCTCTTAACCCATTCAATGCGGCGGACGCCGATCGGCGTCTTATTTTATCATACTCAGATTCGGAAGACGCCGATCGGCGTCATGTATAGTTGTTTTATATTTTACCCAAATTTAAAGATATTATATTAATAAAACAACAAATATGTTTGGAATTTACTAATGAAATGCCTGATATGAATAGTTTTTAGATATTTTGTTTTTTTTTATTTCATCAAGTGCGGCTGACGCCGATCGGCGTTTACGTTAAATATGAGCCGATTCTGGCTAGTGAAAGCAAAATTTGTTGCCGCATTGAATGGGTTAAGTGTTCTCAAAGATCTGTGAAGTAATGCCAAACCACTTCGGGCCAGCGTGGTGGACTATGATCTTTCCTCTCTGAGTTGACGCCCATTATACCATATAATATTGTGTACTAGCTTTTGCCTGCGGCATCGCTCGCGTTAATTTAGAATTTGACAATCAATTCGGGTTGTACTCTGCTTGTAATAATATAATTCAATCATGATTCGAAAGACACGTGGCGCCATCTATTATCATAGGAACGTTATTGTTGTTTTCCCCGAGAACAATAATTTTTTTCGGGATGTAAGGTAGCATATGTCCGTTTCTGTACACCTTACAATGTATATGCAAAATTTCAGAATGATCAGTTCAGTGGTTTAGGCGTGAAAAGGTAACAAACAAACTCATTTTCGATGTAGTTTTAGTTTGTTTAACTGATTTAATACTAAATGGACAACTCTGTTAAGAATTATGACATCTGCATCTTTATTAAATTATAATGAGAAATTATTTGTACTTCTGTTTGTAATTGATAAACTCATAAACTACTAGACCGATTTTAAAAATTATTTTGCCTTTAGTAAGTTACTTTATCCTGAAGTAACATACATAGGGTATATATTACCACGCTATAAGCCTCGGGATCGGAGCCCGTGGGTGAAACCGCGGGGGACAGCTAGTAACATATAAATTTCTTAAGAAATCAAAATATTAATTCTAAAAATGCAGCATTATGTAATTAAAGACTGTTTTTTTTTTAGTGAGATAAACCTTGACTACGCAATACATTTGCCACTTTGACAGGTTTTTATAGAACATCTGTTTATTTTTCTTTATTTAATAGCCTCAAACGAAAGTTAAAGGTTAAGAAGCACTCTAAGATAAAAAGCAAGAGATAGACTTAGGCTCGACTTTAGGCCCAACGTTTTCGACTCCTAGAAAACACGAGCCTTAAACATGACCATATATTGAAATTAAACTACTATATACGGATTTTATCGCGTTGTTTATTTGACACTTTATTACAAAATTTTGAAAACTGTTACACTACTATTACTATTAAACTTTACTAATTTTTAAGCTAATTAAATTATTGAAACTATTAAAACTATTTATACTATTACTATACTATTATACCATTTATATTTATGTTTACACTTTCCCCGACGTTTAAACGCAACGCGATAAAATCCGTATATAGTAGTTTAATTTCAATGAATAACATTCGCGTAAACAGAAGACAATATTATGACCATATATTTTAGATACACACGACACAGGAACAGAAAGGCATAAGTAGCGAAGTACAATAAGTAGAGCGGATATTTTGCAGGCTGCGGTGGCTCGGCAATTTAGCACTAACTGACTCATTTGCCGGGAGAGAGCGTCTTGGGGGGAGATGATTCGTAATTTGTTTTCTGTAGCTCAGTGGGGGTAGGTTTAGAAGTAAGTCACTTCTGTGGGTAGGTAAAAATCATTAAGACTGCGCCGAGCGAAATGTGCCGACAGGCGGTCACAGTTAAGTGAATAAAATCAACACTTTTTGTTTAATACAAATATAAAATATACATTTACCATAACAATGAATGTGTATACAATTACTCCGTGTAAAAAACTTAAAATAATTAATATTTTCGCCTACAAAATTACGTAATTTTGCAAAATGCACAAACTTGAGCTCGTGCTACGTGATTTTTAGATTATAACAGTAGAAATCTATCCTATTTTACAGCTTAAACGAAATATAAATACTTATATTACAATTTGTCCGTCCCAAATATTTAAGTTATTGGTTGACAATAAAGATAAGTAGGTATTTATCAAAAAAGCACTTCAAATACTCCATACAATTTTACTATAGCGGTCGCGCGCCGATTTGAATATGCGCCACACGAGCTCTGTTATTATCTGTCTTACGCTCGGCGCAGTCTTAATCATTGGTATACTAAATAGATTACTTGCTTGTTGGTTTATTGGTATAATTTTGCGTGGAATGTTTAATGGTTGTTTTTAGAACCATTTTCAGAAAATGGTCTTATCTACGAGGCGATAGGTTTACCCTAAGGTCATAAGCTAACAATGGGTATATTACACTTTTTCGAGGATAATATATACCTAAGAGAGTGTTAGCAACAAATGTTACCTTAAGAATTGCCATGGATTCGCTTATGTATTAAACCACATAGAAAATAAATTGTATATATCCTACCTAATATTATACATGCGAATGTGAGTTTATTTGTTTGTTACGCTTTCACGCCTTTACTACTCGAACAATCATCATGAAATTTTGCATAAACGTATCTGTCTTCATTTATGTTTAATTTTTATTCTTTATAATTCTGTACAGAAAATGTTGTGTACATCTATAATAGATATACATAATTATAAGTTTTTATTTTCAGCTTCTTATGTAAACCGATTTTGTATATGTATATTGTTGATGTACCTTAAAATAAATAAATAAAACGTTGTCAGGGAAACAGAAATGGACATAGGGTATTCATCCAGAACAAAAGTATTGTTCCCGAGTGATAGAAATTCATTGACAATATCTACATTAACGCGAGGCCACAGACAGAATCTAGTCGAAAATATGCTAATTCAGATTCCATAGATTTGACAATTTGCAGTTTAATGGATTTTTTTATTACAAATTACTAGTATTATTGTTACCCCTCATTACCTAGTTAAAAATGCTTGTGTGTGTGACTTGTTAACGTCGATAGTGCAAAGAATGGGAATCGAATCCACGACCTATCAATCGCAAATACCTTACTCCCGTCATATATATTTCAATCAATATCCTTATCCTTACTAATATTATAAATTCGAAAGTAACTCTGTCTGTCTGTCTGTTACCCTATCACGGCTAAACCACTCAACCGATTTAGATAAATAAATAATAATAAATAAATAATATTCTATCACATACACACAACACCATCTAGCCCAAACTAAGCAGAGCTTGTACTATGGGTACTAGACAATGGATAAATATACATATATACTGTTTTTTTTTTGTAAATACATACATATTATAGATAGAAACATGAAACATGATGAAATTTGGTACAGATATAGTTTAAAACCTGGGGAAGGACATAGGCTACTTTTTATTGTTGTAGGTACCACGCGGGCGGAGCCGCGCGCAAAAGCTAGTAGTTTATAATCCTAACTAATATTATAAAATGCGAATATGAGTTTGTTTGTTACGCTTTCACGCCTGAACTACTCGACCGACCATCATGAAATTTCGCATACACGTTGTCAGAGGTACAGAAAAGGACAAAGGGTATTCATCCAGAACAAAGGTACCTACTGTTCCGGAGTGATAATAATTTATTGAAAAATCTAACATAACGCGAGTGAAACCGCGTGTAAAATCTAGTATAATATGTAGTTAAAATCACTGAAGAGACATTAAATTCTATATTGAAATTATGACACAACCATATTATTTACAAAGTTTCAACTTACAGGTTAAATAGTTTTTAATTTAAGAGTATAAATCTTGATTAAGAAATTACTAGTATAATTTTAAGACCCAATACTCAATACTCAATACATTTATTGCACTCCGCAAGTTAAATAGATGTTACAATGGTATAATATAAGAAACATGTGTGGGCCTTGTCGGCACGGCAAGACCTCAGGCTTAACTAAATATGCTTGTAAAAGGAGTGGGTTCACGTCACGGTAGTGCGTGACCTGGGATTCGAATTCATGACCTCTCGAGCCGTGTCGCTGTAGCTTATAATTATGTCAATGGTTTGAGCTAGTGTCATTGACAGCAAGTAAATAAACTCAGATAGCTATATTTTCTGAGATCTATATTTAGTTAACATGACAATTTTAATGATAACAGTTTCTAATTTTAAATAAAGCAGCGATAGCTCAGTGGGGAGACCAACAGACTGCAATGCAGAGGGTCTTGGCTTCGAACCCACGTCGCGCACCTCTGACTTTCGGAAGTTATATGACTTTTCGAAATTATGTGCGTATTGATTGACAATTATCGCCTGCTCCGTGCCTCGGAGAGCACGTTAAGCCGTCGGTCCCGGCTGCCATGAACATCTATGGCAGTCGTTATTGGGAAAGCAGTGCCCTCTAATATCCTGACACTGGTCTAGCCTTAGAGTACCGTTAGCCTTCGGCTTGCGGAGGTCAGATGGCAGTTGCTCCATGTAAAGACTGATATCCAGTCAAATCCAGTTAGACTAGAAAGCCGACCCCAAGTGATAATAATAATGATAATAATGATTTATTTCTGTAAGCAGGTTTGTAGAAACACTTTTACATGTCAATCACATTTTGAAAACTAATCTTCTCTAATCTTGGTCAGATCATGTGAAGACTATGCAGATTGGTGTCTGAAATGGTCTTTTGAGGAAAGAACCACACAGATTGAGTGGACCTGTCAAGTCAGTGCTCGCAATCGTGCAGCTCAACTCAGAACTTAAGTAGCTCAACGATTCGACGAACAATACCAAAGAAAGGACATTTGGGTAGACCGCAAAAAGTACTCAAACTGCCAGACCAACACTAAAAATTACTGAGAGAAAAAAAAACCACTTAGTCCTCACATTCACGATAATTAAAACAATTTAATACTTTACAAAGTAAATATTCATGTCATCACATATATAAGATTATATAAAGAGAAAAATTAAATAAAAAATAGCAAATTTAAAATAATAAATCGACATTCACTGCGTAAAATTTATTGGATTTATTGGGGCAGCTCAATCCCAAGCCTTTTTGTCTTCAATATAGTTTATCACAGTACAAAAAGCTGATAAAGGCTAGGAACAAGAAGAGTTTATAATTTTAAATGACTTAATAAACTGTAAAATCTATTTTAGTTATTAGCTGTTCTGAAAGCAGATAGCTACCTGATTTAACAGTGACGACCATTTTTGAATTGTAGAGTGTGTGTTCCATAATAAACTGCGGTTAGTATGAAAGTAATGCTTCTATGTGCTTTTGTTCGCTGTTATACAGCTCTGCTTACCCCGTTTCTTGCAGTATACAGGTGTATGTGTAAGTTTCATTTCGCAAGTCTGGATGTAGACGTTATGTCTTCAGTAAGTCGACGCGCATAATGAAACGCCGTGCATTTTCCCGCGCAGACATCAGTCACGCTCGTGCTTAACGCCACAGACACAAGATGCTGTGGATTTATCTCCACACCTCTTACAATTTAGATTGAATTAGATTTTCTTTTTTAAATATAGGACTTGATTTAGTGCTGAACTACGACTTATTTATAAGAGGTTGAAGTATGCCTCGATGGCGTAGTGGTTAGTGTAACCGACTGCCACGTCTAAGGTCGCGGGTTCGTTTCCCGCACAAGTCAAACATTTGTGTGCATGAACATGGATGTTTGTCTTGGTCTGGGTGTTTCTATGTATAATATTTATGTATTTACAGAAAAAAAAGTATATATATATGTTTATCCATTGTCTGGTACTCATAGTACAAGGTCTGCTTAGTTTGGGCTAGATGGTATTGTGTGTATGTGATGAAATATTATTATTATTAACTTGAAAGTCCTAACTAATATGTAAATGCGAATGTGAGATTGTTTGTTTGTTGTGTACGCTTTCACGCCTTGACTACTCGACCGATCATCATGAAATTGCCCATACTCGTTGACAGAAGTACAGAAAAGAGGTACCTTTTATCTAGAAAAAAAGAGACTGTTCTTGAGCGAGCAAAGCCGCAGGCAAAAGCTAGTTTAAAATAATTTGAGAGCGCTGAAGGCCTAGTCTACGGTCCCTTCATTTTCCTACCCAGGGAGGTATTACCCTCACAAGAAATCGGCGTAAGAGAAACACAGTTGCTGCATTTCGTCCGTTAAACAACATTTCCGACGTGTAATCATTATCTAATAATCTTCTAAATCTTTTTTTCAATCTGTCTTTAATTTATTTTCCATGCGGTTAGCAATGTGAGAGTAATACACCTGTTTGCCATTCTTGTTGTATTAAATAAACTTATGGGCGTTGAAACAAACAAGTCTTGAAGTGGACATTTTGAATGGCAAGCGTATAGTAAGCCATTGTCTTCAGTTTCAAAATATGTACCTAAGCTTGGAAGCCGAATTCGAAGTTGTTGTTTCAATTTATAAAATTACTAGCTTTTGCCCGCGGCTTCGCTCGCGTTAATTTAGAATTTGACAATCAATTCGGGTCGTACTATGCTTGTAATAATATAATTCAATCATGATTCGAAAGACACGTGGCGCCATCTATTATCATAAGAACGTTATTGTTGTTTTCCTCGGAAACAGTAATTTTTTTCGGGATGAAAGGTAGCCAATGTCCGTTTCTATACACCTGACAACATATATGTAAAATTTCAGGATGATCGGTTCAGTGGTTTAGGCGTGAAAAGGTAACAAACAAACAAACTCATTTTCGCTTTTATAATATTAGTTAGGTCTAACACTTGTTGTTTTGCTACATACTACGACAATTTAACAAAAAATTACATTTTGTAGTTTTGGTACAAATTTTCTATATTTTAGTAGAATTTTAGAACATTAAGCTGTAATCTGAAAATTACATAATAACATAAATATATGAAATAATTAAATATACTTAGCTTCATATTATTTTTGAATTGAAGCGGACTTTGCTCTACCCTCCGAGAAACAAGTGTGAATATATATATGTTTGTATGAAGAGTAACCGCCTCCAAATCTATTGAAATTTAATTTTACTTTACACTTTACATAAAAATCACTTTATATATTTTGTTTTTGGAAATCACTAATCACTTTTTACATTTACGCAAATGTTTCACTTTGTAATTTATTTTACTTTAGTTTTCACAAAGTATATTGGAGTTTATTTTTTACACTTTTCCCGATGTTTTAGTAACTTTGTACCTTCCATGGTCACGGATGACTGGGGTATTACCAGTACAATTCAACAGTGAAGCCAACGAAATACCGTCATATCACAATCACAAGTACTAAAGTCTAGATCTTAACCCTACGAACGTCCAAGTCTAACTGACCGAACCTAACATTTTATCCCTACGATCACTACTAACTAGAATGACCAAAGATGATGTCCACGATGTCCACTGTGGGAAACAAAACCGGTTATCGAAAAGACACGTCTTAAGGAACAAGTTTTTATCACTGAAGGGTTGACTTCGGTCAAAGTGACCGGCCGGACGGCGGTCAGTGTGGGAAAATGGGGACGATTGGAGGGTTAATACGAAGTGACGACTGTTGATTGATGGAAAACAAAGGGATGTTTTAGACGTACAAACATATTATTGTTATATTGATATTAGTTTCAAAGTTTACTTCAGGTATAGCGCAGCGGTTAACATGGTCACTGACGCTGCGTCTGGTGTGAGTTCGATTCTCGAACGGAACAAAAGTTTGTATTATAGGTACCTACTTACATAAAATAACTAATTCTCGGAGTAACTACTCCGAGAATCAATTATTTTATGTCTGTTGTTAGAGTGTTTGAAAGTTCTAGTTCTTAGATAATAACCCAAACAAATGTGTTATCCAAAAATGTGCTCGAATTAATTTAGGGATCATAATATATACATAATTGTAGCAGAAATATATATACGTAGATGCAGCTCTTTGTATCACAGAAGGGATAAGGTGTAAAATACTTACATTTGCCAATTATTAATTAGTTATCAAGTAATAGTGAGCGAGCCTACTTTCGTCTTTCAAACATATTTTTGGACGTATACTGCTACTTATAACATCTTAACAGAAATACCCAATAAGCTCGTCCGAGAATCGAACCCAACCTCTACTGTTGTGGGTACCAATCCCACAAATTGTTGTTTTGAGTCTTTCCTTTGTGTACGTTGTTTAAATAATTGTAAAGGCATACAAGAATAATTCACAACGCGGTTTACCTTAAAAAAGAAAAAGAAAATCTTAATAGAATTTCTTCAATTTCGATCTTTATTGTATTCCATCCTAACTTTTAATATTATAAATGCAAATGTGGATTTGTTTGTTTGTTACTCATTCACGCCTTAACTACTCGACCAATCATTATGAAATTTCGCATATATGTTGTCAGGGGAACAGAAAAGTTCATAGGATATATTTCATCTAGAAAAAAGTACTATTACAAATATAACCTAATCTACATTTGATTAGGTAACATTTAACTACATTTGCGGCCTCGATGGCGTAGTGGTTAGTATAACCGATTGCCACACATGAGGTCGCGAATTTGATTCCCGCACAAGTCAAACATTTGTGTGCATGAACATGGATGTTTGTCTTGGTCTGGGTGTTTCTATATATAAGAAACATTAAAAAAAAAAAATGTAGGTATATAATATGTATGTTTATCCATTGTCTAGTACCCATAGTACAAGCTCTGCTTAGTTTGGGCTAGATGGTGTCGTGTGTATGTGATAGAATAGAATATAGAATATATTATAGTTAGGTTTCGTAATAATTATGGCCCAATTATGGGCAAAGCAGCAGTAATTATTATAGTATAGTGCTACCATACATTAACAAAAACCTTTCAAATTCGTTTTTTTTTTATACAACTAAGGTGCCAAACAAGCATACGGCCCACCTGATGGTAAGTGGTCACCGTACCCTATAGACGCCTGCAACACCAGAGGCATCACTTGAGCGTTGCCGACCCTTTAGGAAAAAAAGTAAGTGGAAAGGAGAAGGAGTGGGAAGGGGGAAAGGGGGTGATTGGGTCTCCGGCACTTTCACTCACCGAACGAAACACAACAGTAGGAATACTGCTATTTCACGTCGATATAAATCCTCGTTTTATCATCCATGAGAAAATACTACACAAATTACCTCAAATTTCAATAACTGCTTGTAGATGGATACAACTGATATAATATTTCACGATTAACATAAAAGTCTATGAGAATCAAAACCTGTTATATTTAACTTTCTTGTACAAACTTATTATCATTAAAATTATTGAAGGGTTACTTGCAGTTGTAGACAGACATCAAGGTTATGGACAATGGTCATTGAAGGGCTGACCAGCGCATCTATAGAAGAAAGGGTGGCCTGTGGCAGAGGATACTGAATAATTTCGTTCTGTATATTTTTTATCTTTATCACTAGCTGACTTGCGAAACTTTGTCTGCTTCATATATGAGAGTTTTGCCCGTTGTTGCAACATTTTTCATTGATGCTCCGCTCCTATTGGTTGTAGCGTGATGTTAAATAGCCTATAGCCTTCCTCGATAAATGGGCGAAAGGGGGTGCTTGGGCCTCCGGCACTCTCACTCACCGGATGAAACACAACAGTAGGAATACTGGTATTTCACAACGATATTCTGTGAGAGGGTAGTCCTTCCCCGGTCGAGCCGGCCCATTCATGCTGAAATCAGCGAGGCTCTACTACTACAAAAGTGTGTACTAGTGTTGTGGGTTCGAGTCCCATATTAGGCAAAAAAACTGTGTGATCCACAGTGGTGCCATGTCTAGGTGTTCTTTGTGGCCGTTGTTTGAATGTTTGTAAATTTTCGATAAAAATAAACTTCTATAAATGCGACAGGAGCATTGTTTAAAAAAATATATATATAGGTAGATGGATATCTAAATATCATACAAACGTCTCTTTTAAAAGAATCGAACCCGGCACTCATCGCCAGCGAGGGTGACCCCTTTGACCACTACACCATCTGTGTCCAATCCAGAGATGACATGAGAACCAAAACCTGTTTTTCCACTTTCTTATGTTAAACACTTGTTTACTTGTGAAGGGTACTTTAAACCGACAGAACACAATAGAATGGACAGCGGTCATTGAAAGGGTTGACCAGTTTTTGATATGATAATTTTAGGGTTACTTTGTATCTTACATTTGATATTAAGATTAAAAAGTTTCTCAAGATATTTGAATTGAACAAAACCAGTTTAATTCTTTTACAAACCAAGAAGATTCGCCTGCCTATATGACGCAGCACTAGTGAATGAATAAACTGCTTAGTAAGCAATTACGAAACACGAATCTATTCGCAAGACTTGCGTGAAACGACACTGTGTGAAAAATGTTTTTTAATAATAATAATAGACATTTATTTCAGGTTCTTGTCACATAAATTGGAAGTAGTACAGTGGAAGCTTAACCTATTGTTAGTATTTCAATTATTTATTGCACATCAAATAAACAAATAATTAATATAATATATACACAAACTATTTACAAGAAATATTAACTAAAGAGAAAATAAAATAATAAAATTAAAAAGCGTCATAATATTCCTCCGCATCGTCGTCAATTGGCAACATGCCCAGAAGACTGGCAGCATTGCCACGTTGACGTGCAATACTTATTCTTTGTGCAAAGAAAATACCAGCCTTCTGGTCACGTGAAGCGTCGATCAACAGCTTAGCTAGGTCTCTACAGACCTAGCACTTGGACCCCATGGCCCCAGCGTTTCGACACCAAACGGCTCAAATATGTACTCACCAATAAAGTTTTGATATTTGCGCCGTTTGAGCGTCTCCGCTGATGCAGCAGCAGCACCAGCACAACCCGCTGTGCTAGAAAGATGTGATGGCGCAAGGTGTCGACACAAGTTGCATCCCACACCAAAGGCCTACCCATTTTCCATGGCAGTAATAACATACCAATTATATTTTATTATTGTTACATGTCAAGTTTTAATCCAAATCATGTCAATTCTGTTATATACATTGTCATACAGTTATTTAATTAATGAATTTCGGCATTTACTTAATCCTAACTAATATTATAAAAGCGAAAATGAGTTTGTTTGTTTGTTTGTTACCTTTTCACGTCTAAACCACTGAATGGATCATCCTGAAATTTTGCATATACGTTGACAGGTGTACAGAAACGGATATCGACTACCTTTCATCCCGAAAAAAAATACTGTTCCCGAGGAAAACAATAATAACGTTCTTATGATAATAGATGGCGCCACGTGTTTTTGGAATCATGCTTGAATTATTTTATTAGAAGCAAAGTACAACCCGGATTGTTTGTCAAATTCTAAATTAACGCGAGCGAAGCCGCGGGCAAAAGCTAGTCTTATAATAAACGAGTACGTACGTTTCCTTATAATTGCATAAAAGTCGTCAACCTGGCGTCAACAAACATGCCTGAGGCACTACAGAATTTGGTGGGCGCATAAGCATTTTAAGCGTCGATTCGCACACGTCGAATTAATTTTAGTGTGAATCGACGCCGTCTGAAAAAGAATGTGTGTGATTCGACAACTAAGAAAATTTTTATTTTTAAATAAGTTCGATTCGCACAATTTGTTCGAACGGATTTGTGCAAAACGACCACTGAGCTGAATTCGGGTCCTATGCATCATGTTTTCGGTTCGATGCCCGCTACAGGTAGGGTTGCCAACCGTACTATAATATATAGTATTTTACTATATTTCGAGTCTGCGTACTATATACTGTTGAAGAAATATATAGTATGCTAAAATACTATATTTCAACCACGAAAAACAACAAACCAAAACCTTTATTCAAAAACAAAAAAGTCTCCGTTCCTTCCCCTCCCTTCTCTGAAGAACACTCCACTGGTGATACGTGACAGTCTCTCCATCTTAGGTATGGATCTTTGCCGCTCCCTTAACCAGAAAACCTATATCGAGAGCGTCATTAAGCAAGCTTCGCGAAAACTCGGAGTTCTGAACAGGGTGAGGCGGTTCTTCACGCCTGGGCAACTGTGCCTATTGTATAAGGCACAAGTGCGCCCTTGCGTGGAGTACTGTTCTCATCTTTGGGATGGCTCCGCGCAGTACTTGCTGGACGCTCTCGACCGGTTACAGCGGCGGGCTGTCCGTATCATCGGAGATCCAGAGGTCACGAGTTCACTGGAACCTCTGCAACTCCGTAGAGACATTGCCTCATTGGCATGTTTCTACAGAATTTACCACGGGGAGTGCTCTGAAGAGTTATTCCACCTTATCCCGCCCTCCCCTTTCCTATCCAGAACATCGCGTGCTGGGCTCAGATGCCATCCTTACACGGTAGAGTCGATTAGAGCGCGTACCAAAAAGTTTGGGTCCTCATATCTCTGCCGAACGACCAAGGCATGGAATTCTCTGCCAAGGCACGTGTTTCCTTCTTCCTTCAATCCTGGGTTCTTTAAGCGGGGCGTGAAAAAGCATCTTCTCAGGCCGTCAAAGTAGAGACCTCAACATCGCCTCGGCTACTGTGGGGGCGATGTGGAGGCCACTGCTCTTAGACCACACGACTGCTTACCATCAGGTGGAGTGTGGTCATTTTGACGAGCCAAATAAAAAAATAAAAAATGAAAAAAGAAAAAAGAAAAACTATCGACGCTCCTGTACTAATGATGCGAATGCATATATACGTACATAATAAACATATTTAAAAAAACAGTAGATAACAAATAAATGTTTTTCTGTAAAATACTAGGTATATTTTTATAAATGTACTATATTTTGTTATAGCTTATTTTAAAAATACTATATTTCGTCGAAAATATGTTGGCAACCCTAGCTACAGGTAGTGTTATAACATTTTTCAGCAGCATCACGTAGTCTGTACCTGTGCTCGGTATATGTTAATAGACGTGCCCCTGTTACATGGACCCTAAAACAATAGCTAGGGAAAAGTGGGTGAAATACACCACTGAGTACGCCTTTGAGGATATATCCCGCAGGCGTGAGACTATGTCATTGATGGACAGCTAGTATTAATAATATAAGACATTATTTTTGGAAACATATTAAAGTAAAAAGTAGGGTTTATGAAATTCGAAAGTCGGAGGTGCGTGTCGAAGGATGAAACTTGAGAACTTTGCGTGGCAATCCAGTAATCTTCATAATGAGATATCGTAGCCACATATGTGCTAATGTTAGTAAATACGAAATTGATTAGGTATAAAATCTTCTAATTTCAGTTTACATTTTTTATATTTTTTTTTATTTTGCTCTTCAAAATGACTACACTCCACCTGATGGTAAGCAGCCGTGTGGTCTAAGAGCAGTGGCCTCCACACCGCCATCACATCAAGATACCGTTTTCATTGTCATTGGATTATTATATATCTATTTATTTTTGACCTCAGCGTCACTCGCATGAAACCCACGGTAACACATAATGCGTTAAAAAGTATACTGTGGTAATCTAGGACATCACCTATCCATATGCCAAATTTTACCCAAATCTGTTCAACGATTTCTTCTTCCTCTCCTTATCCCATTATTTGGGGTCGGGTCTCCTCACTTTCCTGCGCCAAGTCAAACGATCTTGGATTGTCATTTCGTGCAACTGGGCTTTGTTGAGGTCTCTTTCAATGGAGTTCTACCAGGTCAACGGCGGGCGGCCTCTCCCTCGCTTTTGTTCTGGGAGGTTTAATGCAGTTGCGAGCCACATGATTTTCGTCTCGTCTTCTGACATCGCCATACCAGCGAAGGCGGTTCTCTGTTTAACGATTTACATATGAATAATTACATATGTCTAAAACTCTTCACAAACCTTTATTACTGGTAACGGCGAATTCACTCGCATTGTTTTACGTAGCCAAAGTTCTCGTTAAAGCTTGTATTCTTAATCTCTATAAAATTAGTCTAGCTCTTAATTTTTAGCATTAAAACGTCTCAATATTAAAAAACACAGACATTAGTATTTATAATAAGATAGTATGGATATTAGACGTCCAACAGTTAATATGTAATTTCATTGTTTTTTATTTTATTTCAGATGTTGCTTGGATCATCGCAGCTATTGGAGTGAACTGAAATAAGTGGAAACAATAATACAATTTAATCAAAAGAAAAATTATAATTATACACTTTGTTAAATAAGATATTATTATAATTTGTTTTGAAAGTTTGCAAGGATATTCGAATACGAATAATTCAATTTTCTGAAATTGTTAAGTGCCAACATAACAAAAATTAAAGAGACCCATCTTATAAGAAATATTTTGGACATAGACTGCCATCTATCAAACAGTAGCAACAACTCTCTAAAGCGACCTCTATAGTCGAAAAACTTACACTAAATTGCTGCGTAAGTCCCGCCCTCTGTTGTCGAATAGCAAAAGCAAACGGATAAATTTTAAATTTTAATATTTTTTAGCAATGTGTGCAGTAATGTATTATTTTAAAGTACAAGTGACGGAGTCATTCTTATTTTTCTTGTCTTACCTGACTACCAAAATATGTGGCAAATAATCTTCATACCCAATATTTCGAAGCCAATACTAGTCCTTATTACTAATTTATTCATAATGTTATTCAGAAAAATATGTATGTGTTATACAGTATTAATGTAAGCGATATTAAAAAAGGTTAAACATTATTCATGTTTATCATGTTTTTAATTAAATAATTGAAAACAACATTGAATATTTTTCTCGCTGCTACCTTAGTGCATCTATCTATGTGGTGAATTCCAATTCTGCACGGGAATTTCTCTTTTTTTTATACTACTCAGGTGGCAAACAAGCATACGGCCCACCTGATGGTAAGTGGTCACCGTAGCCTAAGGACGCCTGCAACACCAGAGGCATCACCTGCGCGTTGCCGACTCTTTAGGAAAGCATGTGGGAAGGAGAAGGAGCGGGAAGGGGGAAAGAGGGTGCTTGGGCCTCCGACATTCTCACTCACAGAACGAAACAACAGTAGGAATACTGCTATTTCACGTCGATATTCTGTGAGAGGGTAGTCCTTCCCCGGTCGAGCCGGCCCATTCATGCTGAAATCAGCGAGGCTCTACTACTCTAAACCTAACTTTATATTCTTTAGAAAGCACATTTCCTTAACAAAGTCAGAGGTAAGGGATCTGAATCTCTTAGTGCGAATTCTCATAACAAAATATGTTCAAAATAGCGTTCTGATCTTATCTAATAAACGTCAAATTTGAAATGAAATGAAATTCATATTTAGGTACACGTTTACTTTAGTTTAGTCGAAACCCATTGTGATAGTTATGAGCCTAGGTCGGACTAAGTTTTATTATGAGAATTAGTCTTCAGATTTAGCAATTCAAACAGCACACCCTAGGCTCTTACTGTTCTGCTGAGGAAATAGCGAGGAACTAATTAACAACGAGAGATTTCGCGGTGGACATGTTTGGAATAACTTACTGCGAACTGACTCGAGATTGCTTGTAATTGTTCTTAACGAAATCTCGAATATTATGGCGGAATATAGTAGCATCACGCTAGGAGATATTTAAAGGTATGGGCAGAGGAATAGCACTGATGAACTACTACGTTTTAAGCATCTAAGTGATAGGAGGCAAGTCTGTTACCGTCTATCAGGCAAGATTTTCAGTAGCTACTCGGAGTCTATAAATATTTATAGACTCCGAGTAGCTACTGAAAATCTTCTGAGAGGAACATCCAATAATATTACACCTAAAGTAATACATACATACATGCATAGATTCACGCCTGTTTCCCAGAGGGGTAGGCAGAGACTACGGATTTCCATTTGCTACGATCCTGACACACTTCTCTGGCTTCATTCACTTTCATCACATTCCTCATACACGCCCGTCGGTTCAAGGAGCTCTTAACCTGGCCTTTGTCCAGAAGGCCTCCGATCTGATCGAGAAACGTTCGCCTAGGTTTTCCTCTTGTGACTGTTCCATTCACACTAGCCTTATGAACTTCCTAAAGTAAAGGTATAAGTATAAGTCTATTATATGCATATTAAATAATTATTCATCGCTTGCTTGTTCTACATAATGTTTTCGAAGATATATGAAGCCTGCCAATTCGCACTAGGCCAGCGTGGTGGACTATGGCCTAACCCTTCTCACACTGAGAAGAAGCCCGTGCCCAGCAGTGGGACAGTTTAATACAGGGCTGATATTATTATTATTGATATTGTTAATCATTATTATAATGTTCTAGGATTCCGACAAATTAAATGTATTTTTTTAAGGTTACTTATCCTTACTTGGTATCGAGCACTGTGCCGCGGGGGACTTAGGGACTTTATAATTGTTCAATTATCGGACACAAAATTAGACTTCGAATAATAATTTTAAGACGATCATTTCTCCCACGTGCAAGCTCTGGAATGAACTGCCAGCCTCGGTGTTTCCCGAGCGCTATGATATGTCCTTCTTCAAACGAGGTTTAAAGAGAGTTCTTCTTTCACGGTAGGCAGTGGCTGTGTCGTGACATTGCTGAAGTCCATGAGCAGCGGTTACCACTTTCCATCAGGTGGGCCACTTGCTCATCTGCGACTAAAGGCAGTAGAAGAAAAAAGCCACTCAAATAATTGCCTCGTGTGGTATTCGACTTACTTAACACCCAGTGTAGCTGCTTCAGAGAGGCGACAGCTTACACCCAACGGCATACATACAGTCATGATACGTAACAATAAATATTTCTATTGTGTCTACTACGGGTCAGCACAAGCCATAATATTAAATAGCTAACAATTACACGCTTTAACGTTGAAATAAAACAGTATGTGGAATCCTGCATTTCTGAGAATTCTACATAATGTCATCGAATATGTGTACTATCCTATCATAATATTATCTTCTGTTTATGCGAATGTTATTCATCGAAATTAAACTACTATATATACGGATTTTACCGCGTTGTTTATTTGACAATTTATTATATAATTTAGGAACTGTTACACTAGTATTACTATTAAACTTTACTAATTTTTAAGCTAATTAAATTATTGAAACTATTAAAACTATTTAAATATATTTATGTTTACACTTTCCCCAACGTTTCGGTTGCTTTTCAACAGCCATGGTCACGGGGTGACTGTTACTTATAAAGCTTGCATATTCCATATTCAGTACCAGTCGTTTTTCAATTTTTCAGTAGAGAATTACTAAAAAATACCACTGTTCAGTTCCGAGAATTTCGAATTTCTAAAAAAAGGTCAGCCCGTAGAGATTTGATAATGTTTTTTGTAGTTGCAGGGTTGCACCGGGACCAACTAAATTTTCAAAGTGGTCTATGAGAAAAAAAGTCTGGCAACCTCTGATCTATACCATGAAAATAAAAATAAAATATACCTGAAAGTATTTTTGCAGCTATTATTACTCGTTTTAATATTAAATATAAACTTTAAAAAAAATAAACCTATGAACTAAATGGTACAAAGTATAATTTTTCTGAACAGTTGTTATGTTTTCAGCGCTGTCGGCTACAATGGGCTCTGGGCACTGGGCTCTGGGCAATACGTGACACGTTACGGATGACTGACCGGTCGTTGACCTCGCACACAGCCGGTGGAGACGAAATGATCGTACATATTTTAAGTGCAGGTATAATTTTACGATCTATGGTCTTTATTTTAGTAGCGGAGGGAGCAAGTATATATTTTATGTGGAGGGAATTCGCTTAATTCGTACCATTATATGATGTTATTAGCTAATTAGATCGTTAATTGACCTATCATATATAGATTCACAATAAAAACTACGTACTTCACGAAGAACTAACTATTAAAGTAATTTGTATTATGTAATTTTGTATTAAATCATAATAATAAATAACAATATTGTCTCAAAAAAAAGTGCACTTAATTATAAGTTTGTACAGTTTCGTTACCGTACATACTTATTTTGTCGACGCAGCAATACTTAAATGGGCACACAAGAGCGTTGCAATTTACCTCATATTGCTGTGATATATAATTATGTAATTCATAACTATATATATACATTTATAACTATAAAACAATACGCTTGCCGAGAGAAAGATCACACTTATTAATTAACTTGTAAACATTTTACTTTAACTTTTAACAATATAACTTTTAAACTTACTTGTGGTTCTTTCTGTGTACTCCAACAACTTAAATATATCTTTGAGTGTAGGAAAACTAACTGGCTCTTACAAAATTTGTGTATAGAATTCCCTTTAAGCATGACATCCCTGTGGTAGGACATTATAATACATTTGGAAACAATAGCTATATGGTCTTTAAGTTCAAGTAGATTAAGATTGTCTTATTAGACTATTCGGGCCACTGGCGTTAGGAACCAACAAGAAATATTGTTATTAGAATACTAATTGACAAGTAAGTAGAATAAATAAGCAGTAATACTGTCAAATAAGATTACTATTATACATTAATATTACTAAGGTATATTTATTGAAAACTATTTTAATATTTTCTAACACGTCTCAGGTATTTACCAAACATATAGTTCTCTTGATAGTAAACGCTTACAATAGACATCTATTAGCTTTTCTGAGCGTTTTCTTAACAGGTTCCCTGTCCGATGAATCACATATGATACTTACCTAACTATAGATTTTCTATTGTGTCTGTCACGAGTCAGCGAATGGTTTAAACATGTAAAGCGAGCTTGCAACAACAAGAGTAATACTCATAAAAATTCCTGCAGAGCCTGGTAGCTCTACTAATCGCAGAAACTCAACACGAGGTTGTTTAAGGGTCTAATCTACTATAGCGTGGAGTTAATCGAAATACTCTAGTTCGCATAATACGGCATTTAAAACAATCTCTGTAAAATGCCGTATACTAAGTTGATGATGGCGGTGATGCAAGATTCGACCGAGACATGACCACAACCACTCTGTCAAGAGTGTACGACTAAGAAGAAGTTAAATACTTGTCTACGTGTTATTATTAAGTCAGAAATCCTGTTACTCAGGACCCTTAGCTTATGTAATGCTTTGATTACCCTGCTCTATCAAGCAAGTGTATAGGTGCCTACTTGGGCGAACATTTTACGTAACTTAAACTAGACTTCATCCATAACATTCCTAACCGAAGTCTGGCAATAACCTTGTACACTTTCTTAGTTAATCTTTTTGTACATACCTTCCTTCGAAGAGACATTTGACTCCAAAAATATATAGGTAGATTAAGATCACAAGCTTAAGGGTCAAGGCTCAAGTGAAAATGACGAAGATCTGGTACGAGTTAGATTAAATAACAGACCGTTTTAAATTGTATTTTTTTTCGTCGGCCTCGATGGCGTAGTGGTTAGTGTAACCGACTGCCACGCTTGAGTTCGATTCGATTCCCGCACAAATCAAACATTTGTGTGCATAAACATGGATGTTTGTCTTGGTCTGGGTGTTTCTATGTATAATAAGTATGTATTTACAAAAAAAAAGTATATATGTATGTTTATCCATTGTCTAGTACTCATAGTACAAGCTCTGCTTTGTTTGGGCAAGATGGTGTTGTGTGTATGTGATAGAATATTATTATTATATTATTATAATAATACTACTAATACTAACTTTTGCCCGCGTATTCGTACACGTAGAATTATAAATATTTCTTGTTGTTACAGTTTCTAGGCGATGTATCAAAAATTCCTACTACTAATCATACTCCACTTCTAGACAGCGTCTCAAGATAAATCATGCATCACATTAAACAACTGAAATACAACTGTCAAAACAGCTTTTATTTTTGAGCACTAGTTTTTACTTGCTACACAAACATATAGACAGGACGACAAAAATTAAAAAATATGTTTTCGGTTTATAGGCCTTATAAAGACCGCTGACATGAATTTTCTATAGCTCCTATGTACATACATCGCTTAGTAACAATGATATTCTAGGCATAGTTTAGATGATTACATTAAATTAGTTACCTACAGCAAGCGACTAGAACGAATGAACTTTTAACATCTTATTGAAATAAATAACTGTAACAACTACACACAGCAGCTCATATAAGGAAAACAATATAACATTGATTTGTATTGATGTAAACATTTGGTGATTGAACAGAGTGGCCATGAGTTCCTTGCCTGCTTCTTCTCATGAAAGCTCTACTCCTCGAACAGGCTTTTTTTCAATGCTAAATTTTTATTTCAATTTTTTTTTTGTATTATATTAGTGAGTGTGTCCAAGAATTGTTTGCACATTTTTATGGAAATAAAGATTTTTGACTTTGACTTTGAAAGTGTATATCAGGCCAAAACAAAAATAAATCGCACATGCTCTCAAAATAACGACGATGCATTATATAGGTATACATATACATACTTACACATAACACTTTTACTGTAGCAATTCTAGCTAAGTTAAAATAACTCTATAATCTCTAGAATCTCTAGAATCTTGTATCTCTAGAATCAATAAAAATCTCTAGAATCTTGTATTTTTAGAATCAATAAAATCTCCAGAATCAATAAAAATCGCTAGAATATTGTATCTGTAGAATCAATAAAATTCTCTAGAATCTTGTACTAACATATCAATAATATCGATGAAAGAAACTATGTCGGCCAGAGCTACTCCACGCCTGGCGCCGTGCGGTCGCCGTGGTCTGGGCGTAAGGTCGCGCTAGCTGGGAACTGACCAATAATAACATAGCATTTATCTCGAAATTATTACTCAATGATTGAGTAATATTTACTATTTGTTATAAATCAGGTATTGGTATTAAATATAATTTATTACTATGCAGCTATAGTGAATGTGATTGATATAATAATAATAATAACATTATATTTTTATTATTTATATATGATTGACACGAAAAAAAAACAGCAACACAATGTACAGACTGTACCGTCACCTCTAGCACGACTGAACACTGTTTCCCAAGATACAGGTAATTTGCCTAGGTCGGGTTTTCAATTTCAGTACCTATCCTAAAAAAAACTTGTAAACGAATTGTATTTACCTTAAGACCATTGTATGTAATTCTTGTATCCAATAAACGATTTTATTTTATTTATTTTTTATTTTATTATTTCAGGTAAAACCCATATAAAAAAATATCATTAAATACAAATTAAATAAAATTTAAAACTTACGCAGTCAATGTCATAAATTCATAATTACTTTTAGTCTAAAAATATAAATCAATAATAATAAAATGGACGCCCTCTGACCAGGTGGGATGACGATCTGCGAAAGACTGCAGGAAGATGCTGGATGCGGCAAGCTGAAGATGGCGCTAAGGCGCTCTTTGGGGGAGGGCTATGTCCAGCAGTGGACTATTATAGCCTGATGATGATGATGATGATGATGAATAATAAAATACACAATATCATGTCAGTGTTGCCCGAAAATAATTGTTATCCAGTTGTATTGGATCGGACAGTCCGAACGTGAGGCAATCATCTCAAGGTTGCTGTTGCTACTGTCTCTCAATCTTCTAAACAAGAGGTGGGAGCCGGGTGATCTGTAACACAGGTTTGCCTACTATAGACACCAGTCTCGCCACAAAGGATTGAGAATTTGTTATATCTGTACTGTGTTATCTTATGTATACTTACCTTTGTGAAAGAGATAAATAAATACTTATTATTATTAATGACGCTGTTTTTTTACGCATTATCGCTTGATAGCCATCGGTATGTGCCTCAGCAAACATTAGCGATGCACTGCAGCAGGGAGGCAGCCGCATCAGCATCCTAAATATGTTGTTGTACTGTACACGTAAGACATTGGCTGCCCGACGGGTATGATTTACCCATAGGCTGCTCACGTAAAACGATTGGCAGTATGCCTTGAACAGAGTGATTTTCACTTCAGTGGAGCAGCGACCAAATCTACGGGCAACCATATTCCCTCGGACATGCTTAAGGTCTCAAATTCGATTCGCGGATCAGACAGTGATGTTAGGTTTCTCACGAAAAAAATTTCTGTAGCGTCACGGAGTTTGGATCTGTAGATGGTATACGGCTATAGACTTGCTCCGAATCACGTTTTGTAACCACTGGTACCTACTGCTTTTACTATGCACTAACTAGCTGCTTATCTTATCTTATGTGGGGGCAGTCAGTGCAGACCGGCGACACTTCGACCCAGTGGGATCTTTTGTATCGACACTCCCAATAACAACTGCCATAGATGTTCATGGCAGCCGGGACCAACGGCTTACCGTGCTCTCCGAGGCACTGAGCAGGCGATAATTGTCAATCAATACGCACATAATTTCGAAAAGTCATAACTTCCGAAAGTCAGAGGTGCGCGACGTGGGTTCAAACCCGAGACCCTCTGCATTGCAGTCTGTTGGTCTCCCCACTGAGCTATCGCTGCTCTAACTAGCTGCTTACTCTTTTAGGACATATGCGGAAGAATGGAAGCTATCAGCTATGTAAAAAGGCTGAGTTTTTACAACAACAGTCGGCAGACAACCATATGGCCTATCTGATATTGGAATCGTTGACGGCAGTTAGTAATCTTATATTGCAATACCAGTAATAAATCACACGCGCGGCAAAAGGAAAGGAATGGAAAAGGAATTTAAGTCTCTGGTTGTAACTCATACTCACTGTGCAAAATTCAGTCACAGTATACCACTCCATCCCGACAACACTCTAGCTCGACAATTCATCCTGAGATCTTAGCCACACCAAAAAGCAAACTGAATCATTAGAAAATTGTTCTAAATACAATTATTGTATTTTACATGCTAAGTATGTACCTTTTTGTTTCGTTTTTGACATCTTTCTTAATTCAACATTATATAATATATATTATTATATATTCTACCACATACACACAAAACCATCTAGCCCAAACTAAGCAGAGCTTGTACTATGGGTACTAGACAATGGATAAACATACTTATTTATTTTTTTTGTAAATACTTTCATATTATACATAGATACACCCAGACCAAGACAAACATCCATGTTCATGCACACAAATGTTTGACTTGTGCGGGAATCGAACCCGCGACCTCAGGCGTTGCAGTCGGTTACACTAACCACTACACCATCGAGGCCAATACATCTGCAAATATCATTCAAATGTAGTATTTGTAGATGTATTATCAACACTTTCTGAAGGACACAGATATCTATTTTCAAAAATAAAAGAAAGTAACTGTTTCATAGACCAGCCAAATTAATATTGGATTTTGCTATTGAACCATAGATTAGAAACAGAAAATCTAACAATACTTTGTTAAAACTATCCCTAAACTTCTTGGATAATCAGTTAATTAATATCAAAGGAAAGACATATAATAATTACGTTATGTACAAAAATGTATGGGACTCGACAACCGTAACCTAATACGTAAAGTAAAAACCTTTAGGAAACTATTCCAAGCAAAATTAATTTTCAATTCAACATACAACAGGTGAATTCTCACCCCATTTCTAAAGCCACCTTTCTTGTCATCCAAAAAAAGTGACAATATAGTCCTTATAAAAGATTTTGGACCGCATACGATCGACCCTATCACACTCTCAAAAAACATTTTTATTTCTTAACCTGTCTCGTAACCTGTTCAATTTCATTCTTGTCCTCGTAACCTGTTCTTTCGTATCAAAATTCTCACAAGAACTGGAACGCTTAGATCTAGTTCGATCTGGATAGAACTGGTTTTCACCGCTTTTGATTTGTACGATTACTGGAATTGTGATTGTATAAAGGTTAGAAATGTCATGGGAATGTATGAGTTTGTGGGGAAGTGATGGGAGAGTGTGGAATCATTCAGTTATAGTTTTTTATTAGGGTGGTTCTTATTGTTTGGATTTCTAATATTAGTAACAGTTTAAATGACTACAAGGATGGCATAGTAGTGTTATGGGTTGGATACCCACACAAAATAATAATTTGTGTGATCCACTAATATTTAATATTTATAACAGTTCTACGTGGTTGGCTTATGCAGCAAACTCTTACTCTGTTAAAGAATTTATGGAACATACGGCGTGATGAGTACCAAATTGACCTACTAATCAAATACGAATTATGACATTGTTAATTTAAAATTAGTTATGATTGTTTGAAGAGACATACTTTGTTAACTCCATATAACATGTGCCTATATTTGCATGCTATTTGTAACGGCTAAACAGGCTTGTGCTAATTTATTATAGTATGACATCAATGTAATGTACCTTGTTTACAGCAAATAAAGATATTCTAAAGAATAGTTGCTCCGTCTTTAATTATTGAATGTCTTCGTCGTCATTATTGAAAGTCCGTCGATTGAATTAGTGTTATATCTCCTGCGATTCATGAACGATTACTAGTGCGGCATTGGTCTTTTAAACAACAACAAAATAACTATCTACAGCTTAAATGTTATGTGGAAAAGCTGACCGTTGGTAATTATTTAGTGCGAATAAGCCGCGTTATGCGTCGCCTGGAAGAGTATGACCCTCTTATAGCCAACCAGCATAAGTTTACTATCTTATCACATCTTGTGTGGGGGCTAGTCAGTGCAGACCGGCGACACTTCGACCCAGTGGAATCTTTTGTGTCGACACTCCCAATAACGACTGCCATAGATGTTCATGGCAGCCGGGACCGACGGCTTAACGTGCTCTCCGAGACAAGGAGCAGGCGATGATTGTCAATCAATGCGCACATAATTTCAAGTCATATAACTTCCGAAAGTCAGAGGTGCGTGCCGTGGGTTAGAACCCGATATCCTCTGCATTGCAGTCTGTTAGTATACTAACAATGTTACTGCGCTTCCCTACGTGAGTAAATATTACAGAGAGTCACATACCTCTCTCCCCAATTCCTTTTTGCTAAACTTGGTACTAATATAGAAAATATGTCTGGGTAGATTTAAAAAAACAACATTTATATCATACACAGAAAGACAGGAAAGCTTGGAGGTCTTTGAACTGTGGTACTGAGGTAGGATGGGAAGAAATAGTTGGATGGAAAGAAAAACAAACGTAGAACGCACGGACTTATTGGTTTGAGTGATCACTTTGCCGAGTGCTGTGGGTTTGATTCTCACTCGGGACAAAAATTTGTGTGGTCCAAAAATCGTTTGAATGTTTGTAAAGTCGCCCGTGACAAGGAAATTGGACGAATTCGAAAGTCTTTAAAAAAAACGAAGCAAAGTATAATCTTAATAATAACATAAAAATATATGTTTGGTCCTATAAGACCTACCTACTTATACATTAGTAAATAAATAATATCTTAGATAAACATTATGGTTGTCTGTATGATTCTTTTGTATCTATCCAGGACAATTATTTGACTGCGACGATAGCCGGAACGGGACGGGAGGGGGAGCAGGAGGATACTGCATCCTCACGATGCATGCCGTGTCAAGCAATACGGCCTTCTGCATCAAAGACTTATTCTAGTCGTCTAACATGAGCCTATTTAGGTGGTGATCGAGACTGTTGGGAATCAGTCCATGGACTGATATGACTATCGGTACAATAATCGCCGAGTCCACATCCCACATGTCGACTATCTCGTGCGCCAGATCAAAGTATTTGACTTGTTTATCCTTTTCGGCTTTCACGAGATATTATTATTATGTTTCTCTTATCACAAGTATTTTCTAACATATTATATTAGAAAAATACCTGGCCCTTTGGGAGGCTTACACGGAGACATGGATTCAACGTGAAGAGGCACTTCGAGAGTTTTAATCAAAGGTGGGATAAAACACTGACAGCGGCACTAGCCGCAGCAGGCGTAAGGCTATTGCTACGTATGGATTCTAATATATGGGTTATGGTGTTTGGTGGACCGGTATATTGGTAACTATGGATGAAAAACGGTATTTAAGGGGACACCGCGAAACGCGACGCCCGTACTCATTGACACTCATTGTGACTCGTTAAAGAGCGGTCATAAGGTCTAAAATTGCGATGCGCCCGCAATGATCGCTTAGAAATTGTTTGTTAAAACATTAAAATATTATTTACAAATGATTGGTTTTAGTTATGGAAATAATGAGCTAGCAAATTACTAATATTGATGTTACGAATATATTTGAGTAATTCCTAAGCATAATGATAGTGTAACTTCCTTGTAATTACAAAATTAGTAATTTTTCAGAGGTGTTTTCGAAAATAATAATTACGATCGAGCCAAAATCACAATATCGTGTTTTTGAGCTAGGGAATTCTAGTTAAATACATCAATTTACCTATATCAAAATTCTAGATTAATTGGTTTTCTCATAGTCCTATACTATTCGATGAAAGTTAGTGCATTTTTTCAGTGTATCCTCTTAAATAATATATGGTATACACCTCTGTATATCCATTTGTGTGTAGGTGTAAGTCTTTGCATCTTTTTATTATTTTACAACTGCTTAGTTTTTAAATTACGTCCCTTTATTAAGTTACCCCAAATCTTGACCTTTGTGGCTGTGGGGAAAGATTCTAGTGAGTAAATAAACGCCTAATGGAACTTTTAGCTACTGTTCTAAATTTAGTTTCTAAGAAGTAAATGTTATTTCTGAATGACTTATATTGTTTCTATAAGTGACTAAATTAAACACATAGGTACTTTTTGAGAAAGATTGGTACGATTTTCATGGACTCATTCATATAGCTGGTGGCCTCAGTGGCGCAGTGGTTGTGAAAGCGTCTGCTGTACATGAGGTCTCAGGTTCAATTCCCAAATATAGGCTGTGTGCAATGACAGTGCAATGTATTAATTTCACTATCATAGTGAATCCATTCCTTAGAACGTAAGTTCAAATCACTATATTCGAATTCTCGACCTCGATCGCAGGTTTTTTCTATGCAACTAAGGTGGCAAACGAGCTTACCTGATGGTAAGTAGTCACCGTAGCCTATGGAAGCCTGCAACACCAGAGGCATCATTTGCACGTTACCGATCCTTTTAGGAAAGGAACGGGAATGGGGAACGGGGTGATTAGGCCTTCGGCACTCTCACTCACAGTAGGAATACTGCTATTTCACGTCGATATTCTGTGAGAGGGTAGTCCTTCTCGAATCGGCCCATTCATGCTGAAATCAGCGAGGTTCTGTTACTACTAAATAATATATATATATTTTTTTTAGTTTATAATGACTCCTGTCGTACTAGTGTCACTCCAGTCGCTGGTGACTTTACAAACATTCAAACAACGGACACAGGTACACCTAGACTCGAAACAACTATTTGTCGGCCTCGGTGGCGTAGAGGTTAGTGTAACCGACTGCCACGCAGAAGTCTCGAGTTCGATCCCAAGGCACGCATCTCTGATTTTTCGAAGTTATGTGCGTATTAATTAGTTAATTATCGCTCGCTTTGAAAACGGTGAAGGAAAACATCGTGAGGAAACCTGCATGTCTGTGAGTTCTTCATAATGTACTCAAAGATATGTGACGTTTACCAACACGGACTGGGCCAGCGTGGTGAACTATGGCCTAACTCTTCTCATAATGAGAAGAGGCCCATGCCCAGCAGTGAGAAAGTTTAATACAGGGCTCATATTATATATTAAATTATTTGTCACTATTCCTGACTTAGTGTTGTTATTACGCAGCAGGGGTAGGCCTCCCACAAGGTGGACCGACGACCTGGTAAAGGTCGCGGGAAGCGGTTGGATGCGGGTGGCCCAAGACCGGTCTGTGTGGAAAACCTTGGGGGAGGCCTATGTCCAGCAGTGGACGTCTTTTGGCTGACATGATGATGATGTTGTTATTAAGATTTTATTGAAATTAAACTACTTTATACAGATTTTATCGCGTTGTTAATCTATTAAAAGTATTTATATTTAAGTTTACACTTTCCCCGACGTTTCGATTGCTTTTCAGCAGCCATTTTTACGTCCCCGTGAACATGGCTGCTGAAAAGCAACTGCAACGTAAGACTAAAGGCTACTGAAACGTACCTATGCTTTAAAAGTATTAAATGAACAATGCGATAAAATTCATAGGTATACCTAAAGTAGTTTCATATCAATTAATATATGAACATTCGCGTAAACCTAAGACAATATTACTGAGTATTAAATTTTTAGACAATACAATAACAAATTTCCCTACCCGGGAATTGAATCCGGACCTGACGATTCGCAACGACCAGTTCACATTGACCGTAAACTTATGTTACTGAACGACCAGGTATTTAATTTAAAAAATAACGTATTTTACAAAAAATACTTAATAATAAATGCATCGGTAGAGCAGCGACAGTGAATGGTACTGCTGTGCATGAGGTCTCGGGTTCAAATCCCGGGCCGAGCAAAATATTTTTGTGATTTTAGTCAAGAAACTCTCAATAGCAACACGATGTCTGGAACTGTACGGCGGCAATTGTATCTAAATCTATAGTTGCCGAAATTTTGGTGTAAAAAACCTCTGCCTACCTTTTAGAGGATACAAGCGTGATAGTATAAATATATTTTTTACAATGCCACGATAATTATTTACAAATTATCCCCAACTACATTTAAATTGATGCCATTGATATTCAAATGGGTACCGTATGCCGTGGACCATTGCTGTGTCGAGTAAAATCCAATAAAATCTACCAAAACGAACCCTCTTCTAAACTTCTTCCAAAGTTCCACTATCCTAACTATTTACCACGCCCCTCTAACCAAACAAACTGACATACAACCATCCCTCTCTATCACGTTTAAAACTAACAGCGATAAACGAGACGGCAACTAGTTACAACGCTTGCATTATTATAATAGTTTCAACTTATCATGCGAGAACGTTGTAACTTCAATTTTGATACTAACAAATTTGAACTTTAGAACGGTGTGATAAAGTTGGTTTTGGATTGTACGGTAAGCGATATGAGATTTTCAATGTGTTCACACCGCGGATAGTGTAACCATTTTTCCGCGAGCGATTTCCCGACCTAATATCGCGTCATAAGAGCTATAGTGGCATAAAAATATCTAACTTAAGACGTTTCAATAGAAAAAAGTACTTATAGTTATTCCATACGAACGTCTTACACAAGATGGCTGCCGTTAGAGGCGGTTATTTCAATTTCTCGGAGGAATAGTGTTGCGTGGGACGGCCGCTTGGGGCGCTAGCATCAGCGAATAAAGGCGGATCGCGTTTCGTTTAGGAAACTGGGTTAGGGTGATATTGTAAGAATGATTTTAGTTGTATTGTATTTTTTGTTATGTAAATATTTGTGATAGTTTTATTTTTTGTATGCGTTGATGTTAAATTTCTTTGAGCCACTTTTATCTATACTAATAATAATGTAAATCTGAAGAGTTTGTTTGTTTGTTTGAACGCGCTAATCTCAGGAACTAGGTACTAGTCCGAATTGAAAAATTATTTTTGTGTTCGAAAGCTCATTTATCGAGGAAGGCTATAGGCTATATAACATCACGCTACGACCCACAGGGGCGGCGCAGTAATCATAAACGCGTGTTAAACCGCGGGTACATCTAGTATATTTATAAAAATTGTGACAAAAATATTTTATTTATTTATGTATTAGGAAGACCAACAGCTTTGAAATACATAGTAGTGAAAATAAATATGCAACAGAGAGCCAATGATAGGTCTCCACGACTAACTCTTAAATAACAATGCGTGGACAGCAACTATTTACTGAACTGTTTTGTCTTTGCCTGTTTATATATACTACAAAAATATTTTTATACACAGAGAGGAAATGGTATTCCATTTCCTCTCTGTTTATCAACCGTTTTTATCTCTGTTTATAATTTTTTTAGTTTAGCACCTGGTCTGCAACTAGTCGCTTGACAAATGAATATAAAACAGTAGATAAAAAAAGTTAAAATGTAAACTCATGTAGGTACATTAGTAAGATCAGGTCAATCCTACTAATATTATAAATGCGAAAGTTTGTGAGGATGAATGTATGTATGTATGTTTGTTACTCTTTCACGCAATAACTACCGAACGGATTTAGATGAAACTTTACAGTAATATAGCTTATACATCATAATAACACATAGGCTACAATTTATAATGATTTTGTGTAATTTGGTCGTAATATAACGATAAATATCAAGTAAGTTGGAACAAAAAATGCCCTCTGAGAGCTACCTTGGCGTGCGCTGCCTAAACCGTTGGAGTTATACAAAGATAATGTACCGTAGGATTGTTTGTCTTAAATAGTTCTAAATAAAAGTCCGCAACAGCATATATCTATCTTTTATGTGGAAGCCGCTGTGACCAAAACAGTGAACCATAAATACTATTAAATTGGATACTTTCTTACAATACACATTTTAGAATATTCATCAAACTCTTATCAAAATTGATATATTTATCGCTTTAAATATTTAATGTAGATTTTTATTTAAAATTATCTGTCACGATACTTTTTGTGGCCCCGTGACCATGGCTGCTGAAAAGCAACCGAAACGTCGGTGAAAGCGTAAACATAAATATAAATAGTATAATAGTATATTAATAGTATAAATAGTTTTAATAGTTTCAATAATTTAATTATCAATAAAAATTTATTAAAAAAAAACAAAAAATAGTGATTATAGTAGTGTAACAGTTTTTCAAAATTTTGTAATAAAGTGTCAAATAAACAACGCGATAAAATCCGTATATAGTAGTTTAATTTCAATGAATAACATTCGCGTAAACAGAAGACAATACTATTAAAATGATCTGTCACGAAACTTTTTGTGGCAGACCAAATTCCACGCGAGTGAAGCCGCGGGGAAAAGCTAGTATTACATAATGTACTCGCTATTTCGAGCGGTAGGTAAAAACTGGGTATATTTTATTACATACATAGGACTCAAGGGGCAGGCAGAGGGCACACATACATTCTGCCATGTAAAAGTTTTGATCGCACATAAAATAGTGCATGCCTATTGCTGTTTTCCGGGCACAGAATTTTTACAATAATGCACAATCAAACTTTACCTGACCTGGGATCGAACTCAAGACTTAATGCATTCGAATTCATTCCTTCAGGGATATAGGTGTGAGACAATGTATGGATTTATATATACATACTAACAAAAAATATCACTAACGTTATCAAACTTACCGCAAGTATAAAAATATTCCAAACTAAAAAGGTAGATATCTCCTAAAAAAGATAAAGTATATCAAAATATAAACAGAATGAATCATTAAGCACCCAATTATCGCATGCCAGTATTTCGACGGACCTTAAGTTACCGGTGTCCCGCGGCGGAGAGGTCATCCCGGCGCTCCACGGTCACTCACTGTAAATACCGCCAATCAACACACAAGGAGACCCACACACACACACACACATATATTACGTAAACAACCCGACACTTCCTACCACATGTATAAATGTGAAAAGCAAACATTATCTTTTAAATGTGTTAATTCGTCAAGTCTTAGAATACCAGACATGATTAAAAATCTATTAAGGCCGCGGTTGTGCCGCTGCGACTCAATAGGTTAGCCATTAAAATCAAATCCTAAGCGAAATATTAATAAACGGTATTTAAAAAAGATTCCAAATTCAACATCAGTAGATATTTGCGTATAAGTAAGTATTTTAAAAACGGATTTCACTTTCAATATAATATTATATTTATATATACCTACAATTGCTTGTACGTATACTTACAGGCAGTTTTAGCTTAAGTTTATATTTAGTTATATTATTGTTCAAATAGATACTTAAATAAATGTCCACTTTATAATAGATAGACAAGTGATCGCCTGAAACACAGGTCTAACCTAGTTCAGGCAAGTAGCTTATAATAATTTAAATATGTTTAATTATCCTTTCTTGACATAACAGATTACTATACTTATATTTTCATTTTGGCTATAAACTAGTTTATTAAGACATTGAATTATTGTTAGATATTAAGATATAATTTAAGGTTGATTTAAGTCCACTATTGTACACTTTTTTTTAGCCGAATAAATTTTACAATTTACTACTTTAAAAAATATAATATATTATTATAATATATATATATATATATATATATATATATATATATATATATATATATTCACTACTTATATTAAATATAATATGTATTTCACTTGTTTGGAAATTAATTGAAGATGTTTTTTGGCATTCATTATTTTTGAAATTACGTTATGATTTTTGAATGATAATATTGTAACATAGATAGTAATCTTCTTAGATTACTATCTATTTTACAATATTATCATCATCATCATATATACATATATCATCAATATTATCACTAGCAGTGTTCTAATTTGATATCTTCTCAATGATTTTTATATAAGAAACAGACCGTCTTTGTATCAAACAATCATTAATCTAAACAAACTAATTTTTCAGGAATCCATCATCATCATCATGATGATGATGATGATGATCATCATGGAATCCATATAACATGTTAATAATCATGTTGCACGTTGTTTACAAAAAGTTTTATATTTAAGATTTATTTTATAAAAACAAATGCTATAAGTATCCAAAATAATTAGAGTTCAAAACTGCTATCATCCGCTTATTATTTCATTTTAAGTTTGATTTACAATCATTTATTTTCACTGTTTATTATTAGCTATGCGTTGATTGTAAAATTTTATCACTCAGTAACCATCGTAAGGACGCCCTCGTCTCACACAATACTTTCATCATTATATCTATATATTAATACGTGAAGCGAAAACTTTGGATCCCTTTTTACGAAAATTGGGCGGACGGAGCAGTATGAAATTTCGCACAGTTATAGTTTATACAGAGAAGAAGTGACGAATGCTAATATTTTTTTAAAATATGCATTAGAAATACATTAAATTAATGAAAAAACACTACACGCACACAACCATGCATTTGACACACGCAGTATAAGCGCGTAACTATGGTTACATATATCAATATACAATGACATAATATGTCAGCAATATCTTCCAGGCAAACTTTGGTCGAATTTCGAACACTACGGTCTCTATAAATGGTAAGGCTTATAGATTAACGGCACGTACTAATATTGAAATACACTCTTTAGCTTATACATTAAGCCACAATACACAGTTTTTCATAAACGAAATAAACTATAAAACACACACAACAAGATCCGAACTAACACAAAACTACAACCACACGATTCTATCCCATCACTTTCCCCATAAACTCACACATTCCCATGACATTTCTAACCTTTCTATCCGGAAAACCAGTTCTATCCAGATTGAACTAGATCTAAGCGGTTCGTTCCAGTTCTTGTGAGAATTTTGATACGACAGAACAGGTTACGGGGATAAGAATGAAATTGAACAGGTTACGAGACAGGTTAAGAAATGAAAGTGTTTTTTTCGAGTGTGATAGGGTTGATCGTATGAAAAACAAGTTCTTTCATAGAAAGTTACTTTCACTTTCTTTTGGATGCCAAGAAAGGTGGCATTAGAAATAGGGTTAAAATTCACCTGTGTTATTTTGAATTGAAAATTAATTTTGTTTGTAATAGTTTTTTGTAGATTTTTTACGTATTTAGGATACGTTTGTTGAATTCTACTAAAACTTTGTGTTAACGGTATTATTCTTTGCTTCAAGAATAATTAGCTGATTATTCAAGACCTTATGTTAGGGACAACTCGAACAAATTATTGTCTGACTTTTCTATTTAAAATCTATACTTACTTCAATAGAAAAATCAATAATAATTTGGCTGACATGGGAATTCTTTCTTGTTGAAATCGGTCACGTTGTTTTTGAGTTCATTAATTACAAACAACATACATATTTTTCCTCGTCATGATATAAGTATAGGTATAGATATATTTTATGTTATCCTATCCTAATCCTAACTAATATTATAAAAGCGAAAATGAGTTTGTTTGTTTGTTACCTTTTCACGCCTAAACCACTGAACCGATCATCCTGAAATTTTGCTTAGGTATACGTTGTCAGGTGTACAGAAACGGACATAGGCTACCTTTCATCCCGAAAGAAATTACTGTTCCCGAGGAAAACAACAAAAACGTTCTTATGATAATAGATGGCGCCACGTTTCTTTCGAATCATGATTGAATTATATTATTACAGCAGAGTACAACCCGAATTGATTGTCAAATTCTAAATTAACGCTAGCGAAGCCGCGGGCAAAAGCTAGTTTTAAATCACAGAGCTATATCTTATCGACGAGACCAAATGTCCTAAACACACACAAATCGATAGCACCCCTGACACAGACACGTGTTCCTGACACCCTACGTAATAGGTATTATAATAACCGCTAGTATAGATCAGTCTGCTTATTATAAATCCCTCTCGATAGATACCGAGTGTCCATCCTACAAATGCAATCGTGTATAACGATTGAGCAATCGATTGCTTCAAAATTGTTTATTGATTGCATTAGTAAGCGATTGGGTAAAGATATAAATCAGAGATGCGACGTACGTTTAAATATAGTCAGCTATTTGTCGTTAAGTTGTTATCTGACACATAATGTTATTTCGGCCTCGATGGCGTAGTTGTTAGTGTAACCGACTGCCACGCCTAAGGTTGCGGGTTCGATTCCCGCACAAGTCAAACATTTGTGTGCATGAACTTGGAAGTTTGTCTTGGTCTGGGTGTTTCTATGTATAATATGTACGTATTTACAAAAAAAGTATATATGTACGTTTATCCATTGTCTAGTACCCATAGTACAAGCTCTGCTTAGTTTGGGCTAAATGGTGTTGTATGTATGTAATTTTACTATTTCTTTATTCTTAGTAGCACCAAGGAATGTGAAAATATACCCACTGGGCGGTTATCGAGGATTTTAAAACTCAAGTAAGGAGTCTTACGGTTCGTGAGACTTACGAAAAAAAATCTTTCTCAATAGGTATGTATATAAGTTACTCCATGTCAAATTTCTTTACACTTCGTTCTGGCGATGTTTGAGTAATGAACATGTAAATATCAAAACTTTCACTTTCAATATTAGTATTATAGAATTAATAAGAATATATAATATAATAATAATAATATCAGCCCTGTATTAAACTGTCCCACTGCTGGGCACGGGCCACTTCTCATTATGAGAAGGGTTAGGCCATAGTCCACCACGCTGGCCTAGTGTGGGTTGGCAGACTTCACATATCTTCGAGAACATTATGTAGAACTCTCAGTCATGCAGGTTTACTCACGATGTTTTCCTTCACCGTTAAAGCGAGCGATAATCAACTATTTAATACGCATATAACTTCGAAATGTCAGAAATGCGCGCCTTGGGTTCGAACTCGAGACCTCTGCGTGGCAGTCCAACGGTCAATAACTAACTCGGTACGCAGTGAAAGTGTATGCGACTGCTGTACATTTGATCTCAAGTTCGATTTCCGAGTCATGCAATGTGTTATTGGGTTTTCCTATCAAGGAATGCCCAGTAGCAGCACAGAGTCCAGTACTGGACCTGTTAGTCGACAGACTCACTCCCTATGAGACTTAAAACTAAAGTAGACGAATTGTGAGTTTAATACACTATTGTATATTCCTTTTCATGAAATACAAGATGGCTGTGTGTTTAATAAATTTGCTCTTGACCTAAGGACAATCTTTGTGTTGAACGCTCACAAAGAACACCGAGACATACATATATGCCTGCTTGTGTATTATTTGCCTTATCTTGATACGTGAGTCCAGGGTCAATAATAAACATACGCGATACGGACCCCTGACCGACGGTCAAGGACGTTGACCGGACATGAACAACTAGAAACTTTATGGCGGATGATATGGATTGCGTGGCAGTTGCGAGTTTAGGTATATTATAAGGTATGTAAATAAACGTAAGTTGTATCTTTGATGATGGAATATGATCGTGAAGTTCCGCGTTTGATCCCCAGGTCGAGGTAAAAAGTTTTTTGTTGAGAAATTCTTGATATTGAATCATTTTATACGGATATAATCGAGATTTAATAGAGCAATCGTAGCAAATGGAAACCGTAGTCTCTGCCTACCCCTCTTGGAAACAGGCGTGAATCTATGTATGTATGTATAATCGTGATTTATAGTAATTATATCCTTTAATTCTTTAGAGAAGTAACTGGAACGTCTAGGTTTATATAAATAGTTGTACATTTTTATAACATGCTGCATAGAGGATTATTGTTATAAATATGCAATAATAATTATTTTAGACTTATATTGATATATATTTGTACGCCTAATGATAGATATACTCAATGAAAAACGCGAAACGTATAACATTTTAACTTATTGTTGTAATTTGTAGCTTATTTGATTAGATTAGACTATATTAGAATAATGAAAACAAATCACGACGACATTTCGACAAGATTCTATGATATTTTTTTTAACTTTGGGGAAATGACGTTTAAAATTTGCATATCAGTAAAAATAATTTAAAAAGTAACTTAGAACTATTTGCGATTTAATGTTGTGAGGTGGTAAGCGCTTCGATCTATTACTATATTAGTCTAAACAAAAAGGAATGACATATAGAACCATGCAATATTCATAACAAATTTTTTTCAAAAATGTTATATTGAACCTTGTAATATTGGACCAGCGATTTGGCTGATGATGTTAAAAAGGGTATGATACAAGCCATTACAATATTATGACCATACCTACTTTATTTTTCTTTTCTTTGAAGCTTTTATTTTCTTAAACTTTTTTCATCATTCTGTTTTTATTCAGTTATAGTCCGACTTACAACCGCCTTTACCCAATAAACAATCGCTCGCTCCTCACCATCGTATGAATAAAACAGTGATAATTGCTAACGTTACGTGATAAAGGCAAGTGGTCCTTCAGTCGGACAGATCTGATTCGGTCAAGGTTAACCGGACAGACGTCTGTTTATGTTATTAACTCGATAACATGCTCTATTAGTTATGGGGTCAGCAGAGAGAGTAATTTTAGACTGTCCAATTCATTGCTTTGTGTGTACGTTTGTAACCGTTTTAGTTTTAGTCGTACTAGTCGTTCAATGGTCAAAACTCGAAAATTAATTATTAAAAAAAATTGTGAAAGCTGTTTGCACATTTTCTTTTAGGTGCCAAGTAAAATATACCACGGAGAGTGCTCTGAAGAGTTATTCCACCTTTTCTATCCAGAACAACGCGTGCTGGGCTCAGATGCCATCCTTACACGGTAGAGTCGATTAGAGCGCGTACCAAAAAGTTTGGGTCCTCATACCTCTGCCGAACGACCAAGGCATGGAATTCTCTGCCAAGGCACGTGTTTCCTTCTTCCTTCAATCCTTGGTTCTTCAAGCGGGGTGTGAAAAAGCACCTTCTCAGGCCGTCAAAGTAGAGACCTCAACATCGCCTCGGCTGCTATGAGGGCGGTGTGGAGGCCACTGCTCTTAGACCACACGACTGGTTACCATCAGGTGGAGTGTGAAAAAAATAAAAAATATGCCTACTCTATGTCTGACAATTTCTTACAGAAAAAGGAATAATGCTCGAACCGGATATTGCACCCGGAACTAATGAAGCAGAGTTCCCTTCCGCACGAACCTTAACCTAACAATACTTAAACTACTCATATTATTTTATTATTTTAAAAGGCATCGGCTGCGTTTGGAATAATGCCTGTGTCGTAGGGACTTTACAAATATTCAAATAACGGATACACAAAACACCCACGGCCAGTCCCACAAGTAAAAGTTATCCGAAAGATAAATCGCATGCTGCCTCACTCCTGTTAGGTTAAAGAAGAGAGATGGCGAGACTTTTATCTTATAGATAAATGCTATTTAGAGGTGGTGGGACAGGCCCCTAGACTCGAAATAACTATTTGTGGATCTCGCAATCTTTTGTCCTCTGTGGGGATTGAACCCACAACACTCGTGGCAGTGACAGTGGCGAGGTGATCACTTAAATAACTGCGCCATTCGTGCGGTTATACAAATTGTAGTATAAAGTACAAGTCTTATTTAAAATAGTTAATTATCGCTCGCTTTTGCCTAAGGCTAGAACAGTGTCAGGATATTAGAGGGCACTGACTTCCCAATAACGACTGCCATAGATGTTCATGGCAACCGGGACCGACGGCTTAACGTGCTCTCTGAGGCACGGAGCAGGCGATAATTGTCAATCAATACGCACATAATTTCAAAAAGTCATATAAATTCCGAAAGTCAAAAGTGCGCGACGTGGGTTCGAACCCGAAACCCTCTGCATTGCAGTCTGTTGGTCTCCCCACTGAGCTATCGCTGCTCAGTGAACATCTATAGGTCTATCACTACATATTATAAAACAAAGTCTTCCGCCACGTCTGTCCATTCGCGTTAAACTTAAAAACTACTAAACGCATTTTCATGCGGTTTGTACCAATAGACAGAGTGACTCATGAGGAAGGTTTTAGTGTCTAATTTATTAAGATTTTGTGAAAATTGGTTGAATTATGACGATAATAGTTAAAAATGACGGGAAAAGTCAACCTGCCTGTGAGCTTTCATCAAAAATGCTGCTTAATCCCTTTGAGATAATAATAGGTATAACAAAACAGACCCGCGCGAAGCCGGGGTGGATCGCCAGTATATGTAGGTATACAAAGTGTGAGTACAAATACAGTCTATTACCGTACTAGTCGCAAATTTAGCCGGACAGCCCAAAGGTCAAGGTCAAACGTCTATTATCGGCCACTCTCACATCACAGACTTGTAAACAAGATGCTTGAAGGTCCTTTCTTGTTTGGGGTCAGCACAATTGGTGGGATAATCTGCGATTATAGTAATATCATATTAATTATTTGTTAATTCTAACTAATACATATTATAAAAATGTGAATGTGAGTTTGTTTGTTACACTTTCACGCCTTAACTACTCGACCGATCATCATGAAATTTCGCATATACTGTTTACAATGGATAAAAGCTAGTTTATGCCATAATTTCATAATTAATAAATAATTGTGTCTGGCCGACGGCCCGCTGCTGCTCAAGACATTATAGATAGGGATGTTTACGGTTGATCGTGAGACCTGGGATCAGTTCCTGGGTCGTATCAATGCATAAGTATCTAATAATATCTAATCGTAGGTTCTGGGTAATTAAAATTTTCTCAGTAATACAGATAGTTAGATAGATTGTAAATAAATGTGTAATGCTTATATATTTCTATACTAATATTATAAAGCTGAAGAGTTTGTTTGTTTTTTGTTTGAACGCGCTAATCTCAGGAACTACTGGTTCGAATTAAAAAAATATTTTAGTTTTGTATAGCCTATTTATCGAGGAAGGCTATAGGCTATATAACATCACGCTACGACCCACGGGGGCGGCGCAGTAACGATAAACGCGGGTGAAACCGCGGGAACATCTAGTTATAGATATTAGATATTGGGATACCTATTAGGTGGGTATCCCTTAAAACAATGTTTTTTAATTCCCTTAAGAATTAACTTTAGTGCTTGAAATTTCAGTGCCGCGAAAGATTTTACAAACATTCAAATTCATACACGAAGTACACCAAGACTCAAAACAACTATTAATTGTGAATGGGATTAAATATAATGACCACCAAAAATACTAATTGCGCAGCAAAATATGCTTTCTAGAATATTATATCATAATGAGCACCTATACGCCTCAAATCACTGCATTCCGTCTCGGAAGGGTTAGGTTATGTTAGGTTCCTTCTTAAACCCAGCCAAAAATAGGAGCCACGAGAAGCGGGGCTCCGTCGACTTAGTTTGATCTCTTTAAATATATTTTGGTGTGCAATTAGTATTTTTGGTAAGCATATTTTGACGGCCTCGATGGCGTACTGGTTAGTGTAACCGACTGCCACGCCTGAGGTCGCGGGTTCTATTCCTGCACAAGTCAAACATTTGTGTGCATGTACATGGATGTTTGTCTTGGTCTGGGTGTTTCTATGTATAATATGTATGTATTTACCAAAAAAAGGTATATATGTATGTTTATCCATGGTCTAGTAGGTACCCATATTACAAGCTCTGCTTAGTTTGGGCTAGATGGTGTTGTGTGTATGTGGTAGAATATTATTATTATTATGTTTCTCTTTCACGGGTATATTCCTAATACGTTAGTTAGTTAGATCAAAGTATTTGACTTGTTTATCCTTTTCGGCTTTCACGAGATATTATTATTATGTTTCTCTTATCACAAGTATTTTCTAACATATTATATTAGAAAAATACCTAGCCCTTTGGGAGGCTTACACGGAGACATGGGTCCAACGTGAAGAGGCCCTTCGAGAGTTTTAATCAAAGGTGGGATGGAACACCTACAGCGGCTCTAGCCGCAGCAGGCGGAGGACTATTGCTACGTATGGATTCTAATATATGGGCTATGGGTATGGGTGTTTGATGGACTGGTATATTGGTAACTATGATTATTATTATTATTATTATATTTTGCTGTGCAATAAGTATTTTGTTTTTGCTGTGCAGTTTTATTTTTATTTATTTATCAGGAACAATTTACATTGTATTTGATATTTGATACAATAATACTAATTTCTAAATTAAACATGCAATGACAATAATAACAAAAAAAGAATAATAATTATAATCATACATAAAACCATAAAAGAACACATAAAAAGAATACCAAAAAAAATAAAAAATAATAAAACATGTCTTGTCCTGATAATAATACAAAATTAAAAAGAAAAAAAAACTACATTCAAATTTAATAATGATAAACATGTCTTCAAAATAGTCACAATAGTCATAATGTGATTATTAAATTACAATTCGTCAACTGAGTACAAATTCCTATCCAACAGAAATGCTCGGAGCTTCGCCTTAAAAGAGCTAGTGTATAACAAAATTTTTAAATCCGCTGGCAGTCTATAAAAAATATGTGCAGCTTGGTAATGAGGGCTATGCTTAACAATGTTAAAATTAGGTGCAACTCTATTTTTAAAGTCATTTCTCCGAGTGTTTTCGCTGACTATTCTTTCTTCCCCAGACTCATATTCATGGATATATTTTTTTAAATTAACTAACAACACATGTATGTATAAGCTGGGCAATGTTAGAATATTTAAGCGCTGAAAATGAGTACGACAGTTAAATACTACCCTTTGTAAATCACACAAATATATATGTGGATGTATCTTATTTATCTCGTGTGTAGATCGAATCCACTACACTCGTCGCAGTGTTAGCAGTGACGCGAACTTTAACCACTACGTCATCCATACGGCCATCTTGTACCTGATTACATCATATAATTATGCAGAAATTATCTAAATTAGGATATTTACAGAAAAAACCGCAGGCGTAAACAAGTCTCTAATATTATGTAGTAGGATTCCAATGACGTCATAGCCATCCCATCTTGTTCTTGACCTTCCTAAGTGCAACGTTCTCTAATCATCAACCGTTGATTAATACACATATTACTAATTCCATCTACCTCGCCGGATACAGGTCAATTGGCTAAATTACCCGCTAAACAATTGACGTGTACCCGCTAAACAATTGATCGATACTCGGCTGATGTCAAGGTCAGGCTTTCGGTAATAGGAAGATTATATATAGATAATATATTATAGGTTAGTCGGTCTGGGTTGTGTTGGTCAAGTCAATAGGTAATAGGGTGTATTATGGATAATGTCTGTCATGATAGCGCAGTAGTGAATCTTGCTGCCGTTCTAAAGGCTAGTTCAGTGGTTCGTCCCACGAGTGTTTTGTCCCATTGGGACGAAACAAACACGGGGAAGGTCTACCTTCTCACAGAATATCGACGTGAAATAGCAGTATTCCTACTGTGTTTCTTTCGGTGAGTGAGAGTGCCAGAGGCCCAATCATCCTCTTTCCCCCTTCCCGCTCCTTCTCCTTCCTTTTATTCCTAAAGGGTTGGCAACGCGCAAGTGATGCCTCTGGTGTTGCAGGCGTCTATAGGCTACGGTGACCACTTACCATCAGGTGGGCCGTATGCTTGTTTGCCAACTTAGTAGTATAAAAAAAAGAATTACAGAATTCCAATAATATATTTATTTTCATACCGTTTTTCGTCCCATTGATAAAATTTTTACGATATCCTTTTTGTTAGACAATCGACAACACAATCTTACTGAAATTAAAACAATCATGGGACGACACACTGAACTTATTCTGCTAAATGGCTTGGATTCTATTCCTGCGTCGAGCAAAGTTTTGTTGAGTTGTTCAGACGAGGTATTCTTCTATCTCGCAGTATGGAGTCTGGTAGACCGCAATAGGCTCGCTTCCTATTATGTCGAGTATATCATAGAGCGTATCATAGCTGATAACATACAATATGAAACTAAATGTTACCTTACTTACTTCAATTACTTTGATTAACAATAACTTAATATTTATTTAACAGTCATGAATTAAAAACATAATTTATCATGTCAAAATCATTTATTAATTTAGGTCACAAAGTAAATCTGTCTATGATACTAATTTAGCTGTAAGTTTTCCTAAAATTGTAAAATAAAATAAATAAAGTAACATTTATGAACGTCAAAATATATTAAAATGTCATATAAATTAAAATATATATATACCTACGCGAACGTTTCTCGATCAGATCGGAGGCGTTCTGGACAAAGGCCAGGTTAAGAGCTCCATGAACCGACGGGCGTGTATGAGCAATGTGATGAAAGTGAATAAAGCCAGAGAAGTGTGTCAGGATCGTAGCAAATGGAAATCCGTAGTCTCTGCCTACCCCTCTGGGAAACAGGCGTGAAACTATGTATGTATGTATGTATAAATTTAAATGTCACATAAATTATACAATGTCAGTATTTAAATGACCTTTATTGCATAGCCTCCTTACATTTATAGTTAAAATAAATTATACAATGTCAGTATTTAAATGACCTTTATTGCATAGCCTCCTTACATTTATAGTTAAAATAAAGTCTAATTACAATAAATGTACTTTTTAGGAGCCGACTTATAATCGTATTTCCTGGAGCAGGGGTCTCTTGTGGACAGAGGACTTCCTATCAAATACAACGCTAATCGGCCTCAATCACTCCATCGACTAATTGACATGAGCAATACGTTTAATTAGTTCGTTACAATTAGTTTAGTACCTACGTAGTAAGCAATATCTTGTTCAAACAAAATAATCTGCTTTTTTTTTTATATATGGAGATACGTACATGCTTATATTCACGCCTGTTTCCCGAAGGGGTAGGCATAGATACGGCTTTCTACTTGCTAAGATCCTTGCATGTATCTATCTGGCCTTTCTTCAGTATATCACCAATATGTAGAAATAAAACTACTTATAAAAAACTTTTTAACAAAAAAGAAATCAACTTCCAAAAACTCCCTATTAGCCCTAAAAAGTATAAAATAATACTAAATCGAATCTACTTAATCTTGAAAATCTAACCTATATAACCTAACCTATAACAAAATTTAACAATTTTTGGATTTTGGTGTCCATGGCCGTCAGTAATCGCTTACCATCAGGCGATCCGTCTGCTCGTTTGCAAACTTTAACATAAAAAAATAATATTTGTATTTACACTTTTACAGACGTTTCAGTTGCTTTACAACAGCCAGGGTCACGAAAAAAACGCTCGCCGAGGTATTCACTTTTGAGATTTGAATTCATATACGTCATGATGTTATAAAAGCTTAATTTTGTCGGTAGTTTTGCTGCTTTGAGAGCTAAAGCATAAGATAAATCTCTTATTTAAAATGTAGCCTATGTCACTATAATGGTTGTGTTTTTTTCTAATGTGAAACAATTCCAAAATCGGCTTGATAGTTCCAAAGATTATGTACGTTTGGAACTATCAAACAGTATGGTTACCGTAGCCAATAGTTGTTTGATTTCATTTTTAATATAAATAAATTTGATAACTACATACACACCAGCTTCTATGTAAGACTGACCATGAGTTTCTTGCCTGCGTCTTCTCGGCAGAGCTCTACCTCGAACTGGCTTTCTACTTTCAGCATTTAAATGTTTCTCTATCATTTGACTGTTTTTGAATTTCTATATGTACAAATAATACTTGAACTACATATGTTATAGTGACAAAATATTTCTATATGAATTTGACGCTTGCAACACCAAAGACGACAATTCAATGTTGCAAAGTCTTCGAATAAAAATCTTAGTGTTGCCAGCATTAGTTCCAAAGATCATAATTATGGACAGCATAGTGCTTCCTTAGGAAAGTAGTAGAATAAACACAAGGTTTTTTCGCTTCGAACTTTTGTAAGATGGAAGTACTTCTCCAGTTCAGAAGCTTTTGTTTGAAAGCAGTTTCTATTTAATAGTTGTTTCAACAATTTTATTGTCAATGGAAGCTGCATCTATTTCTGTATAATTCGAGAAACTGTCTAACAATGTTAAGTTTCTTTGTAAGTTGTACGTAGGCCGACGGATAAGATTATGCCAGCGTATTAGTGATGTAATTTCATACTAAATACCTATTATTCTACAAATATTTTAGTACATCATAATCACACTTGACGTAGAATTTTTTTTTTTTTTTTTTAGTACTGATTACTAGTGTGGTAAACAAGCCCACCTGATGGTAAGTGGTCACCGTAGCCTATGGACGCCTGCAACACCAGAGGCATCACTTCGCGTTGCATATATACTTTTTCTTGTAAATACATACATATTATACATAAAAACACTCAGACCAAGACAAACATCCATGTCCATGCACACAAATGTTTGACTTGTGCGGGAATCGAACTCGCGACGTCAGGCGTGGCAGTCGGTTGCACTAACCACTACGCCATTGAAGTCGCCAAAATACTATGTTACTCGGTGATAATATAGATTTCTAACGGTGAAAGTATTTTTAAATCGGTTAAGTAATTTTTGAGTTAAATCCTTACAAACAAACAAACAACAAATCAAGTCTTTCCTTTTTATAATATTACTAGAAGTTCCCGCGGTTTCACTTGCGTTTATAATTACTACGCCGCTCTCGTGGGTCGTAGCGTATTGTATATAGCCTACAGCCTTCCTCAATAAATAGGCTATCCAACACTAAAATAATTTTCAATTCGAACCAGTAGTTCCTGAGATTAGCGGGTTCAAACTGTCATTTATAATTACATTTCTTTATATATATATTACATACACTATATTATCGGCACTTAATTATTGTTCTGGCTGGTCGCGTTAGAACGTCAATTCAAAATGTTGGAATATTCTAGGCTCGACGCGTCACCGGTACGAGCCGTCAGTTATGGAAATATTTTACAGTTATCGACGCTGTAACCCTGAGTGGAGTCATTTTCCATTCATACACCCTAACGTAGACACGTTACCTACAAAACAAAAAAACTCTTCAGCTTTATAATATTAGTACCTATAGATAGTATGGACTACGACATCCGTGTCTTCAATCACCTAGAATTAGCAGATACATAAATCGTAACATTATAATCAAATGAAACCCCAGTTACACAGTACGGTACAAAACAATACAGCGAAAACATAATTATATGTTTTGCGGATAGTTGAGCAAGTTGGCATGTCAATCAAATCTCGGCGACGCGACGGACGCAAGTAGCCATGGTCAGTTTGAGACCCCTACGATGTGCTGCGTGAAAACCTGAGTGAGTGAGATTGTAAGTGATGATAGAAGTGAGATTTGACAGCACGGTGATTACGTCAGCTAATGTGCGGTTATGGCTCATTCATATTAAAAAAACGAATACCGCGTGATATCTTGCTGTCTCCGGTATGTGTATGGGCAAAGACACAAATATGACATATCGACTGTGAACTGGCAACCGGCTATCAAAATTTTCTGAAGATTTCACTTTTTAATACAATTTTATACTATGTCATATTCCTATATCAACTATATCATACATTGTTTTAAATAACATGTGTAATAAAAATATTTAATAACTACTTTTTTAGGTGAAAATATTAATTATTTTAAGTTTTTTACACGGATTAATTGTAAACACATTAATAGTTATGGTAAATGTATATTTTATATTTGTATTAACGAAAAGTGTTGAATTTATTAACTTAACTGTGACCGCCTGTTTTGGCACATTTCGCTCGGCACAGGCTTAAGTACTCGACCGATCATTATGAAATTGCGCATAATCTTTGTCAAGGGGTACAGAAAAGAACATATTGTACCTTTCATCCAAAAACATAAATTGTTTTTGAGCGAGTGAAGCCGCGGGCAAAAGCTAGTAATCCATTTCCATTCGAGTTTTCCAGTTTAAAATTCGACATTCTGTAGTAACGACGTGCGTATTGTTAGGGCCATTTAATTGTAGTGGGCGACGGGCATCGTGTCTGCTATTGTAGTGATTTGCCCAATAGTGGGACAGCGACAATGGCCTTGACTCGTAACGTTTGCAGTACAGCTGTTTTGTTGACTACGCGTATACTTGTGTGTATTTTGTATAAATAGAACGGAGACAATTAGTCACTTTTGGGGATTTCTGAATGTACGCTTTCGAATGGCAGTATATCTCATCTGTATCTGTGGCAAAATGTACGCGTCGAATTTTGACACAATACGCGGTTTTACGTTTTGAAATATAAGTTGTAAAAATAGCAAATGTTTCCTTTTTCAAACATAAAACTTTACAATTATTTAATCACGTAAAATTAATATAAGAAATATTTATTTAGATTTTTGCTGAAAATATTTTATTGTCTTTTCTACCTAATACTATATTGCGATACAACATTTTATGACTTAAATAATCATATTTTTACATATCGTTTGATATATAATGAGGTCTATAAATTTAATTCAGTTGCCGACGGCCGTCGGCGAGTTACGTCGGCGTCGCTGTCGTTGGGCGGGCGGGAAAATATTACATGTGATATTTACAATATTAAATACTTTTTAATGTGTGTAAGTGCTTCCATGTAAAAGTGTTATTGATGGCTACAATAAAGATTATTATTATTATTAATTATAAACATGGATGATAATGTTTTTATATGTATAATTATTAATGTATTACTTAATGGTGTAAGTTATTAATTTACACCATTAAGTAATACATTAATATATACATTAATAAATAGGATATATACTACGAAAAATATAAAATAAGAGGCCATAATATGTACCTACCTACATTTCATTAAATTATTAACGATTTTCCTAGTATTGCCATGGAGTTATGTCTTGCCAATACTTTTGGCGACTTCAGCACCGAATTATTGTTCTTATTGACGGTCATCACAGTATTCCTACTATTCTATACTAAATCTAGGATAAACTATGCCTAATACTTCTATTCTATACTATATCTACGATAAACTATGCCTAGTACTTAAAAATTTGCTAATAAATATTCCTATTTTTTGTAGGTTCATAATAACCCTAAAACAATATATTTTAAGTTATAAAAAAGAGGAATGGACTGCGCTGGGCTAATTGATTGATAAAAAATACAATAATGTTCATGTTTTAAAGTCTGATACTTGATTTTTATAACAATAAAATCTAGCTTCATATTTTGCGGCGTGAAAGTGGATATAGTGACAAGAATAGAAAAGGGTATGTTAAGCTGGTTTGGACATGTAGAAAGAATGGACGAGGAAAGACTGACTAAGAAAGTTTATAAGGCTAGTGTGAATGGAACAGTCGCAAGAGGAAAACCTAGGCGAACGTTTCTCGATCAGATTGGAGGCGTTCTGGACAAAGGCCAGGTTAAGAGCTCCTTGAACCGACGGGCGTGTATGAGGAATGTGATGAAAGTGAATGAAGCCAGAGAAGTGTGTCAGGATCGTAGCAAATGGAAATCCGTAGTCTCTGCCTACCCCTCTGGGAAACAGGCGTGAATCTATGTATGTATATGTATGTATATTTTGACATAATTTATCTTGGTGACTATATATCCGTTGACATACCTGAGTTGTTGAGCAAATACGGCCTATGAGTACCATCTGTATTTCTACGCAGATCACACCTGCTGTACACTCCCTTGGCAAGAACAGCATATAGGCAAAACTCATTTTTAATTAGAGCATGTCGATCGTACAATGCAGCGAGCCAGGATGTTGATATCAATATTTTTAATATGTACTAGCATTTCTAAATTCAAAAAGATATTGTGCAATCGGTACTTTGGAGTCAGCACTTAAAGATGTACTTTTATTTTTTTTAATTTTATTTATTAAGGGTTAATAAACAGCTACAACATAATATACATTAGGCATAAATATAACAGTAAATCAATAGCAATGCTGTAGCCCATTGCATTATCCACAAATTAAACATAAATTATACACAATGGGTGCCACTACACAGGCAATAATCCTAACTAATATTATAAAATCGAAAATGAGTTTGTTTGTTTGTTACCTTTCACGCCTAAACCACTGAACCGATCATCCTGAAATTTTGCATATACGTTGTCAGGTGTACAGAAACGGACATAGGCTATCTTTCATCTCGTAAAAAATTACTGTTCCCGAGAAAAACAACAATAGCGTTCTTATGATAATAGATGGCGCCACGTGTCTTTCGAATCATGATTGAATTATATTATTACAAGCAGAGTACAACCCGAATGAATTGTCAAATTCTAAATTAACGCGAGCGAAGCCGCAGGCAAAAGCTAGTACAATATAAAATGAAATGACTATTAAAAAATACAATATAATACTTTTATTTAATTGAATCTTAGCTAAAATTACAATTTCGGCTAGGATTCAATTAAAAAATTTGAAATGATTCATTGCATATTATTATTATGTTGTACCTATTGAAAGATTTAAGCGTACTGAAAGATTTAAGGACATTGGATTTAAATTGCAATTTCGAGCAAGCAAATATACCGATATCTATAAAATTTGTACTATAAGATTCCAACATTCTATGTATGGGGCAACGTAGCCCTGAGTTTGTCCGACATGTGCTTATTATTACGTGTAAATAATAATAATATGTTTAGTCTATAAATTGTTTTTTTTTATCATGTGAGTAGATTTCATGTTTACCAATGCAATTATTTTTTTATTCATATAAGTATCTATAAATGAAAACTTGTAATTGGTCTTCCTTTTCATATTGTTCGAATTATTACTTTAATAGCTGTAAGTTTTCTTAAAATTTAAAATAAAAAAATATATACAGAGGGTGTCAACAAACGCGAACTTCCGTCAAACACGCATAGTCTAGCGGGGTTGTTCCGTATTCATCCTATGACGTCTCATCCTATTTTTTTACTCATCCCAAACTAGTATGCCTAACTCATCCGATTACATTATTTTAATAGTTTCTTTATTCAACCGAAATGCGTACCTTACTCTACTCGTGGCAAATATTACCGAAAAATGTATGGATAGCAAAACAATCCTTGGCTTTGTAGAAGTAGTTTAGGTTACTAACAGTACTTTAAAAATATAATTATATAGCCTATGTTAGATTCTCACTCGGTGATAATATTAATAATAATAATATTCTACCACATACACACAACACCATCTAGCCCAAACTAAGCAGAGCTTGTACTATGGGTTCTAGACAATGGATAGACATACATATATACATTTTCTTTTGTAAATACATACATATTATACATAGAAACACCCAGACCAAGACAAACATCCATGTTCATGCACACAAATGTTTGACTTGTGCGGGAATCGAACCCGCGACCTTAGGCGTGGCAGTCGGTTACACTAACCACTACGCCATCTAGGCATCTAATATTAGTATCGATATAGATTACAAAAACAGTTACTTTTGATCAGTCCGTCACCCAAACCTTAAGACTGTGCCGAGCGTAAGACGCGGTTGGACTGAATGACAGAGCTCGTTATTCGAATCGGCGCGCGGCCGCCATAGTAAAATTGTATGGAGGATTTCAAGTGCTTTTTTGATAAAAATGTATCTTTATTGTCAACCAATAACATAAATATTTGGGACGGACAAATTGTAATATAACTATTTATGTTTCGTTTAAGCTGTAAAATAGGATAGATTCCTACTGTTATAATCTAAAAATCACGTAACACGAGCTTACGTTTTTGCATTTGTCGTGGAAATTTAAGTAATTTTGTAGACGAAAATATTAATATTTTTAAGTATTTTACACGGAGTAATTTTATTGTAAACACATTCATTGTTATGGTAAATGTATATTTTATATTTGTATTAAACAAAACATGTTTATTTTATCAACTTAACTGTGACCGCCTGTTTTGGTACATTTCGCTCGGCGCAGTCTTAAGACGCACAATAATTTTAATTACGGCAGCTAATTTACCATCGAAAAATCAATACATATAGGTATAAATGTTCCCCTTACATAAGTAAGCTCCCTGCGCAACCCCCAAGTCACCTGCGTGATTAATTCATTTTAAGATGCCGGCGTCGCATCCCCTTAGAATCTACATTTGCATATTACAAAGTATGGAAGTTCGCTAACGAACTACGCGGGCCGGAGCCCCAAGGGGTGGGGCGGCGTGCGGTCGGGGGGTTGGGGGAGTCTAAGGTTGCTGGTGTAAGACGGGGAATTGGATACAGATACGTATTTGGTGTGGAAACTTTGTATTATTACCGGCGTTTTTAGGATACATTCTGATACAAAAATTATGTATAATAAATTTACTTTCTGCAAAAAGACAAATATCGTACCAGGTATCAGGCTCTGAGTTGCAGGGGTCTTCATGGTAAGACCCCTGCTACTCAGAGCCTGATATCTGTATGCTCGTACAGTTAACGGCTGCAAAGAATAGTCAGATTTAGAAAAGTCTTTGGAGAATCACACAAATAATTGATCCACGTGGGATTCAATGCGGCGGAAACGAGCGGTGAGGCAACCGTTAGGCCGCTCGGCCATTCAGACAGTCAAAAATATTTTATGTATATTACATCTATATGTAACATGCATAAAATAATATTAAGCGTCATGATTAGCCACAAAACCAACATAACATATATATGTCATGTTAGTTTTATGGCTAATCATGACGCTTTTATAGTCTGGTACAGCATAAAGTTTTACTTAGGAAATTTTAAGTAGCAGCACGATATCTAGGCTTTTGAGCCGAAATGTGTCTTCACACACATTTGCTTGCCATTCGAAGATGTAATGTATGTATGTTTTGCTTTGTCTTTACAAAAAATAGTTTCGCTCTTGTGATTTCAGGTTCATTATCGTATTCTAAGTGTAATCAGGATGGTCTATAAAAATAGTCCGTAGCACTGCAGAGTCTGGAACACAATAGACAGTAAAAAGTACTCGGAATATTCTTTTGTTTCACAAAAAAGATGGCAAACAAAATCACTGCCCGGTGATGAACGGTAGCTAATGATCACTATGTATCTTGTGCTAAGACCTCAAACCGGTATTTAATATTATTATATTGCACCCATAATTCGCTTGCTATTATATAATAGTCTAACAGTTTTCAAAATTTTGTAATAAAGTGTCAAATAATCAACGCGATAAAATCCGTATATAGTAGTTTAATTTCAAATCTATTATATAAATTTCATGTTATTGGTAGAAGGATTATTGCTGTCTTATAGACACTTTCAAGAACCTATATTTAAATTTTTTAAAGTAAAATATTATAGCACTTTGTCTAAACCAGGCATCAAATACAAGGCACATTCTGCCAGAAACAGAAGCATAATCTTATGCTACAAGAGCAACCAAGCTGTCTTCGAATAATAATTTTTATGCATAATATAAGTACCACCTAAATACGCACCTGCCCACCTCGAAAGCGGAGAAAGATGAAGGAAATGAAAATGTACGTCGCAAAAAGGGGGCGTCCCCCCTCTCCCCTCTAAAGAGGAAAGCCCGAAAATTCTATAAAGAGGGGAGTTGGGACTCGATACCTTTTGTACGATAAGCCCTTCCCCCTTAAGGAAGGGGGGAACGGAAACATTACTCTAGCAGACGTCTACCATTTCTTATCAGTCAGGATAATTTCCTTCGCTGGCGTGATGCGGGACGTTTTGTTCCACAGTTTGATGTTTGGTAAATAATCTTCGGTAGAGCAGGTATTTTAGACACCCCATTTATATAAGAAGCTTGATTGCTTTGGAAGAATTGGAGTGGAATTAGTACGGCAATTACACAATTTGTGTACAAACGACCTCGATGGCGTAGTGGTTAGTGTAACCGACTGCCACGACTGAGGTCGCGGGTTCGATTCCCGCACAAGTCAAACATTTGTGTGCATGAACATGGATGTTTGTCTTGGTCTGGGTGTTCATATGTATAATATGTATGTATTTACAAAAAAAAAAATGTATGTTTATCCATTGTCTAGTACCCATAGTACAAGCTTTGCTTAGTTGAGGCTAGATGGTGTTGTGTATGTGATAGAATAAATATTTAAAAAAAATTATACAATACAATATATATAAATATATTGTAAAACTATTTTTATATTTTACGTCTACAGTTAAAGGTTGGGTTAAAAACAGGATTTTTTTGTGGATGAAAGGTAGCCTATGTCCTTTATTGTTCCCCTGACAACGTCGATGCGAAATTTGATGATGACCTGTCTCATAGTTAAGTCAAACAAACTCACATTCCTGTTATATTATTCTATAATAATAATATTCTACCACATACACACAACACCATCTAGCCCAAACTAAGCAGAGCTTGTACTATGGGTACTAGACATTGGATAAACATACATATATCCTTTTTTTTGTAAATACATACATATTATACATAGAAACACCCAGACCAAGACAAACACCCATGTTCGTGCACACAAATGTTTGACTTGTGCGAGAATCAAACCCGCGACCTCAGGCGTGGTAGACGGTTATACTAACCACTACGCCAACGAGGCCGACAAACGAACGACGAATATGACTTTAAACTTATTTTTCTTTAAATATTTACCGACGTTTTGGTAACCAACCAACTATAGTCACGGTTGTACGTAAATCCAATAGAAATGCATACTGAGATAAAAAGTATCCAGAACATGGTCTATATGTTTACCCAAGTTGTATCCAAAACCGTACAACGGTTTACGCGCATTAAGTAACAAACATACAAACATCTAAAACATTCGCAGGATTTTATTTCAAGATTCTCACATTCCCATAGAATTCCTACACAATATATTTATATAAACAAGTATTTTATATTTATAAAGAATCTTACTTTCCTTAACTTTTTAGATAGTAACAGGTTCTCAACGAAGCATCGTACCCACGACCTATCGGTCAAAAAATGTAATCATAACAGGTTGGTTTAACAAAAAAACAGGTTCAGTTGCTCTACAAAATAATTGTACTTTATGGTACTTATTGGAATGTTCTCATGTCTTAAAAATGGGGTCTTTTTATTGACAATAGAAGATACTTGTCTATGAAACTTAGTGTGTAAAGAGATATGTGCGTGCGCGCCCATACACGTCTGTGTGTGTGTGTGTGTGTTTGCGCGCGCACTCTTGTGTGTTTGTGAGTGTGTATATGAGTAATGTGATCAGTTTTTAAATTATTGTCTACTTTGTAACATTTGCCGTTTTTATTTCGATACTTAAGTATAAAAAAGGGATTTTTTCTGTATAAGCCCGCAGTTATCAAACCCCTTTTTACAAATCTGGCTTTATTTATCCGTTATTAAAAGAGTATGCATACTGTCCACCTCAAACTTCCAATTTCGACTCCCAGATTGAGTAAAATGTACCTAATTATTATCTGTGAGGCAATTCTCAATATAACTAAGTCAAGGCAAATCTCACCCCTTATTACGTAATTGATAAAACATCCGATCAAATATCTATACTCAGATTTCGAAACGAAATTCAACAATCTCTGCTTACCTTCTAAAAATATGATGCCGTAATGATATGCCAGAGTACTGTTTAATAACATTTTAGTATACAATAAATACTTAGTCGAAGTTTTTAGTCCGACACTCCAATTTATCATAAGAATTAGTTGCCGCAACTATTGGACGGCCGTAATTAATGGAGAGGGGGGAGGGAGGGATGAAAAGGGTAAGCCTGTCTGTTCGGCGAAAATATTGTTATTTTATAGCGAATCATTTGTTTTTAGGTACGGGTATGAGATATTTTTTGTATGAGGTTCTTTGTAGTAATTTTTGTTTCGCTTTATCTTTTGTGATGTGTTATGTGTGATATTAGTTTGAATAAATGGTAGTATCTTTATTGTTTTGTGTTTGTTGACATAATTATGTAGATGATATATTTTTAAAATGGCAGTGCTTGTACTAATAGTTATTCTCGTGGCGTAAGTACTTTACAAACATTTAAGAACGTACACAAAGAACGCCTGAAGTAAAGAACTATATTTTGTGAGTCATAAAATTTTTTGTGCCGCTCGGGAATCGAACCAATATCACGCGTTGCAGCGACAATACCCAAGTGACCCTTTAAACTACTACGCTATCCGTGCCGTAAAATTTTTAAGACTGCGCCGAGTTTAAGACCCTTTTGGATTGAATGACATAGCTCGATATTCAAAACGGCGCGCGGCCGTCATGGTAAAATTGTATGGAGGATTTGAAGTGCTTTTTTGACAAATATGTATCTTTATTGTCAACGAATAACTTAAATATGTGGGACGGACAAATTGTAATATAACTATTTATGTTTCGTTTAAGCTGTATTACGTAACAAACGTTTTCGTGCAAATTTACGTAATTTTGTAGGCGAAAATATGAATTATTATAAGTTTTTTTACACGGAGTAACTGTAAACACATTCATTGTTATGGTAAATGTATATTTTATATTTGTATTAAACAAAAAGTGTTGATTTTATTCACTTAACTGTGACCGCCTGTTTTGACACATTTCGCTCGGCGCAGTCTTAAAGTATAGTGTCTGGATACCGGCGACTATATGAACGAAGTAAATTATTACACCTGCTTTTTGCTAGCTATGATTTTAGGTCTTCTGTTAAGCGAACCTACTATCCAATACCGGACACATTACTTTGACCTGCTTTTTAGACTTATCCCAACATAAAAATGCAATAACTCATTGCCTGATTCGGGGATGACTGCTTTCGTGGCGCAACGGTAGTGGATACGACTGCTGTGCATGAAAGTTCGATTCTCAGGTTGGACATACTATTAAAGTAAGTAGTCTGGAATTCTGTCCGATAAACGGCATTAGGCTCGTTCCTTTGAAATTGGTCCTAAAGTCATAGTGTCATAGTGTTTTAAGTAGTCACCTCGTAACTCGCGCTGAGCCGAGTGATGTGGGTTTGGTACCCGCATGGTTTTCTTTATTTTTTTTATACAACCAGGGTGGCACACATGGAAAGTGGTCACTGTAACCTGTAGACGCTTGCAACACCAGAGGCATCACTTGCGCGTTGTTGACCCTTTAGGAAAGGAGGAAGTGGGAAGGAGAAGGAGCTGGAAGGGGAAAAGAGGGTGATTGGGCCTCCGGCACTCTCAATCACCAAAAGAAACACAACAGTAGGAATACTGGTATTTCACGGCGATATTCTGCGAGAGGGTAGTCCTTCCCCGGTCGAGCCGGCCCATTCATGCTGAAATCAGCGAGGCTCTACTACTCAAAACGGTACGGGTTAAAATCCCTGCGAAACAGAAATAGCTCTTAGAGAGATATTGGTCCATTTAAAAAAAAAAGTATGTAACACACCACTACCTACATTATTGAAAATAAAAGCAGGTAGAGGTCTCTACAAAGACCAATATAAGTTTACATCCTAACTAATATTATAAACTAGATGTGCCCGCGGTTTCATCCGCATTTATACTGTGTTACTGCTCCTCTCCCGTGGGTCGTAGCGTGATGTTATATAGCCTATAGCCTTCCTCGGTAAATAGATTCTCCAACACTAAAAGATTTTTTCAATGTTAACCAGTAGTTCCTGAGATTAGCGCGTTCAAACAAACAAATAAACAAAGAAACTCTTCAGCCTTATAATATTAGTATAGATGAGAAAGTGAGTTTGTTTGTTTGTTACGCTTTCAGGCCTTAACTAATCGACCGATCATCATGCAATTTTACATGCACGTTGTCAGGGAAACAGAACAGGATATAGGGTATCATTCATCCAGAAAAAGTACTGTGTACATAACATAACCTAATTTAAGTACGCGAGCGAAGCCGCGAGCAGAATCTACTATTTATATAATTTAACATCAAAACAAGGCTTTACTAACGCAGTATGATAGGACTCTGTCTACCCTCCCAATGATCAACAAGCGCGATGATACATAACAAAAGACGCTATCTAACATATAAGTCAAGCAACGTCTTATAAATATTGAGTGGGTTTAACAAAACATACCATGTGTGCTCAGCGCTGGGGGATGGTAATTAAGCATAGAAGGGTCGCTGCGTCTCATCTTTCTAATGTGGTGCTCAAACTTTCATATAGTACATGATTTCGAATAACGACGTGAATTTCTTATGAATTTTTGCGATGTGTTGTTCGAATAATGGATAATCTGAAAGTGTTTTGTTTAGATTCAGTATCACAGAAATTAAATTTCGAATAAAAACAGTATTCGAATTTCGAATAATCTTCGAGTTTACATTATTATTAACTGACGACCTGGTAAGGGTCACGGGAAGCGGTTGGATACGGGTGACTTAAGACCGATCTATGTGGAAAGCCTTGAGGGAGGCCTATGCCCAGCATATTCATTCGCCGATTTTTTTATGCTTGTGAATTATTATCATGAGAGTAATTTTTATTGAAAGAAAGAAAGAAAACAGTTTATTTTGTCCTCTGCACTGGCATAAAACAAATAAAAAAAACAACAAAATAAACAAAAATCTTTAGATATGCATAAATAAAGAATAAAAATATAAAACAAGAATAAGCAATTTTATATAGTTACTCATACCGCCAGTGCGAGACCAAAAATGGCACTTATCTCAGCATAATGCTGCAGCACCGTGGCAGGTAGTGCAGCGCTGATTTTCAGATAAGTCCAGTGAGGCCACGGACAGCTACGCTTGCCAAATAACATAATACATTTAATGTAAAAGAAAAGTAAATATAATATGAATGTATACTATATAATTATGTGAAAATACTAAAATATTGCATTATACTAGGCAGAAATAACAGCCACATTATAGCATACACGACAATATTACGCATATGGTTATCCATACAATTATGTTTAAAATGCTCGACGCATTTAATGGTTTTAGTGGCCAGGTTATAGTGTAAAACATTGCAGCCATATAAATAAAAATAATATCAGCCTACTGGACTGATATTTTTGAAGTGAAAACTTCTTTAGGCGCGTTGAGCAGTTCTTGGGTGAACAAAAATCATGGAACTCGCGTCCTCGTCACGCTTCCACGCTTTATTATTTTTTTTAGAATATGAACAATATCTCAGAAATGGTGCGTCCTACGCAAAAAATAACGAAATTTGGCCCCCTTAATAATCCCCAAGAGAGTATCAGGAACTAGCATCCGACCCGCTCCTTCTCTTTTTTTTTATTTATAAGTCTTTATGATCAAGGATTAAAGTTTTCACTTCAATCGGCGGTCCCCAAAGACTGCACCAATTTTTTTTCCAGACTCTCTTCTGGGTACAGGCCTCTTTTCAGTGTGAGAAGGGTTAGGCCATAATCCACCACGCTGGCTCAGTGCAGTTTGCAGCCATAGATTGCTGTTAAAATATTACCCGAGAATTAATATTGTTTTTAGATAACTATCACACTAGGTATAAAGAACAAAGAAACTCGGAGCAATGGTGTGTTGATCACAATTTTTTTAGTCCTTTTAGACATTGAACCCATAAAACTTGTTGCTGCGGCATTGGCGAGGCTTCTTAACAAACATTCGAGCATATTCACACACACATATACATCTATACTAATATTATAAAGAGAAAAGATTTGATTTTTGTTTGTTTGTAAGGGTTCAACTCAAAAGCAACAAAACAGATTTAAAAAATTCTTTCACCATTAAAAAGATATTATCACCGAGTAATAGGCTATATTTTATTTAAAAAAAAAGGTACTGTTACACCCAACCTAACCTACTTTTACGCGAGGGAAGCCGCGGGCAAAAGCTATTTAATAATATAGAGGACTAGATGTTCCCGCGGTTTCATCCGCGTTTATCGTTACTGCGCCGCTCCTGTGGGTCGTAACGTGATGTTATATAGCCTATAGCCTCCCTCGATAAATAGGCTATCCAACAATAAAAGAATTTTTCAAATCGTACGAGTAGTTTCTAAGATTAGCGCATTCAAACAAACAAACTCTTCAGCTTTATAATATCTATATATATTATTAATACGTGAAGCAAAAACATTGTACCCCTTTTTACGAAAATTGCGCGGACGGTGGAGTATGAAATTTGGCACAGTTAAAGTTTATATGGAGAAGGAGGGGCGAATCCTAATATTTTTATAAAATATGCATTAGAAAAACATTAAATTAATTTTAAAAGACTACACGCACACAACCATGCATTTGACACACGCAGTGGAAGCGCGTAACTATGGTTACATATATCAATATATAATGACATATATCAGCAATATCTTACAGGCAAACTTTGGTCGAATTTCGAGCACTAGGCGACTGCTAGTTAGTATAGATATTTGATGTAATACAAACAGTTTGAGAACCACTGCCTACCCTTCAGTATTGTCTACAGTAGTTGAGTGGCTTTATGAAATTCCTTACACGACGAGACAACTCGTAACGACGTACTTGTGTGTCTTATTAGCTATTGGACGCAGGTTCGAGTCCCGTGCTCAAATTTTATGACTAATAATGCTATGGTATGATTCTGTTATGGTTGTGTTATTTCCTGGTTTGGTAGCGATGGGGATTCTTAGGGATTGTAATCACTACGGTGGGTTGCGTATTTAGAAGACTGTCTCAATGGCGCAGTGGTGCTGATTGCGGCTTCTCTGCATGTGGTCTCAGGTTCGATTGCCGTGTCGGGAAAAGTGTTATAGGTGATTTATTTTATTTTAATTTATTTTACAATTTTAGGAAAAATTACAGCTATTAGTGTATTATAGTAATTAGTATCATAGACAGATTTGATACGAAAAAAGAAGGTCAATTAAAAGTTTTCACAGATAGCTAATCACACAGATAACCTCGATGGCGTAGTGGTTAGTGTAACCGACTGCCACGCCTGAGGGGTACGGGTTATATTCCCGCACAAGTCAAACATTTGTGTGCATGAACATGGATCTTTGTCTTGGTGTTTCTATGTATACCTAATATGTATGTATTTACAAAAAAAAAGTATATAAGTATGTTTATCCATTGTCTAGTACTCATAGTACAAGCTCTGCTTAGTTTTTGCTAGATGGTGTTGTGGGTATGTGGTAGTCTCCGACCTAGTTCAGGTAATAAAATGTAAAAACAGACTATAAAAACAAGATTTCTTGTGTCCAATTCTTAAATTGTAAAAAATGTTTTTCTTTAGATTAAATATAGTTTTAATGTGAATTTAATACAACAAGAAACCTGTAATGTGTTTTGTAAAGACGTTTATTTATTTATTGAATAAAACATTATTATCTGTTTCTCTTTCACGGGTATATTCCTAATACGTTAGGAAAATACCCGGGCCTTTGGAAGGCTTACACGGAGACATGGGTCCAACGTGAAGAGGCCCTTCGAGAGTTTTTTATTATTATTATTATATATATTTGACTAAAACTTCTCCATAGCACGGTGTCTGGAACGGATTCTTGGAAACGACAGTAAGGCTGACCTTTATTTACGTGGGGTCTACACATACCGAGTGAAATGTGTATGACTGATCGATAGCTTAGCGGGTAAACGATGACTTTGTCGAGTGATCTTGGGTTTGAATCTCTCACAAGACAATTATTTGTGTAATCCACGAATAATACTTCTGAATCTAGATTTACTTTGTGTCCATTAATAACGTTTGTAAAGTCACCGTATCGTAATTTTTGATCCGTAACAAGAGAGATGTCTTAAAAAACCTTTTCCAATATGAATGCTTCACAACTCTACCTTCTCCTTTGGAGACAGACAGCCTTAAGCAAGATGTTACTATTTATTTAATACTATTTTGGTTTGGATGGTTCTGATTTCAGCAGAGGCATCCAAATCTAAACTCATATGTTATTTGCAATATTAGGTACCTACTAGCTTTTGCCCGCGGCTTCGCTCGCGTTAGTTTAGAATTTGACAATCAATTCGGGCTGTACTCTGCTTGTAATAATATAATTCAATCATGATTCGGAATACACGTGGCGCCATCTATTATCATAAGAACGTTATTGTTGTTTTCCTCGGGAACAGTATTTTTTTTCGGGATGAAAGGTAGCCTATGTCCGTTTTTGTACACCTGACAACGTATATGTAAAATTTCAGGATAATCGGTTCAGTGGTTTAGGCTTGAAAAGGTAATAAACAAACAAACTCATTTTCGCTTTTATAATATTAGTTAGGATTAGGATTCATAAATCAGAGATAATTTTTGTGTAATCCTTATTGATTTCTTTGTGTGCACATATTAGTTACCTTACGATCTAGATCTAAACAATTTATTTATGATATAAGATGTAATAATGATTGTAATAAGTTTTGTGCAATAATAAATAAAATAAAAAATAAAATAGAACTAGCGACCCACCCAAATTATACACCTAAACCTTCCTCATAAATCACTCTGTCTATTGGTGAAAACCGCATAAAAATCCGTTCAGTTGTTTTTGAGTTTATCGCGAATAGACAGACAGACACAACGCGGCGAGGGACTTTGTTTTATAATATGTAGTGATACGTACATACAAATGCACAACCAATTTCAAAACATATTTACATACGCTAATATTAAATGGCTGCCTACCAACATTCAAATACATAATATACCAAAAACTAATTCCACCAGAATTCTCCTTTAGAATCGCGAAGATGTTTAATTCAATTAAAATTTAATTAAATTGAAACGTCTTGAGTATAATGTTATAGTTCTGTTTACGTAATTTTATACGCACACCCCTTGGGGGGTGGAAGGGTGGTTTTCGCGCCCCCATCTCGCCCAGGCTTAACAGGATTCCATTAAAATTATTATAATGTAGCGCTATATTACAGAAGGCTTCTTTAGTGTATGGGTTGCCTCTTAAGTGCTTCTAGAATGTTCCACAAAATAAGTTTTTGACTTATTATTAGCTTATACAGCTATTCGTAAAAAACGTATAAACGTAATGATTCTGCATATATTATGATTGTATAGTGTAAAGTTATATTTTATGTACTGTTTGTCTGTGTCATTAATGTGTTTACTAAGTTACGTGTGCAGGGTTATATTAGGGATTAAAATTAAATATAATGACCACCAAAAATAGTAATTGCGCAGCAAAATATGCTTACTAAAATATATCATACCGAGCACCTATACGCCTCAAATCACTGCATTCCGTCTCGGAAGGGTTAGGTAATGTTAGGATCCTTCTTAAACCCACCCATAAATAGGAGCCCTGCGAAGCGGGGCTCCGTCGACTTATTTTGATCTCTTTAAATATATTTTGCTGTGCAATTTAGTGATTATTTACTATTTTTGACTGTTAAATTTTACTATATCTAGTGATAAGTTAAACATAAGCCGTATTTAAATACCTTTTTTCATCCATAGTTACCAATATACCGGTCCACCAAACAACCATACCCATAGCCCATATATTAGAATCCATACGTAGCAAGCCTTACGCCTGCTGCGGCTAGTGCCGCTGTCAGTGCTCCATCCCACCTTTGATGAAAACTCTCGAAGGGCCTCTTCACGTTGGACCCATGTCTCCGTGTAAGGCTCCCACCTAAAAATAGGAGCCACGCTTCGCGGGGCTCCGTCGACTTATTTTGATCTTTTTAAATATATTTTGCTGTGCAATTTGGTGATCATTTACGATTTTGACTGATATATTTTACTATATCTGTTGATAAGTTAAATATAAGCTATTATATTATTGGGTGAATAAATAAAACTGAGAGTGCGGTCGACACAAAGTCTATTCGCTTTCACAAATGGTACCTAGGTACTTACATTAACACGACATAACTGTAGTAAGCCTTAGGGACGACTGGGGTTCCTATAGGTGATCGGTGCAGGCGCAATACAATAATGTGCTGTCAGCATAATACTATACAATGTTGCACCAACATAGTTTTATTACCTCCTCTTCATTTAAAAAATTTTTCAAAGAAAGTCTATGCTAATATTATAAAACTGAAGAGTTTGTTTGTTTGTTGGTTTGAACGCGCTAATCTCGGAAACTACTGGTTCGGTTTGAAAAATTATTTTAGTGTTGGATAGCCTATTTATCGAGGAAGGCTATAGGCTATATAACATCACGCTACGACCCACGGGGGCAGCGCAGTAACGATAAACGCGGGTGAAACCGCGGGAACATCTAGTTTTTAGGGTTCCGTACCAAAAGGGTAAAACGGGACCCTATTACTAAGACTCCGCTGTCCGTCTGTCTGTCCGTCTGTCACCAGGCTGTATCTCATGAACCGTGATAGTTAGACAGTTCAAATTTTCACAGATGATATATTTCTGCTGCCGCTCTAATAACAAATACTAAAAGACAATTAATTATATTAAAATAAAACAAATATTTAAGGGGGGCTCCCATACAACAAACGTGGTTTTTTTTATAATGCTACAGAACCCTTCGTGCGCAAGTCCGACTCGCACTTTTTTTATAAAATAATATAACATAAATTCAATACACAAGTCCAAGAAATACAACGAAACTGCTAACTTATCACATCCTGTCGTCCAGTCGCCCTGTTGTTATTGATAAACAAAGTTGCAATCTAATATCAGGTTACCATATTACAATACTAAGAACTGTATTAACAGTTGAAATATTAAACAATCAAATGCCAATGCTGCAATTTATTTAATCGACATTGCATTTGGAGTACTAAGTTTTATAACACTTTAGTTAAAATGTTTTTGGTTATGTTTTAAATACTGGAAAGTATAATTTTATCTATCTATACAATTATAAATTCGTAACGAGATCTCTGTATATCAGGGACTAGCTTTTCTTCGCGGTTTCACCCAGGTTTATAATGCCTAAGGCCTTGTAGTGTGATTTTTTTTTTATTTTTTTATTTCCATTGTTGGCAGACGAGCAAGTCGCCCACCTGATGGAAAGTGGTAACCGCTGCTCATGGACTTCAGCAATGTCAGGAAACAGCAAAGCCGCTGCCTACCGTGAAAGAAGAACTCTCTTTAAATCTCGTTTGAAGAAGGACATATCATAGCGCTCGGGAAACACCGAAACTGGCAGTTCATTCCAGAGCTTGCACGTACGTGGGAGAAATGATAGCTGAAAGCGTACCGTCTTAGAATTGAACGGTTCCAGGTGATATGGATGAACCCTGCTTCGGTGTCGAGTGGTACGGTGATAGAAAGGGGCCGCTGGTACCAAATCAAACAGTTCTTCAGAGCACTCCCCGTGAAAGAGTCGGTCGGTAGGTCGATATAGCCTTTAATTTGCATTGGCATGGCATACAATGTCTTTCTTTTGAGTAATACCCTAAGTGTCCGTAGACACACGCTAACCACTTACTATGGGGCTGGCTGTATACTTATTTTTCCAACAAAAAACACAACATACGACATAAAAACTAAAAAATACTGACCTTACATAACCTTAACATTCTATCTATCTATCTTCTATATATAAAGGAAGATGTCCTGACTGACTGATTTAGAGACAACGCACAGCCTAAACCGCTGCTCGTAGAAACTTGAAATTTGGAGAGCATGTGTGTTTTAATTTGTAAGGGTGTACTAAGAAAGGATTTTTTGAAATTCCACCCCTAAGGGGGTGAAATAGGGGGGTGAAGTTTATATGGAATTTGCTCATTTCTGGACTTATAAGTATAAAAATAGGTATACAAGTTACTGATTATAATTGAAAATGACCTGTGTAGGTAAAATGGACAAAACTCCCCATAAAAAGGTAAAATGGGGGGGTAAAGTTTGTATGGAAATTTCGCATTTCTGGATTTAGAAGTAAGAAAATTGGTATATTGGGTCCTGATTACAATCAAAAATGATCTATGTATGTGGAATAGACAAAACTGCCCCCTAGAGTGGTAAATTTTAAAATTTCTCATTTGTGGACTTAGCAGTATGAAAATTGGTACATAAGTTTTCGATTACAATTGAAAAATATCTGTGTAGGTGAAACGGACATAGGCTACCTTTCATCACGAAAAAATTACTGTTCCCCAGAAAAATAACAATAACATTCTTATGATAATAGATGGCGCCACGTGTCTTTCGAATCATAATTGAATTATATTATTACAAGCAGAGTACGACCCGAATTTATTGACAAATTCTAAATTAACGCGAGCGAAGCCGCGGGCAAAAGCTAGTACAATATAGAGTTCTAATTACACCGGTTATTATTCCAATACGAAACGCCCATAAAGACTGATACTACTTTATTAATCTCCTATATCATCAAATATGTATTTACTACCCTCGTAAAACAACATAACTATCAAAGACATATAGCAACTTATGCTAATATTCATGTAAAACTTACAGCGCTAAAACTAATTAATTCCATAGAACATCCAGTTATATAAGCGAAATTTTGAGTGCCTTCGTCTTCGCAGCGTCTCAGGTGGCTACCCACCCATTGCCCCCCAAAGGGGGTGGTTGTGGGGAGAAACGCGAGCGTCTATTTTCGCGGGTAGATGCGAATAAGTAACGCTACAGTTATGCTGTAATGGGAGTATTGATTTTCTTAGCGAATGTATTTCAGTTGTCTGTGAGACACGTGTGGGTGTTTTGAGGGTTATAGGAGTTGTGTTTTAGGGTTGGAATTGCCACCTGTTTTTTATGGGTTATCCTATACTTCCTAGTTTATTGTATGTCCGTAGATAGTGGTAAATCTATATATTAATACGTGAAGCAAAAACTTTGTACCCCTTTTTACGAAAATTGCGCGGACGGAGGAGAATTAAATTTGGCACAGTTAAAGTTTATATGGAGAAGAATATAAGAAGGAGAGGCGAATCCTAATTTTTTTGTAAAATATGCATTAGAAATACATTAAACTAATGAAAAACTCTACACGCAACTACTACACAACCATGCATTTGACACACGCAGTCGAATCGCGTTCGTAGTATTTCGGCATTGTTCGTCTGAATTCAACGTCGTACAATTTTTTGTAACTATGATTACCTATAGGTAACCATAGTAACAAGTTTTCTTTATTACTATAAATAGTACCTTATTTATATGTAATAAAGAAACAAAGAAAACAAACTAGCAAGCTTAGGAGCTTTAATAATAATAATAAATAATAATAATAATATTCTACCACATACACACAACACCATCTAGCCCAAACTAAGCAGAGCTTGTACTATGGGTACTAGACAATGGATAAACATACATATATACTTTTTTTTTGTAAATACATACATATTATACATAGAAACACCCAAACCAAGACAAACATCCATGTTCATGCTTTGGTCGAATTTTGACCACTAGGCGACCGCTAGTACTTTTAAAAGCGTGAAAATTAATTACGTTTTGTTGTTTTGAGTTTTACATGGGTTTTGGGCATGTAGAAAGAATGGACGACAAAAGACTGACTAAGAAAGTTTATAAGGCTAATGTGAATGGAACAGTCGCAAGGGGAAGACCTAAGCGAACGTTTCTCGAGATCGGAGGCTTTCTGGACAAAGGCCTCGTTAAGAACACATAACCGGCGAGCGTGTATGAGGAATGTGATGAAAATGAATAAACCACAGAAGTGTGTCAGGATCGTAGCAAATGGAAATCCGTAGTCTCTGCCTACCCCTCTGGGAAACAGGCGTGAATCTATGTGTGTATGTTTTGTGTGATTTAGGTGCACACAGTTATTCTGACCTAGTAATGTGTGCAATGAGCTAAATTATGTATGTGATTATTATCAATAAAATATGGAATCATTGGTTTTCAAGTCATTCGAATGATTCGAATATTGTGACTAATTATTCTGACCTAGTAATGTGTGCAATGAGCTAAATTATGTATGTGATCATTATCAATAAAATATGGAATCATTGGTTTTAAAGTCATTCGAATGATTCGAATATTGTGACTAATTATTCGAATACATGAACAAGAATTAAAAACAGCTTACTAGATATTGCTTGTCTGAAGTAGGTTAGGGTATTATAATAATAACCTGTCACTTACTTCTTCCTCAGGTAACTACCGCGCTTTTATTGTAATTTGTTTCCAAATTATAAGTCTCAAAAAAAATTAGGTCAGTCATTGGGGACTGCCGATAGAAGTAAAAACTTTAATCCTTGATCATAAACACTTCTTTATAAAACAAAAAAAATGGGGCGGGTCGGATGCTAGTTCTTGATACTCTCTTAGGGGTTATTAAGGGGGTCGTTATGTTTTGCGTAGGACGCACCATTTCTGAGATATTGTTAATATTCTAAAATAATTCAGAAATGGAAAGCGTGGAAGCGTGGCGATGACGAAGCGTGATGCTGACGCGAGTTCTATGATTTTTGTTCACCCAAGAAGTGCTCAACGTGCCTAAAGAAGTTTTCACTTCAAAAATCCCTATTACATATACATTACAACAATAAATTTATATAAAATCTATATATATTATGTAAAGTCTAATTTTAAACTGGAATAATCCATATTCTTGGTTCTATGTTTACATTTTTATTACTTTTAATCGTACCATTACGAATGGGGAATCATTATTATTGTGTAAAGTACCTTTTTACCTACCATATTTTTAACTAGCTTTTGCTCGCAACTTCGCTCGCATGAAAGTAGGTTAGGTTCGGTCAGATTATGTAAGTAACAGCACTTTAAAAGATGGCCTATGTTACTCGGTGACAATATAGCTTTCTAATGGTAAAAAAATTATTAAAATCGGTTGATTATTTTTTTATTTAAATCCTTTTTTGATGCATGTACCTGTATATTTATCTTATTATTTTTTAAATTAAGCATTTGTATAATATACTTCCACATTTAGACGCTGTATTTAACGCATGATGTGGTCTCCTGTAATTGAAGGAGTACACGGATCAAAAATGACTTGATTTGTATTTTTTTTTGTGAATATGATGTTAACAGCCTTTGTTAATAATAATAATAATATTTATTTGCATCAAACATGGTATATAAAGATGGAGATCCTTAAAGAAAATAAATAAATAAAAAACCTAATCTTTTTTCTTTATAATACCTACTAGTTTTCACCCGCGGCTTTGCTCGCGTAAATGTAGGTTAGGTTAGGTTAGGTTTGCAACAGTTCTTTTTTTGGATGAAAGGTACCCTATGTCCTATTCTGTACCCCTGACAACGTGTATGCAAAATTTAATGTTGATCGGTTGAGTAATTAAGACGTGAAAGCGTAACAAACAAACAAACTCATTTTCGCATTTATAATATTAGTAAGGATTGCAATAGATGGAAAAAAAAATGTTTTTGTTATATTTTGTTTTACACTTGGCTTAGCCCCTCTGTTACTCGGCGTAAAGAAACGTCAAACAAAAACACTCTCCCTTTAATACTAAATTAAAACAAGTTTAATGACCTTTTACTTTTTACACCCACTCTGGGGACACATTGTGTTTGTTATTACGTATTTAATCTACTTTTAGCTAAATCGACGACACCAGCAATTTTCGAATTTTGTACGCCGTATGGTAAAACATGTAGCACTTACTCTAACTGACCACCTTGCATGCAAGCTAATTAAACTTGTATTGTATACTCATAATATTGTCTTCTGTTTACGCGAATGTTATTCATTGAAATTAAACTACTATATACGGATTTTATCGCGTTGTTTATTTGAAACTTTATTACAAAATTTTGAAAACTGATACACTACTATTACTATTAAACTTTACTAATTTTTAAACTAATTAAAATATTGAAACTATTAAAACTATTTATACTATTATACTATTTATATTTGTGTTTACACTTTCCCCGACGTTTCGGTTGCTTTTCAGCATTGTAATAGTTTTCAAAATTTTGTAGTAAAGTGTCAAATAAACAACGCGATAAAATCCGTATATAATAGTTTAATTTCATTGTATACTCATGTTTCACAAAATAAATGATCTTTATCTATATCCTGATATCGTACGCTTATTAAAAGAGAGACTTATCTGAATATTTTGGATTAAGCTAATTTAAACTCTGTTGCAATTACTTAACACATATACCTATAAGTTTAAAATTTATAGTTACATAATTAGAGTTCAAATTGCCTTACTTCCAAATTTTGAGTTAAGTCGCTATTTTGTTATAAGTGCGATATACGTATACAACATACTAGTGATCCGCCCCGGCTTCGCACGGTCAGTTCAAAACCTTAACAAAATATACACCTAAACCTTCCTCATGAATCACTCGGTCTATGGGTAAAAACCGCATGAAAATCTGTTTAGTAGTTTTTGAGTTTATCGCATACAGACGCGGCGTGGTACTTTGTTTTATATTATCTATACTAATATTATAAAGCTGAAGAGTTTGTTTGTGTGTTTGAACGCGCTAATCTAAGGAGCTACTGGTTTGATTTGAAAAATTATTTTATTGTTGGATAGCCTATTTATTGAGGAAGGCTATAGGCTATATAACATCACGCTACAACCTACGGGGGCGGCGCAGTAACGATAAACGCGGGTGAAACCGCGGGAACATTTAGTGTAGTTATAATATTAGTCCTGTTTATAAACGGTCCCACTTCTGGACATAGGAATTTTCTCAATATGAGAAAGTAATTAATTCCGTTTTGTGGTTTCAGGCAGATATAATGTCATATAGGCAGAAATCCTAACTAATATTATAAAAGCGAAAATGAGTTTGTTGGTTTGTTTGTTTGTTACCTTTTCACGCCTAAACCACTAAACCGATCATCCTGAAATTTTGCATATACGTTGTCAGGTGTACAGAAACGGACATAGGCTACCTTTCATCCCGAAAAAAAAAACTGTTCCCGAGGAAAACAACAATAATGTTCTTATGATAATAGATGGCGCCACGTGTCTTTCGAATCATGATTGAATTATATTATTACAAGCAGAGTACAACCCGAATTGATTGTCAAATTCTAAATTAACGCGAGCGAAGCCGCGGGCAAAAGCTAGTATATTGTAAGCGCAAATATAAATTGATAGCAGTAACGCTTGCAGCTCCAAGAACTCATGAGTGCGCGCCAAAGATTCAAACTCATGACCTCTGTGTACCAGTCACACGGTCATCCATTTCATGAGCGCTGATTTTTCACGTTTAACATTACATATGACCTTGCTTAAAATCTATACAAATAAATAAAATTGAAGTCTGTTTGTAATGTCAAAATAACAGCTTTTTATCTAATGCATATGAAAGTATATAAGGTACCTATTGAAAACATCTATTTTTAAAATTTTTGTCTGTCTCTCTGTCTGTCTGTTCGTTCCGGCTAATCTCCGAAACGGCTAAACCGATTTAGACGGGACTTTCACTGGCAGATAAAAAGTTAGAAAAAAAATTGGGTTCCGCGGAGACAAACACTTTTTAGTCAAAATCTACGCGGACGAAGTCGCAGGTAACGCCTATAGCCTTCCTCTATAAATAGGCTATTCAACACTAAAAGAATTTTCAAATCGAACCTGTAGTTCCTGAGATTAGCGTGTTCAAACAAACAAACAAACTCTTCAGCTTTATAATATTAGTATAGATTGCAAGTTTGGTCCTATGGCATAAGTTTGCGCGTATATTTTTCGCGGTCGTGAGCAAATGGCAATAATAAAGTAGGCGGTAATAAACTCACCCATATTACGTGGGACTTAAAAACAACCTCTATTTGTGCTTACTGCAACCAATTCTGTTTAAAATATTTAAAATGTTTATAATGTCTTGTGTTTTTGTTTTTTTTGTTTTTTTTTCTTACTTATGTTTTTGTTTACTTGATTATTCATAGTGTGGCCTTCATTTGTTTTGCATTGATGTTTTAATATTTTAATGTTTGGTATACTTATTGTTTGCTTTTTTAATTTTATTTTTTTTGATATTTTAACTTATTAACGCTATAATATGGTGCATGGTGTGACACCTTAAAATGTTGTCCATTTATTCTTATTACTGTGTAAATTTTTAATGTATAAGCACTAATGTAACAACTATTGGTTGTCCAAATAAATAAATAAATAAATTCTGAGAGAAATAGGCGTGATTCTATTTTTTTTCTTTATTCTTTTTACAATTTTTCTCTTAATCTTATACATACATTTTGTAAAGCGTTTCAAATATGCAAAGAGAATTCGATGACGACCGTACTAGTATAAACTGTACTACAGTCGCCAGCTTATTATGATGAATAAAATTTCTTATTCATACACGTCTTGTACATTTGTAATCTGTGCACGTTGCACCACAGATGAGTTAGAACTAAAGATGGCGACCGGCGAATCTTAAGAACGACGCCAGCGGTTCCTTCGTTCTCAATCTAACTTTGTTCTATTCAACTTAGCTAGGGTTGCTACGGAATATTTCCTGAATGGTACTAGTGTAGTACTATGAAAATATTTTTTGCCTCTTCATAAATAAAAATAATATGGAAGATACGTCTTGTAAACTTGTCTGTACGGATTGCGTAGTGGTTTAGTGCAAGCCCTGACATTGTTGCCTAAAGTTATCGGTTTAATCCTCAACATTTTCACAATTTTTTTTATGTTTGCTAAGACAGCATGATGTACAGTCTTTATAAATAACTAGATGTGCCCGCGGTTTCACCAGCATTTATCGTTACTGCGCTGCAATGTAATATTATATAGCCTATAGCCTTCATCGATAAATAGGCTATCCAACAATAAAATAATTTTTCAAATCGAACCGGTAGTTCCTGATCTTTGCGCGTTCAACCAAATAAACAAACTCTTCAGGTTTATAATATTAGTATAGATTAAAATGTCCTAGTAACCAAATTTTGATGAAGACTACGATCAAGCCAAAAATACTCGTAGACTATCTGCGCAAATCATATTATCGTTCTGTGTGAGCACAGACATACGCGTGCTCTCTATTCCCTCACCATCATACACCTGGAACAACTGGAGGCAGACTAGGTGCAGGACTAACACCTTCAGAGACAAGGAAAATAAACTTTTAACATTATAACTCTGGGCTGCTGAAATATTCTTGACAAAAACCTGATAACTTTATTTTGGTGACCTGATCCAGAAGTCGAAGGACGACCAATGAGACAGTAAAGTAAAGTAACGTACACAAACAGTGCAGATAAGATTGAAGGTCTGTGGCATTGATGATCGAGAACCCAGGGTATCACATGACTAAATATCCCATGTTTACCCAGATAATCTCTAACTACAAACGAAAAGATCACCTGCATACCAGTAAATAGTAAAGTGCCTAGAGCTTTTTTTAGATATGCATAAACTCTACCCCTACCCTCCAACGAAATCATACACCTAAAAAATTGCAAACACCCGCTCCCTTCCCTCAAAAAAATAGGAAAGTATCTATATGTAGTCTAGCAACCCTACCTATTCGAAATTCAAAACGGAACGCGGGGTGGTGGGTGTTCATAAGTAAGTACGTGTTTCTAAGTTCGCGATTATACTGTCGGTCGGCGAGTGCCTGATTTATTTGTGTTGCCACTAATTCCAAATATATTTCCCTGCTTCGAGGGAGGCTCCAACTTGTTCCGGGTAATTTATCGATATATAAGCTAAGATGTTTGGTTAATTCTAAGAATTTTCGGTTGGATTTCTATAAAGAGATACCCTTCTGAGGGCGGTCGAAGTCGATGGGAACATTAATTAAAATAAGTAAAATAGTTTGCATTTCTTATTTTATATCATTAAATCAAAATAATTGGTTCGTTAATCCATTTGTGCTCAGGTCTTGGGTATCCCAGTAGATTTTTATCGTTGTTGATATTTGCTGAAATATCCGTAAATTTGAATTGAAAAATCTGTTATTTCATTTAATTTATGCATGTTAAATTCCGTTCCTAGGATTTACACTTTCGTTAGGTACTTAGATTCTAAGTACGACGGTTGGCTACTATAGCTCGGATAACTATATATATTTAGTAAGACATGCTTAGATTCTAGTAAGTACAGAAAAATTCCTATCAAAAAATCTCAACAGCATTTTGCACGATCCGGAAATTCAACCTGAAACCTAACAAAAATCCGCAGCCCAATCGCATAAGTGACGTCTAACAATAAAAAACCATACTTCTTCTTCTTTTAGAAAAGACAGATCATAGTAGAAATACTTCCTGTGCTTTTACAAACATTCAAACATCGGACACAAAGAACACCTAGACTTACATAATATTGTCTTCTGTTTACGCGAATGTTATTCATTGAAATTAAACTACTATATACGGATTTTATACTATACTAGTTTTCACCCGTTCTTTTTTCTGGATGAAAGGTACCCTATATCCTATTCTGTACCCCTGACAACGTGTATGCAAAATTTCATGTTGATCGGTTGAGTAGTTAAGGCGTGAAAACGTAACAAACAAACAAACTCATTTTCGCATTTATAATATTTAGTAAGGATTAGTAAGGATACGGATAGCCATGGTCACAGGGAGACTCCCCGTGCCCATGGCTGCTGAAAAGCAACCGAAACGTCGGGGAAAGTGTAAACATAAAAATATAAATAGTTTTAATAGTTGCAATAATTATTTAATTAGCTTAAACATTAGTAAAGTTTAAAAGTAATAGTAGTGTAACAGTTTCAAAATTTTGTAATAAAGTGACAAATAAACAATGCGATAAAATCCGTACATAGTAGTTTAATTTCAATGAACACCCAGACTCTTACGGATCACACAATTTTGTCCCGTGTGGGGTCCAAACCCACTCGACTACTTAAACCACTAAACCATCCGTGCAGTTCTATATAACATCACGTAACACAATAAAATACATAACATATAAACACACGGTATTTATATATAGCTGTTATATACAGCTAGGCATGTCGTATAAACATAGTATGTACATATTTTAATACATTATCTCGCGGTGTGTAAGGAGATGAGATCCAAGATGGCGTCGCTTTGAAACACTTCTTAGACCTCGCGTACCGTCGGCGCGTTAATGTGGCAGCGGCTTCAGATTTATTACAAAGAATAATGGCAGATTTCATGTCTTTTGGGACCCAGTTTTATAGATAACGTGCCTTAAGATAACTCATTGATAGTTGTAGAACAATATAAACATATACATACATAGATTCACGCCTGTTTCCCAGAGGGGTAGGCAGAGACTGCGGATTTCCATTTGCTAAGATCCTGAAACACTTCTCTGGCTTCATTCACTTTCATCACATTCCTCATACACGCCCGTCGGTTCAAGGAGCTCTTAACCTGGCCTTTGTCCAGAACGCCTCCGATCTGATCGAGAAACGTTCGCCTAGGTTCCTCTTGCGACTGTTCCATTCACACTAGCCTTATAAACTTTCTTAGTCAGTCTTTCCTCGTCCATTCTTTCTACATGTCCAAACCAGCTTAACATACCCTTTTCTATTCTTGTCACAACAAGAATAATATAAGACTAACAAATATCAAATAGAAGTTGGGAGAAAAAAGATACAATATTATTTTATTTATTTAATTCGGACAACCAACAAGATATACACAGTTACATGTTCTTATGGCTAGTACTTATAGCTAGCGTTTAGTGCTACCTTACTTAAAGGTTGCCACGACATGCATATTATACAGTTACAAATATAAATATATACTATACCTAAATATAGCAAAACAATGGTACTGTGGCGGTGTTCAACTTGGAACGCACCCGCTGCTGACCTGTCAGAGGTGTCAGGGGCAAAAGAAATTTATTTATTTATTTATTTATTTACAGACATACAAATATCTACAGGATTCACCCAAAGCGATATTGTAGCAATAATAAAAATTATTATAACAAATTTTAAAAGAAGATATCCTTGTGAATTCACTCAGAGCACAGCAGAATATGTCCACGTTCAAGGCTATGAGATTAAGCGTGCGGAGTGCGCGCGTCAAAGGCAGCCGTCGCCACACGTACCTGTCCGGCACACACAATCCCAACTGACCTACAATTTCTGCATTGTGCACCTTCCCTCTCAAAATTTTAAAGAAATAAATAATTAATAAATTATTACGAGCCGGTCCGTCATAGGAGATTGATTTGTCTGTATAACTTTTGTGTTTACCTGATAATAATAAGTTACTGTGTACATACCTACTCAACAATAAACATTTGTTCGTACTCAACGGAGTGTTATTTTAATAGGGCAGTGGATATCCTCCTCGTAGAGAACCGGGACATATCCACTACTACAGTACTATATTATAAGTTAAACAGAAATGAATTATGCAGGTCATTAAATCATTAATTTAGAGAATACAATTTATTATCTTTTATCATCGCTGTAAGTTTTATTTAGAATTGTGGCCTTAAATTTATTTATGTTTTGTCCAAAAATATCAATACAATGATTAGATTTAGAAAAAGTGTTATACTGTAACTTATAGGAATATGATAATCCTTACTTCCTTACTAATATTATAAATGCGAAAGTAACTCTGTCTGTCTGTCTGTCTGTTACGCTTTCACGCCTAAACCACTGAACCGATTTTGATGAAATTTGGTACAGAGGTAGAGTAGACCTTGGGAAAGGACATAGGCTACGTTTTGTTGTAAAACTGAGGACCAAAAGGGTTGAAATAAGGGATGAAAGTTTGTATGAGAATTCTTCATTATTGAAGATAAAACCATGAGACTTTATATTTAGACACTTAAAATAAACATTTGTTACAGCGTTTTTGAAATTTCGACCTACCTTACTTATATCCTAACTAATATTATAAATGCGAATGTGAGTTTGTTTGTTTGTTACGCTTTTACGCCTTAACTACTGGACCGATCATCATAAAATTTCGCAAACATATTGTCAGGGGTACAGAAAAGGACATAGGGTACCTTTCATCCAGAAAATAGCTACTGTTCCCGAGGGATACAAAATAATAACTTTTAGACGGTCGCCCGCTATAACTCGGTCTACTGATATGAATGAATTACTATGTGACGCCTGGAGTACAGAAAAAGGAATCTACTTTATCCCGGTAGAAATCTGATATCCCAAATAAAAATCTTTTCCCGAGTAATTTTAGGCACATCTATCTCAAAATATTTACATTAAGCTAATTAAGCTGTGTTTGTTCACTTATTTAAGGTAATTGACAAAGTTGTCGTAAGAAGTTTGATATTATACAGTGTTGAAATCAAATAAAATTACCGCCTCCTTGACGGAAATCATTTCCTCACAGAAGGCGGCGGCGTTCCACGACCTACGACCGTGGCGTGCCTGAACATAACATAACTTAACCTAACCTACTTTTACGCGAGCGAAGCCGCGGGCAAAAGGTAGTCCTTACTAATATTATAAATTCGAAAGTAACTCTGTCTGTCTATCTGTCTGTCTGTTACCTTTTCACGGCTAAACCACTCAATCGATTTAGATGAAATTTGGTACAGATATAGTTTAAAATCTGGGGAAGGACATAGGCTAGTTTTTATTGACGCAGGTACCACGCGGGCGGAGCCGCGCGCAAATGCTAGTATAAAATAAGACAGATTATGATTGACAACTGACAGACAGTATTGCCAGCTAAACGTTCCGTTTTACGTGATACCATGAATATAGTAATACTTTATAATTCAATATTTTTGTAGACGTTTTACTCATACAATACATATTTACATAATATGTGATATTCATGTTTTTACTGTCGAAAGTGAGTTTAATTTTGTACTAAAAATAGAAAAACCCATAATTATTCAAGATGAAATCTAAAGTAAAAACAAATATAAAGTATTGTAGATTGGAACGTAATCCCACCAAGTTGCGTTTTTGTTAGTGCACAATGAAGAGCAGCGATAGCTCAGTGGGGAGACCAACAGACTGCAATGCAGAGGGTCTCGGGTTCGAACCCACGTCGCGCACCTCTGACTTTCGGAAGTTATATGGCTTTTCGAAATTATGTGCGTATTGATTGACAATTATCGCCTGCTCTGTGCCTCGGAAAGCACGTTAAGCCGTCGGTCCCGGCTGCCATTAACATCTATGGCAGTCGTTATTGGGAGAGTGTCGACGCAAAAGATCCCACTGGGTCGAAGTGTCGCCGGTCTGCACTGACTGGCCCCCGCAAAAGATAAGATAAGATAGTGCACAATGAATATTTTTTTAATATATTAAAATCAATCATAACTTTCAATTCACTTCATAAAATGAATCATGACACAATATTTTTTATATAAAAATCTTATAAACTTGTTGTTATAACTAACGTATATTTGAACTTAAATTGTACTTCGTTAATTTTTACATTTTGTAGGTCCAACCTCACCATCGTTCTTTTATAACATGCATATCGCAGTCTTAAGTCTGCGCCGAGCGTAAGACAGATAAGGACAGAGCTCGTGCGGCGCATATTCAAATCAGTGCACGGCCGCCATAGTAAAATTTTATGGAGGATTTAAAGTGCTATTTTGATAAATATTTATCTTTATTGTCAACCAATATCTTAAATATTTAAGACGGACAAATTGTAATATAACTATTTATGTTTAGCAAATTTACGTAATTTTGTAGGCGAAAATATTTATTAAGTATTTTACGTTTTTATACGCAGTAATTGTAAACACATTCATTGTCATGGTAAATGTATATTTTATATTTGTATTAAACAAAAAGTGTTGATTTTATTCACTTAACTGTGACCGCCTGTTTTGGCACATTTCGCTCGGCGTACTGTTTTATTGTGATTCTCAGGTTAAATTATATAAGCGCTAGTAATAGAGGCAACGACAAGCTTACATCAATACAACTTCTTAATTATATGGTTAATCACCGTGTCACGGGCAACTTTCCCCACATTCAAACAACGGACACAAATAACACCGGGTGTAATTTGTGTCCGTTGTTTGAATTTCATTAATTTCAGGAAGTTCGCAACAACATATATAATTTATCGGTCTCGATGGCGTAGTGGTTAGTGTAACCGACGCATGAGGTCGCGGGTTCGATTCCCGCACAAGTCAAACATTTGTGTGTATAAACGTGGATGTTTGTCTTGGTCTGGGTGTTTCTATGTATAATATGCATGTATTTACAAAAAAAAAGTATATATGTATGTTTATCCATGGTCTAGTAGGTACCCATATTACAAGCTCTGCTTAGTTTGGGCTAGATGGTGTTGTGTGTATGTGATAGAATATTAATTATGTAGACCACAATTTGTTCTTCTGTCAAGGAACATACAGCACTCGACGCTAAGATGACCATTGAAACCACTGCGCCGTCCGTGCATTCAAACTAAAGATACCTTACTATCTTATCTTATCTTATCTTGTGTGTGGGGGCCAGTCAGTAAAGCCCGGCGACACTTCGACCCAGTGGGATCTTTTGTGTCAGCCCCAAGATTTATCCCTTAGCTATCTCCTTATGAATGTACTGCATTAGCCGCAGTGTACAATTCAGAGGGAGAAGCCTGAAGTCTTCAGGGTTTGGATATGCCAATCCCATCAAACCTTACTACCTTACTATATAGTCCATCTCCACACTAAACACGCACGAAACACACGAAGTTATTATATCGCTGGTAGTTTTCGCGCGGCCCGCCAGGGGGCGGCAGTGGGGTGGGGATTCGAGTCCCGCGTGATAACTTGCTACATCACCGTTTACTTATTTACATAATTACATATAATTCAGTGCTATGTGCGAAACTGGCGGTGTATTGAAGGTAAGGTTTTAACGTATTGGCTTTTATTTATACTCGTGGGTCGTGGCGTTGGTTTGTGCTGTTTGGGGATAATTGTGAGGTCTCAGGATTGATACCGGGTTAAGAACACATGCTATTTTGAGATCGGTCATCGGCGATTTTGTGACGGTATTGAAGTGAAAACTTCTTTAGGCGCGTTGAGCACTTCTTGGGTGAACAAAAATCATGGAACTTGCGTCATCGTCATGCTTCCACACTTTATTTTCTTTTAGAATATTACCAATATCTCTGAAATGGTGCGTCTTACGCAAAAAAACGAAATTTTGATCCCCTTAATAACGCCTAAGAGATTATCAGGAACTAGCATCCGACCCGCCCTTGTTGCGAAGTACTTCCTTCATCGTTTCTGGACTGTTTAGTAGCCTCGCCCGTTGGTCGTTCTCGCTTTCGCAATGCAGCAGCACTTGCGCCGGTGTCTCCTCGGTCTCCATGCAGCCTCTACATTAGGGGCTCTCAGTGATACCGATGCTGAATAGGTGTTTGTTGAGTGAGCAGTGGCCTGTTATTATACCCATTAGATGTCGCAGGTTTTTCCTTGAAGAACGTAGCAGTTTGCGTGACAGATTTTTGTCTAAGGATGGAAGGGCTTCCTTTGTCTGTCTACATTCCCTTGTTTCTGCCCATGGTTTTTCGTGGAGTTTCGTGGTTCTGTCGCATAACCATATTTTGAGTTGGCAGAAGGGTATCGGGACAATTGGTTCGGGTCCTACCATTTTAATGCTCGATCCTTTCTTTGCCAGTTGGTCTGCAGCGTCATTCCCAGAAGAGTTGCTGTGTCCGCGTATCCACTGCGACGTTACCCGATTTTTTGTTGCAATCCTTTGCAGCTCACATGTTTTTCATCTTTATAATCTAATTTAAATTCAGTTGTGCTTAAATTACGTAGGCCTGGTGACTCATATGAATATGCATTACAACCTTCATAACCTTTTTTAAAAAAACAAATAACGCGGTACGTCACACCCTTTTGTCAAAGCTTAGTTTTATAAGATAATTTTCTCGAAGTACAAAATATTATATTTATATTACTATATAATGGACATGGTCAGTACCACAGATGACATTGAAACGGAGGTTGGCCCATCACCAGCAGATTTTGACAAGTACTTACCTTGGGCCTCTAACAAATTGGAAATTGAACGTAGTATCCATATAATTAGGAATGAACAAAGTAAGTTTTGCCACACTAAATACCCCAACATATAGGTATTTGGGGACTAGTCCCACCCACATTCACACCTGTGTAACCAGGTTCAGCAGTAGTGACCATAGAAAACGAGTTTTAACACTCACGAAGTCTCAGAGAAACTGTCTTAAAATCCGCAAAAAATTTAATCGGATGTATATAGAAAGAGTCATTAATAAATAGTTTAAAGAACTAGGTATTTCTAAAATTTTACTTTCAATAATGCGATTTAACAGAGATAGCTACATCAAATAAATGCAAAATCATTTCAGATAACCTGAGCAGTCCGTTGGCAAGTGGCCGTATCAAAGCATACAAATCAGCCAAAGGCAAGGAAAAAACAGGAGATGCGACTCCAACAGCAAAAGAATGCTCTGCTACAGTAATACTGTGCATGAGTGCAGAGCAAAACAAGGTCAATATTATTACATTGTACGACCAAAATGATAAACTATGCCAGCTTAAGTTCCTGAAAAACTCAAGTGTACCAAGAGGCCTATTGAAAATAATATCAATAATTTTACCCTTTCATCCACAATTGACAACAATCAAGATCGATGGAGGATTAAAACAAGATGGGCTGTATGAAATTTCTAAGATGCTTTCTGTAGCTAAGATCTCCGAAATAATTCTAGATGGCAATGTTATGCTAGAAGCAAACTACTACATACTGTTAGACGGGAACAATACTTTGAAATATCTGTCACTGGCCAGATGTAAGATCAACGACAATGCTGTGAAACTTATAGCTTCAAAATTAGTAGAATCTTCTCTATCGATATTAAATTTAACATCCAATAGAATCACGGATTTGGGCGCAACATACCTGGGCGATGTGCTCAGACGTAACAGAAAACTAACATACCTGAATTTAGCAGATAACATGATCACTGATACAGGAGCAATTCGTATATTAAGCAGTTTAATGCCATTTCCTCTGAACGCCAAAGAAATAATCGACAAGAAAGTAAGCCACCTCGAATACTTGAAACAGAAAAATAATCTGGTACAAAAAACGTACATTGAGTTACGCGTTACAGACGTTGAGAAGAAAGTGGTGCCTACAAAGAAGAAATCACTAAAATTATCAGCACGATCTGCATTAAAGACGATCAAAACACTTGAAAAAGATGACTTTACAAGGCGATTATCAAGTGTACCAAAGATTGAAGCGGTGTTGTTTGAAAAGGCTGAAGAAATGGCAACGGCAACGCTCGGATTATTCAAAGACCCGTTTAATTCAGACAATACGGTAATCAAAGAAGGAGTTCTGTACTGCCTTGGCAACAATGCTCTCTGTTACTTAAGTTTAGCATATAACAACTTGAGCTATTTTAGTGTTAAAAGATTGCATGACGTTTTGTCTTCACAAGCAGATGCGAATAGGGCCCCTAGAGGTTTGGTAAATGTCTGCATAGAAGGCAACAACTTACCTGAATCATGTTACGAATTTGGGGAAATCGATTTAATGCTTCAGAGCGGTTTGGCTGCTTCTAAGTCAACGTTAAGTATGTTAAAAAAAAAACCGAAGAAATAAATGGTTTTACACGCCGAAGTAGGTTTGCTATGAGTCTATTACAAGTGATTCTTTAATTAAAATAATAATATATTTATTTGCCAAGAAACACGCCCAACGAAATAAAATGACTACGCTTTGAGTCGCTCGCCGTCATTTCATTTTGTTGTACCAAATACAGTCGTATTCTGAAGCACTTTAGGTTGAATTTAAATTGTTACTGAATTAGTCTCTTCGCCGCCACTCCGTCCGCCGGCGCTGACCCTAAATCTTCTACATCGTCCTTTTCATTATCATCTACGGCCAATTAAGTTACATAAATCCAGTCCACCCGCTGGTGCTGTTTCTAATATTGTAGTGTAAAAAACTGTTTCTGATTGTAAGTATACCTTTTATAGAAAACCGTCAAGAATCTTTTTTTTTTAAGTGAATACTTCTTTATTCGCGTTGAGCACTTCTTGAGTGAACAAAAATCATAGAACTCGCGTCATCGTCACGCTTCCACGCTTTCAATTTTTGAATTATTTTAGAATATTAATAATATCTCGGAGATGGTGCGTCCTATGCAAAAAATAACGAAATTTTGACCCCCTTAATAAACTCTAAGAGAGTATCAGGAAACCGACGCGCACTTGTTTTTTTTGTTTTTGTTTATAAAGAAGTGTTTATGATCAAGGATTAAAGTTTTCACTTCTATCGGCAGTCCCCAAAGACTGCCCCAATTTTTTTTTATTGCCATTGGTGGCAGACGAGCAAGTGGCCCACCTGATGGAAAGTGGTAACCGCTGTTCATGGACTTCAGCAATGTCAGGATACAGCAAAGCCACTACCTACCGTAAGTCTAGTAAAATTGTGACTGTGTTTGGCGCTGTAAGTTGTGCAACTTACTGACTTACACAGTAACACTGTATTCTGAAGTCATCCTACCCGTTTCTTTTCTTTATCTCTACATTTTATAATTTATCCTTATGGCCAACAATACCTAAGTGATTGTTCTGATATTGCAAGTATGTTAATTTTCATAGGCTACGGTAACTGCTTACAATCGGTCAATGTTGCTATATAATAAAAAGAAACCGTGTATTTGAATGGCCGAACCTAATTCATTCCAGCACAACAGAGATATAAGAAGTAGCCTGACCAGGTCTCACAGACACATAAGAAAACTAAGTACGTGAACAGCTCCATCTACAACTCAGAAGAACTCAGTTTTATCTAAAAATAAAATCCATAACTTAAACCTATTTACCAAACGGACTCTATGCTTATAAATATTCTACAAAAACAAAAACTACCTGTCAATCTTAATCATTATCCCAAAGAATTATACAATTTTACAGAATATTTTCTCGAAATATAGAACATAATTGTTTTAGTGGAATAATTTCTTTTGTGAGTGTTCACGTATACCTACCCAAAAATATCGACCTGATAGTCACTTCACTGTTTTTGGGTTAGTGTCACTACATATTTTGGTCTTGGAAGCCATAGTCATGAGCAAAGCTATTGCTCTACTGGTTGAATGCGCGGGCGATCCCTGTGCACCATAGGTTGTATGAAGGAACACCGTTGTACGTTTAGTCAATAAGACCCGGAACTACGAATTTCTTCGCTTAAGCTCGACATAACCATTCCGCTCGTCCGCGGAGGGATATGCATAAATGCATATATATCACCACGTAAAAGGGGGTATTGCTGCAGTGTATGTAGTATAGTAGGTCGCTGAGCTATGTTCAACACGCTGTGAGCAGGCAGATGACGATCACGAAACTACCCACGCAGGAGCGTACGGTGATTGTCCGCCATAGTTACAGTATACAGCTGTATAGATGGTAGAAACTGCACAAAACTCGTTTTAAGACTCTATAGTCCAAATTAATACCACATTAGTTTAAAACTTGGTCATCGGACAGGTGTCGGCGCACAGTCACTAGATATCTATTAAAATCAAGATGACTACTGATCTCACTTCATATAGTAAGATTGAGCTACCGTACTAGCGGAGAAAATACTTCATACCCCGCCAATTTCCAGAAACTATTGAGATGAGCGTCTTCGATTTTTTTTTTGCGTGCGTTGGCTCCATATAGCCCAGCAGCCCTCTCCTGTTTTTTTTTAGTGAGTAATACCAGGCTGAATCTTCGTGAGCAGGTTCGTTTCGACGAGACGCCCAAGCTTTTTCTTTAAAAAATTCTCGATAGAGTTAGCTAATGTAGTGCGCAGGTATAAAACATGTCGATTTGGTGGGGTGTCGAAATTGTCTGAATAACAGTAAGATTTTTTTTTGAATATTGATGTAATTAGACAATAAACTAGAATGGATGGTTTGACTGGAGCGTCCTACACTCCGAATATGTCCATATAACGAGGTCATCAAAATTATTGATAATAAGCTGATTTTTTGTATGTAGCTTAATAAATATTTGAACAATCAAATGGCCACATAGTCCTAAAAATGTAGTGGTACGGTTTACCAGTCTTTTAGTAGTTCTATGAGAGAGAAATATATGAATTTTATTAGTGCTTGCAAATTTAAAGTCATTTTCTGGTAGGTTCATCTATTGAGAATTGTTGACAGAAAACCGAGGACAGAACTCTATTGGCTCAAGTTACGATCTGAATCTGAGGCCTTACAATCTGCAGCCTTATACACTAGCTACAAGACCATAGCAGGCATCATAAATTTATGCGAGAGATGTATAGACATCTCTAAGATTATGAATATTCATTAGCTTCAGTCAAGTTAGCTCTGATACAGTAAGGTTATTTTTTACATATTAGCAGGTGTATATGTAAATTACGGAACACACTGGGTAGACGCATACCTAACCCTATTAAAAGTTAAATACCATGATATAAATGCTCCAAAGAATCAAATCAGCTGGGGGCTTTGAAGTCAATCGAGCGGAAGAATAGGTGACTTGTCGACGATGACCAACTAATCAACACACGCCTCCAAAGCTTGAGCATCGTCGTAGGATTGCCAGTGTCTCAGTTTTCTATCGGATACATTTCGGAAAATGTGCAGAGGAACTACATTATTCGATTTCTCCATCCCCATTTTACACCAGCGCCACAGGCCCATGGTGGATATACCAAGCACTTTGCTTCCAATTTTATAATGCGTACCGCAAAGGAGTGGCACTCATTACCCAAGTCTGTGTTTGCCCATGAGTACAATCTAGGTATCTTCAAAGCAAGCGTTCTACATTGTCGACTGCATCGACACTCAACAACAGGTGAAATCACGGTTAAATGCAAGCCTATTCAAATTAAAATATAAAAAAATATCATGAAGAGAGAGAGTGCAAAGCCACAGGTGCAACTAGAAACATACTTTTTAAAGGCCCAGCAAATTAAACCTTATTTACTACTCTACATATTTTTCAAAAACAAGAAACACACTGTCATCATTGAAGACAATTGTGATCTACTTTTTCAAAATGTTTTATAAGAATATCCATCCCACAGTAACCATAGAATATAATATTTTATAGAGTAATGGATTCGACAACTGACTACGAAGAAGAAAGCATACAAAATAACAGTCGTCCATCACCAGCAGACTTTGACGCTTTTTTGCCCTGGGCTTGTAATGAATACCAAGTTGAAGGGCCTATTCACATAACAAGAACTGAACAAAGTAAGTCTTGCTTTGAGAAATTATCATACGATGCAAGCTGAACTCACAACATTAGAGTCGGCCTGACACGACCTAAGGACACTTATAACTGACATGACTTGAGATTCTCTATATGACGAGGTTGGCCTCTGCGTCTCTAGCCGAGAGGGGCTCAACTATTATAATTAAATAATATAATATCCGAAACACTACTCTGCGCTGCAAAACACGCTAGCTGGTGAAGGTGTGAAATCCGTCAGGCTGAAGTAGGACTGGGCCGGACACTTCTACCGCATACACCCATAGAGGTGGTGCCCACCTCAATCATCACCTATTGGGCGCCAAAAGACAGTCGACGATGACGGGGCAGACCTAAACGAAGATAGCGGGGTAACCTGGATACCTTTGAATAGAACTGGCAGGGGATATCCACCAACAGAGTAGTTTGGAAGTCCTGCTTAGCCTAGGACATATCAAAAGCGAATTGAATAAAAATAAAATATCAGCCCTGTCCCGCTATCGGGCACGGACCTCTTCTCAATATGAGAACGTTTAAGCTATAGCCCACTATGCTGGCTCAGTTGACAGACTTTACACTCCTTTGAGAACATTATGGCAAACTCTCTGTCATGCAGGTTTCCCCATGATGTTTTTCTTCACCTTTAAATTCGAGCAATAATAAACTATTTAATACATACATAACTTCGAAAAGTTAGAGGTTAGAGCTTAAGATCAAACTTGAGGCCTCTGCGTGGCAGTTTCACGGTCTCCCAATGAGCTTTTACTTCATTACCGTATACTGAAGTCTCGTGTCTTTGGGAAGCGATGATGTATAATCAGATTAATATTTTTTTAGGAACATACACCGGCCACTTTGCTACTGATAAAAAAGGACGTAAATCAGATAAAATTAAAGAAGATGCAAATGATGTCATTACAAAAGAAAAAGTGAGCAACAGTTCAATGGGATTCGGAATTATGGAATCCGAAGCATTCGTACATATTGAAACAGTTTACAACCATAATAAACAACTAGTTCAGCTTAAGTTCCTAAGAAACGATATCGTACCAAGAACCCTCCTGAAAGTCATATTAATTGTTTTACCGTTTCATCCACATTTAAGTTCAATTCATATTAACAGAGGCTTGAGATACGACGCAATGCACGAACTTTTCAAGATCGCTTCTCTAGCTAAAATCACTGAATTAATTCTTGATAACACTACGGTCCAACAAGCAAACCACCATCTATTGCTGGAAAAAAATAATTCTTTAATGTATCTATCATTAGCTAGATGCAAGCTCGATGACCAGGCAGTGGAAGCCATTGCTTCTAAGCTACTGACATCTTCTCTATCTATACTAAACTTAACTTCCAATAAAATTACAGACGTGGGTGCAACAGCCCTGGGTATAGCACTGAGATCTAACAGAAAACTGTCATATCTGAATGTAGCTGATAACATGATTACTGATACAGGAGCAGCTAGCATTCTAAATAGTTTAAAGGAATTTCCTTTGAATCGCAATGAAATAATGGAAAAGAAAGCTAGATACATTGCTTACTTGAAAGAGAAACAGGAAATGGTAAATACAATTTTTAAGGACTTACAGACTGATAAGAAAATCAATAAAAGGAAATCAAGTAAGTCATCACCAGTTTCTTCTAGGAAATCAAAAGTACACGATAAACACGACTTGTGTAACTTACTAGGAAGTGACCCAAATTTGGAAAAAATTTTGATGGAGAGAGCTGAAACTAAAGCTAAAGCTTTGCTTGGGCCATTCCATGATCCCTTCAGTCCAGATAACACGACAACTAGAGACGGAGTCACGTACTGTCTTGGCAACAACACTCTGTGTCACTTGAACCTTGCGTACAACAACCTAAGTTATTTTAGCGTCAAAAAATTGTATGAAGTCATATGTGTGCAAGAGGATTCTAGAAGGAGCCCTAGAGGTTTGGTTAACGTCTGTATCGAAGGGAACAACATACCTGATGCTTGTGAAGAGTTGACTGTAATTGATTACATTCTTCAGAGCAGTTTAGCTACAACTAGGAAAGTATCTACTATTATAAAGAAAGTAAAGCGAAATTGAAATAATGGCTTTATTAGAAACTAATATTTTGAACACTTTCTTTGACTATTTTACTACAATCATGTCTTCACTTGACTTTTTTCTATCTTTTCGGCATAGCGCGGTACTTCTCGCCATTGGGCTTAAATATATTATTATATATAACGCGTCTACACTTTCATGTGTGGATCAAGAAACGTACACTCAAAATGAATACGCTCAACGCGGTAAAGGTAATATCATCGAGCGTTAGATAAACATGTAAGACGATGATGCAATTTCAATTTATTTAACTGCATGGATAGCGTTGTGTTTTAAGTAGTCACCCCGCCATTTCTATTGCGTCGAGTATCGTGGGTTTGATCCACACGGGACAAAAAATCTGTGAATCCCAAATAGTTGTTTCGAGACTGGGTCTCATTTGTTTCCGTTGTTTGAATGTTTGTGAAGTGCCCCGCGGCTCGGGAATTATACGTAGTGCGGGATTTCATCTTTTAAAACTAACCAAAAGCGTGTAACTCGGTGTGGTATTCATAATTATTTTTAATTTAATATATGTTTAGATAGTTTTAATTTAGATGGTAATTTAATTAATTTTAATTTGAGGTTCTTGTTGATTAAATTTTATAATAAAATATATTACTCACCTATGAAAGAAATGATTTTAATTGCTTCGTATAACCTAGCCTGTCTATACAAATAAATAAATATATACAAATATATTGTCTATAATATGGTCTAGAATCTAAAGTACTTATGATAAGACATGATATACAATTTTCTTATGTTCGGTTTTATTTATTTGCTTTAAAGATCTCTAACCAAGGTTGTACACATCTTATTCACGAAAGAAAATACAAATCAAGACATTTTCGATCTGTGTACTCTTTCAATTACAGGAGACCACATCATGCGTTACATACAGGCAGCGTCTAAACTTACATGAAAGTTCTATAAAAGTATATTATAAAGTTTAAAGCATGCTTAATTTAACAAATAATTAGAGAAACACACACGCGCATGCATCAAAATAGGAAAAAAATAAAGTTATAAGTCTTACGACCATATTTACTTATTATTTCTATTTAGTTGACTAAAAAGTAACATTCACATAGACGAAGCAAAATACCTATAGAATTATATTTATTTCCAAATCACCAACATTTTCAAAATGTCGGCTAGAAAAATATTTTAGAAAATCGATACCTAATCGACAAGAAATCTGTTTTGATGCCCATCGATCCTGTTTCTTATATCTTAGTCCCGTGGCATATAGCTATGTTTAATGAAATCTTGAAATCCCGGGTTCGATTCCAGTGTCGGACAGGTACTGGCACTAGCAATTTACGACTGCACGGATGGCGTAGTGGTTTCAGTGATCGTCTCGCCGCTGCCACTACACCGAGTATTGTGGGTTTGAATCCCACGCGGGACAAAAATTTGTTTGATCCACAAATGGTTGAGTCTGCGTGTTCTTTGTGTCCGTTGTTTGAATGTTTGTAAAGTCCCGCGGGACACGGGAGTTATTCCTAATGCAGTGGTCCGACCGCCGGCGAGAAAACGATTAACTATCGGCGATTTTCTCTCTCAAGAAACACACAAATAATATACATTCCGTGTAAACGAAAGAGATGCATATATTAAAAGTTGCTCTCTGACTGTTCACACTGCCGGCGACGACTCTCTTTACTAGTGTTGTCGCTGAGCGACAAAAGCTTTCAAAAATAAATTCGCTCAGCGATACTCGTTCAGCGATGAAATTTGTGGTCGCGCGCGCAGATTTGCACAGGACTGAGCGACCGCGGGCGAGTGGCGCGAGTAATCGCTTGTCGCACTTGCACACTCGCTTATAGCCCGGCGACGAAACTATCGAAACTACACACTCGCTTCCCGGTGATCGTCAACTCGTTTATAGTTTCTAGTTTTACTCGTTTCTCGTTCATCGTTGGCGGTCGGACCACTGCGTAATGCAGTGGTCCGACCGCAGGCGAGAAAACGACTAACTATCGGCGATTTTCTCTCTCAAGAAACGCACAAATACATTCCGTGTAAATGAAAGAGAGGCATATATTAAAAGTATATAGATATTAGCTTTTGCTCGCAGCTTCGCTCACATAAATGTTGGTTAAGTCAGTAACAATACTTTTTTCTGGTTAAAAGGTACTCTATGTTCTTTTTTGTTCCCCTGACATCGTGTATGCGAAATTTCATAATGATCAATCGAGTAATTAGGGCTGCGCCGAGCGAAATATGCCAAAACAGGCGGTTACAGTTAAATTGATATAATCAACACTTTTTGTTTAATACTAATATAAAATATACATTTACCATAACAATGAATGTGTTTACAATTACTCCGTGTAAAAAACTTAAAATAATTAATTAATATTTTCGCCTACAAAATTACGTTTGCACGACAAATGCAAAAACGTAAGCTCGTGTTTCGTGATTTTTAGATTATAACAGTAGAAATCTATCCTATTTTACAGCTTAAACGAAACATAAATAGTTATATTACAATTTGTCCGTCCCAAATATTTAAGTTATTGGTTGACAATAAAGATATCTAAATATTAATTTATCAAAAAAGCATTTCAAATCCTCCATACAATTTTACTATGGCAGCCGCGCGCCGATTTGAATATCGAGCTCTGTCATTCACCCCAACCGCGTCTTACGCTCGGCGCAGTCTTAAGGCGTAAAAGCGTAACAAACAAATAAACTGACGTTCATATTTATAATATTAGTTAGGACTAGCCTACGACTTCGTCCGCGTGGAATTTAACAAAAAAGTATTTTGTTTTTTGCGGAACCCAAAAGTAGCCGAAGTTGTAACATCAACTATCTGCCTGTGAAAGTACTGTCAAAATCGGTTCAGCCATTACAGAGATTACTCGGAACAAACAGACAGACAGAGAAAAAAATTTAAAATCTTCATTTTTTTCGTATAAGTACCGTACCTACATAGTATATATTTTCATATGCACTTAGTAAAAAACTGGTATTTCGAAATTACAAACAGACACTCCAAGTCCCTAATTAAATAAAGAAAAATAAGTGGTAGGGCCACGCTGGTTACAGCATGAATGGGCTTGACCGAGGAAGTACCACCCTCTCACAGAAGATCGACGTAAAATAACAGTATCTGTTATGTTTCGTTCGGTCAGTGAGAGCGCCGGAGGCCCAATCACTCTTCCCTTCCCAAACCCCATCCTGCTCCATTTCCCTTTTCCTTCCGGTAGGCAGCGACTTGGGACTAAAAGAACACAGCCATGTCTATGAGCAACGGTTCTCGCTTACTACCAGGTGGGCCGCTGGCTCGTCTGTCACCGATGAACGCAATAAAAAATAAAAAAAGATGGAATAGCATGGTTTAACAACACAGTTTTGTGTAACTATTATAGAAATTCTCAATAGCAGCCCAGAGTTAGCAAGTCGGCCTGTTGTACCTACCCTCTAGGCAAGCACGTAAAGCTGTCGGTCCTGCACCTGATATATCTCCAAGTGTGTCGGATTAGTGTACTATCAGACTATGAGAGTAGCAGCAGCGATAGCTCAGTGGGGAGACAAACAGACTGCAATGCAGAGAGTCTCGGGTTCGAACCCACGTTGCGCACCTCTGACATTTGGAAGTTATATGACTTTTCGAAATTATGTGCGTATTGATTGACAATTATCGCCTGCTCCGTGCCTCGGAGAGCACGTTAAGCCTGTTAGTCCCGGCTGCCATGAACATCTATGGCAGTCGTTATTGGGAAGTCAGTGCCCTCTAATATCCTGCCACTAGTCTAGCTTTAGGGTATCATTAGCCTTCTGGTTGCGGAGGCCAGATGGCAGTCGCTCCGTGTACCTAAAAACTGATATCCAGTCAAATCCGGTTAGACTAGAAAGCCGACTCCAAGTGACTTGGGAATAATAAAGGCTAAGGAGAAGAAGAAGACTATGAGAGTGAGAGCATAGAGAGTCTACTTGCGTTCATGCACACATTTGTACTATAATGTCTACTGCACGGATGTCCAGATAGGCCAACGTGACCGAAATTCTGTCTGGAGGACTTTATACGTGCGAAGCGTCCTATCTACACTAATATTATAAAGCTGAAGAGTTTGTTTGTTTGAACGCGCTAATCTCAGGAACTACTGGCTCGATTTGAAAAATTATTTTAGTATTGGATAGCCTATTTATCGAGGAAGGCTATTAGGCTATATAACATCACGCTACGACCCATGGGAGCGGGCAGTAACGATAAACGCGGGAACATCTAATTTATAATATTATAGTCTACAGAAGACTACAACTTTAAAATTATTCTGAATGCACAAATGATTCAGTGGTTCAAGTTACTATGCCACTGCCAATGCGCGGAGTATTTTGGGTTCGATTACCATGCGGGATAAACATTTCTGTGATCACAAATATTTGTGACCTTCTTTCTGAGTGGTCGCCCATCACTGCCACTACGCCGATCCAAGTAGCAGTGCAGTGCCGAGGCGACCACTCAGAACCCAACGTCATCTGTGCTCATAATATTACCAGTAATCTTTATATAATATGCCTGTTTTCCAGTGTCGGAGACGTAAGGAGGGTTAAATATGATATTTTTTATCGACAAATCACTATCTCAATTTTCTCTTGCCCGCTCCATGGTAAAATGGCAGCCATTTTGTTTCTTTTACCTCGAAGCTCGGGCGCCTGTACTGTTTTAATAATTGCTATCGATGTAGACCAATGGTGGATATACCACATTTACGCACGAAGCACTTTGCTTCCAATATACGCTTTCAACTGTGCTCTGAGACGATCGTGTACACGTATATAAATATAATTAATTTATTGTTTAGCGCGGCGCAAGCCGACGCTCGTATTTTTGATCGCCATGAGTGACACACTTGTGGTGAATGAACTGCTGGCGTTCCTGCAACAGAAGCTGGATGTCATGGACGAGGTGTCGGCCATCCAGATATGTTCTACAAACTTCAGCGAGAAGGACATAGCTGCTGCCAAGCTGCTGGTGTACAGGTCGCTTAATAAAAGTGACCAGATGGTGTCTCGCAGGCGTGACGGGACGAAGAAGAGTCTGCAGGATATTATCACGCTGCTGAAGGAAACCGATCCTGATGACGTGCCGACGTTTGTGGCGAAGGACTTAAGTAAGTTACCTCCCGTCACTTTCGACCACGTCGATGTTACAAGCCTTTTGAAGGACATCGTATTCCTTAAGGCCAGTTTAGCGGATGTACATAAGAAGTTGGAGGCATCCCAAGACACCGTCATGGTTTTGCGTACGGAGGTTGAAGAGTTGCGCAACTCTGTGGTTTTAAGTAGGTCACCGGCGCATAATAACAACGTCAACATGCGTCGAGGTGCAGGCTGCTTCGATACATCGGTCGCAAGTTTCGCGTCAGCAGTTTTGTCGCCGCGGAATGTTGTGACTGCTGAGTGCGATGCACGCGCGTCTTGCAGCCCCGCCCCCGTCCCCGCGGTCCCTCCCCGCATCGCCGCGCGACCTAAATGCATAGAGGCTCAGCAGGTAACTACGAGCACACTCATTGCTCCCGCCACGAAGTCGGTGCCTGAGATGGCAAAGAAACGGGAGGTTGATGCTGATGATGGTTTTGTGACGGTGCACAGGAGGAAGCGCCGTCAGAAAACGAACAAGAACAGCTGCGGTACGGCTCCTGTGGAGCCTGGTGCAAACCTGCGTGCTACGGCACCGAACACACTGGTGTACATCTCTCGCTTGCATTACACCACTAAGGCGGAGAACATCGCGGAATATGTACGCCAGAAGTCCAAGTACATGCCAAGAGTGCAGCTGCTCGAATCGCGTCGCAACGTCAACTTCAAGGCGTTCGTGGTGCGAGTCCCTACTTGCTTTCTGCACATATTCATGAAAGAGGACTTTTAGCCGAAGGGTGTGGTGTTCCGTCGCTTCCGCGGACAAGTGCCACATGAACGCACAACAACAGAGTGCAAGTGAAGCAGTACTAACATAGTTAATAGGTTATATAAATACTAACACAAATTGTATGTATGTTAGTCTATAAGGTATTTATCTATGCATCTATGTTTCTATGTAGGTATAATATACATATGTATTTACAAAACAAAAAAGTATATACATGTATGTTTATTCATTGTCTAGTACCCATAGTACAAGCTCTGCTTAGTTTGGGCTAGATGGTGTTGTGTGTATGTATTATAAAATTTTATAATATGTAAATTTAGGTTAAGGTATTTATCTACGGGCCTATGCAGCCCGAAATAAATGATTTTTTTTATTAAAAAAAAAAAAAATTATAATGCGTACCGCAAAGGAGTGGAACTTATTACCCACGTCTGAGTTCGCCGATGAGTACAGTCTAAGTATCTTCAAAGCAAGTGTTCTTCATTGTCAACTGCATCGACACTCAATAACAGATGAAATCACGGTTAAATGCAAGCCTATTAAAATTAAAATATAAAAAAAAATCGTGAAGAGAGAGTGCAAAGCCACAGGTGCAACTAGAAACATACTTTTTAAAGGCCCAGCAAATTAAACCTTATTTACTACTCTACATCTTTTTTAAAAACAAGAAACACACTGTCATCATTGAAGACAATTGTGCTCTACTTTTTCAAAATATTTTATAAGAATATCCATCTCACAGTAACCATAGAATATAATATTTTCTAGAGTAATGGATTCGACAAGTGACTATGAAGAAGAAAGCCAAGAAAATAACAGTCATCCATCACCAGCAGACTTTGACCTCTTTTTGCCCTGGGCTTGTGGTCAATACAACGTTGATGGGGCTATTCAATTAACAAGAACTGAACAAGGTAAGTCTTGCTTTGAGAAATTATCATACGATGCAAGCTGAACTCATAACATTAGAGTCGGCTTGACATGACCTAAGGACACTAACTGACATGACTTGAGATTCTTTATATGACGAGGTTGGCCTCTGCGTCTCTAGCCGAGAGGGGCTCAACTATTTTAATTAAATAATTTAATATCCGAAACACTACTCTGCGCTGCAAAACACGCTAGCTGGTGAAGGTGTGAAATCCGCCAGGCTGAAGTAGGACTGGGTCGGACACGTCTACCCCATGCACCCATAGAGTTGGTGCCCACCTTAATCATCACCTATTGGGTGCCAAAGACAGTCGATGGCGACGGGGCAGACCTAAACGGAGATAGCGGGGTGACCTGGATACCTTTGAATAGAACTGGCAGGGGATATCCACCAACAGAGTAGTTTGGAAGTCCAAGGTAGAAGCTTTTGCTTAGCCTAGGACATATCCTAAGCCATTGGAATAAAAATAAAATATCAGCCCTGTCGCACTATCGGGCACGGACTTCTTCTCAATATGAGAACGTTTAAGCTATAGCCCACTATGCTGGCCCAGTTGACAGACTTTACATTCCTTTGAGAACATTATGGCAAACTCTCTGTCATGCAGGTTTTCACGTGATGTTTTTCTTCACCTTTTAATTTGAGCGATATTAAACTATTTAATACATACATAATTTCGAAAAGTTAGAGGTTAGAGCTTAAGATCGAACTTGAGACCTCTGCGTGGCAGTTTCACGGTCTCTCAATTTTACTTTATTACCGTATACTGAAGTCTCGTGTCTTTGGGAAAGCGATGATGTATAATCAGATTCAAATTTTTTCAGGAACATACACCAGCCCCTTTGTTACTGACAAAAAAGGACATAAATCAGATAAAATTAAAGAAGATGCAAAAGATGTCAGTACAAAAGAAAAAGTGAGCAAAAGTTCAAAGGAAATGGAAATTAGTAAATACGATACAGTTGTACATATTGAAACAGTTTACAACCATAATAAACAACTAGTTCAGCTTAAGTTCCTAAGAAACGATATCGTACCAAGAACCCTCCTGAAAGTCATATTACTTGTTTTACCGTTTCATCCACATTTAACTTCAATTCATATTAACAGAGGCTTGAGATACAGCGCAATGCATGAACTTTTCAAGATCGCTTCTCTAGCTAAAATCACTGAATTAATTCTTGATAGCACTACGGTCCTACAACCAAACTACCATCTATTGCTGGAAAAAAATAATTCTTTAATGCATCTATCATTAGCTAGATGCAAGCTCGATGACCAGGCAGTGGAAGCCATTGCTTCTAAGCTACTGACATCTTCTCTATCTATACTAAACTTAACTTCCAATAAAATTACAGACGTGGGTGCAACAGCCCTGGGTATTGCACTGAGATCTAACAGAAAACTGTCATATCTGAATGTAGCTGATAACATGATTACTGATACAGGAGCAGCTAGCATTCTAAATAGTTTAAAGGAATTTCCTTTGAATCTCAATGAAATAATGGAAAAGAAAGCTAGATACAGTGCTTACTTGAAAGAGAAACAGGAATTGGTAAATACAATTTTTAAGGACTTACAGACTATTGATACTGATAAGAAAATCAATAAACATAAATTAATTAAGTCATCACCAGCTTCCTCTAGGAAACCAAAAGTACACGATAAACATGACTTATGTAACTTACTAGCAAATGACCCAAATTTGGAAAAAAATTTGATGGAGAGAGCTGAAACTAAAGCTAAAGCTTTGCTTGGGCCATTCCATGATCCCTTCAGTCCAGATAACACGACAACTAGAGACGGAGTCACGTACTGTCTTGGCAACAACACTCTGTGTCACTTGAACCTTGCGTACAACAACCTAAGTTATTTTAGCGTCAAAAAATTGTATGAAGTCATATATGTGCAAAATTATTCTAGAAGGAGCCCTAGAGGTTTGGTTAAAGTCTGTATCGAAGGGAACAACATACCTGATGCTTGTGAAGAGTTGACTGAAATTGATAACATTCTTCAGAGCAGTTTCGCTATAACTAAGAAAGTATCTACTATGACAAAGAAAGTACCTGTAAAGCGACTTTGAAATAATAGCTTTATTAGAAACTGATATTTTGAACACTTTCCTTGACTATATTTAATTACTACAATCATCTCTTCACTTGACTTTTTTCTATATTTTCTGCATAGCGCGGTACTTCTCGTCGTTGGGTTTAAATATCTTATTATATATAACGCACTTTCATAGGTGGATCAAGAAACGCACACTCAAAATGAATACGCTCAACGTGGGCAAAGGTGTAAGACGATGATGCAATTTCAATTTATTTAACTGCACGGAGAGCGTTGGTGTTTTAAGTAGTCACCTCGCCATTTCTATTGCGTCGAGTATCGTGGGTTTGATCCACACGGGACAAAAAATCTGTGAATCCCAAATAGTTGTTTCGAGACTGGGTCTCATTTGTGTCCGTTGTTTGAATGTTTGTGAAGTGCCCTGCGGCTCGGGAATTATACGTAGTGCGGGATTTTATCTTTTAAAACTAACCAAACGCACGTAACTCGGTGTGGTATTCATAATTATTTTTAATTTAAAATAATATGTTCAGGTAGTTTTAATTTCATCATCATCATCAGGCTATAATAGTCCACTGCTGGACATAGCCCTCCCCCAAAGAGCAAAGAAAAAAAAGTAAAGTAAAATAAAAAAAAAGTAAAGTTTAAATAAAGTATAAAGTATTGTAAAGTTTTAATTTAGATGGTAATTTTATTAATTTTAATTTGAGGTTCTAGTTTATAAAATTTTATAATAAAATAAATTACTTACGTATGAAAGAAATTATTTTAATTGCTACGTATAACCTAGCCTGTCTATACAAATAAATAAATATATACAAATATATTGTCTATAATATGGTCTAGAATCTAAAGTACTTATGATAAGACATTATATACAATTTTCTTCTGTTCGGTTTTATTTATTTGTTTTAAAGATCTCTAATGAAGGCTGTACACATCTTATTCACAAAAGAAATACAAATCAAGACATGTTTTATCTGTGTATTCTTTCAATTACAGGAGACCACATCAAGCGTTACATACAGGCAGCGTCTAAATTTACATAAAAGTGCTACAAAAGTATATAAAGTGTAAAGCATGCTTAATTTAAAAAATAATTAGAGAAATACACACGCGCATGCATCAAAATAAGAAAAAAATAAAGTTACAAGTCTTACGACCATATTTACTTATTATTTCTATTTAGTTGACTAAAAAGTAACATTCACAGAGACGAAGCAAAATACCTACTTCACCTTACTATCCTTACTAATATTATAAATGCGAAAGTAACTCTGACTGTCTGTCTGTGTGTCTGTTACCTTTTACGCTCAATCCGCTGAACTGATTTTGATGAAATTTGGAATGGAGATAGCCTGAGACCCTGGGAAGGTCATAGGCTATATAACATCACGCTGCGGTCACGTTGCGGCGGAGCGTCGCAGTAACCACAAATACTACTGACGCGGGTGAGACCGCGAGCACAGCTAGCTATATATCAATAGCTGCACATATATTAATACGTGAAGCGAAAACTTTGGATCCCTTTTTACGAAAATTGGGCGGACGGAGGAGTATGAAATTATATACTCTTTCATTGACAGTATTTAGTCCATTGAAATGTTACATGAGCTTTGCATTTTTTAGAGGACGCAATTTTATTTTTGGGACTTGTTTGGGGGGTCAATAGAAGCTTAACCCCAAGTTTGTGGGGTTGCCGCCCTTGTCCCCCGGCCGCCATCTTGGAAAAAGGGGTGCAAACACCTTTTTCGCCATATCTCGGAATCTATGCGTCCTACAAAAAATTCGTAAAGACATAATTTGTAGCAAATCGCTTTGCCTACAAATATGTTCATATAACTTTTTGCCCTAAATTTAAAATTAAAGAAGTTATAAGCAAAAAAGTGAGAAAATTTCTATAAAAGTTTCTTTTTTGCTCTATAACTTTTTTTTATACATTTTACAAAAAATATCCTCAGATCAATCTTGTAGATGGTCTTTTGAGGAAAATTTTTCTCTATAATTTTTTTAATTTCATTTATTTAGAACGCTGTTACAGCGCTCCAAAGTTGACCTAGTTCGTCAATGCTCATGAGAATCCGGTCAAAACAAAATGTTTAACTTAGTTTTATGATCTTTTTTTTTATTGTAAAATACCTTTTGAGGACATTAAAGTTCGAACTGTGAAAGCTAGAGGAGTAAAAACTTTGCTTGAGCGAGCAAAATTCAAAAACGATGTGGACAATGAATTATTTTTTCAAAGTATTTCTGAAGTAACTGTTCATATTCCTTGTTATCATTATTATAGTGATAGTCGAACAGATAATGTTGTTCGTCGTCTCAGCTGTAGCAGTTCGTCATCTTCAGTATCAGAATATCTAGATACTGATTTTGATTTCTCAAAAAATTGCTTTATTTGCGGCGAAGTATTCCAGGATCAGAGTGACTTGCGTCAAAGCCGTCAGAAGAAGATATGTAATGTACGTCATGAAGGTACAAAAAAAGCATTTTGGACCTTGTTCTCAAACGTTCTGATGACATGGCAAAGAGCATTGCTGATCGCATAGCTAATGTTTCTAGCTTAGTCAATGTTGGAGCTAGGTATCACAAGGATTGCAGCAAGGAATTGTACTCCAAAAAATGGGGTGACGAAATAAGACATAATGAGCGCAAAAATAACATTGACAATGCTATGGAGGATGTTTTTGCTTACTTGCATGAGAATAGTGACGAGTGCCAATTTCGACTTACGGCTTTAATCAAAACCATTAAAGGAGACTACATTCCAGAGAAGCGTACAGTCATTGAACGATTAAAGGCAAAAAAGATCATAAAACTAAGTTAAACATTTCGTGTTGACCGGATTCTCATGAGCATTGACGAACCCGGACAATTTGGGAGCGCTGTCCCAAAAATAAAATTGCGTCCTCTAATAAATGCAATATTAGGTCCTTAAATTGTAACATTTCATTAGACTAATTCCTAAGCTGGCTACTTTGTTTTCTTTTTTCTTTATTACGTAAAAATAAGGTATATGTAACCATAGTTACGAAGAATTGTACGACTTCAGACGAACAATGCCGAAATACTACGAACGCGATTCGACTGCGTGTGTCAAATGCATGGTTGTGTGCGTGTATTGTTTTTTCATTAATTTAATGTGTGTCTAATGCATATTTTATAAAAAATATTAGGATTCGCTACTCCTTCTCCATATAAACTTTAACTGTGCCAAATTTCATACTCCTTTGACCGCGCAATTTTCGTAAAAAGGGGTTCAAAGTTTTTGCTTCACGTATTAATATATAGATTTCCAAATTACTGACATTTTCAATATGTCTGCTAGAAAAATATTTTAGAAAATGGATAATCGACAAGAAATCTGTTTTGATGCCAATCGATCCTCTTTCTTATATCTTTAGTCCCCTGGCATATGGCTATGTTTAATGAAATCTTGAAATCCCGGGTTCGACTCCAGTGTCGGACAGCTACTGCCACTAGCAATTTACGACTGCACGGATGACGTAGTGGTTTCAGTGATCGTCTCGCCGCTGCCACTGCACCGAGTATTGTGGGTTTGAATCCCACACGGGACAAAAATTTGTTTGGTCCACAAGTGGTTGTTCCGGTCTATTCCCAGTTGTTACCACTGGCTTTGTCACCACTGAGGATAAATGGTAAAAATAATCCCAACTATCGCCAGTAGGGAAGTATAACACATACTTTCCCAGTTGTAGCAACTGGCTTTATCACCAGTGGTGAAAAATAAGAAAAAACATCGCAACTATTGCCAGCGGGTCGACACAAATATGGTCAAAAAAATATGGTCGCAAATGTCGTCTACCAAGCATGACATATACAAAATAAAAGTCGAGTGTACAATTCTATATTATTATTAATTGTAACTAACCGACTTCAAAAAAAGGAGGAGGTTCTCAATACGACTGTATTTTTTTCTTTTTTTATGTTTGTTACCTCAGTACTTTCGACTGGGTGAACCGATTTTGATGATTCTTTTTTATTTGAAAGCTGATGCTTCCTGTGTGGCCTCATTTAATTTTGATCAAGATTTGTCCAATAGTTTTCGAGTAATGCGTATTTGGTTGACTTCGGCTACATTAATGATGTTCTCATTTTTGGCAATTATCAGTAAAAACCGAGAAATAAACAATATTTCAACAAAAAAGAAAACCTAAGACTTGAATATGCTAAAACTTAAAATGCACTAAAAAGTTAATAAATAATTGTACATTCTTGTGAATGATTATATTATTGTTATTTTTGGAGTCGGTGTCCATAAAAATCTATTGTTACTAATTAATATGCGGGCAAAATCTAGCAGTGTATACAATACATGTGGACTAGCACCTATTTGTTTCACCTAACTGTGAGGATTGTGGTGTATATGAGGATATACAGTAAGTAAAATAACGAAAGGCGTTCCCTTAAAGCGGTTATTATACATCATTAATAGATGCAAATGCACATATTTGCATAGAAAAATAAGCATGGAAAATGTAAGCATGAAAAATAAATTAAATGTAAAACTAATTAAAAAGGAGTTTTAAATAAAAATTCATAACTGAGTAAAAAGCGACGTTGCCGTTTTGCATTAGTACTTTTGTGCGTATGCAAAGTGTTTCTTTTTCGTGTCAGTTTATAATTTATATTGAATATTTTTCAAGTTAATAAAATAAAATATTTTTTGTTTTTTATGGGAACATTTTTTTTAGGATCTACGAACGCCATAATATTGCCAGTTTAAGGGAACGCCTTTCGTTAGTTAACGTACTGTATATCATTTGTTGATGGAGTGTGTTCGGTATGAGTCTATGAGAATACAGTACAGATGAGGGATTTTGGCTTAAATAGGTTCGATGTCGGTAGCTTTAACAGCATCTTAACTCAACCTAATTCCGAAGCAGCAAAGAATCTGTTTAGGCTGATGACTCCACAGTAAATGTTTATTTGTTACTTTTAAATCGATACTAATATTATAAAGCTGAAGAGTTTGTTTGTTTGATTGTGTGTTTGTTTGTTTGTTTGCTTGAACGCACTAATCTCAGGAACTACTAGTAAATAATATTTGTAAAATGTTTACGCAAAAAATGTTACTAGGATACGATGGGACTGATATGCACAATGTGTAAAAGTCCCATAAAAAAAAAAGACTGTCACCTATTTCTCGGAAGAGACACCACTTGTTACGATCCTGACATAACTCTTTTGTTTCATTCGCTCTCAATACATATCGTTCTCTTAATAAAACAGAGACTAAACTCGAAATTTGGAGGTTAGGTAATATTTTGAACTCTAAATTACACAGTATTAGAGTTCACATTGCATAACTGCTAAATTTCGAGTTAAATCTCTGTTCGATAAAGAGTACGATATATTCTTTATGCATGCTCGTTGCATGAGGGTACCTACTCTTAACCTGGCCTTTCTTCAGAACGTCTACGACGTGTCAGAGAATATACTCTGTTTTTTCTCTGTAGTCTCATTCTCTTGTCTAATTCACATTCGGCTTATATACTTTCTCGATCAACTAACTAAAATCTATACTATCTATGCTAATATTATAAAGCTGAATAGTTTGTTTGTTTGTTTGAACACGCTAATCTCAGCAACTACTGGTTCGAATTGAAAAATTATATTAGTGTTGGATAGCCCATTTATCGAGGAAGGCTATAGGCTATATAACATCACGCTACGCATTCAAACAAACAAACTCTTCAGCTTTATAATATTACTAGATATGCCCGCGGTTTCACATACGTTTATCGTTACTGCGACGCCCCCGTGGGTCGTAGCGTGATGTTAGCCTATACTATAGCCTTCCTCGATAAATAGGCTATCCAACACAAAAATATTTTTTCACGTCGAACTAGTAGTTCCTGAGATTAGCGCGTTCAAACAAACAAACAAACTCTTTAGCTTTACAATATTAGTATAGATTAGACAATAAATTAAACTCCTATATAAGTCATTAATTAATATTACTCTGTTTTTCAATAGTGCAGAAAATACATATGTCAAAGAAATTACACTTTTTCAAACTAAAGAACTTCAAAGTTACGTAATTTTTTCTAAGTAATACATACAATGTTAAGAAAATGAGCGAGCAATGCATACTGCTTAATTTTTTTATGAATTGAGTAGTTCAGTTTCAAAACCCTCTAAAATACTTTCACAAAATAATGGTATATCTCAAAAAAACATTTAAGACATAATATAAATGGACTATTTTAGCGCTGTTTGCAACAAACTGCTACTATTGTGAGCTGATTTAATAGAATTTTAGTGGGTTTTCTTGAAGACTATCAGTGCAATGCGATAGAAGCAACGAAGGAGCGTCATATTCAATCGGAACATTATTTTTGTTCTGATATCGTTTTGGCGGGTTTTGAAACTATACTCCTCAATAGATTGTTATGAAAAACTTATATTACGCAACCCATTTTTTTGTATAAAGATTGTTTTATAATTTTAAGTGGATAAAAGGGTCCTTTAGTATATTCAACTTATTTATAATATATTGAACCTCTATTGAAAACAAAGCTTCTGGAAGGCTACTGTTTGTAATAAATGGAGACATAGTTGCTATATTTTAAAATATTGTTATTTTTAAGCATCGATCAGTACCTATTCTTTACAAATACATTTCGTATAAATAAGTATCAGTAAACAAGCAATGCAATCTAATCTTAAACCTTTGTTTATGGTCTATAACAAAAGTCTTTGCTTTAAAAAAAACAATCCATTTAAAAAAAATAGTACCTATCTACCATAAGGAGAACAAATCAGTGTGCCAACAAAATAGCGCGGCGTAAGTGCGGGGGTGTGAGACGCGCGGGGGCGGAGGCCGCGTCGATATTCGCGCTCGCTCGGAAGCCATCTTAAAATATAAGTGCCCCCCTCGCCCCGCGCGCCTCTCGCCTCCTTAGACGCTAGCTTTTTCAAACTCCGCCGGTGTAGCGGTGAGGTTGACAACATTTTGGTGCATTTACATCGCTTTGTTTTAGAGCTTTCAATAAGTTTTAGCTTTTGCCCGTCATCATTTGGGTTCAGTTTTCTAATTTTATTGTCGTTTTGGTTTGTATTTACTTACTTCTTAACACGTTTGTATTCACACGACTTTGTGTAAATATAAACGTGTAAAATGAACGTATTTTAAATTGTATAAATTTAGCATAGTAATATATTATGAATTATTTTACGTGAATGTTACACCTCAAAATTGAGCTACTTTGACCAAGTTTGGCGGGGTTAATGTTATTTTTATAATTTTTTAACACTACTTACGACTAACTTACTTCACTTACGTTTCAGTTCAGTTTAAGCGTATTTTACACTTCAATAATTGTCACTTAACTTCTCACGTGTCTTATGCACACATGGTATTCATAAGCGCGAAGGACGTTCCTTTCACATTTTTTTGCTAACATTGAACGGGTTAAATATGTTTTCATTATATATTCATATATTTTCGTGATCTATTATCGCTATTTATAGATGCCAAGCTGGAATAAAGTTAAACTTCTGATAAAATACAAAGAAAATTTGATTATTTAAAAAAAGAGTGTCGCACCTCTGGTCTTATTATGCAATATATAAAAAAAATCCAAATAATTCAAAGATTGACTGACTGAAAAATAATTAGGGCCAATTTTGCGAAACCGGAGATATATATTTTTATTCTGTCAGCTCCATACAAATTTTTAAATAAAAAATTCTCGGTGCGCCGTTTATAAGTCTCTAATATAATGATACAATTTTGGAGTATGTATCTGGTCTTCCGAAACATATGCAGGCATAAAAGTTACCGCTTTCGAGATTACTGATCGAATGTTTATGAAAGCCGAAATCCAGCCCACAGTGCGGCGAGCGATACTCATAAAAATAAGTAGATATATAAAAAGTACCATGATTCGTTACAATGGCCTGTATTTATCTCATTTAGGTATTGAACGCGCAGTATGCGATGCCCGAATGGTGACGAGGTAACTACTAAATAATTACCCAATGACCAACTGAAATAACGCCAAAAAGATTATTATCTTATATATTGAGATAATATAAACACGTTAATATATTTTTGTTTCTTAACGGCCCTTTGTCCCCCGTTAGACCGAATGTTAGCTTGTGACAAAACGGCTGACGGATTATAAGTTATTGAGGGATTGTATATTACTTACTTGCGACTTAAATTTTAAAGGGGTAAGTTGACATGTATTACACCTACATTATACAAGCTATATTTTAAACCCCACGTAAGAGGAGGCCAGTAGGTTACATTTCCCATTCAATGCTGTTACTAAGCATTCCCTAATAGAAAATCTATTAACACGTTGCGCGATCCAGGTATTGAACGCAGGTACTTTTGGTCGGTCGCACACAACCACAAATGTATACCATGGGACCAATTAAATCTGGAATAAAATAAAATAAAATAATTTATAGAATTTAATCAGATTGCATTACAATATTGCCTACCCTTTATAGCACTACTCTTTAATTGTATTACTAGTTACTGCAGTTATCATAAACAACGAAAGAAAACAACTTGTACAATGGCCGGGATCCATTCACCAGTCAAACGAAAACGGCACAGTTGGGCAAACGAAAACGGCACAAACTTCGCAACGATATTTATAGCCCTCCTAACTGGAGCTTCACTAAGCCGACCCAACGAACTGTAAAGTTTTATATCTAAAATACGCGTCTTAAAGATCATAAACTTGCTAACTCCTCTGTACTAGCTGAATCAATACAGTATTAACGCACACATCTCCACCTCACACCCACTGTTGCATCGCAAAAACTATTGAAATGAAAATATAAGCACACATACTTATTTGCACCCACACAGAGACACGTCGCAGGTGTGTATACGAATCGCGGTGCTGCCCTCCCTACCCTCTCTCCTCGCTCCGTGCGCCTTAGACGTTGGCTTTTTACATGAGTATAAGCAGCCGTGCAGGTGTTTCAAACATTTGGCACTACGTATTTTTTAGGAAATTATTTACTTCGTTTTGTTTATTCCTATAACGATATTTATGCAGTTCATACACACAGTTCACACATACAAGTATGTACTTAAAGACGGTAGAGTTTAAACCAAAACGAGAAACTACGGCTAAATAATTTGTTTTTGATAAAGGTATTATGTGATGCCATAAAACATATTACATGATATTTTTTCAATTGTCCAAACTTTACTCAAAAAAAAACGATTCCAAAAGAAACATTCGAGACACCCTTGCCGAAACCGGTTGCTTCAATTGGTATCTTAATTTTTATTTGTATGTCCAACTATCCCTTTGTCTGACAGGTTTTGAAAAAGCAGTGACTTTGGATAGCCGTGTGGGAATTTGTGTATCAAATTTTATCTTTTTATACAACCTGTCTTGATAGAATCAGCCCAATTTTATCAGAACGAGTTTACTTCTTTTGAGAGTTTAGTTTATCGTGATTCGAGTTAACGGGCTATTGAATTCCAGTTTTATAACATTTTTAAGGTCATGAGAACGGTTTACGAGGTTATGGGAAACATTATGCTTATCGGGATTAAGTGGACATTCAAACTCTCGTTTGATAGCTTTTGATGGCAATCTTTATTCAAGTATAGTTTCTTTGTGATCTATTCCTACTGAGTATTTGTAGTATTTTAGTAAATGTGAAATAAAAGATGTTAAATTTTATAGGTATTTTGTTTTTCATATTAATGTCTAAGCAGCTGACCGATCTCCAACTTTGCCTAAACTTTATGAATAGATATAGCCTACTTTTAAATTTGACAAGTAATATCAAGGATTAGAGCTAGTCGTTTATAATGATCTAATATCGTAACAGTGGAATTTAGTAATTGAAACATTTAGTAAATGAGTTAACATCAAATTGGTGGCTGCCAAACTATTAAACTGGTATATTCAGATAGATAGCTATCTGAATATAAATTCTTGAACAATAGCTGTTATTTATTGAAACCTCAACACAAGGGATTTTCAAGAAAATTGAGTAAGCTAGCTAATTTAATTTATAATAACTAGATGTACTGAACGTTATCACTCACAACTAAGTTTTTGATATTGACCATTGGCTTTTTTTATAATAATTAAGATTAAAAACACATTAAGATGTAAAAAAATCTTATTGCGCATATCAAATATCTTACCCTAAATAAAATCCCACTGTGATCAACAAAAAACAGGTTTGCTTTGTATTAGTTCTCACGAAAATATCTCTGAACTAGTTTCTGTGGTCATCTTTCAGACACAATAGATTTCTTGAAGAACCTGTTGTGATATGTTTACAAAGATTTGGAGGGCCACAGGTGAATTTGGGACCTGTATGAAGTTTTTTTTGGGTTATACGAGTTTGCATATTTTATGGTTAGTAATAGTTAACAACTGAACTAGCGTCAGTATAGTAGTGGACGTTAACTTGAATTAAATTAAATAGACAGTTATAATTATTAATTGCGATTTTATTGCATCTAGCTTATTATGTGTCGTGATTTTTAGGTGTTAACTAATTATAAAAATATTATCTTTGAATTTTAGTGTGCTTAATTTTGGTGTGTTTCTTTGAATTATCATGTTGATGTGTGCAAATAACAATGGGATAAGTGTTCGCGTTCCAATGCGACATAACCGTCAGTGTCTTATGGTTTACGTAAATACTTGAACAGACAAGGTAATGAAGGGTTTGTATTATATATTATCGTTTCATCTTATTCACTCACTTCTACTAGCGATTCCGAAGATTTATAATATTTAGAAGTATTTCATCAAACAATTTGGCAGTGTCACGGCAACGTGATAAGCAGGTTAAATATTAGTATGACATTATTAGTAGTATAATAACCTTTTTGTAGTCATACAATGTAATAATACTTTATTTAAATATCAATCAATTTGACCCTACATAGTTATAACTCTTAATTTAAAATGTAATAATCCTCATAACATAATATTTAATAGTGTTCCTCTCGTTTCAGACGGTTAATAAACTTTCAGACGTTACTAATAAAAATTACTATTTCACTTATATTACAGTCTAAAACTTCAGGAGAGTAGTACTTTTAGTCGCCACCCATTTATACAACTTCACTAAAAGCAAGAACCCTCTAGTATAATATAAATATTAAAAACTTTATCTAATGACACTTTCTCCAACAATTTTTTTGCAATTTCATTAAGTGCATTCTTTGTTTAAATAAATAAATGCCATAACACCCCATGAAAACAAAAGCCAGATTAGTCGACAAGTTAAAATTCATACGCGACTCATATTATGAAAACAACGCAATACCCTAATTAGGCATTTAATTATAAATCCGCCATGAATTCTTAACCGACTAGACATATTAAAATTTCACTTCCCCATCCTAACTACGCCTATAGCGTATCGCGTAGCCCCATCTCCGCTGTCTTTCTAAGGGGACCGCATAAAATAGTTATAGAGGGTAGGGGGAGCTACTTAACCGTTTTTAGGAGACACCCCGCCCGACGCAGAAACACCCCGCTACTTCAACCCCACTTCCTACCCCCGTCCCCCTCTCCTTAAAGCAAGGGGTTGGGTCGTACTATAACTATTGCTATATTTTTGCAAAATAGAATTCTTACCGTAGGTTGATGATACCTGCACTTTTATAGTTGCGTTCCAAATTTAAATGCGCGCCGTTCATTGGTGTTTTTGTTACTGTAGTTGTGTGCGGGGTGGAGAGCTGTTCGAAATTTGAATTCGGGTCGCGCGATTTAGTTTTAATTTGGCGGGATTTTGGGTGAAGCGGCCAGTGTTTTTGTTATGGCGTATGAGGTTTGCATGATAAGTCTACTCATGGGAACCTGCTCGTCCATTTTTAATTGGAATTTGATACCAACCTTATCGGTATTGTCATTCTTATATTAAAATATTCTAATAATTATAAAATCAGCCTTGTATAAAAACTGTCCTAATACTGGGCACGGGCCTTTTCAGTTTTAAGAAGGACTAGGCCATAGTCCACGCTGCTGCTAGCCCACGCTGACCCCGTGCGGTTGGCAGTGTAAGGTGATGCCTATCACGTTTCCTGTAACTACGGCATTGACGTAATTCCTTGTCACGTTGTGTAAACTAAGCACTTTACTGTATCTTATATATTGTACAAAACTGTGAATTATGAAATCATTAATAAACGAGACTTACTAGAAAACATACGTTTTACTTAATTACATCCAAAACCATGAAGCCAAACAACTACTACAGCCAATTTCACACAAATCATCTCACGATGTTTCCCTTTGTGGGTAAAACAAGCGATATTTAGGTAACTATTTAATACGCGCATAACGTCAAAAGTGCGTGGTTTGTTGATTGTACTAGTTTTTTTTTTTTATTGCCACTGGTGGCAGACGAGCAAGTGGCCCACCTGATGGAACGTGTTAACCACTGCTCATGGACTTCAGCAATGTCAGGACATAGCAAAGCCGCTGCCTACCGTGAAAGAAGAACTCTCTTTAAACCTCGTTTGAAGAAGGACATATCATAGCGCTCGGGAATCACCGAGGCTGGCAGTTCATTCCAGAGCTTGCACGTACGTGGGAGAAATGATCGCTGAAAGCGTACCGTCTTAGAATTGAACGGTTCCAACTTCTCACGAAAAGAGGTCTCAATTTCGAATCCAAAGCCTTATCTAGCTTATGAAAGATAAACGTCTCTCTTCTCCCTAGCCTTTATTATTCCCAAGTCACTTGGGGTCGGCTTTTAGTCTAACCGGATTTGACTGGATAACAGTTTTTACACGGAGTGGCTGCCACCTGACCTCCACAACCCGAAGGCTAACGATACCCTAAGGCTAGACCAGTGTCAGGATATTAGAGGGCACTGACTTCCCAATAACGACTGTCATAGATGTTCATGGCAGCTGGGACCGATAGCTTAACGTGCTCTCCGAGGCACGGAGCAGGCGATAATTGTCAATCAATACTTACGTAGGTACATAATTTCGAAAAGTCATATAACTTTCGAAAACCAGAGTTGCGCGACGTGGGTTCAAACCCGAGACCCTCTGTGTTGCAGTCTGTTGGTCTCTCCATTGAGCTATCGCCGCTTATGAAAGATAAACGTATGAGAAATAAATGATTTATTGCTTTGATCAACCTCCAAGGAATTTTTATTTTGTACTAAAAGCAGAGACAATTCCAATACCAGTACTAATTCTTCATAAAAGTGAACATATTCGCCATAACTGTCTGGAGTCATAATTTATTTTGTTCCATGTCGCAATCGAACCCTTAGTCTACGAAGAAGAAGCGAGGTGACCACATAAATCACTGAGCCACTCATGCAGTCTTTAATATACCTCTACTAATATTATAAAGAAGAAAGTTTAGATATTTGTTTGTTTAAGCATCAAGTAAAAACCACTAAACCGATTTTAAATTTATTTTTACGTTAGCTAACTTTCTCATCTTATCTTATGTAGGGGCCAGTCAGTGCAGACCGGTGACACCTCGACCCAGTGGGATCTTTTGTGTCGACACTCTCCCAATAACGACTGCCATAGATGTTCATGGCAGCCGGGACCAACGACTTAACGTGCTTTCCGAGGCACGGAGCAGGCGATAATTGTTAACCAATACGCACATAATTTTGAAAAGTCATATTACTTTCGAAAGTCAGAGGTGCGTGACGTGGGCTTGAACCCGAGACCCTCTGCATTGCAGTCTGTTGGTCTCCCCACTGAGCTATCGCTGCTCAAAGCTAACTTAAAATTCAACTTAAAAACTAAGCCAAATTTCATTTAATTCCTTTCACTAGTACCAGAAATATCGTTTCTATCCTGATCCTCGTAAATAATAAACTATATCGTTTAATCCGAACAAAGTCACGGGCAAAAGCTAGCACAAAATCAGATTAAACAAATAAGAGAGATGGCGCTACGGAACCAGTTAACTTGTTTACAATAGAAGAACAAACATCACGTGTGCGGGAAACCTTACAGTATAGTTTATAAAGTCATTTGGACGTTGACATTTGAAGCCAATGGGAAATAAAGACGGCTTCACACTTATTATTAAGACTGCGCCGAGCGAAATATGCCAAAACAGGCGGTCACAGTTAAGTGAATAAAATCAACACTTTTTGTTTAATACAAATATAAAATATACATTCACCATAACAATGAATATGTTTACAATTACTGCGTGTATAAAAAATTTAAAATAATTAATATTTTCGCCTACAAAATCGACCGCAAGATGCACATCTCCGACTGTTATATACTATACTTAAATTTTTGGTTTGTTTGTAACGATTGAACTCAAAAACGTCTCAACCGATTTTAAAATTCATTTACAATTAGAAAGCTATATTATCACCGAACTTGATGAACAAACAAACTCTTCAGCTTTAAAATATTAGTATAGATACGCTAGACACAGCCGTGTATTCAAACTCAAAACCTTTTATCAAGACACGTTTAGCGTCAGTGCATTTGGCAAGCCTTTGACGTTATGTGCACCTTAAATAGTCAAATATCTCTCGCTTTACCGGTGAAGAAATAAATCTTATGAAACATATGCTGACAGTTCTCCATAAAGCTCTAAGAAGTCTGCCAACCCGCACTGGGCCAGCGTGGTGGACTATGGCCTAACCCTTCTCACACTGAAAAGACAACCGTGCACAGCAGTGGGACAGTTAAATACTGCCGTCATAAGGGAAAAAGTCGTAACAAACATTTTTTTGTAGGCTCTGCCACTCATAAAAACAATTACAGTTGCTTGTTTGTTCGGGCCTCGCCTCTACATAGAGAAAATATATATAATATCGTGCTCAACAGGCGCTATCCAGCATGAAAGGAAAATATCCTAGAACCCTATCGTAGCGCCACCTAGTGGATCCAACTCTAAATCTAAATCATCCAGAGTTCCACACAAACCAAAATTTCATTAAAATCGTTCCACCCGTATTCACGTACACACTTATAGATGAATGATATATGTAAAGATAATAATATTAATTTATTTTCAGTCTAGACTATCTCGCCAGCTATGTATTTCAGTCCCACTTAATAAAAGGCGAGCTTATTGCCCTTTAGCCAGCACATTTTTCAGCTCAGTACTAAAAGTATTAAAAATTAACCTAACAGAAATCCTAAAGACACTATGCCCGTCCGAGAATCCAACTCGGTACCTCTCGATCACATACACACAATTATGTCAGTAAACCAATGCCTGAGATCTAACGCGGCAACTCAGAAACCAACAAGGCGATTCAAAAGACATCTTATTTCAATTTCAATTTTAATTTCAATGCACTCCATATGTATTATAATATGTTGTTACAAAGAATAAAAGACCAAATATGGACCCTGTCGGGCATGGCAAAATAGATAGAAGAGAAGAAAGGAAGAAGCCACTGGTATAATTTTTATAACATTTCAAAACAACTATCCAGGTAATTTTTAACGGCTTATGTTCAACTTATCACCAGATATAGTAAAATATAACAGTCTAAAATAGTAAATGATCACTAAATTGCACAGCAAAATATATTTAAAGAGATCAAAATAAGTCGACGGAGCTATTTTTGGGTGGGTTTAAGGAGGAACCTAACATAACCTAACCCTTCCGAAACGGAATGCAGTGATTTAAGGCGTATAGGTGCTCGTTATGATATATTTTAGTAAGCATATTTTGCTGTACAATTACTATTTTTGGTGGTCATTATATTTAATCCCATTTTTAAATTATTTACTTCACAAAATGCGCTGTACCACCATCAAATGATAGAGCTACACACAAATCTCTACCCATCTCTACCACCTCAAATCCTTGCTCATAACCTAATATTAAACAAAACGTCGTCTCTACTAATAAATAATAATATACGTGGTAAAGTACCTAATACACGTAATGAGTGTCTTAGTGGAGCATACTCTACATAGAGAAGACAGTACATAATAAATACGTGTTCAGCTCGCGAGGCGACGTAAAATTTGTGGGGTGGTTGATGTAGCGCATATTGGGGTAAGTGCTAATTTCGTAAAGGTTGTATCGGATGTCTGAGGATGTAGAGTTGAATTACAGAGGTATATTTATTTATATATAACGCCTTTATTCTCCAAGGGGTACACAGAGTTGAATTACAACTACATACATCTGATCAAAAGGCTGGACTTTACTTGGCTCAAAGAATCAGCATTGCTATTCAACGTGGCAATGCTGCCAGTCTTAGGGCACTTTTCCAGTCGACAAGGATGCTGAGGAATTTTACAACGCTGCCTAAACCGGCCATCTTTTTAAAATTTACAGTCAAACATTTTGTGCCATTTCTTTTTATTTTGTTATACTGATAAAAATAAAACTACTAATGAGAATTTATGCCCGAAAAATCCCATAATAAGATATACCTGACTCGAGAATCGAACCTATAACCTAATATACGACTTGAGTAGATTTATTTATATTCGTCTTCAATTCGTGACGTTACCATACAGGCCATATGCATAGTGTGTAATATTATTCTAGGAGTCGCTCCCTTTAAGTTCCGTCCTGATTATATCTATCTTTTTTAAATGAAACTGTAAGTGTCTGTGTATTCCATCCCTCTTTTAAAATTCAGAGGACGTAGAGTTTGATTAGATAGATGTATATTTTCGAAAAGAGGATGTTAAGTTTAAGTTTAAGGATGTCGAGGATGTGTCGGTCTATGGGGATGTAAAGTTTGGTTATAAGGAATTACAATGCGACTAAGAGTAAAAAGAGTCAGAATATTCAGAAGAAAAGATTTTTTAATTTGCGTTTTGCTACTTTGCTCTGTAAACGCCAATAGGTGTGGCCGTTATTACCTGGTAGCTTAAATAATAGCAGACGAAATAATAATAGGTATGTTTCTAATACACATCTACTACCCAAAATTATATTTTTATATTTTTTATTTTTGTATACCTTAAATTTTTGTTTTTGTTGTTGTTATTTTTTTTATTTGTTTTATGCCAGTGTAGAGGACAAAATAAACTGTTTTCTTTCTTATTTCTTTATTTCTAGCCCTTTAGAGACGTATATAGAAGCGTGACTCTATGTAACATAATATATGTGTATATTTTTATTTTTCCGCCCAAGTGATAATCCCTGTATCAGTTTGGAAACATTCAAACAACGGGCACCAAGAAAATCCAAACATGAAATGGATATTTGTGGATAGCACAATTTTTTTTACCCCGTCGACATCAAACCCGCACCACAGTTGCGAAGTGACCATTTAAACCATACCACTATGCCAGCAGTCACATATTGGTTGGCCTCGATGGCGTAGTGGTTAGTGTAACCGACTGCCACGCCTGAGGTCGCGGGTTTGATTCCCGCACAAGTCAAACATTTGTGTGCATGAACATGGATGTTTGTCTTGGTCTGGGTGTTTCTATGTATAATAATTATGTATGTATTTACAAAAAAGAAAAGTATATTATACATATGTAATGTATGTTTATCCATTGTCTAGTACCCATAGTACAAGCTCTGCTTAGTTTGGGCTAGATGGTGTTGTGTGTATGTGATAGAATATTATTATTATTAAAATAATACTTCACAATTTTCACATACGCACTTACCCACCAAAACCTTACACGTCTTGATACAGCATATAAGTCGATCGCGGGGTGGTTTTTACATTCACCCCTCAAGAGTACCCACCCCACCGCGAAACCCACTCACCCACCAACATATGCACCGTACACTCACTCTTAAAACGTTAGCTATAGGGTATATAATCCCATAAATGGTATAAAGATCTTAATATTGATATCATCTCGGGACTCGTGCTGTGATGAAGTTTTATGTCATGTGTAAGATTATGTGGGTTTAGACAACATATAGAGTATTTTATGGCGATATTGTGTGTTATTGGTTACCTACGGTTGCCTGTGTGGTTATTTGGTTGCTTGGAATGCTTTGTGGGTTTCATACAAAGAATAAACGTACGAAAAAGTGTCGACACTAGGAAAAGTAAGGTCACACATTAAAAATAGGTGATAGATAACGATATTTTACAGTCTTTAATATAAGTAGGCGTGATAATATTGTATTTATAACTCAGATGAGATGTTGATATTGTGTGTCGGGTGACTGCGCCTGCGCGACATGTGCCAAAACAGGCGGTCACAGTTAAGTGCATAAAATCAACACTTTTTGTTTAATACAAATATAAAATATACATTTACCATAACAATGAATGTGTTTACAATTACTCCGTGTAAAAAACTTAAAATCCTTACTAATATTATAAATTCGAAAGTAACTCTGTCTGTCTATCTGTCTGTCTGTTACCTTTTTACAGCTAAACCATTCAACCGATTTAGATGAAATTTGGCACAGATATAGATTACAACCTAGGAAAGGACATGGGCATTTTTTAAGGGCATTTTTATTGATGTAGGTATCACGCAGGCGGAGCCGCGCGCAAAAGCTAGTAATTAATATTTTCGCCTACAAAATTACGTAAATTTGCACTAAACCAAAGATTAAAATCATAGTAGTACGTTTAAATATGAACACCTTTTTGGAGGTTAAGACTGCGCCGAGCGTAAGACAGATAATGACAGAGCTCGTGCGGTGCATATTCAAATCGGCGCGCGGCCGCCATAGTAAAATTGTATGGAGGATTTGAAGTGCTTTTTTGATAAATATTTATCTTTATTGTCAACCAGTAACTTAAAACTTCGGACGGACAAATTGTAATATAAATATTTATGTTTCGTTTAAGCTGTAAAATAGGATAGATTTCTACTGTTATAATCTAAAAATCACGTAACACGAGCTTACATTTTTGCATTTTTCGTGCAAATTTACGTAATTTTGTAGGCGGAAATATTAATTATTTAAGTTTTTTACACGCAGTAATTGTAAACACATTCATTGTTATGGTAAATGTAGATATATTTTATATTTGTATAAAACAAAAAGTGTTGATTTTATTCACTTAACTGTGACCGCCTGTTTTGGCACATTTCGCTCTGCACAGTCTTAAAATACTAACTCTTCGCATTTATATAAAATCTCAATTCTATAACTATAAACTTATAAATACTTTTAACACACCTGCCTCGGTGGCTCAGCAGCTGTGAATGTGACTGCTAAATGCACAGCAGTCGCATTTTACTCAACTCACTTTGCGCGACTTGGGTTTGATCCCTGAATCGGGCTACGTGTTACTTGAGTCACCAGTCAAAAAATCCTCAGTGGCAGCACAGAGTCTAAAACTACTCCCGAGAAATGGCAATGTCAGAATTTACATTGGTAAGTACGAGATAAAAAAAACTTTGTTGAAAGAGTTATACCCGTAAGGTACCTATATTATAAGCGTAATATCTACTGAACTAATCTTCTTCTCCTTCTTCTTAGCCTTTATTATTCTCAAGTCACTCGGGGTCGGCTTTTTAGTCTAACCGGATTTGACTGGATATCAGTTTTTACACAGAGCAGCTGCCACCTGACCTCCGCAACGCGAAGGCTAACGATATCCTAAAGCTAGACCAGTGACAGGATATTAGAGGGCACTGACTTCCCAATAACGACTGCCATAGATGTTCATGGTAGCCGGGACCGACGGCTTAACGTGCTCTCCGAGGCACGGAGCAGGCGATAATTGTCAATCAATACGCACATAATTTCGAAACGTCATAAAACTTCCGAAAGTCAGAGGTGCGCGACGTGGGTTCGAACCCGAGACCCTCTGCATTGCAGTCTGTTGGTCTCCCCACTGAGCTATCGCTGCATATCCACTGAACTAATCAAAATATAAAAACACAAAAATAAACAACGAAACAAAAAACTTTCATACAGCAGCCATATCGTTTTTTTATTCCCAGAAATAATATAATTATTATGCTTAGGCCACTCCTGTTTTAGGCCAATTTTAATGACACCTAATTAATGTAATGTTCCAACTCATCTTATTATATTCATTCTTATGTACCTAATATAAGTAATTTTCTACGATTTATTATCTTCATATCTTAATTTCTTATATGAATGAATGAAAAAAAAAATGAAAAAGCATTTATTTAGTGTTTAAAAACATGTTACAATAATTTAATACTTCTGCCAAGCTGCACAGCAGATTGTTGGCAGATGTAGCTCCCAGATCCTTAAATTATTTATCTTAAAATTATTGATGCTACACTTTCTCATAAATAAATGAAAATAAAAAATTCGTTTTAAATACAATTTGACGTATATTTCCTACTAGATGTGTCCGCGGTTTCACCCGCGTTTATGATTACTGCACCACCCCCTGGGTCGTAGCGTGATGTTATACGGCCTATAGCCTTCCTCGATAAATAAGTTATGCAACAAAAAAACATTTTCAATTCGAACCGGTAGTTCCTGAGATTAGCACGTTCAAACAAACAAACAAACTCTTCTCAAACAAACAAACAAACTCTTCAGCTTAATAATATTAGTATAGATTTTAATTTAATTTATTGTAAATCAAATTAATTTAACTCTACTTTTCGTCACGATGATATGACATGATGTGTTCTCCTAGAATTAAAGTGGTACGAAAATTATACATCAACTTACTTTGTTAAAAATCAAAACTAAAAATGTAATCCATCGAGCAGTCTAGACTAAAGACCGTAAGGAAAAATCTCATACGTACTTAAAACTACACTCGAAAAACAAAACTACACCTCACAAAACATAGGTTGTATTTTCCCTCCAGACGCAATCAGGTAAAAATACAACATACATAGACGGTGTTATACATAAAGCGTCCACAGACTTGGCTGGCAAACCCCATCTATACTAATATTATAAAGCTGAAGAGTTTGTTTGAACGCGCTAATCTCAGAAACTACTAGTCCGATTTGAAAAATTATTTTAGTGTTGGATAGCTCATTTATCGGCGAAGGCTATATAACATCACGCTACGACCCAGGAGGGCGGCGCAGTAACGATAAACGCGGGTGAAACCGCGGGAACATCTAGTTTTTAGTATGCGGTGCGCAACAAGAATTGATTACGGCACAACAAAGGCTAAGTTATCGGTCCAGAGCAAGTTGCGCTATGCGGGTAGCTACATAAATTTTATTGGTATAATCTTACCAGCCGCAAGATTCACTGGGTGGAAATTTTAAGATATAAGGATTTAGTACCGTTCGCACGAGAAACAATATTTTGGATATTACGTTTTACATTGAAATTATATATATATTACTTTATACGGATTTTATCGCGTTGTTTATTTTTAAGAACATATCATTTTGAACCTTTAATACTGTTACTAGATACTGTTTACTTCTACTGAAGCTATTTAATTGAAATTAAACTAATATAGACGGATTTTATCGTTGACACTTTATTACATAATTTAGAAACTGTTACACTACTATTACTATTAAACTTTACAAATTTTTAAGCTAATTAAATTATGGCAACTATTAAAACTATTTATACTAGCGGTCGCCTAGTGCTCTAAATTCGACCAAAGTTTGCCTGTAAGATATTGCTGATATAATATATTGACATATGTAACCATAGCTACGCGCTTCGACTCTGTGTTAAATGCATGGTTGTGTGCGTGTAGTGTTTTATCATTAATTTAATGTATTTCTAATGCATATTTTATATAAATATTAGCATTCGCTCCTCCTTCTCCATATAAACTTTAACTGTGCCAAATTTAATACTCCTCCGTCCGCGCAATTTTCGTAAAAAGGGGTGCAAAGTTTTTGCTTCACATATTAATATAGGTATAGATTTATGTTTACACTTTCCCCGACGTTTCGGTTGCTTTTCAGCAGCCATGGTCACGGGGAGACTAAGATGATAGTTGTCTCAATGTTCCAGTGTAGTTATTTCAAAGTACCCAAACATAATTTAATCATTAGTGTTTCTATTTACACAGAATGAGCTCAAAGTATCATGAAGTCTAGCTGTGGTTTGCGATAAAATCCGTATATAGTAATTTAATTTCAATGAATAACATTCGCGTAAACAGAAGACAATATTAAGCTATTTAAGTTATAAATATCTACTATTTAGATTCTTCCCCCGATGTTTTGGTTGCTTTTGAGTAGCAATATTTATAGGGAGACTGAAATTTTAATTAAAAGGCTGATCATGAATGTTTATTAGGCAAATAATAATAATAATAATAATACTCTACCATATACACATAACACCATCTAGCCCAAACTAAGCAGAGCTTGTACTATGGGTACTAGACAATGGATAAACATACATATATACTTTTTTTTTTGTAAATACATACATATTATACATAGAAACACCCAGACCAAGACAAACATCCATGTTCATGCACACAAATGTTTGACTTGTGCGGGAATCGAACCAGCGACCTCAGGCGTGGCAGTCGGTTACACTAACTACTACGCCATCGAGGCTGACAATGTAAATATGACAGCTAAAAGGGTCTAGGCGAACGTTCTCTGATAATATCAGAGACATTATAAAAAAAAGCCAGGTTAAGAGAAGGTATCCTAAACCGACGAGCATACTTAAAGAATATATTTATTTTTATTTATTTATTGGTAATTACAACGGTTATATAAACCAATTACAATAATTAACATAGATTACAAACTGATAACGATAATAACATAGATTAAATACAAAAATTGCAAATAATAATAATTTATACAAACAATTAAGAACTAATACGGCACCGTAGAATCTCTCGCATAATTTTTCTCGCAGAACACCAGGCATACTCTCATAATTTAATTCCACTTGTCAGCAGAAATATCACACTCAGGGTTGTCAACCAGGACAGCGTTGAGCACTTCTAAAGTGCGACACACTGGACACTCGGCTCTGGCGACTGTGTGGCACACCGGCTGCGCAAACAACCTGCGCTGACGGCTCCGGCAATGTGCAGTATAGTTGTTGGGCACAAATAAACGACTGAATAGATTATGGAGATCAGGACAGGATAAAATAAAATAAAATAAAAACAATATTACTCAAGTCGAATGGGCCGCGCAAATCATTTTCACATGCAATCGCGACCCTGCCGAGGCAGTTCCTCTTTTTAATTCTCTCTTCTAATTTTGACATTTGAACGTTTAACCACCAACGATAATATTATTATTTTAAACAATAGCTAATTATATTATGATTTATTGAAATATAACTAAACATGCTGTCGCTACCTGTTTTATTAGGTCAACTTCTAACATCGTCTTTGCGTTTAATCAAAGGAAATTTCCAATTAAATTGATTACGATCTCGGGCGGGACCTCCTCGCGGGGCGTGCGGCCCCTACTGTAGCCGATGTATACTCAGCCCGCGAATATTACTATACATATTAAGTACATACTTACGTACTTTATAGATACCTAATTATATTATATTTTCTTTATTTACTGTAACAATATTATTAACTAGCTTTGGGTTGTACTCTGCTTGTATAATAATATAATTCAATCATGATTCGAAAGACACGTGGTGCCATCTATTATCATAAGAACGTTATTGTTGTTTTCCTCGGGAACAATAATTTTTTCGGGATGAATTAGCCTTTTCAGGATGGAATAGCCTATGTCCGTTTCTGTACACCTGACAACTTATATGCAAAATTTCAGAATGGTCGATTCAGTGGTTTAGACGTGAAAAGGTAACAAACAAAACAAACAAACAAACAAACTCATTTTCGCTTTTATAATATTAGTTAGGAAGTTAGGATTAGGATTATCAGAATGTTTTAAAACTAACTTATGCCTAAAATATTATAAAACAGAAATAAAATCTTATATTTTATAGGGTAATAGGTAGTAAGGTTATATTTTAGAGTCGTAAAGTATTGGAGATAAATTAAAAATGTAAGACAATATGATAATAGGCCAAGATAAAAAAATTAAAATGCTTTTCAAAATTTTCCGCAAACTTACACAGATTACTAGGCAAAGTTAGTAAATGTTTGTTTATTAAGTTTTAAGTTGGTATGGCGATAAAATTAGCTACTTTATTATTTTTTTGAATTTATACTCTCACATGCCTTTAGCACGTTTAAATATCAGTATAATTATATTCAAATCAAATCACCTATCAAACTAAAAGTTCGATCTTTCCACTTTCAAAATATTTTCTTTATGCAAAATCTGTTACAGTTTTGAAAGTGTCATTTTAGCTACATTATGTGGCCTTAAAATACCATATTGTTATACGTTGCATAATATATTTATAAAAGCATTGGAAAGTATTAAGATAAATTTGGATTAAATAATACAGAGAGAAATTGTGTAATATGACAGCATTAGGGCCTAAAAGTAGATATATTAGGCTTATGATAATTTGGACATGTGAAAAGAATGGACGATAGAAGATTGACCAAGAAATAACAGTTGGAACGGAAAAACTCGGCGGGCATACTTTGACCACATCGGACACATTCAGAAGAAAATCTAAGTTAAGAATACATACATACATACATAGATTCACGCCTGTTTCCCAGAGGGGTAGGCAGAGACTACGGATTTCCATTTGCTACGATCCTGACACACTTCTCTGGCTTCATTCACTTTCATCACATTCCTCATACACGCCCGTCGGTTCAAGGAGCTCTTAACCTGGCCTTTGTCCAGAACGCCTCCGATCTGGTCGAGAAACGTTCGCCTAGGTTTTCCTCTTGCGACTGTTCCATTCACACTAGCCTTATAAACTTTCTTAGTCAGTCTTTCCTCGTCCATTCTTTCTACATGTCCAAACCAGCTTAACATACCCTTTTCTATTCTTGTAACTATATCCACTTTCATGCCACATCTCTCTCTAATCACACTATTTCTTATTCTATGTTAAGAATGCCCTTCAATAACATGCTTACTAACTAATATCACTCTTTTTTGTGGCTGTCACTCCAAAATAACTGCCACAAAGATATGCCGGGATCATAACAAGTGGAAATATAACTTCTCTATCTTCCCCTCTGGGCAAACAAATGTGTGACTGGAGCCGCTGAGACAAAGATTATTTGTCCTTTTGCTTGAACACAATCCCCTTTTAAAGGTCTCTAGAAACCATTAACAGATGAACACTCACATTATTTCTATGCAGGCAGGTAATTGTATGTCTCTATCTACTTGTATGTCTCTATCTACTTGGCGAAACGAAGCAACGAATAACAAAGGCTCTTTTATTCTTCTATATCGTAGTAGAAAAGAACTTTACTCGTCTCTCTTCTTTAAATATTGACTAAGACTAGTCTCAGTGAATATATAAAGAAGAGTCTTTACATTACTTTACATTATTATTGCCTGTTTATAATATCTGCAATGGGCGGGACATAGCTGAACTAAACAATGTTCTATAACATCTGTATTATATACCTACCTATGATCCACAATAAAGAATAAATTATTATTATTATTAAAAAAAGAGTTTTTATAAATCTTAAAAATAAGAATAAGAAGTCTTTATTTACTTTAAACAGGGTACATTAATAGATGTTATAAATTATTTACAAAAGTACAGGCCCATTTAGCCATTCCAAATGGCATGCAAATGTAATATCATTATCAATAGGTCATATCATTTACACAAACATATTAAATTTCACGTTTACAATATCAATTATTAATAAAATTATATAAGGTCAATCACAATTGGGTATTTTAAAAAACGACATATAATGATCATCGGGATATGATATCCCTGAATACATTTTTATTAGTTAACTAATATTTCGTCTACACACGCGTTGAGAAAATATATCGAAGGATATACCACCACATATTTGAAGCAAAGGGAAAATGGAATTAACTAAATCGAGGTGATTTTATGCTCGTTTTCTGGAAAAATTGAATACATTTTGAAGTTACGTATGTATTTAGTATTGTCTTATGTTTGCCCGAATGTTATACATTGAAATTAAACAAATTTAATACGGATTTTATCGCTTTGTTTATTTTTTATAAAACACTATTATTACATATAGCCCGTGACCATGGCTGCTGAAAAGCATCCGAAACGTCGGGGAAAGTGTAAAATAAAATCTAAATAGTTGTATAATTTAAATAGCTTAAATTAAAGTAAACAGTAACTAGTAAAAGTATTTAACAATAGTAGGTTAACGTTTCAAAATTATGTAATAATAGTGTTTAAAAAAATAAACAACGCGATAAAATCCGTATAAAGTTTGTTTAATTACATATGTAGTTGTAGGTTCCAAATGATTGTTGTTAATATGTGTTGTGTCAAATACATTTTTTATCGGTGTGTCAAATTCGTTTAGTACCTAATTCCGATTTGTTATTTCCATGACTTTATGTGCATATCCATTTATTTCGAAATCATTGTGCCTAACAAAATTTAACTCAAGTGACTCAGTGTGTCATTGCTCAGTTGTTTCTTGCCGACATTTACAGAGGCCCTTCGCCCTAAATGGCAAAATGTGAAATTATATTTTTATTTTTATTGACGTGACAACGTCTAATAAATCGATGAACGCCGGCTGCACGCACGAAAAAGGATGACTCATTGTCCCGTTACGCTCATTGTAACGCTACGGGAAAGAAATTTTGTTATGACTTTGCCACGTTAAACTATCGTCCGTAAACCGACTTTACAGACAACCAATTTTTTTATTATGTACCAAATGTGTGTCGTGATTTTATAATCACCGACCAAATATCAGTATGTCTCGTTGCCCACTTGAAACCTTACCTTCTTATGTGAAAACCGATGAACGTTATCTATTATCGCTTGCAATATTAGAACCAGTGCATTTGCCTCACTATAAAATATTATCTACAAAAGTCATAGGGTAAGTATGTTACAAACGTATATATAAATCAGCTTCAAACCCCCATGATCACCAATATACAATTCGACCAATACACTATTGTTTAATCTCACCAACTCACCAATAAATCTCTATCCATTACTCTTCCAAATTAAGTGAAAATGATCTCCCTCACCAACTTTTAAAATAAAACATCAACGAAAATTGTTTCCCTCAGAAAAAAAAACAAACATGGAAAACGGCTTTATCATAATGATACTGCATTAAAAAAACATCCGCATTTTTATTATAAACTCTCGCTTCGGGACTGTATTACCATAAACGAAAACATTTTCCAGCAATGAATTTAAAAAAAGCACTGGCTCGGTGTAAACCTTCCCTTGGTGCGTGTAAACGAGTGTAAAACGAGTGTAAAAAAAAACGAGAAAAATAATAAAAATGAGCGGCCATGAATGTTAACAAGCTGGTAAAGCTGGAGGCACAGTGAGTACAGTACAAAACATGATTATAATTTTCTGTCGGTATAAAAACTAATTATTGGGGTCAAGTTATTTCGACCCGACCGCAAGATAATGGCATTTTGTTTTTTTCCCGTCTCTCTCTCATTCTATATGTTTGGGAAACCACTGGACCAGGTAAAAACTACTGGATTGGATTTACCTATTATGTAATATTTTAGCAAGCTACGTTTGCAATTTTACACGTGCTAATATAAATCAAATACAGACAATACTGTTATGTTATGTTTTAACTAGCCAGGCAATTTAAATGAAACAAACACTGAATATCAAACCAAACCTCTGTATTAAACTCTCAATTGAAAAACCTATTCGAATTTAATTGGCGATTTAAAAGAGTGGCCGTGAGTTTCTTGCAGGTTTCTTCTCATAGGTTCTACCCTTTGCCTGAACCTAGCAACTAACCTAAATGTAGCTTCAGTAACTTAGTAAACTCACTAACCTATATACTTTGACGTTCATAAGTGTTACTTTGTGACCTAAATGAATAAATGATTTTTGACTTTAACTTTGACTTTGAATTGCTTGAACCGTATTTATTGGCAGTTGCATTTTATTTTTAAATCACCTTATTCTAAGACACTAATAAGAATTACTAATAAGACTATATTATAGGTACAACTAATTAGCTAAGCATAATAATTATGCTTAGCTTCACCATCATCAGGCTATAATAGTCCACTGCTGGACATAGCCCTTCCCCAAAGAGCGCACTAGCGCTCTGTCCTCAGCTTGCCGCATCCAGCATCTGCCTGCAGTCTGTCGCAGATCGTCATCCCACCTGGTCGGAGGGCGTCCTACACTACGTTTGCCGAGTCGCGGTCTCCACTCAAGAACATGCTTACCCCAGCGGTTGTCGGTTCTTCGCGCGATATGGCCAGCCCACTGCCACTTCAGCTTGCTAATTCTCTGAGCTATGTCGATATGCTTAGCTTGGCTTTAATAAAATCAAAGTCATTGATAGAAAACCGAATGTCGACTACCACAAAATTTGATAATGTATTGCATACGCAGGGATACTTCACCAGTGAAATAATGTAAGAAATCATTTATTGTAAGCACTGAGAATGATACACAATAGAACAAGCAAATCAAAATTATAGAAAAAAGACTTATAGACTATCTAACCAATGCCAGTTCATGCAGTATTTTGGATAAAGGACAAAAAATTATGTAATCAACAAATAGTTTTCTGAATCAATCAATCAGCCCACCGCAGTCAACTGGGGTTACGGGGGCTCCCATACAACAGACATGATGTTTTTGCCATTTTTATAGATAATGGTACGGAACCCTTCGTGCGCGATTCCGACTCGCACTTGGTCGGTTTTAAATATAGGTACTTTGGATAATCCGTGTCACATAATTCTGTAAACTCAACTAATTTGAAAGTGCTTAATGTTATGTATTAAAATAAAGATATTCGCTGTAAAGATATTTCCAAACTATAAAACAGCGCAATCTGTCAAATAACCTTTTCGCCAACAGAATTACCACTAACCCGTGTATAAAATAACGTGCACTCGTTGTGTCACCTGCCCGGTCACTTACGGGACTGTGGGACGGTCGGCCGCGGACGTATCGCCGGCCCGGTCAAGTAACTTGTTGTCCCGGGCTGTGTCCCGGGGTCTGGTGGATGAAAAATAATATTCTGGATATTCTGACGGGCTTTATTCATTCAAGAACACAATTACGTGTAGATACAGTTCTCCAAAAATTACTGTTTCATTGAAGAGATGTTCCACATATGTAAATGTCTAAATCTTAGATGAAGCCCAGTAAATAAACTGTCCCACTGCTGGGCACAGGCCTCCTTTTAGTGTGAGAAGGATTAAGCTACGAGGCTAGCTCAACACGGGTGGGTAGACTTCGAGAACATTATGGAGAAGTCTAAGACATGCAGGTTTACTCACGATGTTTTTCTTCACCGTTAAAGCGCGCGATAATTAACAATTGAATACGCATATACCTATAAAAGCAGCGATAGCTCAGTGGGGAGACCAATAGACTGCAATGCAGAGGGTCTCGGGTTCGAACCCACGTCGCGCACCTCTGACTTTCGGAAGTTATATGACATTCGAAATTATGTGCGTATTTGATTGCCAATTATCGCCTGCTCCGTGCCTCGGAGAGCACGTTGAGCCGTCGGTCCCAGCTGCTATGAACATCTATGGCAGTCGTTATTGGAAAAGTCTTAGGGTATCGTTAGCCTTCGGGTTGCGAAGGTCATGAGGCAGCCGCTCCGTGTAAAAACTGATATCCAGTTAAATCCGGTTAGACTAGAAAAAGCCAACCCCAACTGGAAAGTCATTACCCTCTAATATTCTGACACTGGTCTAGTCTTAGGGTACCGTTAGCCTTCGGGTTGCGGAGATCAGGAGGCAGCCGCTTCGTGTAAAAACGGATATCCAGTCAAATCCGGTTAGACTAGAAAAAGCCGACCCCAAGTGCCTTGGGAATAATAAAGGCTAGGGAGAAGAAGGATACCTTTAAAAGACAGAGATGCGTGACTTAGGATCAAACTCGAGACCTCTGCGTGGCAGTCCAACGGTCTCCCACTACACTATAGCTTCGAGTGCATTTACATGATGGCAAACATTTGGCACCTACATACACTCACGTCTAAATCTGAAACTCTTAGATTTCGGCAGCTGTATTTTCATGATGACATCTAAAGTAACTTTACAGCCAATTTAAGATTGGCTTATGTTTAACTTATCACCAGATATAGTAAATTATAACAGTCAAAAATAGTAAATGATTACCAAATTGCACAGCAAATTATATTTAGAGATCAAAATAAGTCGACGGTGCCCCGCGAAGCGGGGCTCCTATTTTTGGGTGGGTTTAAGAAAGAACCTAACATAACCTAACCCTTCCAAGACGGAACGCAGTGATTTGAGGCGTATAGGTGCTCGTTATGATATATTTTAGTAAGCCTAGTTTGCTGCGCAATTAGTATTTTTGGTGGTCATTATATTTAATCCCTTTAAGATTTACGCAACACAATAGATATTAGACGTGTTAGTGGCCAATTAAATTGCATCTACTAGGCATACTTACAGACTTCTTTCTGAGAATTGTCTAACAAAAAATACAGTAACACTTTGACCAATCCAAGTATCTTAAACGTTTAAACAAAACAAAGCCCAGAAAGAACACCCAGGCTTATAATACTACCCATGGGTTTGCTGAGGGATCGAAGGAACACTTTTTGTTTTATACAACTAACAAACAAGCATACGGGCCCACCTGACGGTAAGTGGTCACCGTAGCCTATGGACGCTTGCAACACCAGAGGAATCACTAGCGCGTTGCTGACCCTTTAGGACAAAAAGGAAATGGGAAGCAGAAGGAGCGGGAAGGGGGAAAGATGGTGATTGGGCCTCCAGCACTCTCACTCACCAAACGAAACACAACAGTAGGAACACTGCTATTTTACGTCGATATTCTGTGAGAGGGTAGTCCTTCCCCAGTCGAGCCGACCCATTCATGCTGAAATCAGCGAGGCTCTACTACTCATAAGACTTGGAACTTAAACTCAAAATATTTAATTGGTGACTACTTCGACCATTGCGCCTTTCTTATTGTCTTATAAGATTTACTAATATTATGTTAGAAATAATCGAAATAGTAGACTATTTCGTTTATTTCTGCCATTATATTAGTAGGTAAGCAATCATATTCCAATTTAGAAATTGGAATAATTATGATTGCTTACCTAATAAGATTAGTAAGTGAAACTTTAAATAAGATATTACAACATTTCCATTATAATATTATATTATACCTGTATATGGCTAAAGAGATAGGTTGATGGTCAGTAATATAATTTTAATTTTAATGGTAATTTTAGTCACAGCGACAAATATTTAAATTTAAAAATGCCGCAAATATTGCAATGTAGTTGTCGGATTAACAGGAAACACAAACAAACACATTTTTACACAATTGCATTGTTATTTAAAAATGTTTTCTACCCCGAAGTTTTATATCAAACTGAGCGGCAGTGAAGCGAGGCTGATTTAAGCTAATTAATAAATAATATTAAGAAAATAAAAAAACAGGGTAGTTGTTTTGTATCTAGAAGTTCGGATAGAAGCTAATTTTATACAAGGACTTGACGTTCCCGCGGTTTCACCCACGTTTATCGCTACTGCGCCGCTCCCGTGGGTCGAAGCGTGATGTTATATAACATATAGCTTTCCTCGATAAATAGGCTATCCAAGACTAAAAGAATTTTTCAAATCGAACCAGAAGTTCCTGAGATTAGTGCGTTCAAACAAACAAACAAACTCTTCAGCTTTATAATATTATTAGTATAGATGGTGATTGCTTAAACAAGAACAAATATTGTCATACGTTTATACGAATGTTATTCATTGAAATTTAACTACTTTAAACGGATTTTATCGCGTTTTTTAAATATTTAACACTAATTTAATTTAATTTGCTTAAAATGTAATAAAGTTCAATAGTATTTAGTAGTGTAACAGTTTTAAAATGATGTAGGTAATAAAGTGTTAAATAAAAGAAGTGATAAAATACGTATAAAGTCGTTTAATTTCAAAGAAGACCAAATCTTATCATAATAGAAGAAGGAACATAAAGAGGATACTATGATTCAGTTTCACGCTTTCAACATTTAAAATTATTTTGTGAAATCCTCAACTGTTAAGTTGTCCCGCTGGTCTATTAGCATAAGTCAGTGTAGTGTGAAATTCTAGTTTGTACAACTTAATGGAACCTAAAACGATGTCAAAAAAGAACAAAAATAAGGCTCGTCTCTAATTAGCTATAACTATATAGCTTATAATTATATCTGTCAAAATATGAATGAACTAGATCCTTGTAGCGTGATGCTAAGTTTATAAAATGCTATCACTCACAGAGTTTCATACAATATCAATCACCGAACCTCCTAAATTGACTTCAAAAACACAGATTTACCCTAAACCGCACACGACTCAGTGAAAACAATAAAAATAAACAGCGTATCCCATAAAAGCACGTTCGTCAGTGCCACCGGACAAATTGCCGGCAAATTACTCGTTAAAAAAACCTTTAAAAAAGTGTTAAAAAAGGCGTCGACATGTCGGAAGTCAGTAGATTAATCACTGCAATAACCCACCCGGATGTCCGGGTAAAAAATCTGTTAAACCGCATCGGCGTCCGGGTAAAAAATGCCTTGAAAGCACTTAAAATGCCATTTATATTCGTGGAGGGTTCCACGAGGCACGGAAAAAAGAAGGTGAAATATGTTCGTAAGGGGAGAACAACATGTTCCTAAGGGACACTGATATGGTTATTTTCCGGTTAATTTTGGTTTCCTCTCCAGTTTTGTTGTTTATAGGGTTCGAGGACTTTCCTTTAGTATATTATAACATATTGTTTTGACGTATCTATTTATTAGGTAGCGATTACGGTTAGAAACTAGTTTAGTACTTTGAAATATTACATATGATTGTTATGGGTGAGACATGTGGAAGATCTAAATCAGAGGTTCCCAGACTTTTTTCTCATAGACCACTTTCAAAATTTAGCTGGTTCCGGTGGACCCCTTGCAGCTACATTACTACCATATTCCGTGGCATTCGTATTTATATTGGTGTAGAATCAAACAAATTCATGCAATTAAAAAATTTGATCATATCTCGTACTGAATATGGAATAAACAGTCGCTGAGCTTCTTTTAAAATATTATCTGCCTATTTTGATAGGTGAAGTCAAGCCAACATTCTAGTTCTTCACTATCGAAAGCAAATACATTTTCATGGACCCCCGTTTACGAATTGTGAACCCTCATTTTTTTGTCACGCCAACATAAACCTCCGTCGAGTCTCCCGTGGACCCCTGGGGGTCCACCTGGACCACTTTGGGAACTAAGGATCTAAACGAATGTTTCCTTACCAGAATGGAGATTTAGAGCGTCATAACAACTTAGTTAGCGATTGATTCAGTTGAATCTCATATGGTATATTATTATAACTGAGGACCAATTCTCTTAGTAAAATATGTTTAAAATATGTAGAGTTCTAGTCAAGACTAATAAGCGACTAATGTGAACTGAAATGCAATTTATGTTCCCATTTGTCGTTTATTTGAACTTAGGTAAACACCATTTGTGTGTATACGCTAAAAGTTATAAATCTATTTAAACAAATTTTATAACAAAGTCAAAGTCAAAAATCATTTATTCATTTAGGTCACAAAGTAACACTTATGAACGTCAAAGTATATAGGTTAGTGAGTGTACTGAGTTACAAGTTACCAAGAGGCGGCCTCAGGTTTTGTTCGATAACTATACTGTTTGTCAATCACAGTTAATAACCAAATCCAACTCTATGGTTGTAAGAAATTGCGAGGCTGTCAAAAAAAGCTAACTATGTTCTTGCAAAATTTAATTCAAGCTTCAAAATAATTTATTTCTGTAATCAAATCAAATCAAATCAAATATTCTCTATTGTGAAACATAGATAGGTATATATAAGATGTTTACAGTAATGGTAATGATCAACTATGTTCTGCCAATTCAAAAAAAAAAACTGTTTCTGTTATCTGTGAAAACTTTTAATTGGCCTTCTTTTTTCGTATCAAATCTGTCTATGATACTAATTTAGCTGTAAGTTTTCCTAAAATTGTAAAATAAAATAAATAAAATAGGCTTACAATAATTTAAAATTAACTTAGCAGATCACTAAATTTGAAAACATGCAAAAATAATACTTTTGTATCACTTCTATTAAAACAATACAACATATTAAATTCACTTTAGCATAACATAAAAAATTAAAACATGCAGAATTAATAGCTGCCAATTACTAATTATAAATACAATAAATACAAATTAATTTAATATGTCAATGGAGCTAATTACAAAATATGTCAATACAGCTAATTACAAAATAAAATTGCTATCACTATATCTGTCGGTCTTCTGGGCACTATGACGCCTATTAGAGGGTTTTAGTTTTCTGTTTCTTTTTTATTTCTGTTTTATAAAATTTTAATAAAATTCAACTACTAAGGATGTCAATGCAGTAATTACAATGTCAAATAAAATTTACACAAAATCTCAAAGATGTATGTAATAAATATTAGGTAATTAATATCAGTTTAATTTATATATTATTCAACTCTTATTAACCGGCTAAATGCATCGAAATATTTTTTCTTAATGTCAAAACAGTAATTTTTCATATGTAACCTGTCTTATTGCTACAATGACAAACGTAATAGAAATTATAGAAAAACCATTGAATTATGTGTCTGGCCGCCAGCAGCCCGCCGCTAACTACTCATAACGTTATTAAATAACATTTATTTAATATTACTTCTATCATTATTAGGAACATTCAATTCTTGGTTATCATCTTATCGTAAAGTACAACATAAAAATCCCCATAGCGCTTATACCATACAATAAAACATAACACTAACCTAACTTATACAGGTGCAGAATACTAAAACAAAAATATTTTATATAAATTAAATGTTATAATATTGTCTTCTATTTACGCGAATGTTATTCATTGAAATTAAACTACTAATAATATACGGATTGAAACTTGAACTACTATATACCATGGCTGCTGAACAGCAACCGAAACGTCGGGGAAAGTGTAAACATAAATATAAATAATTTTAATAGTTCCTTTCAATAATTTAATTAGCTTAAAAATTTGTAAAGTTCAATTGTAATAGTAGTGTAACAGTTTCTAAATTATGTAATAAAGTGTCAAATAAACAACGCGATAAAATCCGTATATAGTCGTTTAATTTCAATTAAATGTTATGTTAATGATGTCTTCCTAGGTGACGGTAAAAAACTAACGTATAGCGATATTTTTTTTATTAGATAGGGGGCAAACGAGCAGGCGGATCGCCTGATGGTAAACGATCACCGCCGCCCATGGACACCCGCAACACCAGAGGAGTAACAGTTACAAACGCGTTGCCGGCCTTTTAAAAAGGTGTACGCTCTTTTCTTGAAGGTTTGTAGGTCGCATTGGTCCGGAAATACCGCAGGCGATCATTATATTTTATATATTCGGTATATTTCTCTTAGATACTATTTTATAATATCCAATATCTTTTCAAAGTTAGGTAGTAGAATCTAAATTTGTCTTTGGCTTTTACATAACCTTTCACTATCCCTGTATATTTGAAGCAATAAAGGTACCGTATTTAGACAAAACATTATATTTATACTAAAACATTATATTAATCCTATTTGATCGCCCACACTCCAACTATTTTAATTGAAATACTAGACTAGTTATTTCCGTTCCAATCATTGTCTTCAAAATGCACAAGTCTCTATCTTATCCGAATTATATTATTATAAATATAACTAAACACTAGCAGCGGCATCTATTGTCGAATAGCTATTACTAAAATGCATTTGTGATTTAACTTAATGAAAAATAGTCAATATTGAAGTTTAAAGTTTGTTTCCTTTCTCATAAAATTATTTGCACATACTCAGTACTTATAAAAGCACATTTATAAGTGATTTCGAAAATTTTAAATATAACATTTCTTCTATTGGCCGCCAGAGGGCAAACTAAACATTATAGTTTCTCTTTTGGCCGATAGGTGTCGCTTCTAATTCTAGTTACTGATCAATAGATGGCGCAACATATTTCAGTTACTCGACACTAGATGGCAGGATTATAATAATTTATCTACTTGACACTAGATGTCTCTACATTTTCGACAAGTTGGCCGGACCTGTCGAAATTGTAGAGACAGAGCCTTTGTAATTAATTTGGATTATTATATTTCAATAATTATTTAGTAGGTACTTGTATTCTTATGCTTGGCATATTGTTTGGCTGGTTATTCAAACATCATGCAGTGCAGTTTGCTTTTGTTCTTTAAAATATAGGTACAATTAATAAATAAAGCGGGCAGCGCATATATATTTTTAATTTATTAAGGATAAAATATCGCGATCTAGGACAATATTATATTATTACTATTTCGTACTGCGTCAAGGGGCATGAAGATTCACGGCGGACCCAGGTACCAATAAAATGGTAAAAGGTATGTATTATAATGTTCGTAATAGAAACAATTTGTCGGCCTCGATGGCGTAGTGGTTGGTGTAATCGACTGCCACGCCTGAGGTCGCAGGTTCGATTCCCGCACAAGTCAAACATTTGTGTGTATGAACATGGTTGTTTGTCTTGGTCTGGGTGTTTCTATGTATAATATGAATGTATTTACAAAAAAAATATACCTAGATATATGTATGTTTATCCATTGTCTAGTACCCATAGTACAAGCTCTGCTTAGTTTGGGCTAGATGGTGTTGTGTGTATGGGATAGAATATTATTATTATTTAATTTGTATTTTGGATGAGACAGAAGAAATAGTCAGTAATATAATATGATACTCTAAACCTTGCTCATATAAGTGACACACTACCGAAATTGTTATTCAACGGTGATAAAAAAGAACTCCCCAAATTGAATACAGTCAGTGCCGTGAATTTCTGACAAGTCTCTTCAATTCACTTACCACTAAACTTTGACTTATAGGTATGTATTACTTTGCGACCTAAATGTGTAAATGCCTTTTGACTTGACTTAAAACAATGAAAATACAAGATAGGATAGTTTCGAAGAATAAGAACAAAAGCTCACGTCTGTACATTCTCGAAGCAGTAAGCTGAGCTATATCACCAATATTTCGCTATGACTTAGATAAGTCTTGCATACAATCAGACATTATTAGATACGTCTGGCCTACCAGCCAAATTACTAGACTCCCTGATACTATTATGAATAAGTCAACAGAAAAACCTACTAACACTGTATCTCAACCCGGGAATCGAACCCTCATTACGATCATATACATAATCGCAATCATATGCCACGGGATCAATCATGCTGGACTTAGGCGCAAAAAGACAAAATAAAATTAACCATAAAACTTTACAAACCGTTACAGCATCTAAATCTCACAAGATGCCCACTAACCCTAAAAGACAACCCTAAATCGCTCGCAAGAAAAACCGCGGGTCAATCGGACCCCTGTGTATTATTATTCAAATTAATTGCCACTTATTATCACGCAGCATCGTAAGGGTTAAAATAATGTTTGTCTTTTATAAACAAAGGACAATGGGCAAGATGGCTAAAAAACTTCTTTGTTTGAGACCAATAGATATTTTTAGTCTTTGGTTGTAAGATGTGCCATCTGCTTCTTCCTATGTCTGAGAAATAGATAATTAAATAATAATAATAGATCGTTTTTATATTCCCATGGCTTAAGTTTGTGACTTGTGGGATCACGGGTTCGATTTCTGTGTTTGACAAATTAAATTAATACTAATACAATGTGGCTATCAGAAGGCCAATTGTCGTAATAAAATCTGTTCAAACTAGATTTCCGATGTAAATGTCAAATATGAACTGAAATGGATTGGCGATTAAAAAAAGTGGCCATGAGTTTCTTGCCCGTTCTTCTCATGAGCCCTACACCCTTGCTTTGCTGAACGTGGCAGTAAATATAAATTCACAGAAAAATCTAGTGTAACTCTGACATTCATAAGTGTTACCTTGTAACCTAACTTGAATAAAATTATTTTTGATTTTGATTTTTGGAATTTATGTTCACAACTGACGTTAATCCAGGAGAATAATAATAATATAATATTCTATCACATACACACAACACCATCTAGCCCAAACTAAGCAGAGCTTGTACTATGGGTAGGTACTAGACAATGGATAAACATACATATATAATTTTTTTTTGTAAATAGTATGTGTGATATATGTTTATGAAACTGGGATTCAACTTTTCTTCTCTTTTAGAATAATTATTGTGTTTTGTCTTGCTACATTTAGTCGAAGATTGCCTTTCCATTTGTCTCAAAATATAAATGTATGTGCCCTCATGCGATGCTAGATCTATTATAAATTATTATGATTAAATATTACTATGTAATGTAATTATTTTAGTGGATATAGTTACAAGAATAGAAAAGGGTATGTTAAGCTGGTTTGGACATGTAGAAAGAATGGACGAGGAAAGGCTAACTAAGAAAGTCGCAAGAGGAAAACCTAGGCAAACGTTTCTCGATCAGATCGGAGGCGTTCTGGACAAAGGCCAGGTTAAGAGCTCCTTGAACCGACGGGCGTGTATGAGGAATGTGATGAAAGTGAATGAAGCCCTAAGTGTGTCAGGATCGTAGCAAATGGAAATCCGTAGTCTCTGCCTACCCCTCTGTGAAACAGGCGTGAATCTATGTGTGTATGTATGTATGTAATTATTTTAGTTTCTTTATATATAAATATTTATTGTTATTCTTTTTAGATTTATAAAGTCAGTAATCTAAAAATTACTGCAACACCTTGTTGTAAAATACTAAAATTATATTTAAATGACGTTGCAAAAGAGTGGGTGCGATTTTCTGACATGTCATAGGCTCAGCCTTTTGTCTAAGCCTAGCAATTAACATAAATGTAACTTCAGTAAACTCACTAACCAATATACTTAGATGTTCATAAGTTTTACTTTGTGACCATTATGAATAATAGATTTTTGTTCTTGTCGAAGTTCCTAGGCAGAGACTTGTAGAAGACAGTTTTGCCCAGCAATGGGACATTAACTTTAAGAAAAATATTATTATTGATACTATCTTTTTGGTCTCGTGGCATAAGTTTGCTACACATCGTAGGATCGCAGTTTAGGATCATGGGCAAACTACTAGGTTTTTCTGTAAGAAGAATTTTAGTAGCAGCACAAAGTCTGACAATATGCGGTTGACGTCACGGGTTGCCTGATATTAAATAACTCCTACTTAGGGTTCAAGGCGTGCCGTCTACAAGACAATTTTTTTTTATACATCTGAGGTGGCAAACACGCTTACGGCCCACTTGATGGTAAGCGGTCACCGTAGCCTATGGACGCCTGCAACACCAGAGGCATCACTTGCGCTTTGCCGACCCTTTAGGAAAGGACGTGGGAAGGAAAGGGAGCGGGATGGGGCAAAGGGGGTGATTGGGCCTCTGGTACTCTCACTCACCGAACGAAACTCAACAGTAGGACTACTGCTATTCCACGTCGATATTCTGTGAGAGGGTAGTCCTTCCCCGGTCGAGCCGGCCCATTCATGCTGAAATCAGCGAGGCTCTACTACTCTAAATTGTGGGTATGATGCACTAATAGCGTGCCCTTGCTACCTCTGCCGAGTCGTGCTTATGGTACATGCATGACCAGAGGGCCTAGTATAACATAAGTTATAATAGGCTTATATCTGACTTTTTTATCTTATACTTTAATTAATCTTAATTATTATTTCTTTTTATTTTGCTCGTCGAAATGACCACACTCCACCTGATGGTAAGCAGTCGTGTGGTCTAAGAGCAGTGGCCTCCACACCGCCGCACAATATAACATAATAGCGTAATAAGCCTGAATTTTGTATAATATGTTGGTTTAGGCCATTTTTAAGTGGACAGGTCGATATTAAAGGGTTATCGTCTCTTAGAAAGATTTCGAAATAGAAAAATAATGCTCTACTGTCAAGCTATCAAATATGTTTATATCAAACATTATGTAAATATAATATATTATTATGTATACAAGAAGTACTTAAATATTTTTTTTATGTAGGTATGGTGCAAATTATATTTATGTCAAGTCTTTAAAATCAGTTTTGTAGTCCAGCCCTGAAAGAGTTTTCAGGGCTGGACTACAGACCTAAAGTAACTTTGGCATTTATAATATTAGTATGTTATGGCCTAAACCTTTTCTCAATGAACAGAGGCCCGTGCCCAGCAGTGTGGCAGTTTACAAACAGGGCTGATGTTATGTTATATCATGGATAAAAAAATCTATTGGAAATCAGAAAATCTTTATATCTTAAAACTGGACTGAATTGAATCATTATTTATATTTTAGTTAGAATCATTTTATTTTTGTTCCTCCCTTCCCACATCCACTTCAGTTGTACACTTATCTATACTAATATTATAAAGGGAAATATTAGATTTTTGTATATTTGTAAGAATTTAACGCAAAACTACTCAACCGAATTTAAAAGTTCTTTCGTTATTAGAAAGCTATATTAAAAAGGTACTGTTACTAACATAACCTAGTTTTACGCGAGCGAAGCCGCGCGCAAAAGCGAGTATTTGATAAATAAATAAGTTTTGAAGTATTTAACACTTGCTCAACATTTTAATATTTTAATTTTAACCGTTCAAATGTCGTATTCGGTCGAGGTGCGAAATGAAGACATACGCATCGGCCGGCTGCCATCAACCCTTTACCGCCGCGTGAGAACCGGTCCGGCGAGAATGCAAATCAGGTCTATTGTACCCCTGGACAATTCTTCGCTTTTTAATTGTTGTTTTTTGTGGACGGTTGGACATGATTCTGAATACGTGTCGATGGTAATTGTCGATGGAATTTTATCGTAGATGGTTTTAGAATGTAGAATAACTGAAATTTCATAAATATATAATAATATATATAATGTGATATTTGTGTATATGGATACTACACATGCACAAACGTAACAAAGCGAAAAAAATATTATTTCCAATGTTGCTATTTATTATATGATAATATTTAATTAAATATGAGACTTAAATATTTTTTTAATCTAGGTGTGATAAAATGCCCATATGCAGTTTTAAATATTGGGTTTTATATAAAAAAAAAAAATAATAATACTAATGTTACTTCACTTTAAATTTAATAAAATCAGCAATTAATTAATTTTGTTGATAGGAACTAAACAATTTACTTTTAAATAATAATACAAATGTATTTGAAAATAAAACATATATTTCGACACGAAACACAGAAAAACAACAAACATACACAGCAAAAATTAATTACTACTAAATATTATTCCTAAAATAATTTTATTCGAAATCGCTATGCGAACGAAATACAAAAACTATCGACAAACTAAACACACCACATCACTACCCCTAACGTCCCAAAAACCGGTCAGGTCAGTTCCGCAAAAATCACAATAGCCAACCCATTGGATACTTAAATAGGTCCAAATATTATAATGCGACCCGCTATTATTAGTAGCGGGTTTTTTAGCAAAAGGTGATTCAGTTGGCATCTATTATGTCCAGTTGGCACCCTTCCGCCCTTTGTACGGGACCCTGCGGCAAGACAACCGGTAAGACAGCTTTTGACCCACTCGCGTTTAAGGGTTAAACTTCAGTTGTATTTTGACCACGTCAGGGTAGTGTCACAGGTAAATTTTATTTAAAAGTTTCGATGCAGTGAGTTAGTGTTAAAAATGCTTTTACTTGAATTAAATGGGTTAAAATGACCCATGATAAGTTAATGAAAAATTCGAAGTCTAAGATGTCCGTGTTTGTCTTGAAATGACTCACTCAAGAATCCTGAACTGAGGTATATTTGACGCTATGAATCAATTCCTAAATATAAGAATTGATTTTGACTCAATCGTTCAGCCCAGCAGGGAGTGAGCAAGCGACTTGACCTCCCTTTTATGTCACAAGATACTGGTTCCTATAAAAAAAATCAATAAAGATATTTCTAAGACTGCCAATCAAGTCTTGAATCTAAAAAGTATATGATGAACAAACATAGCTATGGTAAGTGATTTCATATATTATTAGCTGTTACCCGTGACTTTACTTGCGTTCTTTTAAAGTACTTTATCCATTTTCGAGGTCAAACTGTCGTCATACATAACAAATTGTATCAAAATCGGTTCAGTGGTTTAGCAGTGAAATCATATCGAACAGACAGTTATTTTAGCAATGTTAATATGCATGTAAACAATTTGATGTCTCCTTGGCTCAGTGATGTAGTTCGCGGCTGTGGACCGTGAGGGCCAGATACATTGTTATTGATATTTTCTGCCATAAAATCTCAGTACCGGTTTGATATTTGCCATTTTTTAATAACTTTTATTCGGCGGTATCTTAACGTAAATTGTTTCTTGTGGAGGTATACTGCCTACATAACGGGCAGATTAAAGCGTAAAACTTCGTGGCGAAAATAAAACAAAATTATATTGTTGTTATGGAAATGTAATGGAACAGTCGCAAGGGGAAGACCTAGGCGAACGTTTCTCGATCAGATCGGAGACGTTCTGGATAAAGGTCAGGTTAAGAGCATCTTAAACCGGCGAGCGTGTATGAGGCATGTTATAAAAGTGAATGAAGCCAGAGAAGTGTGTCAGGATCGTAGCAAATGGAAATCCGTAGTCTCTGCCTATCCCTCTGGGAAACAGGCGTGAATCATAATCCTAATCCTAATCCTAACTAATATCATAAAAGCGAAAATGAGTTTGTTTGTTTGTTATCTTTTCACGCCTAAACCACTGAACCGATCTTCCTGAAATTTTGCATATACGTTGATAGGTATATAGAAACGGACATAGGCTACCTTTCATCCGGAAAAAAATTACTGTTCCCGAGGAAAAGAACAATAACGTTCTTATGATAATAGATGACGTCACGTATCTTTCGAATCATGATTGAATTATATTATTACAAGCAGAGTACAACCTGAATTGATTGTCAAATTCTAAATTAACGCCAGCGAAGCCACGGGCAAAAGCTAGTACATTTATATGTGGCCGCTCAGTGATAAAACTTCAATAGTAGTCCATATTTTCTTTTTATAAGTCGTTTTTCTGCGCTAATGTAAACTTTAATTACCTATACAAAGTTTTACACATCTCTGAGTGAGCAATATGCTTCACAATCTTTACAACGTTTTCTATTTGCGTATTAATATATAGCGTTCTTTTTTTTTTTATAACAGTTGATAGTGATATTATCCCAACAGTGGGACACAAATAAAGGTTATTAACAGAAGCCCACTACACTATTAGCCCATTTTCTATTCCTAATAGATAAACTTAACCCTCCGCTACCAAGTAATAGCTCATTTCAATATTTTTAACCTTCCCCCGCCTCACTATCGATTATATTTTTAAAAGCACCCCTCGTTGGGGGTGTCGACATTTTTGTGCGGAATTCAAAAGGTTTTTCTATCGTGGGCGTCTTTGAGGGATGGGGGAGGGGACAAAATGGCCGAGACTTCTTGAAAAAAATTCTAAGCGTTTTATAACTTTGTGTTTAGAATATTACGAGAGTAAGAAATTGGAACGCACTAAACTCACTAAGCAATAAAATTTAACGTTCATAAGTGTTACTTTGTGACCTAAATGAATAAATTATTTTTACTTTGACTTATTTATATTAATATCTATACTAAGGTCATCTTATCTTATCTTATGTGGGGGGCCAGTCAGTGCAGACCGGCGACACTTCGACCCAGTTGGATCTTTTGTGTCGATACTCTCCCAATAACGACTGCCATAGATGTTCATGGCAGCCGGGACCGACGGCTTAACGTGCTTTCCGCGGCACGGAGCAGGCGATAATTGTCAATCAATACGCACATAACTTCAAAAAGTCATATAACTTCCGAAAGTCAGAGGTGCGCGACGTGGGTTCGAACCCGAGATCCTCTGTATTGCAGTCTGTTGGTCTCCCCACTGAGCTGTCGCTGCTCTATCTAAGGTTATCTTACTGTAAGCAATAAAGATAATAATAATATCAAAACCTAATCGTTATATCTTAATATTATTAGGTATGAGGTATTTATTGTTGCAATGAACGGCAAAATTCTAAATGCTAACGTGAGTTTGTTTGTTACGCTTTCTCGCCGTAACTACTGGACCGATCATCATGAAATTTCGCACACACGTAGACAGGGTGACAGAAAAAGACATAGAGTACATTTCATCCAGAAAAAGGACCGTTACTAACCTAGTCTACATTTACGCGAGCGAGGCCGCGGGCAAAATCTAGTAAAGCGAGTTCTTAAATATAAACCATACAGTTTTTAACATCTTAGCATATATTATGATACCTAACAAAATTGTTAATACGTTCATAAATTTAAATACAGCTTTTTACAAGCAATATAGCGTACTAGCTTTCGCCCGCGGCTTCGCTCGCGTTAATTTAGAATTTGACAATCAATTCGGGTTGTACTCTGCTTGTGATAATATAATTCAATCATGATTCGAACGAAACGTGGCGCCATCTATTATCATATGAAAGTTTTTGTTGTTTTCCTCGGGAACAGTAATTTTTTTCGGGATGAAAGGTAGCCTATGTTCGTTTCTGTACACCTGACAACGTATATGCAAAATTTCAGGATGATTGGTTCAGTGATTTAGGCGTGAAAAGGTAACAAACAAACAAACTCATTTTCGCTTTTATAATATTAGTTAGGAGTTAGGATTAGGATTATAAACGATTTTAGACCCAAAATATACAGAAATCTGCCTTTCTAGCAATAAAAGGTATTAAGATCTAACGTTAGGTGCCCTCGAGTGAGATAAGCTCTATGTATAGGTATCAAATATAAACACAGCTAAAAACAGAGCCAGAAATTGTATTATAGTTCAACAAGTTTGCCAACACCTAGCGTCCAAATTTTACAAATATACCAATACACATATTTTGTAATCGTGTAATTCCTTTTAACAACCTCTTTATTTTATATTATGTAAATCATGTACTATCATACATACATACACACACACACACACACACACACACACAAACACATTCTACGACTTTTTACTTAAACACTGATTGTATTCACTCACACATCATGCACTTGAAATTGTCACTCTATAGAAACAAATCGTGGGCCTGGAGTTCTAAAATACAGGCCTTGGCTTAGTTTAGACTCCAGATCTCCCACAAACTACAATATTGTAAACCATATAACTTTCACAGTGTACCTTTTAACTGTAAATGTATGTAATTTGTGGAGATGAATAAACCATTATTATTATTCTACTGGTGGTATAGAATAACCCTGACCATATTTTTTTTATTAGAATTATTTTTTTAGCAAAATTAATGTACCGTTTTTTTCGTGAAATGGTTTCAGATAATCATAATTATGTTAACCACCCAACATAATCTTAATATCTTACTAATTTAAAAAAAATATAATATCTATAATTAATGTCGTAAATAATAACGGGCGGTCCTTTTTATTGTCCCTTATTATCTACGACATCAGTTATTGTTATGTTATTTTTTTTTAAATTAGTAAAATATTAAGATTGTGTCCGGTGGTTAACATATGACTATCTGAAACCATTTCACAAAAAAAACGGTACATTAATTTCTCTAAAAATGTAATTCTAATAAAAAAGAAATGTGATCAGGGTTATTCTATATCGCCAGTAGAATGCGTGGTTAAAAGGAATTATACGAGTTCAAAATCAACCTGTATAGGCATAGGTACACAAAGACCATAGTTTAGTTCACGCATCCTAAGAATGCCAACACTATAAAGTTTAAACCATCACATAAATACTATCAATGACAATTACCGCCAAGTCGTAGAGTTTTGAGCAAATTTTTCAACTTGTCAAGAGTTCGGGCCCGGTTGGAGAACTTTTCGAAGCCAATTTACTCGTTAATGGGACTCATTTGTTTGTTAAAAACATTCTGGAGATATCGCCCAAGACTCGCTGAGTTTACGGCTCCTGTTTAGCTGTATATTTAAAAATGGCGGCTGTTTTTGATGTTTGATTGAAGCTCTTTAAGATATTTGTTTGGAATGATCTCCTGAAATTAATAAGCTATCATAGTTTGAGAGGTTAGACTAAGGTTTGTGGTAATGAAAATCCTATGTATTGTTCGTTTGATGAGAAGCTAGACCTAATAAGATGTCCTTGGATTGTGTTGCTATGATGCGTGGGCTTTCATGGCTTTTAAATATTAAAATTAGGGTAGTAGAGCCTCGCTGATTTCAGCATGAATGGGCCGGCTCGACCGGGGAAGGACTACCCTCTCACAGAATATCGACGTGGAATAGCAGTATTTCTACTGTTGTGTTTCGTTCGGTGAGTGAGAGTACCAATCACCCCTTACCCCCTTCCCAATACTTCTCCTTCCCACTTCCTTTCCTAAAGGGTAGGCAACGCGCAAGTGATGCCTCTGGTGTTGCAGGCGTCCATAGGCTACGGTGACCACTTACCATCAGGTGGGCCGTATGCTTGTTTGCCACCATAGTTGTATATAAAAAATATATATGCGCTGTGCTGTTAGTAGACCAGAAATGTTTATTCCTTGCGCTAAAGAAACGGCGACTTATTTTAACAGGGTCGGTAACGTGTAAATGTTATTACGTCTACAGTAACTACTTATTATAGGGACGTATACTTGTCATCTTTGCAGTGAAAATAGTTTTATTCATTGCATGGATGGTGCAGTAGTTTTAGTGGCTACCCCAACATTGTAACCGAGTTTCGATCCAGGGTATACGTTGGTTATCTTATCTTATGTGGGGGCCAGTCAGTGCAGACCGGCGACACTTCGACCCAGTGGGATCTTTGGTGTCGACACTCTCCCAATAACGACTGCCATAGATGTTCATGGCAGCCGGGACCAACGGCTTAACGTGCTTTCCGAGGCACGGAGCAGGCGATAATTGTCAATCAATACGCACATAATTTCGTTAAGTCAAATAACTTCCGAAAGTCAGAGGCGCGCGATGTGGGTTCGAACCCGAGACCCTCTGCATTGCAGTCTGTTGGTCTCCCCACTGAACTATCGCTGCTCCATACGTTGGTTAAATGTTTATAATGTATTTTTAAACATTTAACCAACGTATTTTAAAAGATTTTACTTTACTCTCATACTCAAACCAAAACTAACTGATATTAACATGGCACATCTCTTTTATAATCAAAAAGCTACAAGAACATCTTAAGAATTTACAGCAGTAGCATTATAATTTGTACTCGTTATAAAAATGGTCAACAATTGGTATAATATTTTGTCGAATATAACCATAAACCAAAAGAAACATTTAAAAATAGAAAGAAAACATAAATCCAAAGATTAAACGTTGTACTCGTACAAACCATAACCTGCAATTCCAATTTCGAAATCCTTTCAAATTTCCAAAACTCAAGATGGCCGCGATCATTAAAATTTTCTCTTAAAACTCGGGTCCCCTAATTAAAAAATCGTGTCGAGTCTCAAATAAAATCAATTCCGCCCCGTTTTCACCCCTACGGAGCGCCGAGGAGTTTTTCTTACCCCTTCATCTCCGTAATTATATTTATGTAATGATCGCCAAGTTTTGATGGACTAGTATACCTTGTTATTGTGTTTAAAAGTCGGATTCTTAATGGGGAAATGTTATATGTATTATTTTTTAAGTTGTATGTATATGTAATAACTTACACTTTCGCGTTGCATTATATAGATATAGTTCGTGACGTGTATTGACACGATCATGCATGATGTTTACCTTATCAATGCTTGAGGTTTCGACAGGGTTACAGTGACCGTGCTCATAAGTTGACTGAGAGCTTGAGCTTATGAGCACGGCCGTGTATGTGTGTGTGTGTGTATCTATGCTAGCGTGCGTGCTGTGTCTTGGGTGCTTTTAGTTTATAAGCCAATTCTAAGTTAGCGGGACGGAATTTGGAGCGTTGTCCGGTAGACGGCACTATTGCCCTATATTGCGTGGATCCTAAACTATAGAGCAGTGTGGGTTAGTGTAAGTCAGCTTATCCCTGCGAGGATACAATGATGTTGTGTATGTATTTCATTAAATTGTGAGATTATTAACGATATAATTATAACAATATCAGCCCTGTATTAAACTGTACCACTGCTGGGCACGGGCTTCTTTTTGCTGTGAGGAGGGTTGGGCCATAGTCTACCACGTTGGCCCAGTGCGGATTGGCACACATCTTCCAGAACATTATGGAAATATTTCAGAAATGCACGATAGGTACAATGTTTCCTCATGCTGTTTTTCTTTACCGTTAAACCGAGTGATAATTTATAATTTGCTATTTAATACCGCTCATAGCCAGTTGAACTCACTGATCGGTAAACGATTAGCGAGGTTAAGCAACGTTGGGTGCGGTCAGTCTATAGATGGGTGACCGCTTAGTGGTATTTCATCTGAGCGTCTCCGTGCTTCGGAGGGCACGTAAAAAGTCAGTCCCGGTTGTTGCCAAATTGACAGCAGTCGTTAAGCCATGTCAGAGGCCTACGGGCGGCGTGAACAACTCTTGACAACAGGTTGGCCACTAACCACACGAAAAGAAGAAGAAGAATACGCACTTTGTAGAGTCAGAGTTGCGTGCCTTGGAATCGAACTCCAAACCTTTTGCCCTATATTACATGCATAGTAATACCATGTTGAAGTGTGGATGAATTGCATCTCTGCCTACCCCTGGTAGAGAGACTAAGCCTGTACGTTTTTAAACTGCAAGGATATACAAATGTGCATTCTAGTGTTTAAATTCCGTCGCTGACAGCATTAATTTATCACCAAGTTACGGCAAGCAGTGGCTTATATATGACACTTCTTGAAATAATATATTTTTAGTTGTCGATTCGCACACATCGACATAATTTGAATGCGTAACGAACCGATCTAGAAAGAGGGTGTGCGAATCTACGTCTATAAGAATATTATTACATAAAGTGTCGATTCGCAGTATGCGTACGACGCGACCAAGCAGTATCTTAAAATTAGCTCAAGGTCGTCATTAAAAATACTGTGCTATTAAATAAAGCGAGTGGCTATATCTTATCTTATGTGGGGGCCAGTCAGTGCAGACCGGCGACACTTCGACCCAGTGGGATCTTTTGTGTCGACACTCTCCCAATAACGAGTGCCATAGATGTTCATGGCAGCCGGGACCAAGGGCTTAACGTGCTTTCCGAAGCACGGAGCAGGCGATAATTGTCAATCAATACGCACATGATTTCGAAAAGTCATATAACTTCCGAAAGTCAGAGGTGCGCGACGTGGGTTCGAACCCGAGACCCTCTGCATTGCAGTCTGTTGGTCTCCCCACTTAGCTATCGCTGCTCAAGTGTGAGAAGAAGAGTGGCTATAAGTTTTAATAGTTGTTAAGTTATTATAGACTAAAAGTGCTGCGTAAAGCTCCTGCTATAACCACAATATTATAAATATTGTGTCACTTTAACTTATTGAGTAGCAGCGGTACACCGGTAGCGAAACACGATATATTTTTAATTATGTCTGGTTTTCTAAGACTAGACAGAATAAGGTAGGTTATTATCTGTAAATGTATTAAACAGGACAGGTTTTATTTATTATTTACGTCTTTTTATTAATTCTTGTAAACATCTATACATATAATAAAATCGTAGGAAATTCAAAACTGTACATTGAATATTTTTTTAAAAGAATACTTGGGGCTTGATCTACAATCGTTATCGAAGCCAAAAATATAGTATTTACAATTTTTGTCTGTTTGTCTGTATGTATGTCCGGGCTAAACTCAAAAAGTACTGCATGGATTTACTTCAAATTTTGCATGAATATTACTAACAGGTCGGGTCAACATATAGGCTACATACTATCACGCTATCACCTACGGGGGAGGAGCTGTGAATCTTTATTTTTCTTACGCATTCTGTGACAGCGTGTAATCTAACGACGCATATTTAAATGTTTTTTTTTTAGTAAGCCATGCTATTATCTAGCTTTACACTATAAAAACTACGCCATTTAAGTAACTTGGGCAGAGAAATATAGTTGGGTTCCGCGGCGACAAACACTTTTTAGTTAAAATCTACGCGGATGAAGTCGCAGGTAACAGCTAGTTATATAAATAAAACTATTAAATCTTGTATGTACCTAAAAATTACTATAATTATTTGACCTTTAAAAACATATTTATGTTATCAGAAATGGCCCAAACGCGTAATTCCATGCGCCGTCTTCGCAATATTCTATTCAAGAAACCATTCAATAGAAAGATCTTTAGTTCAAAGCATTAATAACCAAAAATCTTCAATAACAAGAAACGAAAGGCGAAAAATATTAATTCTGAGGGTGGCTGCCACCCTCTGTAAGGACTTTTTTGACGCCCGCTAGCCCTTTTTTCGTAAGGGGGTGAATTTTGCAATTTAAATTTTATCTCTTGGTAATGAGTGAGACGGAAATAAGTGCAAATCTAAAAACAACTGTTAGATAAAGAGGGTGAACGTTCCCTTCCCTTTTTTTCTAAACAGAATCGTCACTCAGACCCGTTTTGAATACGTCACGTCGTAATTTAGAGAGCCTTATTGTAAGGCGGATTAAAAATGGTAAGACTACCTACGCGTCCATTTTTGCCATCTGTCGAACAATATCAATTCAATATGGTGGATTTGACGTTTAAGACACTATAGATATTTTAGGAACAGCTCGGGTTTGAATTCAGCATTAATAAAAATAAAAATAAAATAGTTTATTTCGGTATCTTATACTACTACAATTTATCTTACATAGGGGTCTCCTTTTAAGTATATAAAATAATAAATAAAATACATTTAATGTGATTTTTGCTTTAAGCTGAGCTGTTTATATGAAATATGTATTTCTTGACAGATAGCTTAAGAATTATTTGTTTCTTTTTAAAAAGACAACTGCCGCAATAGTCTTAATTTCAATACGCGCGGGACTTAATAAAGATTTAAACAATGGACACAAAATAAACCATTTGTGCCAAAAATGCTTGGTAGCGGAACAACCAAGCAAACAAAGTAGATTACACAATTCATCGTCTCATACGGGATTTGAACTACACACGGTAAATTGACAGTGGCCTAAGAAACTACACCACCCGTGCAGTCAAAACCTAAAAATAAATATTTTAAATTGCTTTTAATCTGCTTTTTTATAATCAATACAATTAGATTTTTATAATCACTAGCGGTCGCCTAGTGCTCGAAATTTGACCAAAGTTTGCCTGTAAGATAATGCTGATATATGTCATTATATTTTGATATATATAACCATAGTTACGCGCTTTCACTGCGTGTGTCAAATGCATGGTTGTATGCGTGTAGTGTTTTTTCATTAATTTAATGTATTTATTATACATATTTTATATAAATATTAGCATTCGTCACTTCTCTGTATAAACTATAAGTGTGCGAAATTTCATACTCCTCCGTCCGCCCAATTTTCGTAAAAAGGGATCCAAAGTTTTCCCTTCATGTATTAATATATAGATTACAATTAGATTTTTATCGGCTTTAAAAATGGTACAGGGATGGCGTAGTTGTTTAAGTGGTCGACTCGCTACAGCCACTGCGTTGAGTGTTGTGGGTTCGAATCCCACACGGGACAAAAATGTGTGTGATCCACAAATGGTTGTTCTGAATCTGGATGTTCTTTGTGTCCGACGTTTGAATGTTTGTAAAGTCTTCCGCGATACAAGAATTATTCCCCGTACGAGAGAATTATTTTTAATAACTACAAAAACATAATTTAAAAAAATAGTGAAAATTAAAAAAAATTAAATAAAAGAAATAATTATATAGTTTATTTTCATTTACTTACGAGCAAGTTCACAATACATGAATTGAGTGACTAGTAGTAACTAACATTAGTCATGCAAAACTCAGTATATCTTATCAAAAGATCCAGTAACCCCACGTGAATGCAGGTCAAATTTAAAATGACAAGATAAACTTAGTAAACTAGATAAGATGGTGTAAAAAGGGGAGCCAACCCTTTACCTTACAGACGCAGCCTGAAAATACAAACAAATAATAATAATATCCATATTTTGCTCCGGGCCTCCCTTTTCACGAGACCCGTGATGGCGAAACCAGCGCCGCACCGCTCGACATCCCTAGCCGCTCGCACCGGTGTTGCCCTCTGCTGCTGGCTTGTATGCCTATAGTGGCTATTAGGGGGCCCATCTAGTGAGTTGGCGAGTCACCGTCTGTCCATTCGATTGATGCTATTAGAGTATTCAGGGCAGACGCCGTTTTATCATCCATAGTTACCAATATACCAGTCCATCAAACACCCATACCCATAGCCCATATATTAGAATCCATACGTAGCAATAGTCCTACGCCTGCTGCGGCTAGTGCCACTGTAGGTGTTCCATCCCACCTTTGATTAAAATTCTCGAAGGGCCTCTTCACGTTGGACCCATGTCTCCGTGTAAGCCTCCCAAAGGGCCGGGTATTTTCCTAACGTATTAGGAATATACCCGTGAAAGAGAAACAAATATCTATACTATCACATACACACAACACTATCTAGCCCAAACTAAGCAGAGCTTGTACTATGGGTACTAGACAATGGATAAACATACCTACATATAAACTTTTTTATTTGTAAATACATACATATTATACATAGAAACACCCAGACCAAGACAAACATCCATGTCCATGCACACAAATGTTTGACTTTTGCGGCAATCGAACACGCGGCTTCAGGCGTGGCAGTCGATTACACTAACCATTACGCTGTATTTTTACAATGAATAAACTCGCCGATTTTAAAAATGTCACCCCTACGAAGCTACTTTATCCAGAAATAACATAGGCTATATAGCATCACGCTACAACCCACAGGAGTGAAGCAGTATTTATAAACGTGGGTGTCTCCGCGGGGGACAGTGTAGTCACAAATAAAATCAAATCATTTGAAATATAATTCGTTTAATGGGGAACTGGATTCATTAGTACCGATTCAAAATATTGAGGCCATAACAAAAGGAAGATAATTTCATTTAAATAATTTCTCTGAAAAGTTCATTACTCGTTTTCATCTTTACTTGATAGCCGCAAAAATATCTTCATCTATACCAATATTATAAAGCTGAAGAGTTTGTTTGTTTGGTTGAACGCGCTAATCTCTGAAACTACTGATTCGAATTGAAAAACTGTTAGGTACCCCATTTACCATCACGCTATGACCAATAGGAGCGGAGCATCAATGAAAAATAATATAATAATATTCTATCACATACACACAATACCATCTAGCCCAAACTAAGCAGAGCTTGTACTATGGGTACTAGACAATGGATAAACATACATAATAATATATGTACTTTGTTTTTGTAAATACATATATATTATACATAGAAACACCCAGACCAAGACAAACATTCATGTTCATGCACAATGAACATGAATCTTTGCGGGAATTGAACCCGCGACCTCAGGCGTGCAGTCGGTTACACTAACCACTACGCCATCGAAGCCGCCCGAAATGTTGTTAAATTCTCTTATATGACGCAGACGAAATTGCGCGGGTCAACTAGTATGTATATATGTATATGTATTTACAAATTCAGAAAAGTCCTGCTGGGATAATCGCGATAAAAATACTTATTCCTATCAAATTTGCTTATAGATATTTCCACTTCCAAGAACGTTGACTTACGTCTGTTTATTTTTACAAAGGAGTATGCAGAGGTCCTTGACCCTCACACTATGCTAGATATGTTTTATAATAATAATATATCTTTATTTCGGACCAATGAATCCATAGACTGTTAGTAATACAATTTAACTTATTTCCTAGTGTTAGTATAAATTAACCTAGAGACAAACTTTTTTAAAAGTGGAGAATGGAAATTCTCAGCAACAGTTCTCAGGATGCTGTTAGGACTGCCTCTCACTCTCCCCAGTAGCGAGGCCGATTTTTGGGGAAAATTGCGTAAAAGCCATCCGGTCGTGCTTGCGCGAACATTTCCAACGCACTACAGTAACGAGACCATCCCAGCAACATCCTGAAAGCATTATTATATTGGATGCGCAGGGCGTCCAGCGATCTCTTAGTACAATTGACCCATAGATTACTCGTGTACAGACTCTGGCAGTAAGCCTGAAAGAGTGTAATTTATAGGCCCGTCCGTAATACCATCTACAAGGCACATATTCAGACTCCGTGCTGGTACTGACATTGTTTTTACAGGCTAATTAATAATACTGCCTGAGTTGGGAATCGAACCCGACACTTTACAACCGTAAGCTAGCATAATTGCAAACATTTGCCACGAAACTAACAGTACAGTCTAAGAACACATGTGTGTATACTCTTTTCAATGCGTGTAGTATTATAGCTTGGCCCGGGTTCGACTCCCTTATCTGGCAAAATGTAAATGTCAAGAAATTGGCAGCAACTGAAACTGAAAATGCTAAGGGTGAATTTTCAGACGGCAATATAAGCACCACAATTACAATTTTACCTATCTCTGGGAAAATATAGGCATAATGTATATAATATATATATATATGACACAATATGCCTATTATCAAAATAGTAATAAAATAATATTTACAAACACGTTGTTAAGGTTAAAATCGTGTTAGAGCCTAAAACTTTTCTTATAAGAAAATAATTATCATACTTATCGTTAACCTAATTATTTAAATTGATTAACCAAACAAAAACATAACATCGATCATTTTAAACCTTAATCAGGCCGAGAGCCAAATACCTCGGCGTCAAAGAGTGAAAATTAAAAAGTTAAACGTTTAAAACCAAAATGGCGGATGGAATAGTTGGAACTTTGCGAGCGAAAGTGTTTAGCAACTTTTTAATTTGTGAAGTGAGCGCGTAGGGTCTATTTGATAGCGGTGAGCGAGCAAACAAAGGGTAAGCGATAAATGTATATTTTGATATATCATACTACTGTGGCACGCTGTAACTCACCCATACCTCGGTCACTAAAGCAGCTTAAAGCTCTCTTGGACTTTAACCCAGAAGTTGATATTTTTTCGGATGAATGGAAAGTATTATTATTAGAATGTATGAGGTACTATGAGCAGAATGCATGAATGCTAAATTTTAAATTTATATATTATACTAGCTGTCCCGACAGACGTTGTCCTGTACAAAAGAGAAAAAAAAAGAAAAAAAACATATCTAAACCATCCTCGAATCCACTTGAATACACACAAAAAGTTTCATTCAAATTGGTCCAGCCGTTTAGGAGGAGTTCACTGTCAACACACGTACAGAAGAATTATATATTTAGTAAATAGTGTAATTGGCGCAAGTCGTTCTATTTGATGTAAATAATACATACATACATAGATTCACGCCTGTTTCCCAGAGGGGTAGGCAGAGACTACGGATGTAAATAAATAAATAAATGATCAGAATGTTGTAACTGATAAAAAAGCAAGATTTAAGTATGCCAAATTGAAGAAGTAGTCTTAAACTTACTTTACTTTTCTGCCTTCGTGGCGCAGCGGTAGTATATGCGACTGCTGTGCATGAGGGGGGTTCGAATCCCGGGTCGGGCCAACAAAAAGTTATTGGGTTTATCAGTTACGAAATATCAATAGCAGCCCGGAGTTAGGAAGTTGGCAGTGTTAGATACCCCCGTGTCTTGGAAAGCACGTAAAGCCGTTGGTCCTGCGCCCGATCTCTCTCCGATCGTGTCGGATTACCGTCCCATCGGATCATGAGATATTAGGGAACAGAGAGTGCACTTGTGTTTGCGCACACACTTGTGCACTATAATATCTCCTGCGCAGATGGCCAGTCTCCGTTAAGACTGACCGCCGTGGCCGAAATTCAGTCTGGAGGACATAATTACAAAATAAATTATGATTATGATCCTGAAAATGTTTTTTATATCACTTTGTTCACAAACTTCTCTCTCCGCTCTCAGTGGTACCCCAGCCTTCCTCGTCGCATTTTTCATCGCTGCAGAGTTAGCTAGTCTGAAGGTAAGACTATTAACAGTCAAACTTTACTTTACGGAACCACAGCTGCGAAGAAAAAAAGGATTTTAATGAGTATTAAGGAACCCGGGTACTAAACTATCCGGTAGTTCGAGTTTACTTTTGAGATTTGCAAATATATAAACAACTAGCTTTTGCCCGCGGCTTTGTTCGCGATAGGTTATATTAGTAACAGTACTTTATTTTTTTAAATAATATTTAATAATTATATTTTATATTTAATAATTATATTTTATATTTAATAATTATATTTTATATTTAATAATTATATTTTATATTTAATAATTATATTTTATATTTAATAATTATATTAAATAAAATACAGCTTCTTCTTTTCCTCCTTAGCCTTTATTATTCCCAAGTCACTTGGGGTCGGCTTTCTAGTCTAACCGGATTTGACTAAATATCAGTTTTTACAAGGAGCGACTGCCATCTGACCTCCGCATTCCGAAGGCTAACGATACCCTAAAGCTAGACCAGTGTCAGGATATTAGAGGGCACTGACTTCCCAATAACGACTGCCATAGATGTTCATGGCAGCCGGGACCAACGGCTTAACGTGCTTTCCGAGGCACGGAGCAGGCGATAATTGTCAATAAAGTAATAAGTGACATCATAATTGTTTGCCACATATATAATCGCCCGCCTGTATCCCTAAAAAGGTAGATTGAGGTGTATAACACCCAGATATTGCTAGGTATAGTTTAGGTCCCACAAAATAGAGGAGCGAGCTGACCGTCTAATGTCCAGTCCTAATGTTGTAGCCAGAAAATCCCAAGAGCACTACCCGACTTGAGAATCGCATTCAACACCTCATACACAGCAGCTGCCTTCACAACTACTGTGCTACTAGTTAAAAATTAATAAGCTCACGCTTCATCATAATGGGATAAGCAGTAACAAAGATTAAACAGTTTCCTTCTAATTACACCCTAATGATTAAAACAAATTATACTTAAAACTAAGTTTAAATTCACTTGTTCGTTCGGCGAACGTGAAAAATTACTCTAATTCGGTAAAGTTAGAACTTGAAGCGCTCCGCCGGATGTGACGTAATGGGTGCGTTCCGGTTCGACAGGGCCTTCCGGCGGAAGTTCATATTATAGTTGATAGAATGCAACTAGAGTGTTAACCTGCGATGACCGGTAACAAGTAATTTGTTTAAAATGCACTTTGTACGCGTAAAAGTATGTTTTCGAAGCGGCAGTGGCTCAGTGGTTGTTAGTGGGCTCAAAGATAAAGTGAAAATAATTTATTCATTTAGGTTACTTATCACTTACGAACGTCAGAGAGGTTAGTGAGTGATTAGTTGCTAGTTTCAGGCAAAAGGTTGAGCCTTTGAGAAGATACCTATAGGAAACTCACGATCGCTCTTTGAAATCGCCATGAAATTCACATTCGGTATATTACTAGTATAATTTTTAACTAGCTCTCCCCTGCGATTTGCACCAAGTTTATGATTACTGGTCCTGTGACTCCTGTGGTTTTAAAGTTTATTTTTAAACCTGCATGTCTGAGAGTTCCCCATGATAGTACTTGAAGATATGTGATGTCTGCCAACCCACACTCGGCCAGCAAGGTGGACTATAGCCTAACCTTTCTCACAGAAAAGAGGCCCATGTCTGGGACAGTTTAATGCAGGGCTGATATTATATCTTCGGGGTCGGCTTTCTAGTCTAACCGGATTTGACTATCAGTTTTTACACGGCGCGGCTGCCACCTGACCTCCACAACCCGAAGGCTAATGATACCTAGGGCTAGACCAGTGTCAGGATATTAGAGGGCACTGACTTCCCAATAACGACTGCCATAGATGATCATGGCAGCCGGGACCGACGGCTTAACGTGCTCTCCGAGGCACGGAGCAGGCGATAATTATTGTCAATCAATACGCACATAATTTCGAAAATTCATATAGCTGCCGAAAGTCAGAGGTGCGCGACGTGGGTTCGAACCCGAGACCCTCTGCATTGCAGTCTGTTGGCCTCCCCACTGAGCTATCGCTGCTACGTTTCAACAGCTATCTTAGACTATATAATATAAGTTTGATTTCTATACTAAACTATACTGTTATTTAGTTCAATCTGCTTGAAAATCTCCAACAAGACCTGCCTTCCGATCTAACATAAAAAATATCAAAATGTTTTTTCATCACGTTATATTCAGGAGAGTTTTTTAAGTCTTAAGTATAAAAGCAACCCTTTTCGTCAAATATTTTTATATAAATTGGTATGTAAACGGTGGGACGGGGATGCTTTACCTAAGGGTGGCATTGTGAGTTAAGGAGACGGACTTTTTACAAGGGGTAGACACCCCATTTCATTTTTTATCGTCGCCAAATTATTATGGGTACGGTGAGCGGGAAGTACGGCACTGGATGAAATATTTTTTGAGTAAAAACGAAACTTAACAAAAAATTCCTTTTTAAATAAATGCTTCCGTAATAATTTGTCTTTTTTAGCCAATAAACATTTGGTTTGGTTTTGTTCATTTCAATAGAATACGTTCTTATTAACCGACTTCAAAAAAGGAGGAGGTTTCTCAATTCGACCGTATATATGTATTTTTTTATGTGTGTTCGCGGATAACTTCGTCGTTTATGAACCAATTTTTGATGATTCTTTTTTTATTTTTATAAACATTTTGATTTTACCTACATTGTAATTTTGATTTTTGATTCAAAACCGCTCTATGTACGACTGTTGCATCTCTATGACTTGTTTTGGACGAATTGGCATTGTCCTATAAATTCCCGCAAGAGAGGTTTAGGCAAGTGCGGGGATTTTTAGGGGGATTTGGTGGGATTTTATTGATTCAGAATAATTGTGAACATTGTAAATAAATATTTAATTAAACTTTGTTTAATATTATTTGTAATTTACACTATAGTAATAAATTGTATCAGTTATTATTATGAGAAATACTAATTATAAAAATCGTTCAGTTACTCTTTTTAGACTATATTCATTTTCTAATAAATAGAGATGATAAGAAACAATTTAAATATGGGTCTCTAAATATTTCCTCTAGTATGCTACGCTACATTTATTTACTAAATAAGACAAGTAAATATGGATTCTACATAAACTCATGCCTTTATATCTTGAGAGGGTAGGCAGAAGTCTATACTACTCACATTTCGCCAGCTTTGTTTTAAGGTCCCAGATAGTACGGAGGGCAGTTAAACAGTATTATTTGACGCGTAAAGGTCAAATAAAAAGGTCAATTAAATTTAAAATTAGGTTTTTATCAAACATGAAAAATGTATTCCAACTGGATTTTTTAAATTTTATTCCAGTTAGTGGATTATGGAATCTTTTTCTCATGAGTCAAACTTAAACTAAGCTTGACCACTCACATTTTACTCATGCCAAGTTGAAACTGAAAATGAATGACAGTAAAAGATAAAGTAAAAAAGCTTGACAGAAAAATATACTTTACAGACGGAAATTGATCTCAAGACCAGTAATACTCAAGACCAAAAGCTTAAAATGCCTTATTTAAGGAATATGAACGTCGCCATTTTACTTATTGACAATAATTCCTACCATACGGGATAAAAATATTAAAACAGCAGTCACAAAGGAAGCCCACTCTCGAAACAACTACTTATTCCTTTTTGTTTTGTATAGGCACCGAAACTTTGACTATGTGGCATTTTACCTATTATGCCTATGCTAGTCAAAGTTATTGCATCAAGTAACATCGGTCCGTACTTACGGGCCGCTCATACCACCCTCTAGGTGGCACAAAACTTATTTCTCGGACCCCTAAATGGGGAGAAAAATAAATCTAAATTGGCCCAATCCTTTGAAATCCCCTACTTTTTCTGCTGTGTCGTTTCCAAGAATAATTGTCGCGAAGAAACTTAAGAAAGTATGCTTTAATTCTGAATTTTAGACCCTAAATTTGTTGGCTTAAGGTCCATTTTCTTTTATAAGGGTATATGACGATTAAAAATGTTAATATTTGAATCTACTTTCAGTTAATTTTGGAGTAATTTATATTGTTTATGCTTGTAAGTTAGGTTTTTGATAGATTTGACTATCATGCTTGGGAGACCAACAGACTGTAATGCAGAGGGTCTCGGGTTCGAACCCACATCGTGCACCTCTGACTTTCGGAAGTTATATGACGTTTCGAAATTATGTGCGTATTGATTGACAATTATCGCCTGCTTCGTGCCTCGGAGAGCACGTTAAGCCGCCGGTCCCGGCTGCTATGAACATCTATGGCAGTCGTTATTGGGAAGTCAGTGCTCTCTAATATCCTGACACGTCTGGTCTAGCCTTAGGGTATCGTTAGCCTTCGGGTTGCGAAGGTCAGATGGCAGTCGCTCCGTGTAAACACTGATATCCAGTCAAATCCGGTTAGACTAGAAAGCCGACCCCAAGTGACTTGGGAATAATAAAGGCTAGGGAGAAGAAGACTGTGCAACAAGCTGGTGAGGCAAGCAGTTAGTGCTTTCTGCCGCGGCGGTAATTATTACGCACAAATATCCTCAATAGCACGTCATGAACTTCTGGTGCCTCAATTAAATTATACCGCGAAGGATTTACATCGAACATAAGTAGATATGTTAGTATGACACGGAGCGAACGAACTAATCTGTCGTAATATAGTCACAAACGTTTAAAATATCTATACTATTGTAATACAAGCTGAAGGGACAGATCGTTTTTTTGTTTAAACGCACTTATCTCTGAAGAATATAATATTGCAGTGCGAGCGAAGGGAGTAGCGCAGGGATCATTAACGTGGGTGAAACTGCGGTAGATAGTAAATCTTTTAATAAATAAACTTATTCTATGTAGACTCACGCCTATTTCCCAAAGGGGTAGGAATTCTGATAAAGTAGCTTTCTATGTACCTGTATTTAATGTACCAATCTGACCACCTAATTGTACTCTATTTTATGTGAAATAAATATCATTTCATTTCATTTAATGGTGAAATAATGATTTTTTGAGTTTATTTATTACAAACAAACATACAACAATACAGACATTTCCTCTTTATAATATTAGTAAAGATAATTTAATGTCATATAAGATTTCGCATTGGAATTTGCTATTTGTTAGTCCAACTAGAATTTGTTAACGATAGGTTTTATTCTTATATGAATATTATATTTATTACAAAGAAAACGTTTTAGTTAGAAGCATAGCATTTTGAAAATATGTTAGGAGTTTCTGGGTCCGATTTCTGCTTTTTTAAATAATAATTATTTATTAATCCAAACAGGAGTACAATATTTCTATGCAAATGTTATTCAAACTATTGACACATACGATGAATTAAGCAAAGTGTGTAGTAGTTATTCACAGTAACAGGGCAAAGTCTAAAAAAATGTGTTTGACTTGTTTCACATAGAAATTTTCAATTCAATTTTCCATTCCTCGAAATAAGTTTAATATATCAACGTGGTATGCACCTCGAATATAACTTGAAAATGTAGGTGTACTACCCTTCTGGGCATATCTAGGTAAGAAGAGTATGTACTTAAGATGATGAATAATGAATATATTTAAAACAGAGGCCATAACTTTCTTGCCTGATTCTTAAATAGAGAGCTCTACTCCTTAAGCCTCTTGTACACGCTAAGAAATTTCACCGTGTCTGCTACATATAAGACCAATTTACCATGTACACGAAAAGAATTTTGTCGGATTTGGGCACGAAAAATTATCGTGTCTATTGCAGACAACACGAATAGGAACGTGTAAACGATAAGATTGTTTTCGGGCAGTCGTGCGTAGGGTGTGATAGACTAAACAAGTCTGTTATTAATTTTAGTTTGTTTGTGAAGAAAATGTTAATAAACGTAGGTACAAAAACTACCTGAACCACCTAACCTACCCCGCCCCCCACCGCACCGCAGCAAAACGTCGCGCGTCGTGTCTAGCGCAGACAAGATTTTTTTCTTGGTCAGCGCCGAAGCAATGTACACAGTTCGTGTGTAGAAACGACACGAATTCTTGCATAGGCCCGGCGACTTTTCTTAGCGTGTACAAGAGCCCTTACACTGACTTGTTTCAACATTAAAATATATCCTATTAGATTTACTTTTTATATACATTCTCTTACGCCTATTTCCAAAGACGTTGCAGTGGCGTAATAACCGCAATTTCACCAGCAATGGATTTAGTGCCCACGTAATAGGCAGCGAGTCTATTAGCGTCTACAGGGCATCGTTTCAAACTCTTTGCGGCTTTCGAGATTTTTGAAGTGAAAACTTCTTTAGGCACGTTGACCATTCCTTGGGTGAACAAAAATCATAAAACGCGTCAGCGTCACGTTTCCACGCTTTCCATTATTGAATTATTTTAGAATATTAACAATATCTCAGAAATGGTGTAAAATAACGAAATTTTGACCCTCTTAATAACCTCTAAGAGAGTATCAGGAATCCGACCCTTCCCTTTTCTTTTTTTTTGTTTATAAAGAAGTGTTTATGATCAAGGATTAAAGCTTTCACTTCTATCGGCAGTCCCCAAGACTGCCCCAGTTTTTTGTTAGATCAGTGACACTTTGCTTGGCGTAAGTAAACCTGGAATTGCACCCTGCTTCTCATTGAAGCAAAATAATAAGCACCGATGTAATACATTACCTAAAATTTTAATGGCTCAAAAATATTTAACACAGTATCGTCTTACGTTTATACGAATGTTATTGAAATTAAACAAATGTATACGGATTTTTACGCGTTGTTTATTTTTTTATAGAACACTATTATTACATAATTTTGAAACTTTAAACTACTATTGTTAAACACTTTTACTAGTAATATTACTTCTATGTTTTTACTTCTACATCAATTTTAAAAACTATTTATTTTAGCTATCATAGCCAGTTGCACTCACTGATCGGTAAACGATTAGCGAGGTTAAGCAACGATGGGTGACCGCTTAATGGTATTTCATCTTAGCGTCTCCGTGCTTCGGAGGGCACGTAAAAAGTCGATCCCGGTTGTTGCCAAATTGACAGCAGTCGTTAAGCCATGTCAGAGGCCTACGGGCGGCTTGAACAACTCTTAACAATAGGTTGGCCACTACCCACATAAAAAGAAGAAGATTTTATTTTACACTTTCCCCGACATTTCGGTTGCTTTTCAGCAGCCTTCTTCATTCAATCCTGGGTCCTTTAAGCGGGGCGTGAAATGGCACCTTCTCAGGCCGTCAAAGTAGAGACCTCAACATCGCCTCGGCTGCTATGAGTGCGGTGTGGAGGCCACTGCTCTTAGACCACATGACTGCTTACCACTAGGTGAAGTGTGGTCATTTTGAGGAGCAAAATAAAAAAATAAAAAAGCCATGTTCACGGGGAGATCAACATGGTGGTTGTCTCAGTGTTCTAAAAAAACACAATAGTTTTATGTAAATAAATGATTTTTGAATACTGTTTATTTTCTATTTGGTTAAAAAATTAGTAGCAGTGGGTTTACAGGTTTCTAGAATTATCTGCTAGCTCAGCTGTAATACTCATGTTTGGGTTTACGTTAGTAAAGCAGCGATAGCCTAGTGGGAAACCGTTGGACTGCTACGCAGAGGTCTCGAGTTCGAACCCAAGGCGCGCATCTCTGACTTTTCGAGGTTAAATGCTTATTAAATAGTTGATTATCGCTTGCTTTAACGGTGAAGGAAAATATCGTGAGGAAACCTGCATGTCTGAGAGTTCTCCATAATGTTCTCGAAGATATGTGAAGTCTGCCAACCCGCACTAGGCCAGCGTGATGGACTATGGCCTAACCCTTCTCATAGTGAGAAGAGGCCCGTGCCCAGCAGTGGGGCAATTTAATACAGGGCTGATATTATTATTATTAATTTACGTTAGTACTACAACGGATTCGAACCCACGCCTTCTCTATTGCAACTCCAATACCTTATTTATTAAGCTACTGCCGCTTTAACAACCATAATGTGCAATAAATACATTTTCTCATAAACATGTACATTCGAAGAACGCATTAATAAAATTGAACGGCGACATATTTTGGGGGTTAGTTCCGGAAACGGATGGAGACAGACGAAGTCTTCTGGAAGAGTGCCAACCACAGACAACTGGCATCGGTCTATACCTTTTTTGTTAAACAAACAATAGAAAAGATTGTCTGTAGTTTTAAAGTATAATTGTATTGTTTTATTACGAATAATATTGACTAGTAACTTCGTGGCATGTCATACAAGCTCATATCACTCAACAATAATTTAACTTGATATTTGTAAAATATTTTTTCGGATCGGTTTAGTAGTTTCAGAGATTAATTTCCACATATGAACAATTGCTTTGATCTCTGCTTTTGGCCTTGGTGGTCCAGCGGTACGGTGAATGCGAAAGTTATACGTACGGTCTCAGATTCGATTCTATGCATGTATGTTTAAAATATGTCTGCTACTTAAACTGCCATACGTGCTATCTTCTATCCTTTACATATAATAGAATAAGAATAAGAATAATTTATTTGCAAAAAAATGTGGTACATTTATAGTTGTTACATATTATAATATTCGTTCGCACATTTCACTAAAGTTGGCACGCAAATTTAAATTTAAAAACAAAAATGTATTATTGACAATTGTTGAGGTCTATACACATGACATCAAATTACACTATAATTTTATTAAAATTAAGAAATAAATACGCTTGAGGAAAGAAGGTTGCTCGATATTATTACATTATTATTCAATTACATACACGGAAATTATAATAAAATCATTTAAATCACATGCTATAAAATTTTAAATTAATTACAAATCAGGATTAAAATTTTAGATTTCGAACATTCAGATCGAAGAATTCATTGATGTTAGAAAAAGTGTATTCTATAAGCCATTTTTTTAATTCATTCTTCATTTTTGTTAGTGGCAATTCGCGAATGTGCTTGGGCACTTTATTAAAAACTCTTATGCACATTACGTAACAGTTGTTTTGGAATAAAGAACTTCTACATGATGGCTGGATGGATAAAAAGACTAAGATCAAGTAAATACAAAGTATAAATTTGTGTGATACACAAATGGTCGATCGGTATCAGAGTCTTTGTGTATGTTGCTTAAATGAGTAGCGATACATGATTACTACTGCAGTCTTAACAAAAATAAAATAACAAGCCACAACTCTTTAAAAAAGTTAAGCCTTTTTTATTTATGAATAATCAAAACTCGTTTCAGTATAACAAACCCTCTCTATAAGCACAGAAGTATTTTTTACGAGAAATGATTAACTTGGCCAAGTTAAATTTTAAATTTGTTTTTTATATACATTTGAGGTATCAAGCAAACATACTATCCGTTTGATGCTAAGTGTTTATCGTTGTCTATACGCACTTATAGCTCGCGCGTTGCTGACTTTCGAAGGAGCTGGCTGTGCTGTTCAGAAAGCAAAGGTGACTGGTCTCTCGTAGACAGCACAGCGGTTCCTAAGCACAGAAACCCTACTCAACCCTTTTGCTGGGTCAAGATATTTCCTCAGCTGGGATGGTCAAGTCTCAGCGAAATTCCAAGTTTTATAAAGATAACTGGTCCCAGCACAGCGGCACAGGAGATTGTCACTGAACGCTTTTGCGTTGGAGATATTTCCTCAGCTGGCATGGTCAAGTCTAAGCGAAATTCTAAGTTTTAAGCGAAGAGCCCAAGCTTTACTAGTTAAGACCAAATCCTAGGCCTGATTGAGCATTTTAAGCTGCTTTATTTTGAACGAAATTTCGAGTTTAAATGAGTATTCAGTTGGGGACTACAACTTTAGTATGTCTTACCCTTCTAGCGTGCCTTAACTGTGTAGCAAGCTTGAAGATATAACGAGGCGCAGCAGTAATAATTGTAAAACATCGTACCTGAGTAAATGGACATTATTTTTCTTGTAACGAGTTAGCGTTTCTCGTCTCGGGCTTAAATTAAAAACAATTATGAAAGGGGGACTCGCCCCGGGCGAAGCGAGATGAAAAATTAAGACAATTTAAACATAGCCACGGTACAGTTTTATATTATAATAGTGGGTGAGCAGACTTTGTAGTTTATTTGAACAAACATTTCTGGTAGTATGATGTAATTAATGTAAAATAAGTGACCTAGGCAGCCATGTATCATTCGCATTTCTTTCTCTGACATACGCTTCAATTATGTGTATAAGGAGAAAATGTTTGTGTTTTATGCAAATCTATACTAATATTATAAAGCTGAAGAGTTTTTTTGTTTGTTTGTTTGAACGCGCTAATCTCAGGAACAACTGGTTCGAATAATAAAATTATTTTAATGTTGTATAGCCTATTTATCGAGGAAGGCTATAGGCTATATAACATCACGCTATGACCCACGGGGACGGCGCAGTAACTATAAACGCGGGTGAAACCGCGGGCACAGCTAGTATAGTATATATCTATACTAATATTATAAAGCTGAAGAGTTTGTTTGTTTGTTTGGTTGAACCCGCTAATCTCAAGAAATACTGGTTCGAATTGAAAACTCTTTTAGTGTTGTATAACCTATTTATCGAGGAAGGCTATAGGTTATATAACATCACGCTATAACTCACGGAGGCGGCGCAGTAACCATAAACGCGGGTGAAACCGCGGGCACAGCTAGTATAGTATAAATCTATACTAATATTATAAAGCTGAAGAGTTTGTTTGTTTGTTTGGTTGAACGCGCTAATCTCAGGAACTACAGGTTCGATTTGAAAAATTATTTTAGTGTTGGATAGCCTATTTATCGAGGAAGGCTATAGGCTATATAGCCTATAGCCTTCCTCTATAACATCACGCTATGACCCACGGGGGCGGCGCAGTAACCATAAACGCGGGTGAAACCGCGGACACAGCTAGTATATATCGGCCTCGATGGCGTAGTGGTTAGTGTAACCGACTGCCACGCCTGAGGTCGCGGGTTCGATTCCCGCACAAGTCAAAAATTTGTGTGCATGAACATGGATGTTTGTCTTGTTCTGGGTGTTTCTATGTATAATATGTATGTATTTACAAAAAAAAAGTATATTATGTATGTTTCTCCATTGTCTAGTACCCATAGTACAAGCTCTGCTTAGTTTGGGCTAGATGGTGTTGTGTGTATGTGATAGAATATTATTATTATAGTATATATTTTATATAGTTTGTGTGTGTGTGTTTGATTGAAAGCCGTGGTCATATTTCATGGGGTTAAAAAGTGCCCAGCGATAACCTTGTAGGAGACCATAGTACTGCCACGCAGAAGCCTTAAGTTCGATCCTGAGGCACACCTTTTCGAAATTATGTGCGTATTCTATAATTAATTGTATCATTCGCTTTCACGGACATTGTACAGGTTACGTACACTTCTTGATAAGTGATAGAAATGATAGATAATATAAATAATTACACTATTTTATTGATTATTGAAATAATACGAATGAATAATGATGAATAAATAATTGGAACAGTCGCAAGAGGAAAACCTAGGCGAACGTATCTCGATCAGATCGGAGGCGTTCTGGACAAAGGCCAGGTTAAGAGCTCCTTGAACCGACGGGCGTGTATGAGGAATATGATGAAAGTGAATGAAGCCAGAGAAGTGTGTCAGGATCGCAGAAAATGGAAATCCGTAGTCTCTGCCTACCCCTCTGGGAAACAGGCGTAAATCTATCTATGTATGAAATAATACGACAAACTTGATAATTATGCAAAATTATGATAATTGATTGATATGTTAATGAGTACACGATACGCTTGCTGAAAGTGAACTGATTTATGGATAGTTACAAAATCGTCACGTTGGACGTTAAATGCTGACCGCAGCAAATGTACGGTCGTTGGTCCGTACAGACATCATGCCGTTCTACATGCCAATTATTCTCGTAATAAAAACTGTCAAAAATAGAGTCTTAATCTACTCAATACGCATTGCATTTCAGTTCACATTTGACGTTTATAAGACTAGAATGGTAATCTGTTTTGAACAATCTTTATTACAAGAATTACGATTCTATAATTCGACCTAATTAGTATCAAGGCGAATGATAGAATCGAATTGAATTAAAGATTGACTAATCCTAACTAATATTATAAATGCGAAAGTGAGTTTGTTTGTTTGTTACACTTTCACGTCTTAACTACTACACTGATCACTATGGAATTTTGCATGTACGTTGTCAGGGATACAGAATAGCACATAGCGTACCTCTCATTCAGAAAAAAGTATTGTTACTAATCTAACCTAACCTACATTTACGCGAGCGAAGCCGCGGGCAAAATCTAGTATAGTTATAACATAATAATAGTAATTAGTACCTATCAGTAACTATCAGCAGATAAGCAGCTATAGCTCAGTGGGGAGACCAACAGACTGCAATACAGAGGGTCTCGGGTTCGAACCCACGTCGCGCACCTCTGACTTTCGGAAGTTATATGACTTTTCGAAATTATGTGCGTATTGATTGACAATTATCGCCTGCTTCGTGCCTCGGAAAGTACGTTAAGCCGTCGGTCCCGGCTACCATAAACATCTATGGCAGTCGTTATTGGGAGAGTGTCAACACAAAAGATCCCACTGGGTCGAAGTGTCGCCGGTCTGCACTGACTAGCCCCCACATAAGATAAGATAAACTATCAGCTTAATAGCCCTACCATTAACCTACGAACGCGCATACATTATGTAATGCAAGTACATGAAGCAAGAATCAAGAATCTATCTCTGCCTACCCCCTCTGGGGTACAATCCTGAATGTAATCTTGTACTATAAAGTACAAGATTAGCTTGTAGGAGAATAAGAATTATTTATTCATCCTTCCTGAAAATTCTAATCGCCAAAGTTACAAGTTCACATCTATACATAGGTATAATAGAATTGTAACTGGTCGATGTCTGTACGTAGGCAATATTTAAGAAACAAATTTATTTATAAGAGCTATAGAAATCAAAGTAAATTATATTTAGAATGTTTGTCTGTCTGTATGTTTATACTATACGCGCATCAAGCAAAAACTACTGCGCAAAATTGAATACGGTTTTCACCGTTTTATTCCTAAAGATTTAACTTAAAATCTAGTGCATGTTTCATCTTGATATGCTGCCTAGAAATGGATTATTATGTGCGTAGATAATAATAATAATATTATTATTATTATTCTCTTTATTTATACATTTTTCAATAATTATTACATTTTTAAATATATAAAAAAAACACATTTAAAAATATAAAAACTATGAAGACCCACCGGCATCGGGAACAGGGTTGGTAAGTTAAATATAGGTAGGTACCTACTTCCGACTTAGATTTTACGACTTAGTCGCGGCCAAAAGCTAGTTAAGAATAAATTACATCCAAATTTTTCTTTTAATTTCCTGTACCTGTTTTACGTTGTAAACATAAACAGTTACTCGTTTATTCGGCTTTACAACCATGGTACCGTTCAAAATTACAATTCTTGCCTCAAAGAAAAGTAATAAAAAACAGACCGATTACCTCAACTCTAAGAAACAAATTAACATAACCACCTACAATAAGATAAAGCGTCCCCCCACACCCCTACACAACAAAAAAAACTCGAGAAAGAAAGAAATATAACTTGCCACATGGTAGAGAAGGATAGACAATCGCCCCGCGAAAAATTAAGATTCAAATAGTAAGAAAATTAAAATTCGCGGAGCGGTCAGCTTTGCCTCTCACTCGCTCTGCCGATATTGATGTGTTTCTGTCTCTGTTCTTCAAAAAAAGATGGGGTGATCTGACTTCCATCAAGAGGGAAGAAATGGTCTTATTGGAATGGTAATGACAAGGTTTTGTAGACTCGCTTCGATGTGGAATAATTAAAAGATAAAACTATAAGACGTTTTAAATTGAACTAGCTAAAAATACTTGTTTTCAAATAGGTTGTAATATATTGGTTGTTTGAAGTGTGTCCTTGGTCATGCGGAACTTACAAACTTAAAAAAAACGAATACATTCTCTATGGTAATATTTTTGTTTATAGTTTTGTCTCTGCTTGAATTTGATCAAATTAATGATACTATTTAATAATATAGTAGCATTTGTCTTACTTTAAAGACTATTATATAAATAACGTGTAATTTATAAAGAAAATGAAAGTGTTTACACAGTTTTGGTCCAGCGAAAGCAAAAGACTCGTGATAACGTAACAAACAGAATTACTTTCGCATTAATTATAACTATCAGTCGCCTAGTGCTCGAAATTTGACCAAAGTTTGTCTGTAAGATATTGCTGACATATATGTCATTATATATTGATATATGTAACCATAGTTACGCGCTTCGACTGCGTGTGTCAAATGCATGGTTGTGTGCGTGTAGTGTTTTTCCATTAATTTAATGTATTTATAATGCATATTTTATATAAAGTATTAGGATTTGCTCGTCCTTCTCCATATAAACTTTAACTGTGCCAAATTTCATACTCCTCCGTCCGCGCAATTTTTCTGAAAAGGGGTACAAAGTTTTTGCTTCACGTATTAATATATAGATAATTACATATAGTATGAACACACATATGCTCACGCATGCTTATAACTATCCTTCGGAAACAAATGTGAGTAATACAATTTTGTCGGTCTCGATGGCGCAGTGGTTAGTGTAACCGACTGCCACGCCTGAGGTCGCGGCTTCGATTCCCGCACAAGTCAAACATTTGTGTGCATGGACGGATGTTTGTCTTGTTCCCAGACGAAAACCACGCACACCTTTGGCCATACACAATAAATTATGATTTATGTCTGGTATTCTAATATTTGACAGATTAATATACTTTCAAAGCAATATCATTACGCAGGCTAAAAATTTAATAATAATATCAGCCCTGTTCACGAACTGTCCCACTGGTGGGCATAGACCCCTTCCTAGCACAAGAAAATATAGACCGTATTCCACCAAGTTAGCTAATTATAGATTGACAGACTTCACAAATCTCGAGAAACATTGTGGACAACTCTCAGACATGCAGGTTTTCTCACGATGTTTTCCTCCAAAGCGAGCGAAAATTAACTATTTACATATATACATAGATTCACACCTGTTTCCCAGAGGGGTAGGCAGAGACTACGGATTTCCATTTGCTACGATCCTGACACACTTCTCTGGCTTCATTCATTTTCATCACATTCCTCATACACGCCCGTCGGTTCAAGGAGCTCTTAATTAACTATTTAATACGCACATAACTTTAAAAACCTCAAATGTGCCATAGGATCATATTCAAGACCTTTATATAACAATCCTACGATCTCCAGACCAATATATAGCAGCTTATTTATTATCTAAATAATATTATAAATGTAAATGTAAGTTTGTTTGTTTGTCACGCTTTCACGTGTTAACTACTCCACCGATCATCATGAAATTTCGCATACATATTTTTAGGGATACAGAAAAGGACATAGGGTACCTTTCATTTAGAAAAAAGTACTGATACTAACCTAACTAAACCTACACTCACGCGAGCGAAGCCGCGCTACACATCTAGTATATCTACACAAATAAATAAAATTGAAGTGTCTGTTTGTAATGTCAAAATAACAGCTTTTTATCTAATGCATATGAAAGTGTTTAAGGTATACGAAAACATCTATTTTTAAAATTTTTGTCTGTCTGTCTGTTTATTCCGGCTAATCTCCGAAACGGCTGAACCGATTTTGACGGAACTTTCACTGGCAGATAGCTGATGTTATAAAGAGTAACTTAGGCTACTTTGATTTTATAAAAAAAATAGGGTTCCGCGGAGACAAACAGTTTTTAGTTAAAATCTACGCGGACGAAGTCGCAGGCAACAGCTAGTTATAAATATTATAATGCACAAATATCAATATAACACACATGTATTTACACGGTTGTGTGTATTTTTACACACAAGAATTTCACACATTCAACATCATAATACATTATTCATATACCTATATGAACATAATACTCACACATACAAATCATACCCTCTGATATGTGAGTCAAGGTTATTCAAACACATGACGTAGCACACAGCCTACGCAGTAGCATTTCAATAGCATCTACGCCGTAGCTCGTAGAAGCGTAGACAGCAGCCGTTTATAAACGATTTTTCTTAAAATAATTAAAACATCGCTTCGTCAAAATGTTGCTTGATCAAAGGGGGTACTTTAAAAATGTCCCCCACCCCCACAGGGCGGGGGAGGTTTCGTTTCTTTGTCCCGCGTTATCTATACAATTATTTGAAGAAAGTAAAGTCTCGCAAAAAGATAGGAAGGCTGGACCTCGATGTTGTTAGGAGCGTCGCCTCTTTTGAGAATATTGTATTATTTTTTTATATGCCAAAAAAACTTTTAATTCTTGTTTTGTCTCTTAGTTGGATATATTCAGCTTTGTGTCAATTGTTATTAAGAGTATCACAGAAGTAATGACTAACCTACGTCTGCGAAAAAAAAACCGTTATTAGTATCTATACTAATAACTGTAATACTAAATGACTCCTTGGCCTTAACTTTGTACCAACTAAAAACGATATCTTCATTATATTAATAGAATAAATTCGAAATTAGCTGTCTGTTTATTATATCTTCACGACTTCTGAACCGATTTGCCACAATTTAACATACGTTTAAAAAAGTCATAAGGTATGAATTGCAATAGAAATAAAAATGAATCTTTCATTTTTATTTATATCGAGGACGACATTAAGTACAAAAATAAATGCTATTTCAATGTATATGTTAATAAATGTTATGTCGATGAAAAGTTTAAAAATACATTATAAAAACAATACATAATATGTATGCCCTCGACACACTATGTATGTTATCCAGAAAACACTCCTGTTACCAAAATTTTAAAATCCTACACTTTAAATAATATTATTTTCTCACAGGCTACTAAAGAGCAACATCGCCTTCGCCGGACGCCCTACAAAAACGATCCGCGAAGGGGAGTCGTGGCAAAAATGACGCTCCGGAATAAAATAAATACTCTACCATTAAAACCAGACCTCCCCTGCCCCCGCCGCGCCGAAGAACCACTACGAAGCAGGAGGAAATATCAAGAGCACCAGGGCTCTTTCTAAATGGTCAAGATATACAGAGCAGAATCTATTGTATATAGGTAGGTATCGTTGAGAGGTAAAAATTTATTGGTGTATAATTTTTTATAGTAGGTATTTGTTTTCTGTATTATATTGTGATGTTTTTATTTAAAAGTGTTCAAGGCATGCTCTGTTTGGTAGGCGAAGGAAAGGATTGACATTTAGAAAATAAATTATAAAAAAAGTTGTCTAAATATTTAGTCTTGAAATTAGAACATTTCAAGACTAAATATTTAGACAACTTTTTTTCTTAACAAATATACAGTCCGGTAAGCGGGTGCCGTCATCTATGACCGCTGAGGTATTACTTGCGCGTGACTTACCCCAAACTAAAGGAATCAAAGATGGAATGAAAGTAAGAATGACAGAGGCATATGAGCCTCTGGCACTCTTACTTCCGCTGTAACAGTGTTAGTACTCCGTTTGCCAATAAAAAAAAGTGGCACTGTACTTGGCAAGCCCAGCCAAACCTTGTGCCGAAATCTGCCGGATTTCTCGCCATGTTTCCTTTACCATTACAGCAAGAAATATTTTTCTCATGATTGCTATTTAATCGGATTACAAATAGCTCCATTCATTCCATCTGTTTAAACTAATATGCTTTTGTTAGAAGTGAGTTTACGTCGTTAGTGCAATAGGTGGGATTCGAACCCAAAACCGATCAGAAGGCTTTATCCATTAGGCTACAGGCGCATCTATTAATATTAAAAAACAGTTAGATTAAACTACGGACTACAATCATGCCTTGTATTGATTATTTATGTACATGTAAGTGGATGCTCCTGTTTACCATACTGCTTTAGAGGCTACCATCAAATTTTATTAAATGCTTGAGTATGTTCAGTAGTAAATTATGAAGAAATAGTTGCAGCACCTTACAGTTATGATTTGTAAACAAAATGTTATTGTAAACTTGGCGATTAAAAAGAGTGGCCATGAGTTTCTTGCCCGTTCTTCTCATGAGCCCTACACCCTTGCTTTGCTGAACGTGGCAGTAAATGTGCATTCACAGAAAAATTTTGTGTAACTTTGACATTCATAAGTGTTACCTAGTAACCTAACTTGAATAAAATTATTTTTGATTATGATTTATTGATTTTGAAATTTACTATTTGCTTTAAATAAAACATTGAAAAGGAGACCGTCCATATTCGGCTTGCACGTGTCAATCGTTTTAGAAACAAAGTAAAATATTAAAAGCTTTATTTAAATACTAGATGTTCCCGCGGTTTCACCCGCGTTTATCGTTACTGCGCCGCCCTCGTGGGTCGTAGCGTGATGTTATATAGCCTATAGCCTTCCTCGATAAATAGGCTATCCAACACTAAAAGAATTTTTCAAATCGAACCAGTAGTAATCACGCAGAATAAACCAGGAGAAACATCGTTTGTACTATGTCTGTAATGGGTAATTATTTTGCTGCGATGTTATTTTAAAACTGCTATATCTCCTAAGATATTCATTGAAATCGAATGATGTAAAGGGCAATTTTGTTTTAAATTAAATACTTGTGATGAATAACGTATTTATTTGGATAAGGATTAATATCATGTTTATAAAAATACCTTCGCAAATAATGAATTATTTTAGAACAAATTTCGTTAGCATAAAAATGGTTATAGTGAGCCAACCTTAAAAGATAGACATATGCTGTTGCGGACTTTTTTTTAGAACTTTTAAAGGGGAACAATTCTGTTATACATGATTTTTGCGAAACTTTAACTGTTTACGCAGCGCACGCAGCGGAAGCTCTCAAAAGGAAAAAATACTCTCCGATTTTGAAACATTCTTCATTGGTGCTCCGCTCCTATTGATCTTAGCGTGATGATATATAGCCTATAGCCTTCCTCGATAAATAGACTATCTAACACTGAAAGAATTTTTCAAATCGGACCAGTCGTTCCTGAGATTAGCGCGTTCAAGTAAACAAACAAACAAACAAACTCTTCAGCTTTATAATATTAGTATAGATGTAATAAATATTGGTTACCAGCCAGTAGTATGAAATTGACGTATTTTATTTCTATACTATATCAAAATAATACACACAGCCTGGAAGCAATAAGGCAGTATTACTGCAACTGCATAGTCGGCCGAAGGACTGTTGGTTGCTGTGCTCAACAATTAATGTCTGTAATATGGTACCTAAGCTGGGCATAATATGAAAATGTCACTCCACCAGCCCAGGTTTTGGAAAATATTTTAATAACTTATGAAGGTGATGGTGACACATGAAAATAAATATTTTTTAAACAATGTGTTTTATTTTATTATTTAACGAACTTGATACTAAACTTTAAAGAATAATGTTATCTACTTAGTTTAGGCTACTCAACATTAATATTGTTATTACAATATAAAATTGTTCACGCCCAGGCCAGGGTCCTATACAATGTGGTCGGTCTCCTTTAGAGATGGGTGTTCAGAAATCGAACCCAAAACATCTTTGTGGCAGTCCAAAAACAATTCACACAGCTCCATTAGTTCTCTGCCTGCCTGGCTGTTAGTGTGAATGGCGAAATGTTAATTTAGTAGATCTCTGCCTACCCATTAACAGATATACAGCCTTTATATAACTATGGACCGTGTTATAAAGACATAGTCTCACAGATCGATTTCGATAACTAATATAACAGTCTTAAAACACTTTTATAGTAAATATTTACGAATAAATTATTGGCAACGATGTCAAATTAACATAAATAATAGCTATCAACAGAACCGAGAAGGTTTTTGATAAAAAGAGACGGCGAGAGGTCTTATTTCATTGCTAGCTCGTCCGTTTTAAACAAAATATATTATGGCAATTTCTGAATGGCCGGCGCCATTTTGAGTCGAAGACTTTAAATAATCTTGATAGTATTGTAAATGGTTTAGTAAAAGGACTTTTAAACGAGCATTATATTTATTGAATAATGAAAGAATTTCAATCGATCATGGCGTATTGGTGGTTAATCTAGGATATGTAACACTTTATTATATTCAATCATATTGAATCATATTAGAGGCATGATAGTGCTAGCATAACTCTAATATACTTTTAATGCTTTGCCCAACCTAGGAATTCAACCTTTTTTTTTTGGGAATGCTGTTATGCATACCTCTCCGTGTGGTCGGGCGGAGGGGTTATGTCGGGCTCACCCGGGGAAAGATAGAAAGTCCCGAGTCCTACCGACTAAACCTACCACGGTGTTCCTTCATATGGTCTATGACCGGGGTGCAGGGATCGCTCGCGCATTCATCCTGCAGCCCCGGCAGATCTTGGCCGCCACTGAATGGTGGCGGCTTCGTCCAGTCATTTTTCCTTTGTCTGGAAAGGCGCGCGCGGAGCACGACACGCCGCCGTCTCAGGCCTGGTACTGCGCGGGCAACAGTCAGCCCTAGGTCTGTCGCCCCAGGCTAGCGCTCATGGGGGCCGGCGATCGTGCTGAGCCCAGTGCGTCGTCTGCGGGCCGGGAGATTGGTGTTCTTCTCCCGTTCCCTTTCCGCCATCTAGGAATTCAACCTGAGACATCACAAGCGCACCCAAAGTTATGCGATGGCGACAGCGAAACAAATTACAAACCAGTACAACAATTAAATAATTTTCTTTTTCTTTTAAGTATATAATATACATACAGCAGCGACAGCCTAGTGGGAAACCGTTGGACTGCCAGGCAGAGGTCTCGAGTTCGAACCCAAGGCGCGCATCTCTGACTTTTCGAAATTATGTGCGTTTAAAATAGTTAATTATCGCTTGCTTTAACGGTGAAGGAAAACATCGTAAGGAAACCCGCATTTCTAAGAGTTCTCAATAATGTTCTCAAAGATATATAAGTCTGCCAACCCGCACTGGGCCAGCGTGGTGGACTATGGCCTAACCTTTCTCACACTGAGAAGAGGCCCGTGCCTAGCAGTGGGACAGTTTAATACAGGGCTGATATTATTATTATTATATAATGTTACATATTACAATTATTTTGTTCGGTAATAAATTTTATTTTATTACTAGTTTTCACCCGCGGCTTCGCTCGCGTAAATGTAGGTTAGGTAAGGTTAGGTTTGCAACAGTTATTTTTTCTGGATGAAAGGTACCCTATGTCCTATTCTGTATCCCCGACAATGTGTATGCAAAATTTCATGTTGATCGGTTGAGTAGTTAAGGCGTGAAACCGAAACAAACAAACAAACTCATTTTCGCATTTATAATATTAGTTAGGATTAGGATTCTAAATGACGCATTTGAATAACGTGCGAATAAAATTATGCACATCGCGACAACTTATACAGATATAGTTTAAAACCTGGGGAAGGACATAGGCTACTTTTTATGTAGGTACCACGCGGGCGGAGCCGCGCGCAAAAGCTAGTATACTATAAGTATGTACTATAATTATTTATCTGTTAGCATATATGTATATGAATGTGTCTTGTCAAAAAAAACTTAGAGGATTATTATTTCTTTGTGGTTGGCAATATTATAATGATCCTTTGTTTATATTTAAAGATATTAATTTGACTGCAGGTCACGGGTCTCTTTTTAATGTAACACAATATAACCAATAAACACAATATAACCAATAAACATCTTTGGACACAGGTGTCCCACAGCTGCAGCAATCAGGACTCCAGTTCAGCATTTGCTTGATCCCAAGAACCAGGCCTGGCCTTCCACTGGAGCCTGTCATAGTGACGTACGGTAGCTACTAAGTACAAAGGTACATAGAAAACCTGAGACTTCACATACAGACGCAGACTTCAGTTAAATAAGACTAAAAACTGCCATCTATGTTTTAAAACATAGTATATATTCGATAAATACAATAGTAATAACAATTCAATGCTTAGTAGTTATAAAGGCCTCTAGTCACGAGCGGGTCCGGACCGACCCTGCTGGCAATTTCCTATCTGACTGACAATTTCCTTGGCTCGCCCGATTTTAATATAAAACGAGTGAAAAAACATCGCATCGCCCTCGACTTCTCTAGACGCTGACAGGATAGTGTGGATAAGTCTTCAATATTTTCTTAAGATGAAATATGGTAATCAAAATATTTATAGAAAAAGTTTTTGATAGATCTTGCTAACATTTAAACATTCGCAACAGGCTGACAGCTTGTGGTCACGGCCGGTGTGGCCTGGTCGAAACTTCAAGTATTAAAAGGTAAACATTATGCATGAAGGCGGTAGTACCCGTTACATAATATTATATATATATATAAATCTATAGCTGTTGCACTGGGACCGAAAACTGAAAACCGAATCTACAGTTTTGTCTGATTATACCTCTGAAATCTCAATCTCTTAATCTCGCATTATCTTGTTTCCTCCTTCGAAACTATTTTGCTATGTGCTTTAGAAACCACAACGAAAACAGGTGTTTATCAGCATGGCAAACGTATTCCCCTATTTTCTCCCTGAATAATGTTATTAAAACATAGGGAACAGAATGTTTAGCATGCTGGCCTATTTTTGGTCTAGAGGTTCAAGAAAATGTAGATTAACATAATCAAAATAAAGATGTGCTATCCGGACAAATATTTTTCTTCTTCTTTAAATGGTTCAAGGGTCACAAAGCGAGCTTTTTGGTTGTATAAAATCTAAGTATCAAAGTATTGCTATGTTCTGTTGTCACCAACAATGTTAAAGGTTTATTTTTTATCCTAACTAATTTTATAAATGCGAATGTGAGCTTGTTTGTTTTCACGCTTTAAGAACTCAACAGATTATCATACAATTTCGCACACACGTTTTCAGAAGATCAGACAAGGACATAGGGTACTTTTCATCTAGAAAAAGTACTATTACTAATCTAACATAACCTAAATTTACACGAGATGAGTCACGGGTAAAATCTAGTTTAAAATAAACTTTGAACAGACATGTCCACACAAATCCACCGCTCCTTTCAAAATGGCTTTGGCGAGAGAAAGAAAAGTGGTTCGCGATGGCCGCCACCCCTCTCCCCTCCCTCTGCCACTACCCCCCGGTCCCCCTCCATCGTGTTATTTTACAAAAGATGCTGTTTTATTCAACTCTCCATTGTATTTTTGTATAAAATACATAGCGAGCTTATAAAAATGTTTTCTTGGCAACGTAAAATGGGATGGAAATTTTCGTTCGTAGTATAATTTTCTTTACGTACTTAGTACTCTTGTACTGATCTTCATGTTTTGATCTTGATGTGTACACATATAATAATATGTATAATCATGGTTTAAACCAAAACTGTTTCATAGTTTATAAGTATGTTATGTTTTGTGTGCCTTATTAAATTAATTAATTAATAAAACAGCGATAGCTCAGTGGGAAGACCAACAGACTGCGATGCAGAGGGTCTCGGGTTCGAACCCACGTCGCGCACCTCTGACTTTCGGAAGTTATATGACTTTCCGAAATTACGTGCGTATTGATTGACAATTATCGCTTGCTCCGTGCCTCGGAGAGCACGTTAAGCCGTCGGTCTCAGCTGCCATGAACATCTATGGCAGTCGTTATTGGGAAATCAGTGCCCTCTAATATCCTGACACTGGTCTAGCCTTAAGGTATCGGTTGCGGAGGTCAGGTTGCAGCCGCTCCGTGTAAAAACTGATATCCAATCAAATCCGGTTAGACTAGAAAGCCCACCCCAAGTGACTTGGGAATAATAAATGCTGGGGAAAAAGGAATAAGTGTTGAATATTTTATTTTATTTATTTTATTATTTCGGGAAAACTTACAGCTAATCTTTCTTATAAGTTATTTTCATAGTAGCAAAAGGCGAATTACAAATTTTCACAGATGAATAATATTATAATTTTTATAACGTAGACAGCGATGTATTCCATTTCCAAAAATTACGAAAATCCTTACCTCCTTTCGAAAGTAACTCTGTCTATCTGTCTGTCTGTTACATTTTCACGGCTAAACCACTCGACCGATTTAGATGAAATTTGATGCAGATATAGTTTAAAACCTGGGGAAGGACATAGGCTACTTTTTATTGATGTAGGTGCCACGCGGGTGGAGCCGCGCGCAAAAGCTTGTATACTATAAGTACTATAATTATTTATTTGTTAGAATATATATGAATGTGTCTTGTCAAAAAAAACTTAGAGGATTATTATTTCTTTGTGGTTGGCAATATTATAATGATCCTTTGTTTATATTTAAAGATATTAATTTGACTGCTGGTCACGGGTCTCTTTTTAATGTGAGAAGGGTTAGGTAATAGTCCATCACGCTAGTCCAGTGCGAGATGGCAGACTTCATATATTTTATCAACAATTTAACACATAACTTCGAAAAGTCACAGATGCATGTTATGATATCGAACTCGAGACCACTGCCCTACAGTTAACTCAGACGGCTATTGCTACTATACTACTCTCTTCTCCTTAGCCTTTATTATTCCCAAGTCACTTGGTGTCCCGAGACCCTCTGCATTGCAATCTGTTGACCTCCCCACTGAACTATCGCTGTTCTATCTACTATAATACATAAAATAAATTATATATAAAAATAACAATTTCATGTTTCAACTAAAGAGTAACTGGGATTGTATGTACTCACGACAGATAGGTATACCAATGAGTAATGTGAGTTTCTAAAAATATAAAAATCTAGTGGTCAAGGGACAAACCTTGCCGATTATATATTTCTTATTTACTCTATTGCTCTGTTTCAAAAACCATAAACTAACTTTTGACCATAACTACTAAAGGTATTTGAGTTTGAAGGGCAATTTCTGTAATAAAATCTGTTAAAAATAGAGTTTCAATATAATCTTATAAAAGTCATATATTAACTGAAATGCGATTTAAATTCACATAAAAATTTGGTAGAATATTTCTTGTCATTAATTGTTTGGTAGAATATTTTTGTTAATTAATTGGCGTCGGTGATTCGTAGTATATGATTAGTTTTACATAAACATAATTTATTTATCTTTATTTTGTTTCAGATAGCCCAACCATTAGAGTGCCACGTAGAAGTCCCGAGTTCGATCCCATTGCACGCACCTCTGACTTGACGAAATTATATAACAGTTAATTATATTTAATTTAACTGTAAAAGAAGACATCGTGAGGAAACCTATATGACTGAAACTTCTCCAGAATGTTCTCGAAGATATGTTAAGTCTGCCAACCCGCACTGGGCCAGCGTGGTGGTTGAGAGTTGGCTCGTGCCCAGCAGTGGGACAGTTCATAAACAGGGCTGATAATTATTTTCCAGATAAACGGCACAATATTTTAATTTTTGAAAATATTCCGGCACCGTTCGTATAAATTAATATATAATCTATACTAATATTATAAAGCTGAAGAGTTTGTTTGTTTGTTTGCTTGAACGCGCTAATCTCAGGAACTACTGGTCCGATTTAAAAAATTCTTTCTGTGTTAGATAGCCCATTTATCGAGGAAGGCTATAGGCTATATATCATCACGCTAAGATCAATAGGAGCTGAGCACCAATGAAGAATGTTTCAAAATCGGAGAGTATTTTTCCTTTTGAGAGCTTCCGCTGCGTGCGCTGCGTAAACAGTTAAAGTTTCGCAAAAATCATGTATGACAGGATTGTACCCCTTTAAAAGTTCTAAAAAAGAGTCCGCGATAGCACATGTCTATCTTTTAAGGTTGGCTCACTATAACCATTTTTATGCATTTTTATGCTAACCAAATTTGTTCTAAAATAATGCATTATTTGCGAAGGTATTATTATAAACATGATATTAATCCTTATCCAAATAAATACGTTATTCATCACAAGTATTTAATTTAAAATAAAATTGCCCTTTACATCATTCGATTTCAATGAATATCTTAGGAGATATCGCAGTTTTAAAATAACATAGCAGCAAAATAATTACCCATTACAGACATAGTACAAATGATGTTTCTCCTGGTTTATTCTGCGCGATTACTACTGGTTGGATTTGAAAAATTATTTAAGTGTTGGATAGCCTATTTGTCAAGGAAGGCTATAGGCTATATAACATCACGCTACGACCCACGGGGGCGGCGCAGAACGATAAACGCGGGTAAAACCGCGGGAACATCTAGTAATAAATAATTAGGTAATATAAATCATGAAAGAAAATCGAACATAGTAAGAATAAATATTTATTTTTAAACATTAGAGTTTAATATACACAACTATCACACAGATACGATACAAGCATATGTATATTTGGCTTTCATCGCATTTATTATTTACTAGTTTTCACCCGCGGCTTCGCTCGCGTAAATGTAGGTTAGGTTAGGTTTTCAACAGTTATTTTTTCTGGATGAAAAGTACCCAATGTTATATTCTGTACCTCTGACAACGTGTATGCAAAATTTCATGTTGATCCCTTGAGTAGTTAAGGCGTGAAAGCGTAACAAACAAACAAACTAATTTCTGCATTTATAATATTAGTTAGGACTAGCTGACCCACGCAACTTCGTCTGCTTCACATAAGAGAATTTTCCTAGTTTTTGCAATATTTTTCATTTATGCTCCGCTCCTATTGGTCGTAGCGTGATGTTATATAGCCTATAGCCTTCCTCTATAAATGGGCTATCCAACACTGAAATATTTTTCTAATTTTTACCCGTAGTTCCTTAGATTACCGCGTTCAACCAAACAAACAAAATGTGAGTGAAGTCGGCGCGTGAGCGCCCCCGCCTTTTTATAAATGCAGCGGATAGCCGTTTCGCGCGTTAAACAACAATCAACCGTATAGCCGTACCCATACTGGCGCGGCGAGATTTGGAAGTTTTATTTCATCTATATCTTGTGTGTTTATAAACCGATACCTATATTTTTTTTTATAATATAAATATTAAAGTGTACTTTTTGAATATGGGAGTTTGATAAAGATATATCTATGTGAAATACAATATATTTATGTATTTTAATACACTTTGAAGAAATGCCTACCGATTAAACACGTTATTGTGGCTAATTTATAAAATATAGATATATACTATTGATGACTTTTTTGTAGATCTTTTGAAGACCATCAGCTTTGTAATACATACTTTTGGTGTATGATCAACGTATGCGAGGATAAGAGCTCGAAAGCGCATTTTCGTCCGACTTGCTTCAAATTTATCGTCACTGCGCAGCTCCTATGTGTCTTAGCGTTATGTTATAAAGCCTATAACCTGCCCAGGAGTATGGACTACAATCGTACCAAATTTGGTTAAAATCCCTTCAGTAGTTTTTGACCCATGCGTGCACATACAGACAGACAAAAAATTTACTGATTGCATTTTTGTCATCAGTATCGATCACCATTCATCCTCCAATATTAATTTTGAATATATATTCAATGTACAGAATTGACCTCTCTACAGTTTTATTATAAGTATAGATTAATTAATTAATTAATATTAATATATTAATATTAATTAATTAATTAAGGTTAGGAAGGATTAGTATTTTAGAACACTATACATAATTTTGAAATTTTAAGCTACTATTGTTAGACATTGTTGTTAACGTTTACTTCTATTTCAATCAATCAATCAGCCCACCGCAGTCCACTGCTGGACATAGGCCTCTCCCATTTTACTTCTATTTAAACATTGATTATTTAAATTATAAAATCTATTTAGATTTAACTTTACACTTTCTTTGACGTTTCGACTGCTTTTCCATGTAGTAGTAGTGCCATGTTCACAGAAAAACGTAAAAACAATAATCTAAAGAAGTAAATAACGCTATAAAATCTGTATAAAGTAGTAAATTTTCAATGTATAACATTCGCGTAAATCTAACACATAATTATATATTTCGATGTGAAATAAATAGCTTTTTCTTTCAACACTAGGTTCTAGATGAGTTCATGCGTATCTAGGAAATTGCCCGTGCCAAGTTTCAGGCAGATCCGTTCAACAAATTACGTGTGATTTGGTAATAAACATACAAACATCTTGACAAACAGACATTTTTAATGTTAGTAGTAGTATTAAGTTGGTAATTATATGCAAATTATATTATACTAGCTTTTGCCCGCGGCTTCGCTTGCGTTAATTTAGAATTTGACAATCAATTTGGGTCGTACTCTGCTTGTAATAATATAATTCAATCATGTTTCGAAAATCACGTGGCGCCATCTACTATCATAAGAACGTTTTTATTGTTTTCCTCGAAACAGTAATTTTTTTCGGGATCAAAGGTAGCCTATGTCCGTTTTTGTACACTTGACAACGTATATGCAAAATTTCAGGATGATCTGTTCAGTGGTATAGGCGTGAAAAGGTAACAAACAAACAAACTTATTTTCGCTTGTATAATATATATATTTTCGCTTGTATAATATATATATTTTCGCTTGTATAATATATATATTTTTTTAAACAACTAAGGTGGCAAACCACCTTACGGCCCACCCGGTGGCAAGTGGTCACCGTAGCCTATGGACGCCTGCAACACCAGAGGCATCACTTGCGCGTTGCCGACCCTTTAGGAAAGGAAGTGGGAAGGAAAGGGAGCGGGATGGGGAAAAGGGGGTGATTGGGCCTCCGGTACTCTCACTCACCGAACAAAACTCAACAGTAGGACTACTGCTATTCCACGTTGATATTCTATGAGAGGGTAGTCCTTCCCCGGTTGAGCCGGCCCATTCATGAAATATATTACATATATTTTATTTATTTATTTATTTTTTATTTATTTATAACATACTTACATATACCATTACAGATTTACTAATACGGTATACGCAGACAATAATTTTATGCTTAAATGTACTAAACTAATTATTATAACTATTACTACCTATAACTAAGCACATGACAAGTAACCTTAGAGAGTTCGCTCAATGAACATGTAAATATGTCGACAACATCAGACACCGCGTTGAGCGCGCGCAACGCACGCGTGAGCGGCGCCCTTTGAAGCAGGTTGGTGCGCGCGCGAGGCACAGCAAGGAGCTCGGGCCTCCGTCGTCGTCGCACGTAATCATTCGGAACACATAGGTTAATCTGAGATAAAATAGGTGGATATTGTATCCCACCACGTAATACCTTAAACAAATAAATGACTAGTGCAGCTTCACGCCTTAATTCTAATTTATGATATCCTACCATACCGAGGACAAATAATGACGGATATAACAATGGATACCCGGGATATACTCCATACTGTTTAAGATATATAAATCTGATATATTTATTCTGAATACGTTCAATCATAGATGAGTATTTAGTCTCACTAGGACTCCAAACAGCCGCACTATGTTCGAGATGGCTCCTCACAAGAGCCTCATATAAAGCCTTTAGAGCATTGATGTTTGTGAAGTCATTCGCCTGCCGTAAAATAAACCCAAGATTTCGATATGCCTTTTTACAAATATCAGATATGTGTTTCCTGAAATGTAAATCATTGGTAAAACGTACACCTAGATCTTTTACCTCATCCACACGCTGCAGCGGCTCGCCGTCCATTACGTACTGGTGGTGAATCGGAGTAAGTGAACGTGTGAATGACAGTATCGAGCATTTAGACACATTGAAAAAAAGTTTATTCCCTTGGCTCCACTCAACAGCTATGTCTAAGTCCCTCTGCAATAAATCGCAGTCAGCAGAGTCTTTAACGAGCACAGACATCTTGAGATCATCAGCGAACAGTAAACATGTTGAACCAACGACCCTTGGCAGATCATTTATCATAATAATAATAATAATAATAAATTCATTCATCAATAATATTAGTTAGTATTAGGATTAGGAAGTTAGGAAGTTAGGATTAGGACTAGATATGTTACTTTTGTTATGCGGTTGGATGCGGGTGACCCAAGACCGGTCTGTATGGAAAACCTTGGGGGAGCCCTATGTCCAGCAGTGGACATCTTTCGGCTGAGATGATGATGATGTTACTTTCATAGAAATAGATGTCGAGAATCTGATGCCTAGTCTAGGCATCATTTTGTAATTAATAATTATAGCAATTTTGTTGATATTTCGAAGTAATAACTAGCGCAAAAGACAACTTATGTACAAAAGATATAGAATATTTTTGAGCCCTCACTTTGCATGCACTAGTATGTCTGTTTCTTTTCAATTAATAATATCATCGTAATATGCTCAATTTCAGGACCCTTTCAGATTTCAGTGTACGTAAATAATTTGCCATTATTTATACGGCGTGATATTTAATTATTTTGATAAGCGATAACTTAACAGCTTAATGCTCTCTTGGACTTTATCCCAGAAGTTGATATTTTTGCGGATGAATGGAAAGTATTATTATTAGATTGTATGAGGTACTGTGAGCAGAATGCATGAATGCTAAATTTTAAATTTATATATTATGTTATTAAATAGTGGAACTGGGGCAAGTCGTTCTATTTGATGTAAATAAATAAATATCTAATTATTCATAATTGAAATGTAAAATGTTATTATTTGGGACATATTTATTTCTTGTTGTGTTTTAAATTTTCCCGCTATGTTTTCCTATACATATCTATATAATACGTGAAGCGAAAACTTTGGATCCCTTTTTACGAAAATTGGGCAGACGGAGGAGTATGAAATTTTGCACACTTATAGTTTGTACAGAGAAGAAGTGACGAATGCTAATATTTATATAAAATATGTATAATAAATACATTAAATTAATGAAAAAACACTACACGCACACAACCATGCATTTGACACACGCAGTTGAAGCGCGTAACTGTGGTTACATATATATACGAATATACGAGTATAATGACATGACATAATATATATCAGTTGGTCGAATTTAGAGCACTAGGCGACCGCTAGTATATTATAATAACCCGTTTTTGATTTTTACATTGAGCCTAGCCAATTATTTGTAGATCACATCACACACAATATTTTTTTGACGTGACAACGTCTAATAAATCGTTGAACGCCGGCTGCACGCACGAAAAAGGATGACTCATTGTCGCGTTACGATCATTGTCCCGTTACACTCATTGTCCCGCTCATTGTAACGTTACGGGAAAGAAATTTTGTTATGAGGTTGTCACGTTAAACTATCGTCCGTAAACCAACTTTACAGACAACCAATTTTTCATGCGAGATTCATACTTCACACTACAGCCTTATTAAGTTTCAACTGTATATTTTAAATAAAGCATTTTACTGAAATTTACTTAAACCTCTTAAATCTATAACGTAGCTAACTTAAAGCAGGTATTTTTCATCCTGAACAGCTTTCGTAACAGTTTGAAATAGTTACAGTCGAGTTGAACTTTTCTTTTGTAGAGAGTTGGAACGGCGGGGACATATACATATTGTTATATCTCAGCTGAACAATAATGTATATTATTTATATTACATAAAATATTTTAAGACTAGAAGACAATTTGCCTGTAAAAAAGACGTATTATTAATGACATATAAAACAAAATTTACGAAATATAGATATGTTATAATAAATGTCAATTGCGTGAAACGTTAACGAAATTCTCAGTAGTAGCTCTTGAACTGTGGCCGGTAGACGGCAATTACGCGATTATTGTTGCGTATCTTTAAGAATCGAATGCGATATCTTTTAGAAAAGCATCTGCAGCAGAGATATGGCTTTCGCACCTTAATGTGTCTGATATGTAATGATCTGATAATGATCAGATGATTGATATAACTCAATGTCAAATTTAAAAGCTAATAATATAATTAGGCCTTAAAGTACGACTAATAAGTATACTTCAACGCTTAATAAGTAGTTAGTGAGATAACTAAAGTTACTTTTAGGTTAGTTGCCAGGCTTAACTGAACAGTTAGCCTATGATAAGTTACCTGTAAGAAACTCACGACCTCTCTTTTAAATCACTATTAAAAACAGTTTTTTTTTTTTTCGGCCCACCTGATTGTAAGTTGTCACCGTAGCCTATAGACGCCTGCGACACCAGAGGCATCACTTGCGCGTTGCCGAACCTTTAGGAAAGGAAGTGGGAAGAAGGAGCTGGATGGAGGAAAGGGGGTGATTGGGCCTCCGGCACTCTCACTCACCGAACGAAACACAAAAGTAGGAATACTGCTATTTCACGTCGATATTCTATGAGAGGGTAGTCCTTCCCCGGTGGAGCCGGCCCATTCATGCTGAAATCAGCGAGGCTCTACTACTCTTAAAATGCGTAATTTATTATATAAAAACACTATTCTACAAAATTTAGAACTTAATTCATGTACCTACCTGAAACACGAGTATTCTTAGTAGGTACTTACTTAAGTTTAAAATTGTACGACTGTAAATGAAGCTAGGAAAATGCTTTAGGCAATCCGTAATCTCTACATACGGGCTTAATTTATATATGTTAAACATACACGTATATAAAAATAAAATTCTAAGGACCAATATCATTACAGACACTAAATTAATTCGAAACAAATCTTCAAATAAACAACCTTTATTTTACTTTCAAAAGCGGATTACGGCCCACACACCAAATTAAAGATACTCCAAAAATATGTACACATTTTTTCCTCAACAATTATTTTCACAAATACAAAGCGGAACCTTAGGTCGAAAACACAACAGAAAATAATGTTTGAAAGCGCGGGAAAGAGGGCGGCCATTTGTCGAAATGAAAATAATTTTATTTTAACAAAATTGAAACCGGCTCGAACTGTTTTCTTGTACAAATTTTAATATCTGAGGGAGATAGGCTATTTATATTTTTCCCACCCTGTTTCTTTTGGCGATTATTATTCTGTATTCCAATGGGCTGGGGGGCGGAGGGGGGCGCCCCTTACACTCTTTCCTTTTTGCTTCTTAAGTCCATCTTGAGACGGAATATGAAAAGTAATGGAGTCCATTCCACGTTTAAATTATTACGCACACTTTTTAAAAATACGTTTTAAAAAATGTAAAATGTGAATTACACGAATACTTTATTTACTATAGTATAAGTTTCACATATTGAAAAGTTGTGATCGTATTATTTTGTAAGTTATATTTTATTTAGTTACTAGCTTTTGCCCGCGGCTTCGCTCGCGTTAATTTAGAATTTGACAATCAATTCGGGTCGTACTCTGCTTGTAATAATATAATTCAATAAATCATTATTCGAAAGACACGTGGCGCCATCTATTATCATATGAACGTTATTGTTGTTTTCCTCGGGAACAGTAATTTTTTTCGGGATGAAAGGTAGCCTATGTTCGTTTCTGTACACCTGAAAACGTATATGCAAAATTTCAGGATGATCGGTTCAGTGGTTTAGGCGTGAAAAGGTAACAAACAAACAAACTCATTTTCGCTTTTATAATATTAGTTAGGATAGTTAGGAAGTTAGGATTAGGATTAGGATAGGATAGTGTAAGTTTCACACATTGAAATGTTGTGATAGTATTATTTTGTAAGTTATATTTTATTTAGTTAATTATACTAATGTAATAAAGCTGAATTGTTTGTTTTTTTTTATTGAACACGCTTTGAAACTACAAGTCGGATTATAAAGTTCTAAACATAAGCTTGGATTTTAATGAAATCATTAAAAAAATGGATTACTTTACCGAAGAATAGTGTAATTTCCTATTAATGATAGAATTTCTAGAATCCGTTCTGTAGTTACAAATATTATCCCCTGAGTAAAGATGAACAAATTTAATTTTTGTAATATTAATATAGAAACTAATGTATCTGCATAGATCATACTAAACAGTTTATCGCTAATGTACATACATACATAGATTCACGCCTGTTTCCCAGAGGGTAGGCAGAGACTACGGATTTCCATTTGCTACGATTGGCTTCATTCACTTTCATCACATTCCTCATACACGCTCGCCGGTTCAAGGAGCTCTTAACCTGGCCTTTGTCCCGAACGCCTCCGATCTGGTCACTAACGTATGTAGGTTTTAAGTATAGAATAAACTGTTTCTCAATTGCAGAATAAAATAAAATGTATAAAAATGTATTATATAGATAAGTACATATTCCTACAAAAATAGCGTTTATTTATAGCTATTTTATAAAAGAATATACATAAAAACATATACGATATAAATACAGAACAATTATGTACATACAATTTTTTTTTGACGTGACCAAAATCGATGAACGCCGGCTGAACGCACGAAAAAGGATGACTCATTGTCCCGTTACGCTCATTGTAACGTTACGATCGGAGCGAGAGCGCTACACGAGCGAGCGAAAGGCACGTTATGACGTTGTCACGTTAAACTATCGTCGGTAAACCGACTTTACAGACAAACAATTTTTTGACGTGACAACTTCTAATAAATCGATGAACGCCGGATGCACGCACTAAAAAGGATGACTCATTGTCCCGCTACGCTCATTGACCTGTTACGCTCATTGTCGCGTTACGCTCATTGTCCCGTTACGCTCATTGTCCCGTTACGCTCATTGTAACATTACGATCGGAGCGAAAGCGGTACACGAGCGAGCGAAAGGCACGTTATGACGTTGTCACGTTAAACTCGTCCGTAAACCGACTTTACAGACAACCAATTTTTTATATATTATAATATATAAAATTACTCAAAATTTGTATCACTAACACCGACTCAACCATCCCTCCTATTCCCTGCTTCTGTCACTTACCCCTTTTACTGGAAAAACCGTGGCACCTACCCGGAAGGGGTTCGATATTTAAATATAAGAAGAACACCCCCTTTTTTCTCCCCCACCCCTGGATTTATGGATTCGGCCCGGAGTGGGCTCCTAATTACTTATCTTTGAGAATACAAATCAATCGTAAGGGAAAAAGGCTTTTGCAATGAAAGCCTTAAAGGAGCCGTTATTATATTTATTCTGAACTCGAGACGGCGCGGCGTTAGGATATCGAACAATCTTTTGTGGAAAGATTTGCAAAGATATGAACAAACATTTTAACCTTTTTCGAGTTTATTTGTACTTACTTCGTCTTGTAGACCCCTGTCTAACATTAATGGGGTAAGCAGAGCTGTAGTAGCACATTGGAAAATGTTTTAAGGTCCCACACAATAAGGGTCCAGTCTATCGTCGCCTTCTAGCGTTTACCGGGCGTTTAAAGACTCCGTACTGTTATTAACCTCTGAGTCTTCTTCGAAGAGGTTAATGAAAACACTTTGTGGGTCTGTGTGTCTGTCTGTTAGTGACAAGCATAGCTCAGGAATCACTAGACCGATTGACTTGTAACTTGATGTGCAGACACCTTGGGGTCTCGATTGAGTTTGAATATGGGCCCTGGGGGTCAAATGACCCCTGAGATATCTCATATATAGGGGTCACAAGGTCATATGAAGACGAAGAGGTTGAATCCTGGGTTTTTACACCCATCTCGTTAAAAATGTTTCTAATAGAAATGTCGAATGTTGCCCGATCTCGGACTTTGGTCAACATGAGCACAAACATATGCCACTAGTTAACATGAAGATATATCTAAGTAGCATAAAATAGTGCCATTTTGCTTACGTTTGTGAGTGATCGTGAAGTCTCGGCTTCGATGCCCGGATCGTGCAAACTATTATAGGATGATACTGTTAGGAAATTGTCAGTAGCGGCACGGAGTTTAAATATGTTCGGTAGACAGCACTCTAAGCGCAAAGTTAGGCCACAGGATCGACCAGGCAGTCTTCTTCTTTCCGTGTGGTCAGTGGCCAACCTGTTTTCAAGAGTTCTTCAAGCCGCCCGTAGGCCTCTGATATGACTTAACGACTGCTGTCAATTTGACAACAACCGGGACCGACTTTTTACTTGCCCTCCGAAGCACGGAGACGCTCAGATGAAATACCACTAAGCGGTCATCCATCTATAGACTGACCGCACCTAACGTTATTTAACCTCGCTAATCGTTTACCGATTAGTGAGTGCAACTGGCTATGAGCGCCAGGCAGCTATACTGTTATACCTAACTCTGAAACATCCGTGTGATGGACGTACAATCTAGTTAAGGTGACAAAGAGTCTCTGAAAAATTTAAGAGTAACCGTGAGATTCTTGCAGGTTTCTTCTCATACGCTCAACTCTTTGCCTGAACCTATCAACTAACCTAAATGTAGCTACAGTAACTTAGTAAACTGAGTAACCTACATATTTTGACGTTCATAAGTGTTACTTTGTGACCTAAATGAATAAATGATTTTGATTTTGAATATAACGCCAGTACGTCTGTATGATTTACATACATACATACATAGATTCACACCTGTTTCCCAGAGGGGTAGGCAGAGACTACGGATTTCCATTTGCTACGATCCTGACACACATGATGATTTAAACATCCTTATTATGATTCTGAAGTGTAGCTAGTATGCATATAAAAATTCAGCTGACGTATGTGTGTGTTCGTCACTCGGCACCAATTATGACTTTCTTTTGTAGAAGCGCAACAATATTCTAGGCTTTGCATTCATACAGAGCCAGACATATAAGAGCCTATAAGCTACACTCTCACAGAATATCGACGTGGAATAGCAGTAGTCCTACTGTTGTGTTTTGTTCGGTGAGTGAGAGTACCGGAGGCCCAATCACCCCCTTTCCCCCATACCGCTCCCTTTCCTTCCCACGTCCTTTCCTAAAGGGTCGGCAACGCGCAAGTGATGCCTCTGGTGTTGCAGGCGTCCATAGGCTACGGTGACCACTTACCATCAGGTGGGCCGTATGCTTGTTTGCCACCTTAGTGGTATAAAAAAAAAACAGGAACAGCTAACCATCAGACCTACCCGATTGCCATGAAAAATCATAATCTAACTAAGTTTAAACCAAAGCGATATCTGGTAGCCTGTATCGCGAGGACTTCACAGACATTCAAACAATGGCCACAAGCAACACGCAGAAGAACTATGTATTTGCGGATCACACATTTTTATTTGTCATCTGGGGATCGAAACCGCACGGGCGCAGTGTTGTGATGACGAAGCAATCACAACGCCATTCATGCAGGCAAGACATACATATGTACATACTAAGTCGGTTTAATTGCATTTACTTTAAAAACATCCTCACTCAATCCCTTTTAAGTAAAAAAGAGTTTAATAAAAAGAAATTGATTCAAAATGTCACTTTTACTTGTTTTAAGCACTTTGCATAGTGAGTGTACAAAGTGCAGTAAAAGTATTAGACATGGGAAAGATTGTGCAAGAATGTGAAAGTGAGCCGTCCCCGCGTCGTTCCCGCCCCGCCCTCACCACGTGTCCGCCACGGCCCCGCGACGCTACACAGACCAACTTCTCACTTTTGAACAACTTAAATCGCGTTAACTTTAGTTTTTGAGTTTGTACCGATAGCACGAAAATAGCAAATAATACCTACTCAATTTTTTAAGTCTAATCCTTTGGTAAAGTCAAAGAACCTTACCACTGGTAGACTATTTCTGAATATCAAACCCTGTTAAAATACCGTCGGTCTCGGCAGTCATGACTGATAATCTTTATATCAACACATTGTCAGAATATTTGACAATAGAGTATTCAGTCACAATCGTCAAATATTCTGACATCTGGTCTTATGTTTACTAGCCCCCAGGTTAGCCTTTTTTTATTTTTTTATTGTGAGGGAATGCTTTGACGTATACCTCTCCGCGGAAAAGGGGAGCGGAGAAGTTATGTCGGGCTCAGGAGAAGATGGAATGTCCCAGGTACTACCGACTAAACCCACCACGGTATGCCAGCTCGCTGCCTTGAGTGGTGGGTGGGTCGCTGGAACTGAAACTACCTCAGTGAAAGGTTAGTCTGCTAACAACACAGCCCACATCCAGGGTGGTAACCTATCAAAGTTTGCCCTAGATTCAGGCAATAAAGAGGCTCTGTAAGCAGGCCATTAAACGTTTTGCAAAATTGGCAATGCACGAGTAAAACCTTGTAAGTGTAACTGCTTACCATCAGCCGTGACGTTTCCCTGTATGTTACGTTACAAATACCCTAACAATACGTGCTGTTTCAAAAAGATTTTTTTTATATTTATTAGCTTGGTTATCTATCAAAGAACCAAAGTTACCAACGTAGCTCTTACAATAAGTGTCAATGGGCTGCCCATATCTCTCGAAGGAATGACCGTTGGAACAAACGGTTCTTGGAGCGGGGATCGCGACTTGGCAAATGTAAGGTGAGACCCCCCGGCCAGATGGACCAAAGACTTGAAGAAGTCCGGCCTTCCGCATTCGTTTCGCACAAATTTGTTCGCACATATCGTGCGAATAGATACTTTTTTTTAATAATATTTTCTTGTTGTCGTTTCGCACACATGAAAACACAAACATGCGGAACGTCACCTGCGTTTTCAGACGGGAACGATTCGCAAGAAAATTTATTCCATGTGTGCGAAATTACTGTTATTTTTACAAACAGACGCTTCAATTTTATTTATTTGAATAGATTTGAAGCGCCACATCGGGATTTATAAACTAGAAATACTCTTTCTTTCTTAATTGTCGGCCTCGATGGCGTAGTGGTTGGTGTTACCGACTGCCGCACTTGAGGTCGCGGGTTCGATTCCCGCACAAGTCAAACTTTGTGTGCATGAACATGGATGATTGTCTTGGGCTGGGTGTTTCTGTGTATAATATGTATGTATTTACAAAAAAAGAAGTATATATTATGTATGTTTATCCATTGTCTAGTACCCATAGTACAAGCTCTGCTTAGTTTGAGCTAGATGGTATTGTGTGTATGTGGTAGAATATTATTATTATTATTTATATTTTTGAGATTATAGTGTCAGTTTGTGTTGCTGTCGGTACACAGGAACATAAGTAAAGCCACCTGTTGACGCATGTCTGTACATGTTACCAAAACTCAATATTTTTGCTTCACAACGCGGACTTGAACTTTGTTATTGGGTCAACTTTGTCTTGACGATTTATAGATTACTAGCTTTTGTCCGCGGCTTCGCTCGCGTTAATTTAGAATTTGACAATCAATTCGGGTTGTACTCTGCTTGTAATAATATAATTCAATCATGATTCGAAAGACACGTGGTGCCATCTATTATCATAAGAACGTTATTGTTGTTTTCTTCGGGAATAGTAATTTTTTTCGGGATGAAAGGTAGCCTATGTTCGTTTCTGTACACCTGACAACGTATATGCAAAATCTACTTAAGTCACAAAGGTCTAAATAGGTAATGTAATGTAATGTAACTGGACTCCCTTTTCCGAATTTGAACTCTAAATTGGTCCATTATGCGTGATAGTCGGCCGATTATGGAGATAGCCAGCCCAACTCCGCCCAGAAGCACAGAAGTTTCCTGGGGTCTTCGCAGGCTTTGCGGAGCGACCTCGGGTTGTTGAGAATTTCCTTACGTTGCGCTGTTACTCCCACACATTCCAGGACTACATGGGCAGCAGATTCTTCTTCGGTCAGACATCCCGTACAGAGTGGGCTGTCTGTTGCTACGATGTTGTACAGGTGTTTGTTCAGGGGACAGTGTGCTGTTAGGATCCCCACGATGGTCCGAAGGTTCAATCTTTGTAGGTTGAGCAGGCGGTGTGTCAGACGTGGTGAGATGGCCGGTAGGTCCAAGTAGGTATTACACATATTAGTGAGTTTAGTAAAGTAACTAAATTTACATTTAGGTTAGTTGCTAAGTTTCGATTAGTGAAGGGAGGTAGAATACCTGCAAGCAATTCACAGCCACTCTTTTAATACACGACTCTTGAACTCAAGTGAGTTTTACCTTCAAATTCATGAAATTTGTCTACAATTACCATTTACAGAACCTACAGTCAACCTATTGAGACGCAGCGGCACACGAGCGGCGAGGCACGATTGATTTTTAATTATGTCTGGTAGATTTTCTAAGACTTGACAGATTACTTCCAATAATCTAACACACCTTATGTATCTTATATTCGGGACAAGACCTGTCTATAACTGGTCCCGGAAGATGCTCACGGGCACTGGAAGGTACAGCGGCTCCCCTAATATAACCTTGAAGGTTGGCGTAGGGGAACGCTATATCATGCTATAGCAACTGGACTAATCGTAGAGAGAGGGGATGGATCTTTATATTCACTGACACACGCTTTTATTTCATAAAACAACACCAGTAGACTGTCCTAAAAAGTCAAACAACTCCGAGGATTCATATTTTCTTACCGCTGCCAAGTTTCCGCCAGTTCATCGCTCATACTTTAAAGCTCAACTAAAAACATCTAAAAACGGGCAATCATCTTAAACGGTACCCTTAAAAAATATCCAATGACAAACTGGAGGGAGCGAGACGGCAATAGAGGGGGGTAATTTTTGCCAATACTTAAACGAAGATAGATAGGACCCACCCAACCCGAGGGGAGTTTAAAGAAAATTTTAACTTTTCTTTATTCAAAGCTATACCTACCCACCCCCTTCAGGGGGAGGTGGGTGGCTACCCATTTTTCTTAAACCATTCTCTTTGGCCACTCTCAAAGAGAAATAACACAGTGCTTCTCCCACTTAAGCATTTATTAAATCCGCCATTCAAAATGAATTTGTTTCGAATGTTTTTGTTTTATTTTAGAAACATTTTCAGTTTTGTTTTTAATTAACATTTTATAGATTGTGTTTGTATTCTTTGGAATACAAGTTGTTTTGTGAATTAGTAAGTTAGTTTAAGTTTTAAATAAAATATGATTTTGCTTAATTTATTTGGAGATTTAAAATTTAATTAATTGTGCGATAGGTACCTATTAAACGTAATTCTATACAAGCATATTTTTTTTATTTTATACATAGATTTACGCCTTGTATACTCCCAAGGGGCAGGTATAACAACCACGTTTTGCCAATTTTAATTCTAGATTTTAACTTATAGGACGCAAGTACTCAGTAGCAGATCTGCCGGTCCGACTTTGCCCATTCACGCACGCATGTTTTAAAATGATCTTATGTCATGGGAAGAACGAGACAATCATTATATTAAAAAATTAACAAGTAAATACATAATATACTTAACTTATACCTACTAATATTAAGTGTGAAAGATTGCGAAAATGTTTGGATTTTTATCACACAATGACACATAATAATATAATTATATCATATACTAAATAATTAATCATTTCACAAAATAAATGGAACATGAATCCTATACTTAAACTTGCACATAGATTGTATCCTGAACAACAACTGGTAACACATGGGATACTCTTTTTATTCCAGTACACGTGCCCATGGGATAAAGGCAAAGCCGCGGGCAAAAACGAGTATAGACACTAACCGGTTATTAAATGAACTAATGACTGAAACAAAAATCCACGCGGACTACTTTGGAACCACACACATAATTATTTATTACGTATCATAAAATCTAACAACACTTCGTTCGACCTGAGAATCGAACTCATGAGGACAGTATTGACTGTGAGCGCTGGTTTATGCCACGGCAGCATCAAGGCAATGTAGTCGGCAGACATGGAGGCGCGTACAAAGTAATTATCGTTAAGAAACAGACAGTATGGCGTCTTTAGTATAATTAGAACAAGTCGGGGTTGTATTTTTGTCGAACGCACCAAAGTATAGTCTGTCGTTATTAACCTCCGAGTCTTCTTGGAAGAGGTTAATGAAAGCACTTTGTGGGTCTGTGTGTCTGTCTGTTAGTGACAGGCATAGCTCCAGAACCACTGGACCGATTGACTTGTAACTTGGTGTGCAGACACCTTCGGGTCATACCTCGCTCGACTTTGAATATGGGCACTGTGGGTCAAAAAACCACCAAGATATAGGAGTCACAAAGTCACATAAAGACGAAGAGGTTGAATTCTGGGTTTTTACACCCATCTCGTTGAAATTAATCTACTTTAGGGAGGTGCCTCATTAGTGCGTTGCGTTGCGTCGTCGCAACGGATCAACGCATTGTATGCCACATCTGCGCAGCGACGACGCACAACGTCAAAGCGCAAAAGGGCGACGCACGCACTGATTTGGGAGATGCCTCATTGGTGCGTTGCGTTGCGTCGGCGCAACGGATCAACGCATTGTATGCCATACCTGCGCTGCGACGACGCAAGACGTCACAATGCAAAAGGGCGACGCACGCACTGATTTGGGAGGTACCTTATTAGTGCGTTGCGTTGCGTCGTCGCAACGGATCAACGCATTGTATGCCATACCTGCGCTGCGACGACGCAAGACGTCACAATGCAAAAGGGCGACGCACGCACTGATTTGGGAGGTACCTTATTAGTGCGTTGCGTTGCGTCAGCGCAACGGATCAACATATTGTATGCCACATCTGCGCTGCGACGACGCACGACGTCGTAGCGCAAAAGGACGACACACGCACTGATTTCAATCTTCATTCCACGATGGATCGGAACACTGTCCGTCGTGGCACCGGAGCTCCGACAGCGCAGCGCAGCACTGCTGTATCTGCATCCTTAACATCTAGAAACTTTACCATTGCTAAAAGGGGAACGGCCATCTGAGGCCACGAGTGGACAAGAGGCTAGAGGAAAAATACTTTCCAGTTGATTTTGTCGTAAAAAATATGTAGGTATTTACTTTCATTCAAATTGACGCCACTGCAATTTACATAGTTAAAAAGATATGAGTCCAATATATGCCATCCTGCGCCTTTTCAAGATGATTTGTTAATATGTAGTATATGACAATGAAGAAAATATAGACGTTTAAAATAACAAATGTGTTTTTTATACCCTATTAAGTACCTATAACTTGATAAAAATATATTACAAACACACCTCCTATCATCTATACTTAATATTATAAAGCTGAAGAGTTTGTTTGTTTGTTTGTTTGCTTGAACGCGCTAATCTCAGGAACTACTGGTCCGATTTGAAAAATTCTTTCAGTGTTAGATAGCCTATTTATCGAGGAAGGCTATAGGCTATATATCATCACGCTAAGATTAATAGGAGCGGAGCACCAATAAAGAATGTTTCAAAATCGGAGGATATTTTTTCCTTTTGAGAGCTTCCGCTGCGTGCGCTGCGTAAACAGTTAAAGTTTCGCAAAAATAATGTATGACAGAATTGTTCCCCTTTAAAAGTTCTAAAAAAAGGTCCGCGACAGCATATGTCTATCTTTTAAGGTTGGCTCACTATAACCATTTTTATGCTAACGAAATTTGTTCTAAAATAATGCTTTATTTGCGAAGGTATTTTTATAAACATGATATAAATCCTTATCCAAATAAATACGTTATTCATCACAAGTATTTAATTTAAAACAAAATTGCCCTTTACATCATTAATTTCAATGAATATCTTAGGAGATATCGCAGTTTTAAAATAACATTGCAGCAAAATAATTATCCATTACAGACATAGTACAAACGATGTTTCTCTTGGTTTATTCTGCGTGATTACTACTGGTTCGATTTGAAAAATTCTTTGAGTGTTGGATAGCCTATTTATCGAGGAAGGCTATAGGCTATATAACATCACGCTACGACCCACGGGGGCGGCGCAGTAACAATAAACGCGGGTGAAACCGCGGGAACATCTAGTAATTAAATAATAGAGCATTGAGAAGTGATGTTTTCGAATTATCTCACAGCCAGACACATTTTTGTATATAAAAATAACCTCAATACATTTTTTTATAGGTATTTCTAAAATAGCGGCGTCAATTTGAATATATTTTCTTAGTATTCTATAATAGACTAGATGTTCCCGCGGTTTCACCCGCGTTTATCGTTACTGCGCCGCCCCCGTGGGTCGTAGCGTGATGTTATACAGCCTATAGCCTTCCTCGATAAATAGGCTATCCAACACTAAGAGAATTTTTCAATTCGAACCAGTAGTTGCTGAGATTAGCGCGTTCAAACAAACAAACTCTTCAGCTTTATAATATTAGTATAAATTTAATTAAAAATTAGATGAATTCGTTAACCGACATCTATTGGCAGCTTAACAAACTTTTATGTTAAGCTTTTCATACAAAGGTGATATTGACGAGAGATACAGGACAAGTTGTTGTCTAGTTAACTAATAAAAGACTGACGCTAGATGTCACTATAATTAAAATGTGTCAAGCATAACGTACACACAATAAACAACAATGAATTACTACAAACCGTGCCTTATACATAGTTGTGTGATAATACGTATAATTCTCGTCACCCATCTGAAGTTTAATGTTGATTATCTGCAGTTTCTCATGCGAAAGACCTACTCAAACATGCAGGCTATTTTCATTGTTCTCGGCGTATTACAGCAAAAGTTCATCATATTTGTTGCTAGAGGGCATCACTGTTCATTCTAAGTGCCGGTAGATTGAAATTGTCGCAAGCAAGGCTTATAGAAGATGCACATAATAAGTTTTCAAGAGATTTTCTTCACCATCACTGGCTTCTAAAATCCTCCTTATCTCCTCATCCGTAGAATTAGCTACCGATCTCGGTCGATTCATGATGCACAAATCACGAAAAACAGTTATGAAAACTTTTCAATCTTGTTGACTATCACAGAAAGAAATTTCAGAAGCACTAAGCTACAAAATCTCTTGCCTTTGGATGTTGTACGACAATGTTATTTGTAATTGGGTAATAAATAAAAGCCACAAATTGTTCGTATGTATTTTTTATTGAAATCCGATTTATGTTTATTTTCATTTGTTAATATTACAATTAGCTCAGACCGCGTAATGACTAGAACTCACGTACCCGTTAAGATTTATTTATAATACAATATTACTTATGTTTACATACAACCGCTCTGCGAACCTACCGAGTTATACACAGCGGTCTTACACATTGACATCGCCAAGTAGGGGCAATGGCGGGCACGGCCCCGATATTTCAAAAACCCACACTAGAAAAATCTATGTTAAAACACAATCATAACAATAAAAAAATCTTACTGATTACTGAAAGCAGTTTAGTTTATTCAATAGTTAGCTAACGATCGCACTAAAACAATCGAATTGGAAAATTGTGGCGCAAAACTAGCGTCGAAAAATCGGCTAACCGTTTGATCACCTGGTACCTGACATCACCTGTCAACCGTCGTTACCAGTCTATGGATTGACAGTAGCTAGATTGTGCTTTAGTTCACGTTAGTAAAATTCATAATTTTAACCGCCCCATTCGGACTTACTCAATAAATAGTTTCTTGTCAGTTTCGCCCCTATAATTTGCATCTGACAGAAAACCTGTGTATATATGATACATAAGTATAATTTTAATGACTGTTGCCAATAACCGAGCGGGAAAATTTGTGATCATTTTTGTCCACCTGGCCCCTAAACACAGAAACTTGGCCACGTCAATGGTCTTACATAATATGTCTAATGTCTTATCCGGACACTGTCTCAGTACGCATACAATTATTATGCCATAGTTGTGTTTTATTAAATATTACAATCGGAATCATGGGAAGTAATAATGCCCACTTAAATATTAGTATAATGTAAATGTCGTAGGATAATTAAACAAGTATATTTAAAGACTCATATTTTGAGAATCTGAAGTATTTTTGAATGTTATGATTTTTATCTCATCTTATGGGATTATCAGAATTTACAATTAATTTACAACTTACATGAACTGCAAAGGTTAGGTTAACTTCCAAAAATTGTCAACGCTTTTTTTACATTCATGTTAAAACAAAAATCTGGAATGAGTGTGTGGAATATTTTATATCGTCCAATTGGAAGATGTCTAGAACTTTCGTATTCAGATTTAATTATCCTACGACATAAATATTCAATTATTGTTTATTAATTAAATAAACTCATTCAATAATGAGCCATGGTTTATACTTGTGCAGTATGGTCCTGTAGAACATTTTAATGTTTCTCTTTAGATTTTCGGCATCAGACATGCTATTGGAGCTTACGGTAGGGTATGTGGAAGTATTTTTAGCATGATCATTGAAAAAGAGATACTCTTAAGGAAGTTTATCTAGCATTTTATTGGTACTAGTGGATAAGATTCTCATAATACAATAAAAATAGTTTAGAGGAATCTTAGAAAATAAATATAGTTCGCCTTCAATACAACTTGTTAAAGACAACTCCGCACTATTGTTATATCCAAATTTATTTTCTGCTACCCTCCGATTGCAATTTGCTACATCTGATAAGGTAATATGACGTCACAGAAAATTATAATTTCACATTGTTGTTCATTATTCTGAAGTAGCTTTTCACTGTCAACTTCTAATAGGCTGAAGGGAACTAAATAAATTTCATACCCACAAGCAGGACTTAGTATATAACTTGCACATACAGGCAAGTATGGAAGAACATTATTTTGTGTGATTTATTTGGCCGCCAGAATTATTTAAATAAGAAAGATTATAAGACCAACTATTGCTGCTTTTGGCAAGTGATTGGCACTAGATTATCTACATCAATTATAATTACATCTTCAATCAGTGCTTAATATTTTAGCAGTACTTCTCCTAACTCTTGCCTTTAATTAATTAATACAGTCAATTATTATAATAGTATATAATAGTATCATTTTAACTTATATTCTAGCTTGACATTACTAATTTAGTAAATATATACATATTCTGCAAATTATTAGTTTTTTTACATTTAAATTGGAAAATAATCTTTCCAAACGACGTTAATAACATATAATTTGGATACATGTGATTTGATCTTATATGTAAATAATTTTGATACTTGTAGTAATAACTGTCAGTATAGCAATGTCTATTTTTAAAATAATTTTTTTAGGTTTAATAACCTAATAATACATAATTAAATTTAGTGACTAAAGATAAAATTATCACAGCAACTAAAATACTGAGGCTGACATATAATAATAACTTTGATTGTGATTCATATCATAAATACAATTTTCAACTTATTTGAAGTTCTAATAAAACTTTGTATAAAGTAAAAAAAAATCACAGATACAAAAATACTGATAGTAACTAAAACTAGGTTGACTAGAGAGTTTAAACGAAGAAGAGTGATATTGCACTCCTTGCAATAGTCTTATATAATGGAATGGAATGTATATACAAGTCATAAAATAATTAAATATGTTTAACGTTTTATTATAGGGTACATATAACATTATAGGGTAGCACTTTAGGAATGGCTGAACTTAATAATCAATCCAAACTCTTCTGATTTATAGAAATTTTATAATTATTTAAGATTGCGCCGAGCGTAAGACGCGGTTTTACTGAATGACAGAGCTCGATATACAAATCGGCGCGCGGCCGCCATAGTAAAATTGTATGGAGGATTTGAAGTGCTTTTTTGATAAATCTGTATCTTTATTGTCAACCAATAACTAAAATATTTGGGACGGAGAAATTGTAATATAACTATTTATGTTTTATTTAAGCTGTAAAATAGAATAGATTTCTATTGTTATAATCTAAAAATCACGTAACACGAGCTTACGTTTTTGCATTTTTCGTGCAAATTTGCGTAATTTTGTAGGCGAAAATATTAAATATTTAAAGTTTAACACGCAGTAATTGTAAACAAATTCATTGTTATGGTAAATATATATTTTATATTTGTATTAAACAAAAAGTGTTGATTTTATCAACTTAACTGTGATCGCCTGTTTTGGCACAATTCGCTCGGCACAGTCTTAAGTATATTTCTTTCTAATAAGACATTTTTTTGCACGGGTGATAAATCTTTAACAACTAATTTTGGAAAATCGAGCATTAAGAACATTTACGACTTTGAGGAACAAATATAATATGGGAATCGGGCATCTTTTTGTGTCTCGTGCAGGTACCAAACAATGAAAGTTCGGCGTCAATTACTGTATAATATGTAGACTTTGAGAAAGATTAACTATAAATTCCAGCCGTAAATATGAAAAGCAACACTTTGACATGTTTCAGTTCTTCAAAATGAGTATTATTGTACACTAAAGACAAAACATTGTAATAAAATAAGCATCAAATAGGCTTAAAATGTAAAAACAAAATCTTTGATTCCATATTCTAATGAGTATTGAGCTTCATAAATAACTTAAATTATAAAAATGACTAGTTTAACAGTACTTCGCTAGTTCTTGCAATTCACGAGCGCACGAGAGTATATATATATATATATATAAATATTTTTATACGACTAAGGTGTTAAACAAGCATACGGCCCACCTGATGGTAAGTGGCCTGTAACACAAGAGGCATCACTTGCGCGTAGCCAACCCTTTAGGAATGGAAAAAAGAAAGTGGGAAGGAGAAAGAGCGGGCAGAGGGAAAGAGGATGATTGGGCCTGCGGCACTCTCACTCACCGAACGAAACACAACAGTAGGAATACCTACTGCTATTTCACGTCGATATATAATAGTACCATATTTATACAGCTGATGCATGTATCTGGAGACGCAGTCCACGTATTTTACAAACCATACGACCATTCCAGATTATATTTAGTTGATGAAATTCGGGATGTTTTTCAGACTAGGTAGTCTAATGTAAATAAATAGTTTAAGTACGTATATGTACATATGCTATAAGTTTCAGGATAATTATAATTTATTTATACTCTCTAATGTTACTATTACTGCTTGCTCGCGTCTGCGTGCAAGTTGTTTAACTTAGTGCCGTATAAATGTGGTCTATAACTGTGTTGCATGTTCTCTAGAGTTGGCAATTGCTTCAAACCCGACGTGAAACAAAAGATATAAGTATAATCTACTGTTTCACTCGCGTTAGTGTAAAAGGAACCACTATGTATCGTGCGTTTGTGATTTGCAAAAACAAAACAATAATCATCTATACCGAAGTTCAATGATTAAAAATCCGAAACATATAATTGGAATTAATCTCTGAAAAAAACATCAGTTGTATTTTCTTAACATAAAAATAGGCGACGCGCGAATCTATCAAAAAAATATCGAATGTTTTGGAAATACAGCACAAGATGATTAAGTTGTTATTCGAACCTCTAAATCAACTATCATAAATTAATCGAAAGCATTCGAATAACTAACATATTCAACATATTCGAATAGTCGCGCGTTACGAATACATAATTTGTAATAAGATTACAATTCGGAAGACTTGAGATGGAAGTGTATTAAATAAAACATAATTATGTGTTACCGCGAAATGACATAAGCAAGCTGAAACGACCAACGTTTGCGGCGACGGTGGAGTTCAGGTGTTGTTATTTAATATACCATATTTATATGGCATACGCATATACCTGCACAATATTAAATATACTAGATCTATAAGGCGTACCTAAGTTTACAATAGATGTATTTTGTAGGTGTGTCGCAAAACATTGACCAAACGAGAATCTAAAGTTGTGCCACAAATACACTGCTCCATTCGGGATCGAAACTAATCGGCGCATTGGTATTGATAAGATGGCTACAGAAAAAAATAGGCTATTCGTATAATCGTTTTCGCTTGCGTTTCGCTTAAGATATGATGTCTTGAGATCATATTGAATGAAGTTAACGATGTTTATTTCCTGTACATCTATGAATTTTAAGTACCTTTTGTATGGTCTTATTATAACATAATGACTTAAGTCGGGCCTTTTAAGAGGAAATACCATCGCCATTGCATAAAGAATGATTATTTATTGACACAGTAATGTGTAAACCATTTTGACAACGGAGTGCCGTCGTCATGACAAAATTGTAATTTCGACAGCTTGTCAAATGATTGAGAAACGGATATTGTAACAGCTTGTCAAGGGATAAGATGACAAAAAGATATACAATACAACATTGAAATTGTACCCTCGTATGCAAAATCATTTTGACTGACTGGCTAAAATTAATATAAAATGTCAATATATATTCTCATGTTAAACTAGATACTGACAGACTGTCAAAATAACATACAATACAAAGTCAAAATGAAATGCATCTTAAAAATTACATTCGGCACGTAGGACTAGAACAATCTAAAATGAATTTTTCATTATAGTTTTTACCTGAACAATATTTTTAACATAAAATGTTAATAATTTTCTTAATATTAAACAAAGAACGCTTTTTTATAAATAAATAAATTAGTGATATAATAAATTCTCTCTCTTGTATTAAATCATAAAAACATTCAGTTTCACTGTAGCTTACAGCATTATATTGATTTAATCATAAAATAATAATAATTATTATTTATTTCTTAACATTTTCCTTTGAGTAACATTTTTAATATTACGATATAAATTCTAAGTGGTCAGTTCTACTGTCAATATCATCAATGGTTAAACCGAACGCTATTTTTTTAACTTTTAAAAACAACTTTACTCAAAGTAGCATTACTTTAATACGATTTGTATAATAGTTTATAAGTAAATTTTGATTTAATTTGGCAAATCTATAGAAGCACTTGAAAATTATGGCAGCTAACCTGCGTTTATAACGAATTTAACATTATTCCGAAATCCATGCAAGAGATAGTCGACCAACGTCACGAAATAAACGGTCGCAGTCAGAGAAATATTGAAGTACCCCCCAATATTGACAAACACTATACTTAACACAATAGAATAATAAATAAAGTTTTATATATGATTTAATTTGTATAATGGTATATTAATTAACGTTTTTCAATGTTATTAGAATATTTATAACATATGATTAAAAAAAGCTTTTACTAAATATGGAAAATATATTTTTTATAATTGCATTGCTTGTAAAAAATAAACTATTTTGTTAACAACCTTTTATGGCTGTTTACATTTATATATTCCGCCATGTTTCAGTTTCTTTTCGCCCAATTATAATTTTCCTCCTAGTCAAAAGACGCTTGCCCCTGAAAAGCTACTGAAACGTGGAGTAATGTCTAATTTCATAAATAAATAGTATTAAATAGTTCAATTTCAAACTTGTAACTTCAATATGGTAGTTACAGCTTTGCATGAGCGAATCGCGAAAAGAAATTCAATTGTAATTTGTTTTGAGTTAATATTGCCCCATGGTTTCCAACGCTCTCGAATGTTTATCAATATGAGTGGCCAATATACTGCTCGACGTAAATTATGATTCATATTTTGTCTCGTTATAAATTAAATAACTTGTTTTGGGTTGTTTGCATCGATGCTACTACTGAATGCATATTAAAACTCAAAATGTAAAAAGCTGTAGACACCAAAATAGCATTTCTGGCTTTTTGAACTTAAATGAGTTTAAGACCTCGCAGAACGTAAAGACTGAGTAAACATTCCCTTTTCATTATAATTTTTTGAAAGTCTATCGTAAGAGACAGACATTGAGAGCACTCATGGGCCAAATACCAATATCTCCAGACATATAACTCCGAAAATAAAGGCTAATTGATAAATTACGCAATACTTAGTTTCTCGTTCAGTACCTCAGATTTTGAACCGTTATTACACTCTGTACTTGTGATATAAAATTAATACAAGATGGTGTTCCATGGCGACTATATATACTGCCGGATAGGTAATTAGATAATAGGAAAAGAGGTAGTCTTTTGAATTTGACGATAGAATTAATAATAATGATAATAATTAATAGTGATTTAAATTTCAGCCTAGTGTTTGGCACTCCGTTATTATGGAGACTGGCATGGCCTCATTTTACTATATTTAACTATTATAATTTAGTAAAGTACTTTGCAAGTACATGACCAATGTGGTCACTTTTGGCATTGACAACTCTTGTCTATTGCAATCATTGTGATTGTCAAACCAAGGTTACATAATTATTATTCTACAACAAATTAAATATGTCACTATGAATCCTCATCAATTAATAGAATAGATATTATTGAATTAGTCTATTCTGTATATTAGAATTTATAGACACACAAATACAGTTCAAATTGCCTTACTTCCAAATTTTGAGTTTAGTCGCTGTTTTATTGGAGTGCGATCTGTATCTTTATGTTCCAGAAGCATCGATGCAAAGTCAACAATGTGTGCACAGCGTCACAGAACCGCATCGGAGCGGCTAGTACTGTACGCCTGTAATTCAGTATTAAGCTCGATTATTTTCATTGTATATAGTCCACTGCAACAGTGTCTATTACTACTTCATTCCCAAGTTTTAAAATAAAAGTAATTAATTTTACACTACGCCGTTCTGTATCCAAGTTATCTGTAATAATATCAACCTCGTATATAAACTTTTCTAATATTAAACACTGGTCTCATGTAGTATGAGAAGTATTAACCCCTGAATTGAGTTGTAGAGGAACATGGTCTAATGCCCCTCCAACACAAAGGGAGGATCCTTCGACCAGGCTGGGTGATCGTGCCTGGCGGGCCGCGGCCCTACTGTTGATATCAGCCTCGATGGCGTAGTGGTTAGTGTAACCGACTGCCACGCCTGAGGTCGCGGGTTCGATTCCCGCACAAGTCAAACATTTGTGTGCATGAACATGGATGTTTCTCTTGGTCTGGGTGTTTCTACGTATAATATGTAGGTATTTACAAAAATAATGTATATGTATGATTATCCATTGTCTAGTACCCATAGTACAAGCTCTGCTTAGTTTGGGCTATATGGTGTTGTGTGTATGTGATAGAATTTTATGATTATTATATACTTAGTCACAGTATAACTTTCACTTGTGCGATGCAGGATTTTATGGGAAAGTCAGTTTAGGCACTTATTGTGTAACAGTGCTATCTGTTGCATATAGTCAGCACTGCTGCGTCTGTGCGGTGTTGCCACAGAGTAAAATAGTAAATGTCAACTGAGTATTCTCAAATGTCTTTTACAGAATCGAATTTCATCAAACCGCTATCAACTGAGCATTTATGTAAGTATATGATATTTAATACCTACTCAAATGTTATTACAGTGTAAGTAAACTTTATATAGAAACAAAAATCTTTAAGCAATATTTAAGTAGAATTTGAGTTGTTCTCAAGATATAATTCTCAATTCAGAAACCAGGGGTAAGTCTGCGGTATTGGCTTGTTACAGATTGGCAGACTTCAAACATATTTCAAAACATTATAAAAATGTCTCAAACATGAAGGTTTACTGACGACGTTTTCACACTGTTTAATATATCAATTCAAAGAATTAGAAGTTCATGGGCCTTCCCAATAGACTATATTATGTTATTAGATCATGAGGAAAGAGCTTATCACAGTCTACCTTTCTCATACTGAGAGATCTATGCCCAGCGTTGAGACAGTTCATAAAGGAGGCAGATATTATTTTTGTATACTACCGTTTTGATAAGGATATTTACAGTAACAACACAGACTGTATATCCTTATAGACAAAACGCTAATATCACTGCATGATCCAGGAATCGAATCCGGGACACAAACGCCTATTCTCACATCACTGGACCACATCTTACTGTTTATAGTTATTGAATTCTATAATATATATTCCAACTGCGGATTCTGTTATTTTAATAGTAATAATATGTTCTAAAGAAAGGAATATCTAATTCATTTAATTAAAGCTTGCTTTTCACGCGGGTATGTCCGCGTTATATTGCAACATATGGCCTATCGCCTTCACTATATTATTATTACCATTAAAATTACAGATATTATACAATGAAAAATTAGTACTTACAGTTTTTGTAAACATCACACATTATAAACATACATAACTGACTCAATACAATACACGAAAACATAGTCTCAAAGATGCATAAAAACAGCTGAGCAATTATGTAAAATCTCATTTCCAAATTCACATACGAGTCGCCTGAAATAATTTGAAGTTCACAACAGTAACCATAGAATTAACAGTAGGTGGCTATGGATATTGGTGAATAATTCTGTAATAGCGTCTAAAGTCGGCCAATGCCTTACACCGATTGACTTAAGGCCGATTTTTAAATCGTCCGATAACTTTTATCTAAGAAATAAATACCGGTAACTTCGTATGACTTTAGCCCTGAGGGCCATTGGCCATTGGGCCTTAATTGGAAAAAGCTGTTTTACTGACAGTTTATAGTGCTGTCTATTGATTGCCACGTGTATTTTTCGGCAAAAAGTATGATAGTGGTCTGTCTGGTGGCAACTTCAAACTTTTTCCAGTTAAGGGCCAATGTCACCCCTCAGGGTTAGTCATACGAAGTTACCATATTTTTTATAGAAAAGCTGTCAAATTGCAAACATATTAACTAGATAAAATTATGTGATGATTGAAAATCGGCCCTTAGTCAGAATTTGTTGTATTTATGTGCGTTAGATTTTCGTGTGTTGTTTTCAGCCATTTTTACTATATGGATTTTGTGTGACAACTGTCTTTTAAGGGTTGACTCATATGTGCAAACGCGATATGACAAGCTTTTGAAAAAGGTTTCGGTTTTAATAGATTCCTATAATCCTGTGAGCTAACGAATGTATGAGATACATGTGTATACGTGAGCTGGTAAAATTATTGAAGTAGCCATTTTAAATTTCTGATTTTAAGTGGCTAAGTGATTGCAGCGCTTAGGCCTAGGTCGCACAGCTAAACCGCGTAATTTTGTGAGTCAAGGGAACTAATGCAAGCGGCCGCAACAGAGGTTTTTCCCGCGACTGATTTTGTGTGCGTGTCGGGCGGTTTCGCGGTTTACCGCTTGCGGGGAAAAAACGTAGTGCGGTCTAGGCCTTATTGTTAATATAAGAGGCATACAGTAATGAAACCACTATGTGGCTCTGTGTGTCTTTCTGTTAGTGACAGGCATAGCTCTGGACCAATGGACCGATTGACTTGTAACTTGGTGTGCAGACACCTTGGGGTCATCCCTCGGTCGAGTTTGAATATGGACCCCGTGGGTCAAAAGACCCTCGAGATATAGGGGTCACAAGGTCAGGGGACATCTACCAACAGATTGATTTGAAAGTCCAAGGGAGAGGCTTTTGCCCAGCAGTGGGACACAAGGTCACATGAAGACGAAGAGGTTGAATCCTGGGTTTTTACACCCATCTCGTTTACTTACTTATACTTAAGTTTTATATGTTCGTATAAATTCATGATTGATCGTTTTGCATGTATGAGCCAACCCTTATAAGAGAGAATAACTATTTTAATTATGTATCGACGCAAGTAACTTGCGCGGTAATCTTGCATTGGTCGTTTACACGATGCATACAACCCGCAAGTGCCTTAACTTGTATTTTTATTATAAGTAGGTAGTTTGTGATACTTTTCGACGTAGTGTATAAAGCCTCATTCTCACTGCACGAATCTTAAAAAACACTATATTACAATATCTACAAGGAAGCCAAGCTCAGTTAATATTGAATTATAATAAAAAACGCGACAACTATCAACTATGTGTAAAAGCTAAATAACTTTAAAACGGATAACTATCGCGAAAATTGTAAAATTACTATTAATTTAATCGAGATTTTTTGTTATTATTTTCTTCATTTTATTATTTCATCTTGATTTAGTTAATTAATTGGCCCATTTATTTTGTAAACTAACACTAATAATATGTTTTGGCACATGTCTGATGTTGGCACGATTCACAACACAAACACTATATACTTGCTCTATGAGGTGGCATTTGGAAGGTTAAGGTGTCGTTCACGAAGTACTGGTCTTGCTCTTCATCGTCGGGGAGGTAGTACCCGTAGCTGCCATCTTGGGACACCGCGTCGGCCGCGTTCCTCGGCATCTCACACATGTAATCATCCCAGTTCCTGTCTATAGATTTTCTTCTTTTAGCGAACAGTATGGACCCATCGAAGGCGTACTCATCATCGAAATGCAAGACAGCATCATCATAGAAGTAGTTCTCCACGCGTTTGTTGCTTGTATTCCTCGCTATATTCTTCATGAGCTTCTTCTTCGCGTAGCTGGACTTCTCTGAATCGTAGTCGTCTACTAATGGGTCGTTACTGCGGTTCTCTGACCTTAGATTCATGGAGTATAGTGATGAGCTGTGAGGGCTGGTTTCGAGTCGCGTGCTAAGGCTGTGTCTGTATGGATGAAGGTACTGTTCATTATTGTTACATCTCATTTCATACATCATCATGCCTCTGCGTAGCTGTTCCCTTCTCTTAGCCACCATCTCTCTGAAGTCTTCAGGGTCTAGTTGGAAGTCATTCGTTTTGGCGTTCATGTATAAGTAGCCGGATGCTGAGTTGAGGCGGAGTGACTGTGAGCGGTCTTTCGATGAGGACTTCTCTATGTATCGCGGTATGCTGCCTAACTCTCGGTAGTTCTTGGATTTGATCTGCTTGATGTTGGTTGGCGGGACTGGTGATAGCGGGTCACGGTATGGTATTGATCTGAAAATAATTTAAAAAGCGTTAATTTCGAAATAGTGTCTATTACCAACACAGGTTTTTAAACTATGCAGAAATCCGTTTTTATTTTCTCTATTACTTATTGCAACAATAACTACCTACACTCATAATCTTAGTATTTTGAAACTCATTACATGGCGAAATATTTCATTCGAAAAGTATTTATTACATATATACATAGATTCACGCGTGTTTCCCAGAGGGGTAATTGTATTTATTACAATTACTTCCAAAATTGTCAAATACATATTAGTAGAAATATTGATATAGATTACTTGATGTATACATTACATCAATAGAGTCTACTCTACTGTAATACTGCCGTTATAAGGAAAAAGACGTATACAACACATTTTTTCGAAATTAGGATCTTTACATATTTGGAATCAGTAAAACAAGACTAATCTGCACGTATATTTATAAAGATTGTTTTTTTTTTGGCAGATACGTCTTTTTTCCTTATGACGGCAATATAGATGACTACATGTAAACGAAACCAGCTTAAAATTGACATAATAAATTTAAATTTATTTGTCAACTAATATAAATATAACAAACACTTATTATGCAGTCAGCATACACTTTCAAGCGCACCTAGCGTGCTTGCTATAAAAATTAATTATATTAATTTAGAACAACTCTGTATTAAACTGTCCCACTGCTGGGTGCGGGCCTCTTCTCAGTGTGAGAAGGGTAAGACTATATAGACCACCGCGCTGACCCAGTGTGAGTTGGCAGACTTCACATATCGTCGAGAACATTATGGAGAACTCTGACATGCAGGTTTCCTCACGATGGTGTCCTTTACAGTTAAAGCGAGCGATAATTATCTATTTAATACCCACATAACTTTGAAAAGTCAGAGATGCGCGCCTTCAATCAATCAAATCAATCAGCCCACCGCAGTCCACTGGTGGACATAGGCCTCACCCATTTTACGCCACAACATCCGGTATTCCGCCTTCCGCATCCAGTCTGACCCAGCTACCTTTATCAGATTATCGGTCCACCTGGCCGGGGGGCGTCATACCTTACGTTTACCAAGTCGCGGTCTCCACTCTAGAACTCGCTTGCTCCAGCGGCCATCGGTCCTTCTACAGATATGGCCAGCCCATTGCCACTTCAGCTTGCTTATTCTGCGAGCTATGTCGGTAACCTTGGTTCTTTGACGGATAACCTCATTTCTAAGTTTATCCCTCAAACAAACTCCTAGCATAGCTCGCTCCATAGCCCGCTGGGTGACTTTAAACTTTTGGACTAGCCCTACCGTGAGTGTCCACGTTTCGGCACCGTAAATCATGTGTGTGTATGTGTGTGTACCGTCCAGACCGTATTCGGCCACGGCGACTTGGTACTCGTTATTGAGAGCTTCGTTGATGTGCTCTCAGGTGACTGACATACCCGATTTTTGACGTGAACCTGCGTCCGCAATCACTGCAAGTCAGCACCCCTCCGACATAATTGTAATGTATGGCCGCAGGTGGTCGGGCCTTGAGCTCGTCCCGTTTGGCATCGAGACCTTCTTTCCTTCGCCTTACAAACTCGAACACCTTAGTGCGCACAGTGCTCCTCCACAGTGGCCTATCCGCTGCCACTGCCTCCCACTGCGTCGGGTCAAGGTCGCAGCGCTTCATGTGACGCTTGAGCACATCTTTGTAGCGCAGGAATTGGCCGCCTTGTTTTCGCTTGCCATCCTGTAGCTCTGAATAGAAGATGCGCTTAGCCACTCTGTCGTCAGACATCCGGAAGACATGACCGCTCCACCGCAGCTGCCGCTGCATTAGATATACCTCTATTCCGCCGACATTTGCTCGTAGTAGAACTTCCGTGTTTCGTACGTGGTCCGACCAGTGGATATTCATAATGTCGCGTAGGCACTTAAGGTGGAATCTATCTAATGTGTGGATATGTTTGCGGTATGCGCACCACGTTTCGGAGCCGTATAGAAGATTTGGCAGGACGATTGCCATGGACACAGCTATTTTCGTGGAGAGCTTTATGTCATGTGAACGGAACACCTTGAAACGAAGTTTGCCAAAGGCTGCAGCGGCTGCTCCAATTCTACTGTTGACTTCGTTATCAAGGAGGCACTTTGATGTTAATGTGCTGCCCAGATATTTGAACTTGTCTACCTGCTTAAGTGAGACGTCACCGAGTTTAATGTCAACTGAGGTACTATTCAGTGTATCTTGGACCATCACTTCGGTCTTTTTCACACTGATTTTAAGACCAAGTGTACGACATGACTCATCAAGACTCGTCATAAGCCTTTGTAGACCCTCCGGGGATTCCGCCACAATACATAAGTCATCTGCATACATCATCTCGGTAATGATTGCGTGAGACACTTTGGTGTGAGCTTTAAGTCTAGATAGATTAAAGACTCCACCGCCATCGGTCCGATATCGAATACGAATGCCGTCAGACAAATCCTGCAAGGCCTCCCTTACTACAACTGCAAAGTACAGGGCGAAGAGAGTTGGAGCGAACACACAGCCTTGCTTTACGCCGCAACACACTGAGAAAAACTCTGAGTCTTCGCCTTGCACACTGACACAGCATCGCATGTCATCATGCAGGAGTCGGATCATTCTTACAAATTTATCTGTGCATCCAAGTTTCTTCAGGACCACCCATAGGGCTTCACGAGGCACGCTGTCGAAAGCTTTTTCCAGGTCAACAAAACATAGATACAGAGGTTGAGCCTGTTTTCGACTTTTCTCTTGTAGCTGACGAATAGAGAAGATAGCCTCACAAGTACCTCGATTTGGTCGGAAGCCAAATTGGGTTTCAGGCAGTGTGTCTTCAGACAAGGGAATTAAGCGGTTCAGTAGGATTCGAGCAAAGACTTTCCCTGGAGAAGTCAGAAGGGAGATACCCCTATAGGCATTGCAATCCGATCTGTCGCCTTTGTTCTTATACAGGGCACAAATACGAGAGACTCGAAAGTCATCATGCACTCGCTCCTCATCCCACATTTTAACGAACAGCTTCCAGATGGTTTCATGCAATTCCTTGTGCCCATACTTAAGTAGTTCTCCAGGTACATTGTCAATGCCGACCGCTTTTTGGTTCTGCTGTTGCTGGACGGCAACAGTGACCTCACGCAGAGTCAGTGGGTCATCCAGCTTGTTAATTGTGGGGAGAGTTGCTATTGAGCTAATGTGGGTGATGTCCGCAGCTCGGTCCACATTGAGCAAGGTGTTAAAATGCTCTCCCCATCTGTCGAGTTCATCTTTCTTGCTGGTAAGCAATTGTGTGCCATCAAGGGATCTCAGGGGCACTCTAGTACGAGTTGGAGTACCAGTTAGTTTGCGGACTTCATCATAAAATGCACCCAGCTGTTTGGTGTCAGCAAGCCACTGTATGCGCTCGGCTTGGTCACGCAACCACTTGTCTTTTATTTCCCGTACATATTTCCGTAGCTCGGCACCACTACGCTTGACTTGCTCCGCCTGGTGATCGTCACTACACTACTAACGATGCTTCTGGATGGCTTTGGTCAAAACTTTATCATTGTCATCGAACCAATCCTCGTATCTACTGAGTTTGACACCCAGTGTCTGCGAGGCGGCGATGACTATATTGGACGAGAGCGTTTGCCAGTTGGCCACAGTATCACCATTCTCAACGTCTATCTTTTGGACTGCATCACTAACTGCCTGGGCGTAGGTGTTACGTATATCTAGACTTTGTAGTTTCCCTATGTCTAGACGTTTAGGCTTCAGTCCTTGTGATCTGCGAGGAGGATGCAGGCGGAGGCTCAGTTTTGTAATGACAAGCCGGTGATCCGAGGAGCAGACGGTATTGGCATCGCGCATAACGCGTGTGATCTGTACTTGGGAAATATTTGCTTGCCGGACAATTACGTAATCTATCAGGTGCCAATGTTTTGACCTTGGATGCATCCATGTGGTCTTATATTTAGCCCGGAGTCTGAACATGGTGTTGTTGATAGCTAACTCAAACTGTGCACATAAGGGCATTAGGAGTAGTCCATTACTATTCATGTTACCCACACCATGTCTTCCCAAGACCTTAGGCCAAGCTTCGATGTCACGTCCGACTCTAGCGTTAAAGTCACCCATCAGTAGTACTTGCTCCCAAGGACGAATCCTGGAAAGGGATTGCGTGACCTCTTCATAAAACTTGTCCTTGATACCGTCATCCTTATCCATCGTTGGTGCATATACGCTAATGATATTGACGTAATTGTCATTGTCAAGGTGTAGGCGCAACGTGGTGACGCGGTCCGAGATGTGTACAGGACACTCCTCCAATTTAGATGCTATGTGGTTTTTGATGGCGAAACCGACACCAGATCTTCTGGGCTCGGAGGACGGGGTCCCTTTCCAAAGTCAAAGTCAAAAATCATTTATTCATTTAGGTCACAAAGTAACACTTATGAACGTCAAAGTATATAGGTTAGTGAGTGTACTAAGTTACTGAAGCTACATTTAGGTTAGTTGCTAGGTTCAGGCAAAGGGTAGAGCCTATGAGAAGAAACCTGCAAGAAACTCACTCCAAAAGAAAGTATATCCACCCTTGCGCTCTACCCTCTCCCCTTCGTCAGCCAGGTGTGTCTCACTGAGAGCAGCGATATCCACACCATAACGTCGGAGCTCCCGGGAAACGAGGGCGGTTTTTTGAGGAGGACCCAGACTGGTTTCACGATCATGGAGAGTGCGTACATTCCACGTTGCAAATGTCATATTCCTAGGTTTTATTTTGTGGCTATGTCATTTATTTCTGTGCTTTCGACCACGTTTTAGATGATGCAGAGACAGCCGTGGTTACTACCTCCGAATATGATGGGTTAAGCCTTTTTAAGGACACCTTTTCTAGTCCTTTCCCCGGATTGGGGGAAGCAGGGCCTCTCTGAATAGAGTTGCTTCGTCACCCAGGGAGCTGCCGAATTACACTGTTAACCCAGTGCAGTGCAAAGCGACCATCTTCCCTGAACCGCCTGCGTGCAGACATCAGACAAAGCCTAGCTGGCATCATAACTAGACCTCTCTACCTCTGTCCATCGCCACAGGTCTATAGTTTGAATCGGAGTCCGTCATCAGAGCCAAGTCAATTGCGCACGCATTTTAAAGTGCACGAAACGTTAAAACGACAGTGTGCGCACGAACACAGGTGCACTCTTACCCCTACCTCTCTGTATCCAATGGAACGGGGAACCGCTACGATCGGCGAGAGATAGAAACGTCCCTAGACATCAGCAAGGCCTCTGATGCAAGCCTAAGTTTTTAGCATGTGTTAGGCCCAGTGACTGACCGGGATCGTCAGTCGATCTCAGCGGGAGACATCCGCTAAAAGTGGTGGTGGGTGGCAGTAGGGAAGGAGATAGGATACTATTGTCACGGGAGAGAGGAATGTGACAGCAGTAGCTAGAGCAGTCCGGGGTAGCATACCCGTAGTGATCCTATTAGTACAGTTATCGGACAGATAACCGACAGGACCACTCTCTGGACTCAAAATATAACAGGTAGGATATAAATCATAACAGGTAGGACGCACTGGTCAAAGACTTTGGTCTTCAGGCATTGCGGTAAAGGCGATGAGAAAACCTGACGAAGCCTACAAAACGCTGCCCACCCCAACTGGATTCTCCTGTCGATTTCTTTCTCGAAGTTGTTCCTACCAAGTCGAATCACTTGTCCAAGGTAGACATACTCTTGAACAACTTCGAGTATCGACCCATCGACGTAAATCGGCCTCGGCATAACATGTCTACTAAACATGATCTTGGTTTTATCCAAGTTCATGCCGAGACCAACCGCAAGGGTTGGTCCTTGGATCTTTGTAATTATATTGTAATTATACTCACTTATTTGGTCCAAAGCAGTTGCAGGAACAGCTACAAACGCTGGGAGCGTACTCTTCATCCACATACAGCGGCACCAGGGATGTGTCACCTGGAAATGTTTAAGCGGTTACATTATTACCTCCACTAGTTTGTAGCCGCCATTTTATGCGTGTTGCTTTATAATAAACTATCGATTCGGCCTGATTCCGCCCATGTGAAACGTAATAAATCACCTATGTCTATCTGGAATAATATATCTTTAACATAACTACAGAAATAATTTTTCAAATAGGTTCAGAGATAGCTAACAAAATTGTCAATTTCTTTGAAATTAAACTACTAGGTATATACGGATTTTATCGCGTTGTTTATTTGACACTTTATTACAAAATTTTGAAAAACTTTTACCCTACTATTACTATTAAACTTTACTAATTTTTAAGCTAATTAATTTATTGAAACTATTAAAGCTATTTATACTATTACTATACTATTATACTATTTATATTTATGTTTACACTTTCCCCGACGTTTCGGTTGCTTTTCAGCAGCCATGGTCACGGGGAGACTAAGATGGTAGTTGTCTCAATGTTCCAGTGTAGTTATTTCAAAGTACCCGAACATAATTTAATCATGGGTGTTTCTATTTACGCAGAATGAGCTCAAAGTATCATGAAGTCTAGCTGTGGTTTGCTTCTTCTTGGGTTTGACTATTTGAATTACTGGATCTCAAGCTGGTGGTACATTCCAACCATCTTCTCTATTGAAATTAGGATGTTTCTTGATTTCAATAGCCTCGCGAAGCATCCTTGGTAGGAATCGGTGTTCTTTAGCGAGCATCTGTGGTTTGTCAAATCTCAGGTAGTGGTTGGTCCCCTGTTGCACATGTTAGTTTAATTTCAATGAATAACATTCGCGTAAACAGAAGACAATATTTGACAATTTCTGTTTGTTTCATGGTTTTTTAAAAGGGAACTCCCTCTCTAGTAATAAATCCTGAGTCTCGGGAATGTTTACAAATATGCCACAAATGGATAAAAAGAACACGCAGATTTGGAACGACTATTTGTGGCTCCCACAAATGTTTATCTCGTGTGGGGATCGAACCCACAACTCAGCGCAGTGGTAATGGCGAGGCAACCACTTTCGCGCCATCCACGCAGTCAAATTCTCAGTCTTTCTTTATAATAAATATAGGCTTCTATAATTAATAGTATAGGCTTCTTAAATACCAATTTTTCTTGATACCTGTGACAGATGAGACAACGGCTGACCTGGTGATAAGTGGTAACCGCCATTCCTGGACTTTAAAATTTCAGGAACAACACAATTAAGCTGCTGCCTACTGTGATAGTATTACTCTCTATAAACTTCTGTAGAAGGACAGGTCATCACGGTGTCAGATAGTTGACCCCAGAGTCTGCAATTAGTTGGAAGAAATTGACTACATTACCTGTGCCACCCTGCCGCGGGTCGGCCGGCAGTCGCGTGCCCCGCGACACTCCCCGTAGCACGGCGCCGTCTGCTGTGATCACGTCGCCCTCCAACCGGACCGCCACTTGCTGTGCCTGGTAATCATATTATATTACATTATATACAGAAATTAAGCAGACATGCTACTAGCGCACTAAAAGTGAAGACTCAAAAAATATGCAATATAACAAACTAAAAAGTTGAAAATAATTTAATAATTTTAATGTAAAAAAGCGTGGGGTGGAGGTTATCAAAATATCTTAGAAAGCACCTCACGCTTTTTATTATTATTAAATAATTTTCTACTTTTTAGTTTGTTTTTTTAATAAAGCGTGTTTCTTAAGTTTTTCAAATTTTTTTTTTCTTAGTTATTTTTTTGTCATCGGTCCTCGATAAGTCTACAACGTTTAAACGAAATCTGACCGTTTGAAGTGGATCAAAATCGAGCTCAAAGAAGTCGGTTACATACAGATAAACATACAAGTGAAACTAATAAAAGCGTGTTAAAAACGTCCCAATTCGGACAAAACACAATTGTTCTAATCATCATCATCTTTTTTCATATCTATTACGCAACTTATTAGTTCAAATTCAATCAACAGAAATACAGTTATTAATAACTAGATGCTCCCGCGGTTTCACCCGCGTTTATCGTTACTGCGCCGCCCCCGTGGGTCGTAGCGTGATGTTATATAGCCTTTCTCTATAAATAGGCTATGAATTGCCGTAAACCTTAGAGTTCGAAAAAATGGTATCACGTGACCTTGAGATCAGAGGTCATAGTCATTTCGGGGTATATCGACTATGCTGAGTCGAATGGCGTTGACCGCGAGTCTCTAACTCTTACGGTTCTTGAGTTGAAAGTTATATAACAGACGGACAAAGCTGTTGCATAAAAGTTTTTTCGAATTTAAAAATGTATATCTCTTGAATGGGCATGAGTCAGGATATGTATGAGTAAGAGTCGGTCTATAAATAATTGAGAAACCTAGCATTAAAATACACTAATCAACATCATAATTATCTCGAAAATGAAATATAATAAAAATAATTGATGGCCTCGATGGTGTAGTGGTTCGTGTAACCGACTGTCACGCCTGAGGTCGCGGGTTCGATTCCCGCACAAGTCAAACATTTGTGTGCATGAACATGGATGTTTGTCTTGGTCTGTCATGTATAATATGTATGTATTTACAAAAAAAGTATATATGTATGTTTATCCATTGCCTAGTACCCATAGTACAAGCTCTGCTTAGTTTGGGCTAGATGGTATTGTGTGTATGTGATAGAATAGAATAATAATTGACTATAATAAATGCATTGGATATTATAAACCTTACGCAGGTTTTAAAACATTTGAAACAAGATTTATATTTAATAACTTGCAGACCACAGCATAGGTGACCCAATGACCTATGCCATTATTTGTATTTTTAAAGATAAAATGTATTAAAAAATAAACTTATAGTTACCTGTTCAGCTTGTGCCTGATCTCTCTTCTCATCCTCAGTGTTCATAGTCACAAACCTCAGCACCAGCAAGTTAAGGCAGGCGGCCACGATGGCCAGCCCGAACAGTATGAAGATCAGTGCGAACATCACGTATGAAGGCTTGCGGTTCAACGCGTTGTCTTTCTGAAGAGCTACCATGTCGCCGAAGCCTGGAAGAGATATGAGTTTATTTGGTGTATTAAGCCTGTTTATTCATGAGAAGTTAGGCAGAGATGTACACCCTCTCTCTTTGAATAATAAATCGAATATGGAGCCCATGTTGGAAGGATTTATATGATTCTATATTAAAATTCTAAACGGGATTAAATATAATGACCACCAAAAATACTAATTGCACAGCAAAATATGTTTACTAAAATATATCATACCGAGCACCTATACGCCTCAAATCACTGCATTCCGTCTCGGAAGGGTTAGGTTATGTTAGGTTCCTTCTTAAACCCACCCAAAAAAAATCAACGGGTTGCACTCCGGGAGTGCCGGCAGAAGTGAAAACTTGAATATTAACGTTGTGCATTTTTTATATTTTGGAATGGTTAGGAATAATTTTGCACGAATTGCTTTAATTATCAGTATAAACGTACTATAATTTATGTGGTAAAATACAATATTCATTTATTGCGCTATCGTACACAAACATGACAATTCTCCCTCCGTCTTACAAATTTTCGATCAGGTCACGTGTCCTGATGCGAGTTTAACATTTTTACCCATCACAAAAAAAGTGCATAACGCCACTAAAGAAGTTTTCACTTCAAAAAAAAACGTCGATTAGTTTGATCACTTTAAAATATTTTAGTAAGCATATTTTGTTGTCCAATTGGCATTTTTGGTGGAACAAAGGTAAACAATTGAGGAACAGTTAAATACTACCCATTCTAAACTACATTCAAAATCCAAAAAAGTAAATTTGCCAACAGTATTAGTGGCCTATCATGGTCTTGTAATCTCTATCTTGAGATTTGGTGTAATATTTTAGGGTTTGTAGTGAACGTGAAAGCATTTTTAAGGCTCAGACGCGTTGTTTGAGAGCTATATTTGGCCTCAAAATAAATGACAGTTGCGTACCTATATTTAAGTCTCAAAAACTATTAACTTTCCCTTGCCTCTATATTTTTGAATTGGCAATATTTGTAATAACAAACAGAAGTCACTTTGCAACAATATCAGAAACCAGAAAACGAAGTACAGCTTTAAGATCACAATATCAGAACGTACTATGCACGGGCGTGTTTAAAACTAGCTTACTAAACAGAAGTGGGATCTGTATGGCTCCTGTTATCTTTAAGATCACAATATATGAACGTACTATGCACGGGCGTGTTTAAAACTAGCTTACTAAACAGAAGTGGGATCTGTATGGCTCCTGTTATCTTTAAGATCACAATATATGAACGTACTATGCACGGGCGTGTTTAAAACTAGCTTACTAAACAGAAGTGGGATCTGTATGGCTCCTGTTATCTTTAAGATCACAATATCAGAACGTACTATGCACGGGCGTGTTTAAAACTAGCTTACTAAACAGAAGTGGGATCTGTATGGCTCCTGTTATCTTAAAGATCACAATATCAGAACGTACTATGCATGGGCGTGTTTAAAACTAGCTTACTAAACAGAAGTGGGATCTATATGGCTCCTGTTATCTTTAAGATCACAATATCAGAACGTACTATGCACGGGCGTGTTTAAAACTAGCTTACTAAACAGAAGTGGGATCTGTATGGCTCCTGTTATCTCTAATAAAATTCCTAAACAAATTAAAAGTTTACCACTGTTAAAATTAAAAAAATGTTTTACAGAATTACTTGTAGATAAATGTTACTACTCTGTGCAGGATTTCCTAGATGATACATTTTTATAATCCATTTGTCATCTTCATCTAGGTACTAACTTTGTATTATACTTGCATGCTAATAAGGCATAATGTACATGGATCTGTTATATCATTTACTAACCTATTTTTATGTACGTACATTCTAAGCAAATAAAGACCTATTCTATTCTATTCTAATCTATAATATGTTTATATTACACCTGTATACTCTTGAATTTTAAGCATGGTATCAGGATGGATGATTTATATGTCAGATGGCTAGGCAAAGGTATTATAATACAGCCACTTTTCCAAGCTATGTTTTAGGCTCTCGTTTCCCAGCTTATAATAAACTGGACCCCTATGAACATAGCAGACGAGATGTAGGTGCAATGCACGTTTGCCTCCGACTTCAGAGATAGAGGGGTGAGGCTGTGCACGAATCTATACTAATATTATAAAGCTGAAGAGTTTGTTTGTTTGTTTGTTTGTTTGTTTGTTTGTTTACTTGAACGCGCTAATCTCAGGAACTACTGGTCTGATTTTAAAAATTCTTTCAGTGTTAGATAGCCCATTTATCGAGGAAGGCTATAGGCTATATATCATCACGCTAAGATCAATAGGAGCGGAGCACCAATAAAGAATGTTTCAAAATCGGAGGTTATTTTTTCCTTTTGAGAGCTTCCGCTGCGTGCGCTGCGTAAACAGTTAAAGTTTCGCAAAAATAATGTATGACAGAATTGTTCCCCTTTAAAAGTTCTAAAAAGAAGTCCGCGACAGCATATGTCTATCTTTTAAGGTTGGCTCACTATAACCATTTTTATGCTAACGAAATTTGTTCTAAAATAATGCATTATTTGCAAGGGTATTTTTATAAACATGATATTAATCCTTATCCAAATAAATACGTTATTCATCACAAGTATTTAATTTAAAACAAAATTGCCCTTTACATCATTCGATTTCAATGAATATCTTAGGAGATATCGCAGTTTTAAAATAACATTGCAGCAAAATAATTACCCATTACAGACATAGTACAAACGATGTTTCTCCTGGTTTATTCTGCGTGATTACTACTGGTTCAATTTGAAAAACTCTTTTAGTGTTGGATAGCCTATTTATTGAGGAAGGCCTATTTATATAACATCACGCTACGACCACGGGGGCGTCGCAGTAACGATAAGCGCGGGTGAAACCGCGGGAACATCTAGTATAATATACAAGCTGACCCGCGCAACGTCGTCTGCTTCATATAAGAGATTTTCCCCCGTTTTTGCAACATTTTTCATTGCTGCTTCGCTCCTATTGGTCGTAGCGTGATGTTATATAGCCTATAGCCTTCCTCGATAAATGGGCTATCCAACACAAAATTTTTCAATTCGAACCAGTAGTTCCTGAGATTAGCGCGTTCAAACAAACAAACAAACTCTTCAGCTTTATAATATGAGTATAGATAAATCGATCTCTCCAAATCTCCATAGGTACGACGAAAGCAAACAGTACTTAAACATAGCCGAATTCAAACCTAACATCTCAATCAGCGGAATTCTATGAGACTCCTTTTATCTCGTATACTAGCAAGCAAGAAATACAACTACCCTCGAAGAGTTCATGCAACAAAAAACCAATAAATCTGACTATTTATAAATGTTAATATAATGTAATATAATAATGATTAATATTCGAAATAATAATATAGTTTGCCATTTTGTTACTAATAATTTAATTGTTTTATATAATTATTTATTATTTTCTGTTTGTTTCTTTAATTAAGTTGTTAGTTTAGTTGTAATTATAATTTGCAAGCTGTGGTTTCCTATAATTGAGGGACTATACACGCTAAGAACTTTATTACTGCTATATAATGTATGTTATTGTATATTCCTTTGTTGGAAATCCTTAAATAAATAAATAAATATTTGCATGCCTAATATAGGCAGAATATAGCCTGAACTATTCACCATTATTAAATCTGATACCACCTGTATTCTGTGCAAATAAATGTTTCTTTCTTTCTTTCTTTGGATTAGTTATTAAACATAGCAATAAGTTTCCTATACTATATGAAACAAAATGTCCTTTTCTGTTAGTAGATATTTACTCGTTTGCGTAGAAGTAAAAACGCCTAAGTCTATTATTTACCTATCTTTACTTCATTTTGTGACCTAACTGAATAAACTATTCTAATATGTTGGCATAAAGAGCGTACTTTGTATCCCTTTTTTAAGAATACTACGCAACGTAGGGTATTTTTGTCATAGTTAAAGTTTATAAACGAACTAGAGACCCGCCCCGGCTTCGCAGAGTAATAAAAAACATTAAAAAGCAAAATCATAATCAAAAATAAATTTATTCAAGTTAGGTTACAAGGTAACACTTATGAATGTCAAAGTTACACTACACTTTTTATGTGAATTTACATTTACTGCCACGTTCAGCAAAGCAAGGGTGTAGGGCTCATGAGAAGAACGGGCAAGAAACTCATGGCCACTCTTTTTAATCGCCAAGTTTACAATAACATTTTGTTTACAAATCATGGCTGTGGTACAGCAACTATTTCACCGTGAATTACTACTGAACATATTCAAGCATTTAATAAAATTTGATGGTAGCCTCTAAAGCAGCTGTATGGTAAACAGGACACAGAACTAAACAAATTATATACCTAAGCCTTCCTCATGAATCACTCTGTCTATTGGTAAAAACCGCATGAAAATCAGCTGCTCAGTAGTTTTTGAGTGTAACGCGAACAGAAGCGGCGTGATACTTTGTTTTAAAATACTTAGTGATTATGGTCGAATTTAAAATACTGGGCGAGTATTAGTTTAATAACTCACCTATAGTTGTCAGCGTGATAAAGCAGTAATACACGCTATCGAAGTAACTCCAACCCTCGAACTTGGAGAAGGCAGCAGCGCCTCCCGCGATGGTCAGTGAAGACAGCGTGGTGACCACACATATCAAATCCACCTCCGACGCGTTCGTTTGCTTGCAGTTCATTGCGCTTTTTATTGATCTTATTATCACGCTGTGAAGGAAAGCACGTAATGGTTAGTGAATAAAAGTTATTGTATTTCTAATGTAATGATTGGTACGTTGGCAAAAACAAACGGCCCTTCAAGTCTGTGGGCGCTTGCAACAGAAGGTACAATACCTATATATAACATTTAGAGCCCTACAACAAATTGCCCAGAACTATCGCAGTTTATGATTAATATACCTCCTCATCGATCACTATCTTCCAATGTCCAAAAGCACCTTGAGAAGCCAGTTTGAGATGGGTTTTCACCTCAACACGGATTCGGTGCAGGCAGCATACTTAATTCAGTCCTACGGCATAGATTTCACACTTGTGCAGTTGTGATTGCGGGGGATTGCTACTGTTCCCTCTCTCTCTTCCTGGCTATATATACCATATTATGGTGGTGATGTCAGCCTTCCTGCTCCTGTACATCCACTTCGTTCTACCCTTAACATTGTCTTCAGATAACTAGCACCCCTCAATGAAAAAATGCCATCGACATTAATTGTAGTGTTTAAAACGTAGAAAAGAAGTTTGGCTGCTCGCAGAAGGTAGGAGAATGCCAAACGAGTACTCCTGTCGTGTTTCTGCGATTCATGTCGATTTTTCCAAGCAACTAAAGAAGGCACTGTGCTGTCAGAAGGTGACTAGTGATTTTTGTCTCCTGCACTGGTAATGCAATAGCTTTTGAGGAGTTGCCAATTCACCAATGATTCCTCTGCTGTTAAAATATCCATAGGCTACATTAACCGGACCAGCTATAAAGATCATCGATAAAGGCTGGAAATTTGGAATCCTGGTTTAAGCAGATAGTCCACTGTAGATTGCATAGGTCAGAGTCTAAAACCAAAATGTTTGTGCTAACTTACCTACTAAGTCTGTTAACCCTTTCACCGATACTCTGGAACATTATCAGGCCCAGAGGTATTCCGACTATCGCGTAGAACATCGTGAATAGCTTGCCGCCGATCGTAGCTGGTGTTGAATGGCCATAACCTGCACAGAACATAATTTATAAAATGGAGCACCATTCTCTACACCTACCTTAATTTATGGTACAGCGTACACTTTTCACCAACCTTACAGCTCTAAGGATTACTGTACTATCCAATACCATCAGAAACCAGTAATAGACAGGGTAATCAGTCCAGACTATATTTTGGCGGCCTCGATGGCGTAGTGGTTAGTGTAACCGACTGCCACGCCTGAGGTCGCGGGTTCGATTCCCGCACAAGTCAAACATTTGTGTGCATGAACAATGAACATGGATGTTTGCCTTGGTCTGGGTGTTTCTATGTATAATATGTAGGTATTCACAAAAAATAAGTATATATTATTATGTATGTTTATCCATTGTCTAGTACCCATAGTACAAGCTCTGCTTAGTTTGGGCTAGATGGTGTTGTGTGTATGTCATAGAATATTATTAATCATGCGATATTTTGGAATGGCGACTTGCAGTAGTCCTATAGATATTTTGTTACGGATATATAGAATGGCGCGCTCCTATACCATTCAGTTCTTTCTGATACGAATAAGGGAGATATTGTTAATTTCACTTTTTGTTAATTTAATAACCCGAGACCCTCTGCATTGCAGTCTGTTGGCCTCCCCACAGAGCTATCGCCGTAATTGCTGTACTAAAAACAAGCGGTAAACCCTTACCAATAGTGGTGAGCACAGTAGTGGCATAGTAAAACGCGCCAGTGAACTTCCACTGCTGACCGGCCTTGTGTGGCTCCGACTTGAGCACCACTGTCTCCATCACACGGAAGTCCTCTTCGGTTATGTTGTACTTCCTGATTATCATACCCTCGATAGCTGTAGACAAAAGGACTTAATAATTTTATTTTTATTAATAGGTACACACAGCGAAACTCAACCTAGACTTTTTGGACTTTGAACTATTAGAAGTTGAACGCTGCGAATCGTGCGTTATATTTTTGTTATTTTGTCTCACACACGGTGAACGGGATGCGACGCTCTATCCTTACCATTACACCGACACCACTATGCACTGTTCCTTTCCGACAATTCTCTATTTTGTATGTAGTGTAGTTATGCGTATATAGGGTGTCTAACTTGACGAATACATCCGACAGAGAACCAAAGTCATCGACGTAGCTCAGAGAATTAGCAAGCTGAAGTGGCAGTGGGCTGGCCATATCGCGCGAAAAACCGACAACCGCTGGGGTAAACGTGTTCTTGAGTGGACGCCCTCCGACCAGGTGGGACCAGATGACGATCTACGAAAGACTGCAGGCAGATGCCGGATGCGGCAAACTGAAGACAAGGCGCTATGGCGCTCTTTAGGGGAAGACTATGTCCAGCAGTGGGCTATTACATATAGCCTGATAATGATGATGAACTTGATGTGTAGCCGTGTGTACTGTACACCAGATTTTGGCATTTAAATTTTTTTAAGATACTTATTTTGCAAATAATACACATACAAACTGCTGACAGTATTATTACTAATCATACACATATATACCTACATACATAGGTTTACGCCTGTTTCCCAGAGGGGTAGGCAGAGACTACGGATTTCCATTTGCTACGATCCTGACACACTTCTCATAATCATACACATGATAAATATACCTATGTATAGTAAACATAGACAGATTTTTTTGGACTACAATACGAACTTTCAAGTCCTATTTCATCTCCATGTAGGTCGAAAGCAAATGTTTATTTACTTTACTTTATGAGTAGTAGAGCCTCGCTAATTTCAGCATGAATGGGCCGGCTCGACCGGGGAAGGACTACCCACACTGCTATTTCACCTCGATACTCACAGAATATCGACGTGAAATAGCAGTATTCCTACTGTTGTTTCGTTTGGTGAGTGAGAGTACCGGAGGTCATATCACCCTCTTTCCCCCTTCCTGCTCCTTCTCCTTCCCTCTTCCTTTCCTAAAGGGTCGGCAACGCGCAAGTGATGCCTCTGATGTTGCAGGTTTCCATAGGCTACGGTGACCACTTACCATCAGGTGCTTGTTTGCCACCTTATTTAGCGCCTACATACAAAGTTTCATGGTTTTATCTTCGATAATGACGAGCTCCCATGCAAACTTTCATCCCTTATTTCAACCCCTTCATGCTCTTTTTTAGAACAAAAGGTAACTTATGTCCTTTCCCAAGGTCTAGTCTGAGTAGTTTAGGCATGAAAGCGTAACAGATAGACAAACAGCGTTACTTGCACATTTATAATTATAATTTAAAGTTGAGACGCTCATAGCCATTTGCACTCACTGATCGGTAAACGATTAGCGAAGTTAGGCAACGTTGGGTGCGGTCAGTCTATAAAAGTCGGTCCCAGTTGTTGTCAAATTGACAGCAGTCGTTAAGCCATGTCAGAGGCCTGCGGGCTTGAACAACTCTTGACAACAGGTTGGCCACTAACCACACGAAAAAAGAAAAGAAGAAGAATTTTAAATAGGGATATATTGGGTGGTCCTTGTGGGCGTTGTTTCAATGTTTATAAAGTACATCGCGACACAGGATACAGATCGAATAAGCGAAGTCTTAAAAAAATTTGGCCTGTTTCCTCTGTAGGTTAGGGGTAAAGAATTTGCACTTGCTGTGGTCTGTGCGCGAGTTGTCAAAACAAAATGTAGGTATGCCTGTTTTCTCTGTAAGTAGAGGTAAAAAATGTGCATGGTCTATTTTTCTTGTTGTATAAGCACTTGAAATCTTTAATTTTGGGTATTCTTTAACTATCCTACGGTACGCAGCCATGCCATACCCATATTTCACCAGCTATGTTTTAGGTCTCGCGTAATATGGAAAGAGTTCATTACTGTCTTTTGCGCTGCCATTACTTCTGCTAGAGAAACCTAATAGCACTTTGTGCAGCTCGGGAATTGGCTTTTTAAGGCCGCAAACTTGTGCCACCAGACACAGACAGTCCAATTAAACTTATTACCTTATATCTATGATAGTAACTAATTCGATTTCGGTGTAATTCAATCATGCACGAATCGCATGACGAAATTTATTAAAATTTAGCACGGAAATAGCCTGAACAGAAGATATAGTTATATTTTAAAGAAATCGATTCTAAGTTGCGGTTGATATTAATTTAATTCTAGATACTAGTAGCTAGAATTAAAGTCTCTGAAGACAGCTACAAAAACTATAGCCTAGTTTTTGTAGCTGTCTTCAGAAACTTTAATTCTACCTAGAGATTCCAGATAGAGCTAACATTATAGGAACAAGACTTAGGCCGCATTGGAAAAAGAGGTTTGAGTGACGATGGCGTAAACATGATAGAACTTCTTCTTTCTCAGATAGTCAGAAGTATATTACATACATTTCTCTAACTTTGTTTTCCGATCCCACTAGAAAATAGGAAACGCCTATTGCCGTTTATTGGAAAAATTGCGGTTCGTGTTGCTACTCAGAATTTTTTGAAAGAAAATCTCAGAAACACTTTGCCTGGCCCAGGAATCGAATTCAGAAGCTTACGATTAATCGCAATAAAGTTATCAACAAATATACGAGTATACGTCGTGAGCTGCAGGAGTCCGCCGGCGGCCAGACAAATGATAAAAGATGAAAGAAAATATCATATGACGGTATTTCTGGAGATACAAATTAAATAAATAAATGTAACTAATAATAATATTAGCCTTTCTTAAACTACCCACAGCTGGGCACGAGTCTGATATCATTAGGTATGAGATGAATTAGCCCACGCCAGTCTAGTGCGGATTGGCAGACTTCGCACATCTTCGAGAATATTATGTAGAAGTCTCAGACATGCAGATTTCCTAATATAATTCCTAAGATAATAGCGAGATAATTAACTACGTAACTATTATGTTCCCGCGGTTTCACCCGCGTTTATCATTACTGCACCGCCCCGTGGGTCGTAGCGTGATGTTATACAACCCATAGCCTTCTCAATAAATGGGCTACCCTACACTAAAAGAATTTTTCAAATCAAACCAGTAGTTCCTGAGATTAGTGCGTTCAAACAAACAAACAAACTCTTCAGCTTTATAATATCTATATATTAATACGTGAAGCGAAAACTTTGGATCCCTTTTTACAAAAATTGGGCGGACGGAGGAGTATGAAATTTCGCACACTTATAGTTTGTACAGAGAAGAAGTGACGAATGTTAATATTTTTTTAAAATATGCATTGGAAATACATTAAATTAAATGAAAAAACACTACACGCACACAACCATGCATTTGACACACGCAGTCGAAGCGCGTAACTATGGTTACATATATCAATAATTATAATGACATATATGTCAGCAATATCTTACAGGCAAACTGGTCGAATTTCGAGCACTAGGCGACCGCTAGTTAGTATAGATAGGTAACACATAAACATTAAATTTAAACTCATAAATGAGCCAGACACTGAAAAAAGCAGTATCTGAGTTCCAGGCCCATCTGAGCATTGGCCAAGAGATGAATGGTAAGTATACTGAAGTTACATTTATATTAGTTCCTAGATTCAGACAAATAGTTGAGCCTCTAAGTAAACCCAAATGTATCTCATGGTCTTCTTTTTTCTTCTTTATACTTAAGAGCTTTGCTCTTGTGAGTGAAGTATACACCATCTTTCACATGGTCACTCCTTATAAAATGCCATTGAATTGCAATTTAAGTTATATGAAAAACACCCTCAACTCATTGAGTTGTAGTGGTACAACGACAGCCAGACACAATTTTAATTATTTCTAGCATTCTAAGAGTTGACAGAGCATGACTAAATCAATTAAATCATTGAAAATAACTTCAGAGAGATTTTATATTACAAGTATTGTGTCAAGTTCAGATGACAATAGATTAAACTGGTACTACATAGAATTTAGATAAATAGGCATAGCTGGTAAAATGTGGTTGTTATACACCTTTACTTCACCCTAACACACAAGAGTGACAGTAATTTGCTGTATAATTAAATATTTAAATATATTAAAACAAGAACATAGAACTTGCACGAAAAGAAACTTACTGGCAACTCTACAATAAAAAATAAAACACAATTTGAATAAAGAATTCTTAGGTTATAAAGAAAAGCATACCAACCTTGCAATACTTCAAATCTGTTTCGTTCAGTAGTTGATTCTAATGCGTCGAACACAGCGGCACCAACCAGTAAATATGTAAATGTGCACACAATTAATGATAGAGTGCGAACATTTTGTTTCTTCATCACTGCCGAGTGTCACCCCGGCCTTAGGGCTTAAGGCCCAGGTATAACCTCCACCCTTATTGCGTTTCAGTCAAATAAACACCATATTGTCTTCTTTTTATAATATATAACATCAAGTAACCATTGTAAGCTGTATTGGCAATACTAATGTTTAAATTTGGAATTCATTTTAGGCGGTAATTAGCAACAGGTACTTAACATACAGCCTGTAGGTTTAACTACAAAGATGATATGCTCAATAATAATTTATTCCAATATTTTTTTTAGCATCAGTTGTGTTGTAAGTACATTATGAAATCACAACCTTGAATTGTTCTAATTCTCAAAATATTAATCAAGGTGGTATTGGAAAATGTTTATAAATAAAAATCTATGGTTAAATTGATCCCTCAAAGGAAGTTGTTTCTATATAGTGTGTTTGTAATCTCTGCTTCCATACACTGTTTGGTTTTCCCCGGAGTTAAAAAACTTCCATCCATATTGTGTTTATTTGAACAACTGCAGTACCTGCAAAAACATTAAAGTTACCTATATTGATTGTTGAATGTATTCTTTTGATTGGATGTGCAATATTTACATTGTGTTAATAATTGCAAAAATCAATACTACTTCACCAATACACATGTGTGTAAATATATTAAATCCAAAACATTCAATAGATTTATGAATTAAATATTGCGACAATAATATTTTTTTAAAATTATCTAATAAAAGACTTTGCCAGTAATCTTCATTTACCGTCTGCACTTGGCCATAAATTATAAATAAAACAAATGTTCGAATTTCGCATACTAAAACAAAGAAAACTTACCACCAATCGAAATGTAAAAGGTCACGGGTACTTTCGTCTGTAATTAATTACACAATTGAAGATCACCAACAGCATTTATAAATATTTAATTATCTGCAAAGCTGTATCCTAAAAATAACATCGTGCTATAGTCCGCATTCACATCCATAGGTCAACGCACACGGCACTGTAACTGGGTCAAATGTTATGACGATTATTTTCAACATAAATTGCCAAGGCAATCCTCAGAAATGCCTTTCTTACTCGATATACAGACATACTGTTTAAATAAACGAGTAGATTTTGCCCAAATTATCATTTTTTTAGCTAAAATCCTCTATGCGGTATTCTTTTACTGTCACACCACCTAGTTTTCTTCTGTCCTGTAGCACCCACTTGCACTGTCTCCAACCATTACGGTGACCGAGCTACATTATCTCACTATCATCTCAAATAAATAATAAAGGAACAGTCCATATAATTGCATTTCATAAAAAATAACAAAAAAATTGGCGAATAGTTTTCCTGCTGCACTTCCTTGACCTGGATTGTGTGGCCAGACTAAAATTTACGCCTGCTGCATTTATCCATAGCCAAAAGACAAAAATGTTGTAATGAATTTCGCCCAAAACATTCAATATTTTAAAATTTGTAATATTTATAATAGACAACTTTTCAGAATATAACGTGTAACGCATATTTAAATTCAATTATATCAAGTTATAATTATTAAATCCGCAATATCATAATTTATAAAATGAGAACAGTTCCTAAGTTTCTCTACAGATGGCGTGATATCAAAAAACTTAGTTACGCTTTGTGACCTCGGAACAATAACTTTGGTAGCTTAGTATTAGTACCCAAGTAATACGAAAGATGGCCTGTTAAGAAAAGTAAGTTAGGTACTGAAAAAAAACCATAATGATAAATTATTTAATATTTATTAATTTTATTAATTTATTGTTTATTTTTACCATTTTTACCGTATTGCGTATGCATTTATATAAATTTAATTTATTTATTTATTAAGGATCCCCAACAAAGAATATACACAAAATTGCACAGACAAATGGACATTAGTTTTGTATAGTGTACTCCTTTACTTATAGGAGACCACAGCATGCACATACATATAACAACAAAGCATCCTGTGGCACTAATATTTCGCCAGACGACCAATAACTCTCATAATAAAAACTGTTCAACTTAAATTTGAACAGTTTTTATTATGAGAGTTATTGGTCGTCTGGCGAAATATTAGTATCTACTTATACTAATATTATAAAGCTGAAGAGCTTGTTTGTTTGAACGCACTAATCTCAGGAACTAATGGTTCGATTAAAAAAAATATTTTAGTGTTGGATAGCCTATTTATGGAGGAAGGCTATAGGCTATATAACATCACGCTACGATCCACGGGGGCGGCGCAGTAACGATAAACGCGGGTGAAACCGCGGGCACAGCTAATACTAGTATATTTTGATAGCGCAATGGCTTGAATGGTGATCCCAACACTATCTTCAATGTAGTGTTAGGTGGATTAAATCCGTCATTCGTATGTATATGAGCCGGAACAAGAATTAAAATCGCCATAGTGAGTAGTTTAAATATACATTATAATAATAATCCAATAGTCCATCAGAACCTAGCCCACAAATATTCCTTTATTGAAAAAAAAACTCTATTACAAATATAAGCCCAGTACTGTTTTAGAGAATAATTCCTTTAAAATGTACTGGGATAGGACCATTATTACCGACAAAACCATACACTACAATGGACCAGACCTAACTATACTAGACAAAACAAAAAAACTGTTTTCATAATAGACATCGCAGTATGTAACACACATAATCTCCTCACTGCGCACGCGGAAAAAATGACGAAGTATGTTGATTTAGCTACCGAAACAAAAAGGCAAGGGCAGGTACACATAGGGTTGCCACCTTTATTTTGAACCAATAGAGTACATATTTTACTATCTGAGGTAAAAAATAAAGTACAAGATCTGAAAATAAAGTATTATTCATTTTACCAGCTTATTAGTTGCCATATTTTTGTTGATGCTAGTAACATCTAAGAAATATTTATTATCAAGGAACGTCCTAACCGAATCTTTACAATGTATGTCTATATTAAGATAGATAAACAATTGTTTTAATTCAATTTAGGGAACCTATTACCGTTGATTTTAGTAAACAATTAAATAAAACCTGTAAATGTCGACATAGGTAAAATAAAGTATTTTCGCGTACTTTATTTTCCTAATAAAGTATAAAGTACGTTTGCCCGAAATAACGTACAATACTTTATTATAAAGTACGGGTGGCAACCCTATGTACACACCGTTAAAATCATCCCTATTGTCATAATATCTACAACCGGCGTAGTCCCTAAGACACTTCGACATAGCCTGAGCATACTTGACATGCCAAAATCTACAATCACACTCATTACAAAAAGCCGTTCTTCTTAACACATGTCGCCTCACACGTCAATTTCTTGCATCATCTACTTCTTAACTCTTTGCCCTCTGGCACACTTGGCTAAGGCCCGTGTGTCAGGTTTTTACCCCTTTGAAATAAAAGGGAGACCAAATATAAAACAAAAATAATAATAATAATAATCGTTTATTTTTCTCTCTCACACAGAAAATTACAAAAAACATACGGGTTGCACTCCGGGAGTGCCGGCAGAAGTGAAAACTTGAATATTAACGTTGTGCATTTTTTATATTTTAGAATGGTTAGGGAATCATTTTGCACGAATTGCTGTAATTATCAGTATAAAAGTACTATCATTTATGTGGTAAAATACAATATTCATTTATTGCGCTATCGTACACAAACATGACAATTCTCCCTCCGTCTTACGAATTTTCGATCAGGTCACGTGTCCTGACGCGAGTTTAAAATTTTTTACCCATCACAAAAAAGTGCACAATGCCGCTAAAGAAGTTTTCACTTCAAAAATCAGAATCTTATGCTAGGTGTTACAATTATAAAAGGGTGAATCTGTGTGAGAGACTGGTATCTGTACTAGGTAGACCATTATATATAATTTGTGTCAGTGAAGTTAGGGGCAATATCATTATTCTCCTCTAAAGCGAGAGCTGTCCTTTTTTATCCACCTTCATCAAATGGAGGATTTCTTCCGTCATACCACTATGTCTTTACAACGCTTTGTTTTCAATGCGGCTTTGGCTTGTTAGATTTCAATAAATGGTATCGATGTTTTAATAGTACCTAGAGAATACATAGATTGATATAATATTTTTAGTTAAATATGAAGAAGCGGCCATTTCTTCTGACTAATATTTTAAAACATTATATTAAAAAAAATAAATCATTACTAATTTTACGGGAAATACTCTACAGGATTAAAAACAAATCTATTTCCAAATTTAAATCTGGCAACTCTCTTTTCTAAACTTTAACCACACCTTCAGTTTCGTTCTGTTACTAAACATTCTTATTTCAAACTTTACTCAATTGGCAGAACCGCGGTAACTCGAGGTAAACATAAAACAAGCACCTTCTAATAATTGCACATAAGGGCCAATATGGCGTCGTTTGTGCACGAGACTAGCGCGTGCAGAGTACCGGCCCGTGAAGCGAAAGCTGGCCCTAGATTAGCTTTCACAAGATGGAGGAGCTGAGCAACTGTGATAGCAAAGGTTTTGGTATGATTTTGCCCTAAATTTTGACCATGTTTTTATTGCACGAAGCGCGTAGCAGGCAAGCCATTCTTCCACCGTTTCCTACGCGCTAAGTTTTATGGGTTTCAATACACGGGACAATTATTTGTCCCTACAGACATAGGAACTCGATAGAATCTTCGGCAGAAATTGTCTTAAAAAACAAAAATGCAGGTAGCAGGGTTGCAATACCAAAGTATCAGAGATGCCGACCAGGCAAATAAAAACGGGATCAAAGGAAAAGAATACAAGAGGAGGGACATATATAGGTATCTGACCTTCCAGTCCTTTGGCCTCCTCATTCTCACATGATCAGATCCCCAAGGTCACATATATTATGTACCAGGTATAACGACGTGTCAGTGCTACTAACTCTGAGCAATAATCAAGTAGTCCAATGATAACTCTTCTTCTCCTTAGCCTTTATTATTCCCAAGTCACTTGGCTTTCTAGTCTAACCGGATTTTACTGGATTTCAGTTTTTACACGGAGCGGCTGCCATCTAACCTCCGCAACCCGAAGGCTAACGATACCCTAAAGCTAGACCAGTATCAGATAACGACTGCCATAGATGTTCATGGCAGCCAGGACCGACGGCTTTACGTGCTTTCCGAGGCACAGGGATGTCTAACACTGCCAACTTCCTAACTCCGGGCTGCTATTGAGATTTCTTAACAGAAAAACCCAATAACTTTTGTTTTTGCCACGGCTCGGGAATCGAACCCGCGACCTCATGCACAGCAGTCTCATTCACTACCGCTGCGCCATGGAGGCAGTTACGTTTACGTGGACCTGAAGCCATGTTGGCGAAATGTGATTGTAACACACTAAGGGAATAATAGACGTGAGACTATATCCGCTAACTAAAAAGAATAAAAAATTCCGCTAGCTAAAAAGCCGTTAAAGCATATGCGTCCTCGTAAGAACGTCAACGTTTTTGAGTAAGTAGTAGAGCATCGCTGATTTCAGCATGAATGGGCCGGCTCGACCGGGGAAGTACTACCCTCTCACAGAATATCGACGTGAAATAGCAGTATTCTTACTGTTGTGTTTCGTTCGGTGAGTGAGAGTGCCGGAGGCCCAATCACCCTCTTGCCCCCTTCCCACTTCCTTTTTCTCTTCTTCCATTCCTAAAGAGTCGGCAACACGCAAGTGATGCCTCTGGTGTCGCAGGCGTCCTTAGGCTACGGTGACCACTTACCATCAGGGCCGTATGCTTGTTTGCCACCTTAATTGTAAAAAAAAAGGAACACAAAGACTTTTTAGTTAGTGGAAGGCAGATTGTACTTCAATTCTTTTAAATATACGTATGCTCTAATTTAAACAAATAAAGCGTTATCTTATCGCAGTCTGTAAAATCTTAGAATACCAGATATAAATAAAAATCCGTTGTGTTTGATCACCGGTGTGCCGCTGCGACTATTGAGTCAATTATATAATATATAATTGACTCAATAGTCGACTATATTATAGTCAGGTATTGAGTAAGAAATAAGTAGGTGCATATTTAAGTATTGAGTGGTAAAATATGCACCTAGTTATTTATTTTACAGGTCAGAAGTTGCCATAAAATAAAACGACCATAGACAAGCGTTAAACAACTCTATACATATAATAGACCTCATTGCGTACTGTCATAAAATTGAGATGCAAAATGCTTTGTCTGCTGCACCGACATTTGGGGGGGAAACAGACGTAGGAGGGAGAGGAGGGTGTACTAGACCTTTCTCCCAAGTTCTGGGTCAAGTCGACGTTTATGTAAGAACTGTTGTTGTTTGTGAATGGTTAGTCCGTTTGTATGTACTTGCTCACTGCAATTGTATGAGCCGCTTTGTGTGGGATTCAGGTTGAGGGTACACTGGTTTTAGAAAGCCTGGGAGCTCGTGATAGTAAAATATTTGACTGCAAATTGAGTCGTTTTGTGATGCATTTCGATTTGTATTGCGTTAGTAGCTGTATTTAAATAATGATAGTTTCTGCCTACGATACCGCGTTAATACTGAATCTATAATATAATAATCTATCAGATAGACTAACAGATTCTGTGTGCGAAGTTTTATTTAAATTCGTTTAACGGTTTATGTAGGATTGAGTCACAAAAATCCGATCATCTTCACAAATTTTCTTAAGCCTATTTTTTTTTTCGTTTGTTTATAGGCCAACCTGTTGTCAAGAGTTGTTGAAGCCGCCCGTAGGCCTGTGACATGCCTTGACGACTGCTGTCAATTTGACAACAACAGGGACCGACTTTTTACGTGCCCTCCGAAGCACGGAGACGCTCAGATAAAATACCACTAAGCGGTCACCCATCTATAGACTGACCGCACTCAACGTTGCTTAACCTCGCTAATCGTTTACCGATCAGTCAGTGCAACTGGCTATGAGCGGCTTTTTCTTAAGTACCTACCTAATATTAGATAGACAACTTTGTGCCCGCTGCTATGCCCGTGTAGTTCCTAAGAGAACGGATACTTGCATAAAAGGTAATTCTATGTGTTAGTCCAGAATATTATCTACATGTGTGCCAAGTTTCACGCAGATCCGTTTAGCAGATTACGCGTAATTAAGGGCATAAAACATTTAGGTGATTATGTTTGAACATAATCACACATTTACATCTATACTAACATTAGATATAATTAAAGCTGAAGAGTTTGTTTGTCTGAACGCGCAAATCTCAGTAACTACTGGTTCGATTTGAAAAATTATTTTAGTGTTGGATAGCCTATTTACCGAGGAAGGTTATAGGCTACATAAAATCACGCTACGACCCACGGGGGCGGCGCAGTAATCATAAACGCGGGTGAAACCGCGGGAACATAATAGTTACGTAGTTAATTATCTCGCTCTTAGGAATTATTGTATTAGAAAATCTGCATGTCTGAGACTTCTACATAATATTCTCGAAAATGTGCGAAGTCTGCCAATCCGCACTAGACTGGCGTGGGCTAATTCATCTCATACCTAATGATATCAGACTCGTGCAGTCGTGCCCAGCTGTGGGCAGTTTGAAAAAGGCTAATATTAATATTAGTTACATTTATTAAACCGCGGGCACATCTAGTTAATAATATTAGAATATCTGTAGGCAGGAGTTCGGAATTAGGGATGGACTACAGGTGCTGCAGTCCTCGCATGCGTCTGCTGTGGAGCTTGATGTCTCAGGTTCAACTCCCGGGGTTGATCAGAGTGTCATTGCATGTTTCTGCTATTGAAATTAATTAGCAGCACCGACTGTAAAATTGTGTCCGACATTTAAATATGGCCTTCCGTCTATTACGTGAGACCAAAACGATAGCTGGCCAAACTTAGGTGTCATAAACTTTTTCTTTTATCGTGGACGAATGCTCTTTAGGCATCCCTCTCCATGGAAAAAGGGGAGCGGAGAGGGTATGGCTCACCCGAGAAAAGGTAGAAAGTCTGGATTAGGATCTGGACTTTTGTTTCAATCGGTAGGCCGACTAAACCTACCACGGTGTGCAAACGCTGATTTGAATGGTGGGTGGATCCCTAGAGGTACAATATACCTCTGCTTACCATATCGGGACACAGACGTAAGCTTGTCTATATAAGTAAATCCTTACTAATATTATAAATTCGAAAGTAACTCGGTCTGCCTGTCTGTCTGTCTGTTACCTTTTCACGACTAAACCACTCAACCGATTTAGATGAAATTTGGTACAGATATAGATTAAAACCTGGGGATGGACATAGACTACTATTTGTTCATGTAGGTACCACGCGGGCGGAGCCGCGCGCAAAAGCTAGTACAGAATATGTCGTAAATATAACGAATACTGTAAATTTAAGTGGGTGTACAACCTACGCAACTGATTGCCAACTAAAAATAAAATGGCGCCAATGTTTGCTTTAGAAAAATTATAATAACATATCTAATAAAGCCACAAGGAGGTATTGCAGGCATAGTTGACTCCTACGGCTTAATATTGGAACACAGAATTTGGAACAGCGTCTGGCAGGACCTTTTATTGTCATCTAACATGATACGTTCGTATCTAGCGAAGTATTGGATCGAATATTCGTAATAGTACGACTAATTGTTACCCGCAACTTTGTCTTCGTGAAATTTAATAAAGAGGTTTTATTTTCTAAAATAAAAGCAGCCTAAGTTACTCCTTATAACATCAGCTATCTGCCTGTGAAAGTCCCGTCAAAATCGGTCCAGCTGTTTCAGAGATTAGCCGGAATAAGCAATCAGATTGACAAAAATTTTTGAAATTGCTTTTTGGTATGCGTTCACCTATACCATAAACTTCTTTAGCATTTACTAAAAAGCTGTTATTTTGACAATACAAACAGATACTTAAATTTTTTTATTTGTATTGTATAGATGAAATACGTTTTGATCGTACTAAACTGTAATATAGTGTGGCCTGAAATGTAGTAAGTGGAGAATGTTAGGTTGAAAAATATCCAAAGAACATTCTTAGTGGGTATATTGTTGTTATTTCGTTCGCTGCGAATTTTCGGACAGACAACCTAGGGTAGGCCTGAAGCTGAAATTCTGTAATTTACCATACTCATACATATATTTATACTTGTTGTCCGGTGGGGTAGACAGAGTCTACGGATTTCCACATGCTACGATCCTGCCATAAATTCGTGTCTTATAAAAGTCTCGGGTTCGAACCCACGTCGCGCCCCTCTGACTTTGGGAAGTTATATGACTTTTCTAAATTATGTGCGTATTGATTGACAATTATCGCCTGCTCCGTGCCTCGGAGAGCACGTTAAGCCGTCGGTCCCGTCTGCCATGAACATCTATGGCAGTCGTTATTGGGAAGTCAGTGCCCTCTAATATCCTGACACTGGTCTAGCCTTAGGGTATCGTTATCCTTCAGGTTGCGTAGGTCAGATGGCAGTTGCTTCGTGTAAAAACTGATTTCTAGTCAAATCCGGTTAGACTAGAAAGCTGACCCCATGTGACTTGGGAATAATAAAGGCTAGGGAGAAGATGAGTATTCCCATGGTATCCTTACTTGAATCATTAAGTAGTCGCATCATCACTGAGACTAAGCCGAGTATTGTATGTTCGCTCCCCACACTGATCCTCAAATATTTCGAGTCTAGGTGTTGTCCGTTGTTTGAATATTTGTAAAGTGCCCAAATGACACAGGAAATACTAAATATGCTTAAAAATGGTAACTATAGTTTAGTGATAGAATGTTAGTTTAGTTAGCGAGGTGACAACCATGTTTGAGATGAGTTTTTAACAAAATAACCGAATCTTATTTCTCACAATCGCCCATAAGAATAAGCAGAAAGCTATGTCAATGCTAGAAACATCTAAAGCAACCTTAACCATGGCATCGAATGCTCCAGATCTGAGCCCTTTCACTGCATCTAGAAAAGCGTGACGGCCGACCGTGGCCCTTCGTCTTCGCGGGCGGTTGACGCAACATGGCCGCCGATTGCGCTTGCGCACAATTAAACGTAATGACTTCATTTTAATTGGTAATAGATGAAATTATGTGTTGTTCTGATTTTAATTGTCGCTTTGTTTTTATTTTATTTAAGTGGGGTCTAGGTATTGTCTTTACTAATATTTTAATCGCGAATGTCAGTTAGTTTGTTTGCTTGTTTGTTACGCTTTCACGCCTTAACTACTTGACTGTTCATCATAAAGTTTAGTAATATTCCCGAGGGATAAAAATGTATCGGGAAAAAACTATATTAAACCGACCGAAGCCGCGGGCAAAACCTAGCCACGAACATAAAATCTATTCATGTTTATTTAAGACAGTTAGTTTTAATAAGTGGCACATGTAGAATAAGTACCGCTAAGTTGCGGTTGTATAACATCAAAATTTACATTTTATTTGAGCTAACCTGTTTCATGTTAGACGTAAGAATCGTAAATGCGGTTGTTTTGATTATCTTGTGTGATAAAATTTAGGTGGCATTTACAAGCAAATGTTTTGCTGCATGGCTTGGTCTTGGTTTTTGATGATTAATAATAATAATAATAATAATATACCCCTCTGGGACACTCGTTATCTCCTCATAAGACTAACGCGATATCGGAGGGCATAGTATACTAACTTTTAAACTACCACCTTCGCCTTGTGATATAAACAAAAATTGTATCACCAGGTTAAATAAAAGCGCACAAACCGCAGGGCAGCTTGTGGCGAGCTGAATGTGAGTGGCGACACTGCGGTCCTGAATGCCTCAGAGAGTTGATGAGGGCCTCGTCCCCAGCTTGCCGTTATTGGTTGGCTGGGGTGGAACTTCAAGAGCTCCTAGGACTCTCAACTCTGGCTTGCCTTGATCGGCCGGTCAGAGGGGGGCCGCTAGAGCTACATGATTAGGGGTGGAAGTGTCATTTTCAAGGGCATAACTACGGGGAAACCCGCTCCGCGTCTCCGTTTCCACGAGACCCGTGATGGCGAAACCGGCGCCGCACCGCTCGACATCCCTAGCCGCTCGCACCGGTGTTGCCCTCTGCTGCTGGCTTGTATGCCTATAATGGCTATTCAGGGGGCCCATCTAGTGAGTTGGCGAGATGTCAGTTGATGCTATTAGAGTATTCAGGGCAGACGCCGTTTTATCACCCATAGTTACCAATATACCAGTCTATAAAACACCCATACCCATAGCCCATATGTTAGAATCCATACGTAGCAATAGTCCTGCGCCTTCTGCGGCTAGTGCCGCTGTAGATGTTCCATCCCACCTTTGATTAAAACTCTCGAAGGGCCTCTTCATGTTGGACCCATGTTTCCGTGTAAGCCTCCCAAAAGGCCGGGTATTTTCCTAGCGTATTAGGAATATACCCGTGAAAGAGAAACAATAATAATTCTTTATTTGTAACAGCAAGGGAAATACAAACATTATGCAGCCCTGATTCCCAAACTAGCGTGAGCTGTATGTTGGAAGTCAGTTCCTTCCCAAAGACAGTTTAAATCAAAATAGTTACAAGCTGATTAGTAGATACAATTTATTTTTCTTTTAGTTAGGTACAATAATAATATGGATAGGTAGTATTTAACTGTTCCTCAACTTTTTGCCTTTGTTCCACCTAAAATATAAATTGCACACCAAATAATGCTTACTAAAATATATTAAACTAAGTTGACAGACTCTCCTATTTTCCTCTCGGCTCCTATTTTTGGGTGGCTTTAAGAAGGAACCTAACATAACCTAACCCTTCCGAGACGGAATGCAGTGATTTGAGGCGAATAGGTGCTCGTTGTGATATATTTTAGTAAGCATATTTAGCTGTGCAATTAGTATTTTTGGTGGTCATTATATTTAATCCCTAATAATATTATTATGTCAATATATGTATTAGATTATGTGGTCAACGGGAATCTGTACGAACGTTTACCCTGAAAGACGTATTCAACGATGGGTGACCATCAAACTCATGTCAAGTGATTTGATTGGTTGTTGCTAATGCTATTTGAGTGCTTGGATACCGGAGCTAGCAGGCGTTTGACTCATGCCGCGGCCACACATTGGATGTAACTTTGCGTCCAAGCTTGGCTCTAATTATGAATGGCCAATATTGAATCAAACTACTGCACCACATATTGGCTTCAATACCAACTTTGCACCAAACACTGGAAATAGACAAGCGCGGACCTTGTTGTTTAGTTGACGCTGAGCGGAATTTGGACGATAACTTATTTGCACTAGCGGCTTACGCATATGGTTTAGGTACATATGCGTAATATTTGAATCGTACAAGAAAACGAAAGAAAAGGCTGTGGTGGATGATTAAAATGACCAATGTGTGGCACGCGCGCGACATTCTGTCCAAGATGCCCGCGCGCATTCCCCTTCAATGGAAGTTCAAAGGCGAGGGGAATGCCCCTCGCCTTTGAACTTGTTGAAAAACCGACTCTTTGCGCGTCGGTCTTGGACACAGGACGGTTATTGGACACAATGTTGACATTGTGTCAAAGAATGATCCACACATTGGAGTATTGGCCGCAATAAGCTACATTGGGGCAAATATAACCTATGTGTGGCCGCGACATCAGTTTCCTTCGCGTCGTGGGTTTGAATCTTAGTTCTTGTGTCGCGACGAACCTTACATGCGAACAATGGATATTATAACATCCGAATTCGGCACACTTGATATGAGCACATATTTTTTGTCCCTTTTTTGGGATCAAATTCATAACACTTGGTGGATTAGTATAAGGTGATCAGTGATCAGTTGAACCATAGCGGCATCCGTGAAGTCGAATTGGTTTTTATTTAATTTAAACTAAATAATTCGTAGGTATATTTACGTACTTAAAACCCACTATTGTGGTTAATATTTGACCCGTTAGCAACCAGTGTGGTGTGACCACAAACACCTACTACTTTTATACCATGTTTTTGTGGTTTAGGATTCTCTATGAGTCAAGGTAACTGTTCAACAAAATAGTGTTATTTTAATTTTATGCAATGAGGATGTCATCATTATTTATATTTTTACTAGTATTTATTCAGCCTATATTAATTCGACCATATATTGAGAAATGAATGAACATTGATTTATATTTTTCGAACATTCAAAAATCTAACTATTGCTAAACTTCTTTTAACTGATAAACACTGAAGTTTGTTTATATCTATGCACCAAAAAAAAGAAAATGAAATAGAAATCGGTTGACCTACAAAGAGGAAAATAATACATAATGATTATTGAAAATTTGAGGAACACATCTTAACTATCCTAATCCTAACTAATATTATAAAAGCGAGAATGACTTTGTTTGTTTGTTACCTTTTCACGCCTAAACCACTGAACCGATCATTCTGAAATTTTGCATACACGTTGTCAAATATACAGAAACGGGCATAGGCTACCTTTCATCCCGAAAAAAATTACTGTGCCCGAGGAAAACAACAAAACGTTCTTATGATAATAGATGGCGCCACGTGTCTTTCGAATCATGATTGAATTATATTATTACAAGCAGAGTACAACCCGAATTGATTGTCAAATTCTAAATTACCGCAAGCCGTGGGCAAAAGCTAGTTCAATCAGCTTTATAATATTAGTATATACCTAAAAGATGAAAGAGCAATGCAAATATCATAAAATGTTTATCGACCTATGTCGTCGACTATATACCTGTATAAATATGTGTTTCCCTTTAAAATAGGGCGGTTACACTAGCATGTAATCAAACGTAAAATTCAACCACACCTCTGACTCCGTAAACAAGGATAATTCAAAACAATATTACTAAATCGGCCTCGACGGCGTAGTAGTTAGCGTAACTGACTGCCACGCCTGAGGTCGCGGGTTCGATTCCCGCACAAGTCAAACATATGTTTATCTTGGTCTGGGTGTTTCTATGTATAATATGTATGTATTTACAACAAAAAGTATGTATGTTTATCCATTGTCTAGTACCCATAGTACAAGCTCTGCTTAGTTTGGGCTAGATGGTATTGTGTGTATGTGATAGAATATTATTATATTATTATTATTATTAAACCGCCAAACGGAAAACGTAAATCTTAATGTTGCCAATGAAAAAAATATATCAATAAAAAAACATACGAGTCGTGTAGTTAATTATCGTTTTTAATTGCTTGTTCCGTTTTAACACAGCCGTCAAACATTGAGATGTCTGTGGACTGTACCCATTTCACCTAGAAATACACCTTTCTTTACCCACACATGCAAGAAAACACACACATTGAAGCCTCGTTCATACAGTGAATCTTAATAGAATATTTGTGTCTGTGTGCTTGTATACGTATAGCGATGCAATTCTTTTGTATACAGTTTCGTAATAGTGTGCGTGACAGTACGGACGAGACAATGTACGTGTGTTTGCTAGTGTGCGTGTGGTGTGTCTGTGTGAGAGTTGCGTTTACGCACGCAATGCCAATGCCAGGTTACGCGCACGGAAAGTTGTTTTAAACTTTTACGGTAATATTACATGACCGGAAAAATTCTTTATAAAATGTAGGAAATTATATTTTTTTAGTTTATTTCACGGCTAAACTCTAGGAAATGGTTTGTTTACGTTATTTTAATTATACATACATACATAGATTCACGCCTGTTTCCCAGAGGGGTAGGCAGAGACTACGGATTTACATTTGCTACGATCCTGACACACTTCTCTGGCTTCATTCACTTTCATCACATTCCTCATACACGCCCGTCGGTTCAAGGAGCTCTTAACCTGGCCTTTGTCCAGAACGCCTCCGATCTGGTCGAGAAACGTTCGCCTAGGTTTTCCTCTTGCGACTGTTCCATTCACACTAGCCTTATAAACTTTCTTAGTCAGTCTTTTAATTATATGTTATTTATATTTGATTAATTTTGTTGATGTAAGTAGGAGCTAAGGTTCATGGTTATTTGTTCTTGGCGGACGAGGGTTCAAATGTAACTTAATAGATAATGGCCTTAACTGAAGTAGTAATATAATAAATAAGTAAAGTATGAAATAATGATTGGGATAAGCAAAATGTCTCGTTGGCCACATTGCATTTTTTTTTTAATTCTAACGTGGCAAACAAACATACGGCCCACTTACTATCAGGGTAAGTGGTCACCGAAGCCTATGGACGCCTGCAACACCAGAGGCATCACTAGCGCGTTGCTGACCCTTTAGGAAAGGAAGTAGGAAGGAGGAGAAGCGGGAAGGGGAAAGAGGGTGATTGGGCCTCCGGCACTGTCACTTACCGATCGAAACAATAGTAGGAATACTGCTATTTCACGTCGATATTTTGTGAGAGGGTAGTCCTTCCCCGGTCAAGCCGGCCCATTCATGCTGAGATCAGCGAGGCTCTACTTCTCATAAATAAGATGTTCATGATAGACTACCAGGCATAGATATTGACGATACATAAATACAGTTATCTTTATTAGGATCCTACTTTTGTCACTTAATGAAGATATGTCTGAGCAAATTCTTTTCAGCTTAGGTATAATATAATGATAAGTGATGTGCAATATTGCATTCAAATGGAATTCGAAACTGTTGATAAAACAACCATACATAAGTACACTTGGCCAAGAAAGTGGTCTACCACTTTTGTCAAACATTTCTGTGAGATCTAATGATTCGCTAAGGATGACTTTTCTGATTTTGACGACATTTTGATTTCTCGACAGTTAGTTTGGGGTGGACATCAGACTATTCTGGGTCCTCTTATATACGACAATGGAGCTAGTCTACACACTAGCTATATAAAAGAAACCGGAGTGACACACAAACGGCAGATAAAGCTGTAAACAGTTTAGCGGTAGAGATGAATGGCGTCGGAGATTTTGCGCGCGCCGGCTGACGCGCGGCAGACTGCAGTGAAAGCTGCAGTGACCTAGCACTCGTTGCACTTGCTCTACTGCGACTGAGCTGTTTTGATGCTTGATGTTATATATAGTTTTTATGATACATGCAAACATAGTCTATCTCTATCCCGTATTATATTTTGTTCTTAAACATAAACAATTGACCAAAATGAGTCGAACGTTTTGTTATTTTCTGTAGATTTATAAATTTTCCTAATACTTTTAGGTACATGATTGCATGCTTATATCCCGAAGCGTAGTGTAGGATGCCCTCCGACCAGGTGGGATGACGATCTGGGAAAGACTGCAGGCAGATGCTGGATGCGGCAAGCTGAATACAGGGCGCTATGGCGCTCTTTGGAGGAGGGCTATGTCCAGCAGTGGACTATTATAGCCTGATGATGATCCACGAAGCGGTAGGCATAGGTGTATTAAATATAAAATCCGCCAATTATGGGTTGAAGTCCTGCGTAATAATCAGATAATGATGTTAATAAAAATATTTAAGAATAGAAATTTAGATAGAGATTTCCTTGAATCTATAGATCCCTAGACGTACTGGGCTGTGCCTAGCCCAGGCATAAGGTGCATTACATTTACATTTCGTCAACTACAGTTTTAGGTCTAGGGGGTACAGTTCTGACTTGACCGTTCGAGACTCCGTGCATGACCCAACCTAGGAATCGAAGTCGGAACCTCATGCACAGCAGTCGTATTGACTATCGCTGTCGTACTTCTTTTTATATCGAAACTAAAGATTAATTCCGAGATAAATTAATTTATCTCGTCAATAAATTACATTACGAAAATCAAGGTTACTCGTTCGCACTAAACGCAGCTAAATTCTGAAACCAGGGAAAGTTGGCATACAGTCTAGAGTGGGTGCTTATTGATAGAATACCGTTAAGCTGAGTCCAGTAATCGAATGGTGGAGTTATTCGTGTTATGACTAATGTTTTGAGTGCCACCCTAGTCTTGCTGTCTGTGGTAAGGGATTTTGAAAAAAGAAAGCTTGTTGATTCGAATTTTGAGTTGAAAATTTGAAGAATGAAATGTTTTTAAATAAAGAATACTGCCTTATTTAGGATAATTCGAGTGTCACTGAGGACTTTAAAAACATTCAAATAACGGATACAAAGTATCATCACGCATACTCGTGTTGTCCATCTGCACGCGTAATGTGATGTTGTGCCACTGTAGTGCCATACATATTTTGTGTGAGCCAGAGCTCGATGCCTTTAAAAGGGATTGGCAACTCAGAACAAGCGATCGAGATAGATGGAAGTCGGAGGGGAGTGCCCAGCAGTGGGACGCCAATTAGGCTTATAATAATAATAATAATAATAATATAGTTAGTTGTTGAGACTGGGTATTCATTGAATCCGTTGCGTCTTACGTGAAACTGGCATTATTCCTAATACGCTAAATAATTAATAATGTGTAGTGATTTGGGTTTGAAATACCTCTACGTAACTCTACAAACACATAGCTGTAAGCCTAATATTATTATGTCAATATCTATACCTTGGCCTTGTGGCGCACCCTGAGGAAGGACATAAGTCCAGCAGTGGACTGCAATAGGCTGAAATGAATATCTATACTAATATTATAAAGCTGAAGAGTTTGTTTGTTTGTTTGTTTGAACGCGCTAATCGCAGGAACTACTGGTTCGATTTGAAAAATTATTTTAGTGTTGGATAGTTCATTTATCGAGGAAGGCTATAGGCTATATAACATCACGTTACGACCCACGGGGGCGGCGCAGTAACAATAAACGCAGGTGAAACCGCGGGAACATCTAGTACTTTATAAGCGTAGACCTAATTAGTTTCGGAATGGTCTGTCAAATGATACCAATCTTTAATCTACAGATATCGGATTAAGTTCTAATGAAATGCTAACTTTATTAGAATTTCAGCCTCGACGATAGAATAAAATTACTAATATTAAAAATCCTCTTTTACGAATAATAAAGAGAAAGCATAATACATATTTTCAAACACCGAATTCTGTAGTCTTAGGTCATAAAAACTAACTGCAGTATCTAACGGTCGGGGCTAAATTAAAAACGAATTTCGCGCGTAATTTTAGATTAGTCAGGTTTGAAATTCGAATACCTACTATTTTGTTTTAAAATATTTGTTTGTTATTTATGGTTTTCATTCGTTTTTAAATTGCGAATATATTGAAATTTAAGATGGAGTAGGTATTTTCTTTATAATTATGTCTAATCTGTTATATAAATACTTACTAATGTTGTATAGGTAGGTATTTCTTGTGCTTGTAGCATAGCGATTTAGCTCAGTAGTTTTGGTTCAGTATGCCAAAAGCTATAGGTACTAATATTATAAAGCTGAAGAGTTTATTTGTTTGTTTGGTTGAACGCGCTAATCTCAGGAACTACTGGTTCGAATTGAGAAATTCTTTCAGTGCTGGATAGGCTATTTATCGAGGAAGGCTATAGGTTATATAACATCACGCTACGACCAATAGGAGCGGAGTATCAATGAAAAATGTTGCAAAAACGGGGAAAATTTTCTCATGTGAAGTAGACGTAGTTGCGCGGGTCAGCTAGTATTGTATACGTCTATTGTAGCAAAACATGGATTTACTGTTAATTGTCAATTCTAAAGAAAATATCTGCTTCAAAACTTTGTAAGCGTGGATGTTTTATGAGTTTATATGCCCCAAATAATCCAAAACGTTCTAAAAAGGGTAGTAAATATTCTATATTCTATTCTATTCTATTTTATCACATACACACAACACCATCTAGTCGAAACTAAGCAGAGCTTGTACTATGGGTACTAGACAATGGATAAATATACATATATACTTTTTTTTTGTAAATACATACGTATTATACATAGAAACACCCAGACCAAGACAAACATCCATGTTCATGCACACAAATGTTTGACTTGTGCGGGAATCGAACCCGCGACCTCAGGCGTGGCAGTCGGTTACACTAACCATTACGCCATCGAGGCCGACAATATGAGGTAATACGACTGTTATGAGGTCCCATGGTTTATTTTCGATTCTTGAGTTAGGCAAAATGTTATTGAGCATGGTATCTGGAACTTTCCTGGTAGGTGGCAATTGGCTCGCCTCAGATTATCTGGGTGTAATAGGTACCTACATCTTTATACACCCCTTTTTGGGATGAATGTATAAAAGCCATCGACCACAATTATATTTCCAGAGTTTGTGCTTAACAATAAAACACAATAATACATTGTCCAAATCCGAAATTGTGGTGGGCTACGGTAACCTGCGGTGCGTGTTAATTACGTCTTCTTTTTAGCTAGGGTATCCAGATGTGTGATATATGACGACCAGCGATAGCTCAGTGGGGAGGCCAACAGACTGCAATGCAGAGGGTCTCGGGTTCGAACCCACGTCGCGCACCTCTGACTTTCGGAAGTTATAATGACTTTTCGAAATTATGTGCGTATTGATTGACAATTATCGCCTGCTCCGTGCCTCGGAGAGCACGTTAAGCCGTTGGTCCCGGCTGCCATGAACATCTATGGCAGTCGTTATTGGCAGAGTGTCGACACAAAAGATACCACTGGGTCGAAGTGTCGCCGGTCTGCACTGACTGGCCCCCACATAAGATAAGATAAGATAGGGTATCCAGAAGTATTTATCCCTTACGTTGGCAACCCTTCTTTTTAATCGACTTCAATTAAAAAGGAGATTCTATGTTCGTTTGTTTTTATTGTAATGTTGGCAACGCATTTCTTGCTAGCGTCGGTAATTAAAAACAATTATAATAAGCCGTTAATAATAATTAAGAACATTTTTTTCATACACTAGGAATATAAAAATGCATACTTTCTTCTGTCATATTCAAATTCATAATACAAATACACATATGATGATCTCATTAACCCTCAAATGCGACCCGACTACCTAACGGTGCAATCGCCAACTAGACCACAATAAAAAAAACGTACAAAAGAACAATAGCAACGGCAGCTTGATAAAAGCAGAAAAAAAAGCGTTGTGTTCCAAATTCAAATAATTTCCCACACGTAACGTTACGCGGGCGGGCATTGAGCGCAGGCCGTTATATGCGCGGCAGTGACCTAGTTAGCAGCGTTTTCGCCGAGATTATGCGCTGTTGTGTTCGTAACCTTATTGGTAACATCGTCTAATCTAATATCCATTGCTGGATATGTCACAACTTTCTCTTTAACCGCCTGTGTTTAAGCATCAATGGATTGGAAGCAAAGGAAAGACCCACAAATTTGTAAATGTAATCGGTTGTGATAGTGAAGGGACGCAGTCGGTGTAAGTTGCCGCGCTTTCTGATTTTGAGATCTCGAAGCCGTTTCAAAGTCACGTATATACTTATCTGTTACGTACTATGTGGCAATTTATTTATTATGTCTTTTTATTGGTATTTATTGTCTTAATTTGCTGTGGTTTAACCAATTTAGTGGCGTGCAACGACCTATCGCAGATTTGTTAAAACCTTTTTGCTACATTTATAGTTTGTTTTTACTAAAGAAACCAAATAGAAATGCTTGCAATTCATTGTTTAAATTCAAGTAGCTCCAAGGGCATTGGACAGTAAAGTAAAGTGGGGAGAAAACAGGATTTTGTTAGAGAAAATAGTCATGAAAATTCATTAGCTACAAGTGTGGTTAAGCAAAGTACAAATTAGTCAGTCAAGATGTTATTAACCAGCTTAACAAAACATCCTTATTCCTATCTTCCGCTGACGATATTATGAACGAGAGGTTCAAGCAGCATGTAGCATGCGGCTAAGAGGATAATAAGCCTCATCATATGCAATTAATACAAAACTATGGACGTAAAGCATTGTTAGCTCTTCAAATAAGTAGTTGTTCTGTCGCCAGTGCAAGGGATTTCTTTCCGAAACCTTCTGTCTGCACATTGTCTCTTTGGGGAGCTTGGTGCCCTCTTCACCACAAAACCAAAACACAAGGTTGTCTGCAATCTTAGATGTACTTTCAAAGCTTTTGTTTTTTTTTACTATGGGGAATGATTTGACGCATACCTCTCCGCGGGGCGACGGAGAGGTTATGTCGGGCTCACCGGGGGAAAGATACCCCGGCAATACCGACTAAACCTACCACGGTGTTCCTCGACATAACCATAGATAGCGGGGCCGCGCAAATCGCTTTCACATGCAATCGCGACCCCGCCGAGGTTTCGGCCCGCCGCCGTGTGAAACGGCAGGCCACTACACAGAAAAGACTCCCTCTACTGTCCCCTTGTGAGGAGACGAAGACACGACACATAGGCGCGCGTGGGAACACGCACGCCGCCTCTCAAACCTGGTGCCGATCGGGTGGCGAGCAGGCCCACGAAGCCCACCACCCCCAGGTCAAATCTCAGGGTGGCTCGAAGCTAACCCACCTGAACCCTACTATGCGCTGTATATTTTGAGTCTAAATAATAAATGATAATAATATCAGCTCTATAAAAACTGTCTCATAGCTGGGTATGGACCTGTTTTCAATCTGGGAGGGGTTAGGTAATAGTCCACAATCTTTGCCCAGTGTGAGTTGATAGACTTCACATATTTTCGACAACATCAGGTTACCTCACGATGTTTTCTTTCACAGCTAAAGCAAGCGATAATTAACTATTATTTAGTATCAGATAATTTAAAAAATCAGAGGTGGTCATTGGATCAAAGTGGAGACTTCTACGTTGCAGTGTAACGGTTTAAATCTCAATCAACTAATTAAATATAAATGGCCTTCAAAATTCTATTAATAAAAAACAAATTAATGGTATGACGTTTGACAACTGCGATAAAAAAAAACAGTTATGAGAAACTGAACAATTTCCAGAACAAAGGTTAAAAACAAGTTGTAACTATCACCTCGTAACCCAAACTTACTTTTAAAAAAAAAAAAAAAAAAATATCCCAAACTTACTCATTTCTCCAAAGACGTCATCTAAAACCAATATTGGGAAACGCAGAGAGAAACAAAAGCATTTATTTTCTTATTTACATAACTTTTTAGTAGTAATGTGTTGTTATTTTAGATGTGATTAATGCATGCGTTATAAATTCTTGGGTTTATTGTTAACGTAAATTGATTGTCATATTTACTCACCTGCTCCATTCTGTCACTCATAATAGTTGGGAATAACAGCAAGGATAAGTCTATATTTTATGTTTAAATTGGCCATTTTAGGGTTTAGTTATTTGACCTAATATCGCTGATGATGAATTTTTAAATTGCATAACTAAATAATTACTGATGAACTCTAGCGCTAAAATATTTTTATTACTAAACAAGAGAATTTAAAAAAAGATAACACTTATTTTGGAATTTAAAACAAAATAAGAACTGAAACATGAAACTTTTGACATTAGTCGGTCTACTTAACCCTCCATTGCACATTTAGACTATTTTTCCAACTAGTCGGTTGAACTAAGTAAATAAACACTATTGTCATAATAATCAACACGGTCATCGACAATAGACAGAAAAATCACAACTTTCACGTTATGTTTAACATTATTTACATACATGTAATAGTAACGGCATCGCACGCACTGAGTCATTGGGGTCGAGGGGTTATACCGACCGAATATTGGGGGTAATTGGGGTATTAAATGACAGGATATGATCGCGATTGTTTGCTCGAAAAGCACTCGAGTGTAAATCGCTATTATTTAATGAGGTGACGGTAACAAAGCCAGTTTTTGGGACGATTGTGTTGTTTGATGGACGTTTGTTGTTTGATGGACGTTTGTTGTTTGATGGACGTTTGTTGTTTGATGGACGTTTGTTGTTTGATGGACGTTTGTTGTTTGATGGACGTTTGTTGTTTGATGGACGTTTGTTGTTTGATGGACGTTTGTTGTTTGATGGACGTTTGTTGTTTGATGGACGTTTGTTGTTTGATGGACGTTTGTTGTTTGATGGACGTTTGTTGTTTGATGGACGTTTGTTGTTTGATGGACGTTTGTTGTTTGATGGACGTTTGTTGTTTGATGGACGTTTGTTGTTTGATGGACGTTTGTTGTTTGATGGACGTTTGTTGTTTGATGGACGTTTGTTGTTTGATGGACGTTTGTTGTTTGATGGACGTTTGTTGTTTGATGGACGTTTGTTGTTTGATGGACGTTTGTTGTTTGATGGACGTTTGTTGTTTGATGGACGTTTGTTGTTTGATGGACGTTTGTTGTTTGATGGACGTTTGTTGTTTGATGGACGTTTGTTGTTTGATGGACGTTTGTTGTTTGATGGACGTTTGTTGTTTGATGGACGTTTGTTGTTTGATGGACGTTTGTTGTTTGATGGACGTTTGTTGTTTGATGGACGTTTGTTGTTTGATGGACGTTTGTTGTTTGATGGACGTTTGTTGTTTGATGGACGTTTGTTGTTTGATGGACGTTTGTTGTTTGATGGACGTTTGTTGTTTGATGGACGTTTGGCGGTGCATCTTGGTTGATCAGTTAACAAAACTAAGGCAATTTTGTATGCAGCTGTCGAAAGTTATCATTATGCTTTGTAAAGGTGATGGCATTATGATCTTTACATGTTTTTAGTATTATACTTCTCTAAAAGCCTAAAGAGAGTATATATTCTTCGTTTCCTATATAAGGGTGGCCTAGGTCGGCCATGTCCAACCAGAGCTATCAGCCTAATATGTTCGATTAGAACTGAAAGTTTGAAGGTTGTATTTAGGTCATCGGAGATGACGGGCAAGGCCCGCTGTGAAAAAAAATTTTCCTTGGCCAATGTTTACATAATTATTAATTTTTATTACTTTTTATACCTGCATGGTAAACCTTTAGATTTTGAAGATATAGACTTATTAGTGATCGGTTTAATATTTGAATAATTGCAGATTCATATGTATATATCATATATCAGAGGTTCCCAGACTTTTTTCTCATAGACCACTTTCAAAATTTAGCTGGTCCCGGTGAACCCCCTGCAGCTGCATTTCTACCATATTCCTTGGTATTCGTATTTATATTGGTGAAGAATCAAACAAGTTCATGCAATTACCTTAATTCTCCCGTGGACCCCTGGGGGTCCTGAACCTGGACCACTTTGGGAATTAAGCTAAGGGAAGAAAGCTTCTTTCATTTGATCTCTTGTGAGGTACTGCTGACATAGAGGGACATCCAATTTGTATGGTTTATAAGTTTTCATATATTGTGAATGACGTAGCCTATGGTCCCTCACTGCATAGATTAAGCGTTGGCGACCTTTAAAAGGGAGTTGTGCTTCAATGCCTCCTTGGAGACCCGGGGGATCCTACTCCCCGTTACACTATAGATTGTATCACTATGATCTTTTGGAGATACTACTCTAGGTTAACTGCTAAATACAATATTAAACTATTTATTTCTCGACGTTTCATTTGACTTGCATCGATCGTGGGTTGACTCTTAGTAAGAATACTATTAATTTGTAACACAAATCACTAGTAAACGTACAGCTTCGCCACCATTACCAACATCACAAAAACAGCCGTCAATCAAAAAAAGTGAAACGCTTTTACACAAAAACCTTCCATTTAAACAAGAGACCACATAATGTAAGTAAATCGTGTAAACAAAAACGAACACACAAAGAGCAGTTACGCGTTAACACATGTAATACAGTTATACGAAATGAGTCGACGCGGTTATTCGGCACATTGTTGCGCCTACGCATCGTCAGGGCTACCAACTGATTTATGGATTTTCAATTCATGATAAAGTGCTTTAGTATTTATTGATTTTTTTGGTGCCTCGGTGATGTAGTTTATGATGGCTTCGATTTCCGTGTCAGGTATAGGGAGGTTATTGAGCTTATTGTCAAGAAATTTTCAGCACCAGAATGGTGTCTGGGACTGTGTAGACGGCAATAGGTTTGCCCTATATTAGCTGGTAACTAAAAGCTGGCGAAATGTAGAGAAAGAGTACTAACTCTGCATGCTCTTTCGGGAATAATATATAATATAATATATAATATAATATATAATATAATATAATATATAATATAATATATAATATAATATATAATATAATATATAATATAATATTCTACACATACACACGACACCATCTAGCCCAAACTAAGCAGAGCTTGTACTATGGGTACTAGACAATGGATAAACATACATATATACTTTTTTTTTGTAAATACGTACATATTGTACATAGAAATACCCAGACCAAGACAAACATCCATGTTCATGCACACAAATGTTTGACTTGTGCGGGAATCGAACCCGCGACCTCAGGCGTGGCAGTCGGTTACACTAACCACTACGCCATCGAGGCCGATATAATATATAGAGTTGAAACTATATTTATTATTCTACTACTAATTTTGTAAATGAGAACTACTGGGCTACTAGTAACCGCTTACTGTAGATTACTGATACTTGGCGCACCCAGCGTATTCTTTGTCAACCCTTTAAAGTGGAGCCCCCTTGCTGTTAGCGTAATAGGCAATGATTACACTGGTTCCCTGCTGGTAGACCAGTAACTCTTTAAGAATCCGGCAATTCTACTCATCACAGGAACACAATTCAAGGTTGTTACCTGATAATCATGTTCCCTAAATATTGTTTATAAATGGGAAGTTTCGTAAATATGTTTGTTTATCACTCAATCACGCGTAAGCCGTTGAAGGGATTTAGACGAAACTTAACAAACAGATAGTCCATGTCTTGCGTAAACACATAGTATGGGTACTATTTATCCCGGTATCCGTTTCCAAAGGATCCGTAGACAGAAAGTAGTGAGCATTACTTGGAGGGCAAGTCTTTGTAATCAAAGCTATTCAAGATAAAATTCCAGTCTAGTCTAATAAACGTCAAATGTGAATCGAAATGCAATTTATGTTTCCATTCGTCGTTTATTTCAATTATGAAGGCAACCATTTATAATATTTAAATGACATGACATTGAGGCTAGGTTGAGACTATATATTAAACAGTTTTCATTACGAGAATTGTCTTCAGTTTAATAATATAATATCTGTCCTGTATAGACAAACAGACTGCAATGCAGAGGGTCTCGGGTTCGAACCCATGTCGCGCACCTCTGACTTTCGGAAGTTATATAATTTTTCAAAACTTGCGTATTGATTGACAATTATCGCCTGCTTCGTGCCTCGGAGAGCACGTTAAGTCGACGGTCCCGGCTGCCATGAACATCTATGGCAGTCGTTATTGGGAAGTCAGTGTCCTCTAAGATCCTGACACTGGTCTGGCCTTAGAGTATCGTTAGCCTTCGGGTTGCGGAGGTCAGATGGCGGTCGCTCCGTGTAAAAACTGATATCCAGTCAAATCCGGTTAGACTAGAAAGCCAACCCCAAGTGACATGGGAATAATAAAGGCTAGGGAGAAGAAGATCTGTCCTGTATATAAACTCAACCCCAATGCTAAGTACGAGCCTCTTCTCAGTGTGAGAAGGAATAGACCGTAATCGGTCTAACCAAGAGGTAAGTGCTGGTTGGCAGAATTCATATATCTTTGAGGCAATAATTATGGAGAACATTCAGACATACAGGTTTCCTCACGATGGTTGCTTCTCCGCTAAAGCGAGTATTACTTTACTAATTAAAATACGCACATAGGTATCTTGGAAAACTCAGAGGTACGTACGTGGCTTGTGATCGGGCCCGAGACCTTAACGCGGTAGTCTATTGGTTTTCTACTAGAAAATTATGGAGAACACTGAGACATCCAGGTTTCCTTACGATGTTTTCCTTCACCATTAAAGTGAGCGATACTTTATTTATTTCACATGCACGTAACTTCAGTCCCTTCACTAAAGTCAGATGTGCGTGTCTTGGGAGCGAGATATTTGGTAGGAGTTTGATAACCCTATGTGGAGATTCCTATCGTGTTCATAATGAGGGTATATTAGTTATCCTACGCATCACGTATTTGCATAATTATGTTGAGTTAGCACAGATTTTTTGTTGTGTGTACCATGTAGTTACATTAAGTGAGCCATCTATCATTTTTAATTTGGTGTGTGACTAATAGCCGTATGATTTGTGGTCCCATCAAAGGCTCTTGGATTGTGATTTGTTATAATTATTTAATTGTCTGCCTCCGGGTAGCTGGTTGATTGATTTTGTTGATGGATGGAGTAATAAACTGTTCAATTGATTTTTATTATAGGTCTCTTTATTAAAATTTGACCGACTGTGTTCTTTTTCTTTAAAAGATATCGCTCATATCACGGGTAGATAAATATTTGATTTATAAATTGTTGCTTCAAAAGTGGTTTCCATTTTTAGACCACAAAAGTTTGTCCCAAATGGGGTTCAAATCCACGTCACTACACTAGAAGATGGTAGTCACTTACACGTCCAATGTCAAAGCTTACTCGCCGTACATATTATCTCTGATTTTAATGCGCAGTATTAACTTAGGTATTTATAGTATTAAACCATGCTATCCATCTATACATGGCCTCACGCCTACAAAGGGTAGAATAGGTAGAGATAGAGAGAACACGCACTTGAAAGGCAAACTTCTGGGTCGCGGTGGTCTTGACAACCTCCCTGAATTTCTGACTCCGTGTAACTAAGAACGCTAACAGAAAAATCCAATAACATTTCACACGACCCAGGCGCTAAACCTGGGCTCTCACGATCGACCCAAGCGTAAGCAGAAACTTACGGTACAACCAACGAAAAGTAAATATTGCGCATAAAGCCTTCATACAGATTAAACTAAAGAATTGCGCAAATAAAAAAATCTATGTTCAAAAAAAGAACCAACCTATCTATTACCAACATTACAAAAAAGAGGTTGAGTAACCATAGTTAACTATATTATGTCAAAAACTGTTCGCTCTACCGCCACCGTTCGTAACGGCCATGAATCAAACACAAACGCACTTTCTTGCGCGCGCGCAACCACCGGCCAGAGAAACTTTCAAGTTTGAACCGTGCTATAATTAAAGTTATTGGTTATAAAATTATAGTAAAGCTGTTAATTAAAACTAGCTCGGGTAACGAGAAAGTTGATGTATTACGGAAAAACGAAAGCATGACGGTGGCAGCTGACTTGGCGTTATTCGTGCTGCAGGGTTAGGCAAAGACCACTGCAGCTATTTTCTAAGAATGCACACAGTCGATCAAAAACCAACATTTAACAGGCCACACTGGCAATAATTTTATTTTCTCGGATTTTCCAGTATATTTGGACATGCCATCAGCACCCTCGAAAGACTTAAAGTTATATTAAATCAGCTGCTAAATTCGCTGTATTGACATTATTACATCGTAATAACGATTAATGAATTAACGGTTAAGAATAACGGAAAAGCTAAATTGAATAATTCGCACGTAAGTAAATTTTAATCGAATCAACAATTAACTTGTTTGCAGATATACTTCACGATTGTTTGTAGTTTTAAATCGAAGTCTCCGAGAATGCGTCGACGTGAGTTCTCGAATCATTAAGATGTATAAACAATAGAAATGAACTACTTTACTCTCTTGCATTCCGTTATTGAGAGGCAGCTTAATTGCGTCTAACGGCCACAGTTTCAGGCTTCTTGCGGCTACTGAGAACATCTTGACAGATAAAACCAGTAATACTTTATTTGACACAGAAATTAAACCAAAATTTATTGATCTACCTACGTCACTATACTAATACGCAACAAAACTACCTAATCTTATGTCAAACCCTGATTTTTAGATACGAGGTTTTATTCATTCTACAGTCTACACTTTTTTAGAATCCATATAGTTACAAATATTTTATAACTGAAAAGTCATACCTAGTTTTATATTTTAAGGTGAAGATCCGAAGCCTGTATCGAAATCCCATAGGTAATCGTTTATTACACCAATATTTTGCCAGCTCTAGTTTTAGAGCACACAATAAAAGCGAACATATTGCCGTCTATCGTGCACAGTTGCTGTTATTTCAAATTTATTGACTGAAAAATTGCATAATACTTTGTTCGATCAAGATATGGAACCTGAAACCTCAAATATAGTAGTTGCATTTACTACTGTTACATCCACCACCAAGGCAGTCTGTAAGGAAAAGCAGTCAACCTGTATCCAAAACTGGAATTTACGGGAAAAAAATTTATTGTCTGGGAGATTTTTGTGTCCGCGACCCAGGAATTGTTCTTAGTTCGAAAATTGTCTTTTATTAAAAAACAAACAAACACCAGACTGACAAAAAACAAGACTGCTTAAACCAATGACTAATTCTTTGATGAAATCACGGTCAATGACCTTTAGGTTATTAGTCTAATTATCTAGATATTCTAAGAAGCTTCGAGATCTAATGAAGTTCATTAGCTAGATAAAAAACAAACATCAATCGACTCAATAATATTTTATGCATTTAACTTGACGTGTGGTGAATGCAGGAAATTGGCAGTAGTCTTTTTTATGACTTGATGTCTAAATGCAAGTCGTATAGTCCACTACAACCAAATATTTCTGCCGTCCGCTAACTAAAAAGACGTTAAGCTATATGCGTTCCATAGTACTTAATGTCCTTTAGTTAGAGGACGACAGAATGGGTGACTGTACGAACGAATCGGCACACCTGGAAAAATAACGCGGCAGACATGAAATCGGCGTTTGTTCTATGTTGTGTTATCTGGTGAACGAGTTCTGGAGTCCCAGAATTCTGTAGTTTGCTCGGAGAGGAAAGAGTGGCGATTTCATCTCTTCTATAAGATCATTTTGAGGGGATGTTATCCCTGCTATTGCAAGCTAAAGTTTATGGTAACCACTTGCAATTAAACAAGCCATTTGCTTGCCTGCTATCTTTTTTAAAATAATTAAATGACACTATTCAACGATGCAACAAATTACTGTTTCCATATTTATTCTATAGATGTCTATCTTTGCTTTTATACATCTATAATGAATTGTCTATTGAACATTGTTTTATTATAAACTAGCTTTTGCGCGCGGCCCCGCCCGCGTGGTACCTACATCAATAAAAAGTAGCCTATGTACTTCCCTAGGTTTTAAACTATATCTGTACCAAATTTCATCTAAATCGGTTGAGTGGTTTAGCCGTGAAAAGGTAACGGACAGACAGACATATAGACAGACAGAGTTACTTTCGAATTTATAATATTAGTAAGGATAGTTATATTTTTAATAATAATTTTAATAAGTATATAGACCAAGAACTTCGTGCCGTCTTCTTAGTTGTCAACATAACCATTATCTTATCTTAGTTTAATTTTAATGAATAACATTCGCGTAAACAGAAGACAATAATATTTAAGGGTATTATTAAATTCCTGAGTTTTGAGTTAAGAGAGCGCTCTAATAGTATTACAAAAACTTATTTTAAGTTTATAGGTACCTACATGTCTATTTAGTCTATAAAATAACACCATATCTATTTATTAGTTACAGTAAGTAAAGATCGGGTAAGTACTATATAAGTAAAATTGGCACCCAGCATACCGCTTTATTCGATAAATGCCAAAATAATAACTTGATCAATTGAGATTTATCTGTGAGTTGTTTTACTGCCAGTAATAAATCGAAAAGAAGTATTTGATCTATTCATAAAATTATACGGGAATAAGACGTCGATCCATCAATGTGCTTGTAATTTTTCAACCATTATCAGATTAATTAACGATGAATCAAAGGAGAAAACGACAGCACTTGTTATCGAGCAAACGCAGGGGAAATGCAATTTTCTTATGCAACTATCTCTAATGCGATGCAACCGATGTATAAAACCAACGTTTCTAATATTACACACATGCATTTTAGCTTGCTTTCTTCGGCATACTCTCGAGTAAAATGGTGGCCGGCAAAAAATCTAGTGCTTTCTTTTTCAATGTCGAGTACAGAGCAAGACAGATATATGATTTGTAAAGGTTAGAAGAAGACGGCTGTATATTATGTATTGCGCGTAAATGTCACGATTGACGTTTGAATTTCGAATAGCACCAAACGTCAAATTACCCGCCAAATGATTTTGACGTTTGTTTGTTTGAGATAAGGTTTTATTTCAGTGCGAGGGCCGGCAGGTAGTGTTATGCTGTTTCGTAGTCGCTTTGGGCCATTCGCGTGCGCCGATATGTGGGACAATCGAAAGCCTTTCTCCGCTCGGCTGTTAGGTATTTTATTCCGTTAGTTTTTTTGTGGCCGCCATTACACCAATATGGCGGGTGGCATCATTTTTTCGCTTTGTCACGTTAGATCATTCTTGTTAGACGTTCGAAAGCTGTGTTCTGCTTCTAGGAATCAGAGTCGCATAACTGTACCCTCGCCGGAGAAATGATGTAATTGACAGTTGATGTCTTTTTGTAACGTCTCCTGTTTGCGCTTGTATTTATATTGTGAGTTTTATTTACAAAACATGTTACTTAGCAATTTTAAAATACAGAAAATCGCTGTTTTTTGCTTGTTATAATAATTATGATGTCTGTAAGCGATTACTGTCTGACATGTAAACAACTTTACGCGTTTGTTTAAAGTGCAATTCTCCACTAATTTCGCTTCTTTAAAGATAAAACATCTTTATTTTATTTAAGAAATTCAATAGAGCAACGTTTAATACTTTTTTTGTAGGTACTTTTTATATAGTTACTTACTGATTTTGGTAACATTATCCATATTTATTTAAACATATTTTTATTTCAATTACATTGTAATTAATATATATTAATTTGCTTTAAAATGCAATAAATCAAGAACCAGTAGACTCAAACGTTTATCACAACATTTCACCAATACCTAGTCCAGTAAAAATATATGCACGGACATTCACCTCATTCAGCCTCACCTGTCAAATCTGTGTCATAGATATCTCTGACTTTTATCTTTACATCCGTCGGTTGCACTGTAAATGTACATACAGCCAGCATGTAATTGCATAATTTGCATAGGCGGTGCATCGCGTCCGCCACTTTCTCCTGGTAACGGCACTTGGAAGTGGGACATCCGCAGCATTCATTTATTGTTCCCACTGACTTCAAATGTTTGATGATGTTTGTATTTCAAATTGGTTGCATGGCGCGAGATTTTTGTTTACAAGTTGGGAGGTGCTATACGTTGTTTTGAAATTAGATCTTCTGATTTATGGTATCTAACTGATTCAATTAAAATAAAAAAAGGATTCACTCTGTTGATTTTCATGGCTTAACTTTAGAACAGATATTGAGGATTGAATTTGTATCATTAGATTTAAGTCAAAATCACTGGCAACAGCTAGAAGCAAAATGTAATAATATGTTTGTAATTACGATGACTTTTCACATTTTGTCTTGTAGTTGTTGGTCTGACTTAAAAGCTCATATTATCTTAATAAAAACGAAAATATATTTATCATCTTGTAGAAATTTCTAGAGGAAATGTTCAAATGCAACAAGCAAAAAAGAATTCCTTAATTCCTTACATTTCCTGAAAATAACATTAATGAAACGTCAATCAAGTCATTCATCAGTACATTCACGTCTATGTCAATACTCTTCAATTAGTTTAATTTTTAAACACATTCAGTCAAACGTCTTCCAAACGTTCAAAAAACTAGACCAACGAATTCAAAAGGCTTCTTATCAGTTCATGGCCAGACAACAAGAGAAGTGTGTCAGACGCCCGGTGAAAGTCAGCGAAAGGTGACCACAATCGGGTCAGTTACTAGCATTACGTGTGCGTGGTGTGACACTTTCTTCGGCCGCCATTTTGTTTTAACTTTTTGAATTTAGAACGCAGTGATTAATGACTGTTACAGCTATTATGGGTTGTTGTTTAGCTTTTTAATGTTTGTAAGTTTTAGTGCAGCTGTTTTTAATTTTACTTTAATTGTGTAAAACTATGACGGCGGAAACATAATTATGTTTGTATAATATTTATTAAAAACAATTTACCAGTTTTTATATTGTTAATTTGTGCAACTAGTTGTTTGTTTAATTTCTTTTTCATTTATTTTGTCTGTATTTTTAGATTATAGTGGAATCATCACCAGTTTCATAAATACTTTTATTATGGGATCAATACAAAAGAGGCTATGAAAAGTTAAAGACCAGTAATATCAATTAATATAATGTAACTACTAAACGTACCTACTTCAAAACTATTTACATCTGAAACACTCACGGTACGCTTTCAGCGATCATTTCTCCCACGTACGTGCAAGCTCTGGAATGAACTGCCAGCCTCGGTGTTTCCCGAGCGCTATGATATGTCCTTCTTCAAACGAGGTTTAAAGAGAGTTCTTCTTTCACGGTAGACAGCGGCTTTGCTGTGTCCTGACATTGCTGAAGTCCATGAGCAGCGGTTACCACTTTCGATCAGGTGGGCCACTTGCTCGTCTGCCACATTAGTGGCACTTTTTTTTATTGCCATTAGGCAATAAAAAAAAGTGTTTTTTTTTACTTTAGATCCCAGCACTGCTCAGCTGCTGCTACTGAAACAGTTCTTTTAGCCTCCGCAAGTAATATGACAGCTGAAGCTACTTATACAATAATTTATTGCTGTTACGTGTTGTTGTGCGCACCTTATGACACTTTCTTTGATTATAATATTGGCGCGAAGTTACAATGGCGGACACGTTCAAGTTTGGCGCCATGACCGAATAGGTTTGCATGTTAGAGCATAGACATTTTCTTTTATTGTAAATAAATAAACATGTAATACTGTTTATAGAATTTGTTGATGTGTATTTTAATATCCTTTTTCAAGTTAGTGAGATAGATATTAATGAAGAAAGTACTCATTGTTTTATAAGTTACCAAATAACCAATATTTTGGTAGAGATATATTATAACTAATACTAGCGGTCGCCTAGTGCTCGAAATTCGACCAAAATTTGCCTGTAAGATATTGCTGATATATTGTCATTATATATTGATATATGTAACCATAGTTACGCGCTTCGACTGCGAGTGTCAAATGCATGGTTGTGTGCATGTAGTGTTTTTTCATTAATTTAATGTATTTCTAATGCATATTTTGTAAAAATATTAGGATTCGCCCCTCCTTCGCCATATAAACTTTAACTGTGCCAAATTTCATACTCCTCCGTCCGCGCAATTTTCGTAAAAAGGGGTACGAAGGTTTTGCTTCATTTATTAATATATAGGTATTTAGTCAGGTCTAGTATATCAATTTTGCCGTTCATTGCACACAATTGCATACTTCATGTTGCTTCTAAGAGATTTAAACCATTTGTTGATTTGTTGTCATAGTATAGGCAAAAGATTATTGTGTCTACATTTTGAGAGTTCAGACTACAAAACCTATGATAAATGAAAGTCTATGAATAAAGAAATTGTCTATGATAAATGAAAGATAAAGGATTTGATAGAATAAAAATAATTATATTGCATGAAAGGAATTACACAGATTTACAATGGATTTGATAGTGATCGATACGCGGCGAAAGAGTAAATTGTGCGATAGATCGCCCGGAAAGCTGTTTGCAACTACTACTGATATATTGTTGATGTACTATTATTTATATGTAACATTATGTGTTCCGCAGCGCGTCGATGTCAGCATAAAACTGAAACTATTAAAATGTACGGGTTTGCTCGTACAATTATATTATTAAATTATGTTTCAGTCAAGAAATTAGTCGTAACTTTGACAAAGACATGATGTTGTCTGAACCCCCCGTTCAGCAAGCGAGTCTAATGTTGTATATTGGTTAGAATTTTTTGATACTGTGTTGCTACTTAGGCTTTAAATGATGAGTACGGTAAGCCGGGCGCATATTTTTTAAAAATTGTTAGAAGTTAAGTACCAGTGCAGTGTCCATTGAGATAAAGCTTCTAAAAAGATAAAGATTTAAACAAAATGTCTATTAACAATTATCATTGCTGACCCATATGGTCATTGAATCTGGGATCGCACAAGCGAGGGAACGTTCCTTTACAACTGAGTTCAGAAAAGGTGGTTCTTAGTTCGACTGTGTGTTTTTTTGTATGTTTGTAACGCGATTACTCCGCCAATTATGAATTGACTTAGATGGTTCGGCTTTTGTTAGGTAGGTTCAGAGGTTTAGAGGTGGTTTAATATAAATTTTATCGAAATAAATTTAGCGCTATTTTTTTAAAGTCATCTTTGACAGTGTTTCGGTTTTTCGTGGTTTCCTTCAGCAAAAGTTTTGTGTTTTCTACTTTTTAGCTTAAGTTTGTATAATTATATAGGTATATGCTTGAACGTCAACGATAACTGTGACCTAATGAGTCACAGTTATCGTATATTTTAAACCTCAAAGTCCTCAAATATTATTCCAAGCATTTGTCTGTATATTTTTGTGAAGATAGCTCTTAAACAGATGAATCCTCACTAATATTAAATGCGAATGTTTTTAACTAGATGTTGCCGCGATAAAGTTCGTATAGTTATTTTTAATCTGTAACATTTGCGTAAACGTAAGTCAACGCTGTATATTCTTTTCTTAACTGCCTTCGTGGCGCAGCGGTAGTGAATGCGACTGCTGTGCATGAGCTCTCGGGTTCGAATCCCGGGTCGAGCTAACAAAATGGTATTGGGTTTCTGTTAAGAAATGTCAATACGAGCCCGGCGTTAGGAAGTTGGCGGTGTACCACACCCCCGTGCCTCGTAAAGCACGTAAAGCCGTTGGTCCTGCGTCTGAACTTTCTCCAGTTGTGTTGGATTATCAGTCCCATCGGATCATGAGAGTTAGGGAACAGAGAGTGCACTTGTGTTCGCGCACATACTTGTGCACTATAATATCTCCTGCGCAGATGGCCAGTCTTCGTTAAGATTGGCCGCCGTGACCGTAATTCGGTCTGGAGGACATTATTATTATTATTATATTCTTTTCGACTATAGTTTATTTAGTAATCTCTTCCGTTGGAGTTAAGGAAAACAATTATTTTAAGGTACATTTTAGAGTTATTAAAGCAGTATTGGAAAATCCTATTTTAATAACATTTAAGTTGTAAATTTATTCATAGTCATTTCATATTAAATAGTTTAATGCACAATTATAAGTTAGTTCACGTAGGTGCGGTTTTCCTGTGTTGAAAAAATGAACAGCTCTAAGAATTTAAAACATGTTTGTACGAATTAGAGGCGCCATTTGCGTCAGAGACTTATAAGGAAACATTTATTTAATGGGTTAAACTGGAGGTTAAAATACTAGTTTCTTTTACTGAACTATTAGTTCTGCCCGCGGCGTCGTTCTCTCGGGAGCTGTACTTTTTCTGGGTGAAAGGTACTCTATGCCCTTTCCTGTACCCCTGACAACATGTATGCGAAATTTAATAATGATCGGTCGAGTAGTTTAGGCGTGCAAGCGTAACAAACAAACTCACATTTGCATTTATTATAATTAGGAAGGATTCATATAATTTAATTTTGCACTGTTTAACATTGTTAAATTTTTAACATAGGTCAATGTCATAATTTCTGTCAAACTATTAGCCACAAGTAATATAATAATATTCTATCACATACACACAACACCATCTAGCCCAAACTAAGCAGAGCTTGTACTATGGGTACTAGACGATGGATAAACATACATAAAAACTTTTTATTTTTGTAAATACATATAGGTATATTATACATAGAAACATCCAAACCAAGACAAACAGCCATGTTCATGCACACAAATTAATGTTTGACTTGTGCGGGAAACGAACCTGCGACCTCTGGCGTGGCAGTCGGTTACACTAACCACTACGCCATCGAGGCTGACCGACATTTTTTAACATTGTTAAATTTTGAAACTGTCATAATTTCAGTCAAACTATTAGCCGCAAATATATGTATTTGTCAAACTACTAGTGTATTTTGTGTATGCCTTTTAAGGTAAATACTTGTATATAAAAACTATATTGTAATGTATATAATATACTGTTGTGCGAATAAATAAATAAACCCCCTTCACGTCGGTTACTTACACATTATTGCCCAATCGTGAGACTAAGTACGTATTTCTTTCTTTTTTACGTTGGGAATGCTTTGACGCATACCCCTCTGCAGGGGCTGGCGGAGGGGTTATGTCGGACTTCCCGGGGTAAAAGAGAAAGACGGAATAAGAATAATGTACCTACCTCCCGGAATACCGACTAAACCTACCACGGTGTTCCTCGACAAAACCACTATTGGCGGGGCCGCGCGAATCACTTACACATGCGAGGTTTCGGCCCGCCGTATGAAACGGCAGGCCACTACACGACAAGACGTAGTCACTGCTTAGCAAAAATTCCTACTGTCCCCCCTTAGAGGGGAGACGGACACGACACAGAAGCCACCTCTCGGACCTGGTGCTGAACGGATAGCGGGCAGGCCCACGAAGCCCACCACCCCTAGGTCAAAACTCAGGGTGGCTGGAGGTCGTCCCGCGCCCTCCGGAGACTAAGTACGTATAACACAAGTCCAACTAACCCTTGGTATGATAAGTCATCATCCTCATTGGTCATAGGCAACGGTACCACTTACCATTAGGCGGTCCAAACGTTCCTATGACTCTATTGTATAAAAAATATATCAGTTTTGAATCACACACGAAATGTTAATAAATTACCAAACATCGCCATACAACCATTATAAAACTAAACTATATCAAAAAACCGTTAAATAATCTATAAACCCATATAAATCCAGAACAGTAAGTCACGTCACGATGGCGTGATAACTGATCATCATTCAAACTAGTACCGTTATAGAAAAACGTGGGATTATGCACCTTATTGCTACGGGATAAGGCAGATGGTATTGTGATGCTGAATTAATACAGATTTGCTGATGTTAATATGTAGGCTTGTATTGTAGTTACGTGCGAGGCGATAGCTATACATTTTTTTTTAATGTGGAACATCTATAGCCGCACGTAAAACCGATTGCTGGCGTGGCGACGCATGCCGTGGCGACGCGTCGCCACGCTATATATGATAGTATTTTACATTATGCCATATTAGTTCCTGTCGTAATCTGTTCTTTTATGCATATTACTTGTACAAAATAATTTCGATGTTTCACATCTGCCAGGCGTCCCGTGACGGCTCACAATTTTTTATTATTGATAGTAAATGGTTACTTAAAAAGCTGACAATGTTAGTAACACCCTCGTTTTGTTTTCCTTATATGATAACTAGAGGATGCCCGCAGCTACGCCCGCACATGTTTTTTTATTTATCCATTTCTTTCCAATCCCGTGGGAATTTCGGGAAATCCCTTCTTAGTGCACCCCTACAGTACCCAAGGAACATACATGCCAAATTTCAGCTTCTTGCGTTCAGTAGTTTCAGCGGTGCGTAGTCTGTCAGTCACTCAGTAACGGAAGAGTTTTATATATATAGATTATCTGGCCACCTTGCCAAAACGCAGTATTTCCTCCAGGAATTATGGAAATTCTTCTTACCGCAGAAATACAACAGGAGATTATTTGGGTGCTATCTTTTATATCATGAGTTACTATTTCCTGTAGTAATGCTTGAGTTTTAACCGGAAAGAATATGCCGTCCCAACGTCGCCGTCCTTATTGTATATTTCTATCATTTGCCTCTATTTACTCTCTATTCTAACATGTAGTCATTCTCGTCCATACTTAATACCATCCCTGACAGTGAAGCAATCATTATCCCGATTCGTAACAAATTTATTACCCGATTCGTAATAAATATGGCCTTTTAAAGGTGGTATGTTGTCAGCAGAAATATATTAATCTATACTAGTAATATTATAAAGCTGAAGAGTTTGTTTGTTTGTTTGAACGCGCTAATCTCAGGAACTACTGATTCGATTTGAAAATTCTTATAGTGTTGGATAGCCTATTTATCGAGGAAGGCTATAAGCTATATAACATTACGCTACAACCTACGGGGCCGGCGCAGTAACGATAAACGCGGGAACATCTAGTTTGTATATTAATGGTAGTACACTAGCGCAAGGGACACATAATAATGTGTCCCTTGCGCTGGTGAGGCATAGCTGAAAGATATTAATCTGTATATAATAATATACAAATTAATATCTTTCAGCTATGCGTTTTTGACGAATCGGTGATCGTAAGCAGTTGGATTCTAACCACTTGTATAAAACACATAATATTTTAGCATTCCTAAGCTATAATTTTCATCTAACATCTCTCTATGTGCACAAGCACACGTCGCTCGTGAGAAGGCACGCGCGGTAGTATTCAATACCTACTTTTCCCACTTTTCCCCGGAGCACTTTCCTCGCCACGGCCCAATGGAAAACGATACACATTATGAAAGATATTTTCATAATCCATACAAGCATTTGTCATTGTTATTGGCAATACGGTAATTGTTGTAATGTAGTTGGTGTGACCAGCTACATCTGTATTGGATCGGTGGGTTGATATTTTGAAAGATTTTTGACGTTTTGTTGAAGATAAAATATGAAGAATTGAGTAATTTAGTTTCAATATCCTCTAAAATACTTTTCACCAAATAATGGTAAATCTCAAAAAAACCATTCAAAGACATAATAAAATGGACTCTTTTAGCGATGTTTGGAACAAACTGCTACTTTTGTGAGCTGATTTAATAGAATTTTAGTGGGTTTTCTTGAAGACTATCAGTGCAATGCGATAGAAGCAACGAAGGAGCGTCATATTCAATCCGAACATTATTTTTGTTCTGATATCGTTTTGGCGGGTTTTGAAACTATACTCCTCAACTACTACATAGTGATTGCATACGAAAGAAAAACAAATAATATTATCAGATTACTAGAAATTTGCTTTACCCTTCCACCTATACCACTTAGAGAGGTTAGCAGGAGTTACTTATGTGAGAAATGAATTCAAGTCAATACAATTGCTGGGATTCGAAACCACGAATTTGCATGCATTCAATTCAATATCCATTCTTATGCAATTAAAAGCTCTACGAAAAATCTTTAGGTGTTTCATGTTACTTTAGCGCTGAAAAAGCATTCGGGCATATAGCAGTAACTAGAGCGTGGACTCTTGCAAAATTGCCCAAAAAGGTATACCATGCTGCCAGCATCAGCAACAAAACTTAGGTAGTTTTTTTTTATATCCCTAAGGTGGCAAACAAGCATACGGCCCACCTGGTGGTAAGAGGTCACCGTAGCCTATGGACGCCTGCAACACCAGAGGCATTACTTGCACGTTGCCGATCCTTTAGGAAAGGAAGTGGGAAGGAGAAGGAGCGGGAAGGGAGAAAGAGGGTGATTGTGGCTCCGGCACTCATATTCTGTGATGTTACTAAGAATTTTTGCCAGAAAACCTAGCAACACATTGGGCCTATTTAGTTTTTTTCCGGGAGAACCCTAAACAGCGATGGCTCATAAATCCCCAGAATTTTGACTTCAAACCTGACTATGACTTAGACTTCATATCATCCTGCAGTACTAAATAATTCTGGAATGGGCCTGGCCTACCTAGCCCCTCACTTATGTACAATATACAGAAGTAAATGCTTACAGAAACAAAATATATGCTTAGCTTGAGGAACAGGAATGAAGTCCAAAAATGCCAATGGGCAGTTTGGATGAAAACTTTAAATAACTCCTGTGTCACGGAGGACTTCATAACGGGCACAAAGAACTCCCGGACTCGAAAGAACTATTTGTGGACCACATCAATTTTAGTCCCGTGTGGGGATCGAACCCACAACACTCGGCGCAGTGGCAGGTACAAGACGACCACTAAACTACTGCACCAACAAAGCGGCTTATTTCTTTAACATAATATGTTTTTATTGATAACTTTACTCGTGTAATACAACTTGTAAATAAATAGGAAAAATTGGCGCTTTCCTTCCACTTCACCGTTTACCGTGTTACGTAGAGAAAGTAGGCAGTTATTAATTAAATAATAGATTACTAGCCGATTATTTAAACATTATCTATCTTATTATGTAGGACTAGGTCTTTCCCGTGACTATGGCTGCATAGACTTTAGTTGTTAAATTATTGAAATTAAACTACTATATACGGATTTTATCGCGTTGTTTATTTGACACTATTACAAAATTTTGAAAAACTGTTACACTACTATAATCACTATTAAACTTTACAAATTTTTAAGCTAATTAAATTATTGAAACTATTAAAACTATTTATACTATTACTATACTATTATACTATTTAGATTTATTTTTACACTTTCCCCGACGTTTCGGTTGCTTTTCAGCAGCCATGGTCACGGGGAGACTAAGATGGTAGTTGTCTCGATGTTCCAGTGTAGTTATTTCAAAGTACCCGAACATAATTTAATCATGGGTGTTTCTATTTACGCAGAATGAACTCAATGTATCATGAAGTCTAGCTGTGGTTTTCTTCTTCTTGGGTTTGACTATTTGAATTACTGGATCCCAAGCTGGTGGTACATTCCAACCATCTTCTCTATTGAAATTAGGATGTTTCTTGATTTCAATAGCCTCGCGAACCATCCTTGGTAGGAATCGGTGTTCTTTAGAGAGCATCTGTGGTTTGTCAAATCTCAGGTAGTGGTTGGTCCCCTGTTGCACATGTGCGTAAACAGAAGACAATATTATTGTTAAATTATTTTATTTTATTTTATTTATAAAACAAATCACATATGTCTTTACAGGAAAACCTAATGCGACATAGTGGACCTTAATACATAATAATAGTAGGTAACTATAAATTTTGTGACAGATATTGTAACGTCACCCTCTAAAATTCCGCCAACGTACAGCGAAATATATCTAGACGTTGTGCAACTACATTCAGCATCCTGCAGCACGCACCACCCGGTGCATATTTTAAGACATTATTATACCCGAGAGAATTACGTAAAATCCTAAATATTTTTATTAGTGAACCAAATTTGTGTTTGATGATGTCTCTATTAATAATATATAATAAATATAGCAGAATTATACTATTTGCATAATTATGCAAATAGTATCCATTAGGAATAAAATAGATTAAGGTTTTGGATATAAACAACTAATATAATATGGCGATAATATTTGTATCTACCGGCCGCAGTGCCTGACTCCATATTGTTACTGACAATCTTTAAACAGGAAAACTCAAAAAACAGTTTGCCACAACCGGGAATTGGACCTGGAACCTCATGCACAGCAGTCGCATTCACCACCGCTGCATCACCTTCATAATGTTATTTACAGGCTTAACCTAAAATAAAGCAGCGATAGCTCAGTGGGGAGACCAACAGACTGCAATGCAGAGGGTCTCGAGTTCGAACCCACGTCGCGCACCTCTGACTTTCGGAAGTTATATGACTTTTCGAAGTTATGTGCGTATTGATTGACAATTATCGCGTGCTCCGTGCCTCGGAGAGCACATTAAGCCGTTGGTCCCGGCTGCCATGAACATCTATGTCAGTCGTTATTGGGAGAGTGTCGACACAAAAGATCCCACTGGGTCGAAGTGTCGCCGGTCTGCACTGACTGGCCTTCACATAAGATAAGATAAGATAACCTAAAATAAACTAAAGAATATTTAAAATAACAATCCCAAAACTAGATTTTGGCGAAAATGTCAATTTGATAGTTCAAAGACCATTAAAACGCTTCTATAGATCTAATAATTCCAAACTCAATGCCAAAGAAAATTGATCATCATTTTGGAACAATCCATCCGACTTAACCTAAAAATCTGACATAAATCCCCAAACAAATATTTTCTAAATCACATTTAAGTTATATTCAAATATATGTTGTTGTATATCATATGTATAATTTTTCTTCTACGTCGTTTCACTCTTGACAGAGTGGTCGTGGTCATCTTTAAGGTTGTGTAGCATGCTTGACTATCCGTCGCCACTCTTCACGCACCTTTGCCTTTCTGGTGCACTCATACAGGGGACCATTGTCTAATGCTGCCTTAACTTGGTCGGTCCAGCGCATAGGCGATCTACCACGTACTCGTTTGCCCTCGACGTTTCCTTGTACCACAAGGCGCTCTATGGAGACACCTCCACGACTTGATACGTGCCCGAAGAAAGTGAGAATTCGAGCTTGTACGATAGAAGATAGGCGCTGCTTGATACCTAGATCTTGTGATCTGGGTCCAAGATATCTTAAGCATTCTCCTCCAAAACCACATTTCTAGAACATCTATCTTCTTTTTCGCACTCTCTCTCAATGTCCAGATCTCAGCGGCATACAGAAATATGGGCAACACTATATAATACACATAGACATTCACCTCATGTTAATATCTCGGACGTACACTCGATAATAGTGACAGAAATGACGAGTTATAAATTATGAACAGCCGAGGAGAAATGCCGTGTAATACATACACACATAATATTGTACAACACATAATAGTCAGGGCTGATACTCGTGAGTTTGTGCGTGAGCCGGATCCGTTCTCATTTGCTGGAGTGCTGGTTTAGTTTGCATTTATTGCTGGTTTTCTTTTATTATATTGCCTGTAATGTTCCACTGTAGGGCAAAGCCTCTCCTCTCCTTTTATCCCTTTTCATCTAGATCTTTATTAATGAAGTTTAGCACATCTGTGTATCATTGTAATCATGATATTAATAATTTTTGAAGTGTGTCAGGATTGTAGCAAATGGAAATCCGTAGTCTTTGCCTACCCTTCTGGTAAACAGGCGTGAATATATGTATGTATGTAATAATTTTTGCTTAAAATATAACTGTTGTGTTTTAAAGTCATTTTGACACTGCAGATAATTTTAATTCTTGTTCTACGATCGATTTTTTACTCACCAGGTTTCCCTTAAAACAAGTAATTGTAGCATTTCGATATACTTATATATGTATAATCTAAGTAAGCTCGAGTAAGCTTTCTGACGTTTGAAAATCGGTTCCAAAAAAAAATATTAATAAAATACCAGCTTTGGTATTCAGCAGAGAAAACATTTTATCTATACTAATATTATAAAGCTGAAGAGTTTGTTTGTTTGTTTGAACGCGTTAATCTCAGGAACTACTGGTTCGATATGAAAAATTATTTTAGTGTTGGATAGCCTATTTATCGAGGAAGGCTATATAACATCACGCTATGACCCACGGTGACGGCGCAGTAACGATAAACGCGGTTGAAACCGCGGGAATATCTAGTATAGTAATAAAATAGAGTATGTACTCGTGAGGCAGCCCTATCTTAGAGTGTACCGTTATGCAGCTAGCAAACATAGATGTGCATACGAGGCCGCTTTCTCGCCACATCGCGGTCACCTCGTTCTACAAACGCTTAGCCGATAATGACGCCAATGACCGGAGATTGGTCAATTTCAATGTCAAAACTAATTTATTATAAGTTCTTTTTAGTATTTATTTATCACTTTAATATTGTTAGGGATTTCCGTCTTGAGATAAGTTTTAAAGCAGTGTTATTTTTAAGCTTCAGTCAATCAGCCTTTTGCATTTCGCTGGTCAGCCATACACACAAAAACGCCTGTTTCCTCATAGGATAGGCAGAGACTGAATATGTTATACCTTGTCATATCTCTCCTTCTTTATTCTTCCTATTACATCTTTATAAAAGCTCGCCGGTTTAAGGTGCTCTTAGAGCAGATATCGATAGCTCAGTGGGGAGACCAACAGACTGCAATGCAGAGGGTCTCAAGTTCGAACCCACGTCGCGCACCTCTGACTTTCGGAAGTTATATGACTTTTCGAAATTATGTGCGTATTGATTGACAATTATCGCCTGCTCCGTGCCTCGGAGAGCACGTTAAGCCGTCGGTCCCGGCTGCCATGAACATCTATGGCAGTCGTTATTGGGAGAGTGTCGACACAAAGGATCCCACTGGGTCGAAGTGTCGCCGCTCTGCACTGACTGGCCCCCACATACGATAAGATAAGATAAGGTGTTCATAACCTAGTCTTCCTCTAAAATGACTCCGATGAAGTCACAGAATGTTCGTGTAGATGTTTCGTCGCAGCTTATGTCATTCCTTATCCACAAATGCCTGTATCCCAGAAGGGTAAGTCTGCTCTTGTTAGCTGTTTCCTTCATATTTGCCTTACGTCTTTTTTTTTCTCCATAAGACCTGTTGTCTTGTTTAGGTCCCACGAAATAATAAATCTAACCTGTCAATTGTTGGAATGCCAGAAATAATTGAAAACCTATTGTGTCAGGACGCCGGTGTGCCGCTGGTACTTATTACGTTAATAGAAAAGTCTAATAACACTTTACCCGAATTGGAAGCTCAACCCGGGACCTCATGATCTCCTCATGACTGTAAACATATGCAGAAGGTTATACCCGGTACTAAAGAACTTCTAATAGTACGTTTTTGTATATATATTATACTAGCTTTTGCTCGTGGCTTCGCTCGCGTAAAAGTAGGTTAGGTTAGGTGTAACAGTACTTTTTTATATAAAATATAGCCTATGTTACTCGGCGATAATATACCTCTCTAATGGTCAAAGAATTTTTAACATCAGTTTAATTCGTTTTTGAGTTAAATCATTAAACCAAACAAACATACAAACAAATAATAATTTTTTCCTCTTTATAATATCTATATATAATATGTGAAGCGAAAACTTGGGATCCCTTTTTACCAAAATTGGGCGGACGGAGGATTATGAAATATCGCACACTTATAGTTTATACAGAGAAGAAGTGACGAATGCTAATATTTTTTTAAAATTATGCGTAAAATACATTAAATTAATGAAAATACACTACACGCACATAACCATGCATTTGACACACGCAGTTGAAGCGCGTAACTATGGTTACATAAAATACGAGTATAATGACATATTTCAGCAATATTTTACAGGCTAACTTTGGTCGAATTTCGAGCACTAGCCGACCGCTAGTAAGTATAGATATGTGATGCCCACTGTACGATTTTAATCTTTGAATCTGGTTAAATTTTACAACAAGATAATGGCTTATATGAAAACATATTTACATACATATATAATAAGTTTATAACTATTTTATGAACCAACTGCTATGTAGAGTTTACGAGTTTTTTATTTGCGCAGTTTAGCAGACATCTTGTCAAACAAGCTTTGTTAAGAAAACATACATAAATGCCTAGTTGTTTATTGAAATAGTACTTAAAATACAGACATACCGTAAGCATTGAAATTAAACTACTATATACGGATTTTATAGCGTTGTTTATTTGACACTTTATTACTATTAAACTTTACTAATTTTTAAGCTAATTAAATTATTGAAACTATTAAAACTATTTATGCTATTACTATACTATTATACTATTTATATTTGTGTTTACACTTTCCCCGACGTTTCGGTTGCTTTTCAGCAGCCATGGTCACGGGGTATAATTTCATATCACGGGGTATAGTAGTTTAATTTCAATGAATAACATTCGCGTAAACAGAAGACAATATTATTTATACCATAAGCAGCTGTTTATAATCATCTTAGACTCAAGTCTTTTACCGCCTAAGGGGCAGGCAGAGGTGTCAAAATAGTGGTCTACCGCCCAACGGTTGAGGTTCATTTGAATGTCATGAAACGACAAGGTCGATTTCCTCTTGCAATAATATTATGACAGTCACAATTGCTTTTTATATCACGTGTTATATTTACGTCATGCCATGTGTCAAGTTAGAAAAATCAATCTAAGCGACAATAGATCTCACAGAAACTTTTGTCAAAACTGCTGGACCACGGCCTCGATGGTGTAGTGGTTAATGTAACCGACTGCTACGCCTGAGGTCGCGGCTTCAATTCCCGCACAAGTCAAACAATTGTGTGCATGAACATGGATGTTTGTCTTGGTCTGGGTGTTTCTATGTATAATATGTATATATTTACAAAACAAAAGTATATATGTATGTTTATCCATTGTCTAGTACCCATAGTACAAGCTCTGCTTAGTTTGGGCTAGATGGTGTTTTGTGTATGTGATGGAATATTATATTATTATATTATATCGGCCGACTGTACTATGTTTTTAAGTACAAAGTAAATAAAAAAATTAACGGTAAAGGAAAACATGATGTGAAACCTGCATGTCTGAGAGTTCTCCATAATGTTCTCGAAGATATATTGTGATGATTGCCAACCTGCACTAAGCCAGTGTGGTGAACTACGGCCTAACCCTTCTCACACTGAGAAGAGGCCCGTGCCCAGCAGTGGGACAGTTTAATACAGGGCTGATATTATTATACATAAAACAATTAAATTTAAAATATGTTTTGTTTCGTGACATCACACATAAGTGACGGTGGCCCAATCACTCACTTTCCCCCTTCCCGCTCCTTCTCCTTCCCACTTCCTTTTTTCTTAAAGGGTCGGCAACGCGCAAGTGATGCCTCTGGTGTCGCAGGCGTCCATAGGCTACGGTGACCACTTACCATCAGGTGGGCCGTATGCTTGTTTGCCATCTTAGTAAAAATCTTAGGATGAAGGTATCCTTTTAAGTATAAAATGTTACCTGTGTTAGGATTCCGTACAATTTGGGTAACATGTAATAATAGGCAAGCCTATTGCCCGTCTACCAGACACGGTTCCAGACCCCGTACTGCTACTGACAATCTTTAAACAAAAAGATCCAATAACACTTTGCTAGTTCCTACGTAGACAGGAACTATACAAAAAATATATCAGTCTGAGCACCCGTCTTCTTCTCCCTAGCCTTTATTATACCCAAGGAACTTGGGGTCGGCTTCCTAGGCTAACCGGATTTGACTGGATATCAGTTTTTACACGGAGCGACTGCCATCTGACCTCCGCAACCTGAAGGCTAACGATACCCTAAAGCTAGATCAGTGTGAGGATATTAGAGGTCACTGACTTCCTAATAACGACTGCCATAGATGTTCATGGCAGCCGGGACCGACGGCTTAACGTGCTCTCCAAGGCACGGAGCAGGCGATAATAATTGTCAATCAATACGCACATAATTTCGAAAAGTCATATAACTTCCGAAAGTCAGAGGTGCGCGACGTGGGTTCGAACCCGAGACCCTCTGCATTGCAGTCTGTTGGTCTCCCCACTGAGCTATCGCTGATATCTTGATAGCACCCGTATCATCAGAAAAGTTAAATAGCCTGTCCGACCCAGGAATCCAACTTTATAAGGCATCAGTCACAGGAACTACCACTGCAACCACCGAGTCTGTCTACCTTAATAAAGGCTTTTAAGTCAACTCTTGCGGAAGAAATGTACTCGACGGAAAATACAATGAAATCCAACCCGAGACCGCTCGGCAGTCAGACACGCCTGCACCATCGAGGCAGTCACAGTACAATTTATTTTTTATGTTTTAATCTCTATAACGTTTTACTACGCCTACGCCTAAATCACTATCGCGATGTATTCATCGCGATAGTGATTTAATCATACGCTTTTGTTAATACGATGGCTCAGTGCGGAGACCAACAAACTGCAATGCAGAGGGCCTCGGGTTCGAACCCACGTCGCGCACCTCTGACTTTCGGAAGTTATATGAGTTTTCGAAATTATGTGCGTATTGATTGACAATTATCGCCTGCTCCGTGCCTCGGAAAGCACGTTAAGCTAATGGTCCCGGCTGCCATGAACATCTATGGCAGTCGTTATTGGAAAGTCAGTGCCCTCTAATAACCTGACATTGGTCTAGCCTTAGGGTATCGTTAGCCTTCGGGTTGCGGAGGTCAGCTGGCTGTCGCTCCGTGTAAAAACTGATATCCAGTCAAATCCGGTTAAACTAGATAGCCGAACCAAAGTGACTTGGGAATAATAAAGGCTAGGGAGAAGAAGTTCTGTTTATAACATGTCCCACTGCTGGGCACGGGCTCCTATTCAGTATGAGAAGTGTTAGGCTATTGTCCACCACGCAGGGCTAGTCCAGATTGGCAAACTATACATAGATTCGAGACCATTATTCAGAAATACCTTCTTAACTATTAAATAAATCTCTAATAATTTACTCACAGGTCCTTCTTTAGGATGGAATTTGAGACCTTAGCGTAACAGTCCAACAGCCTCCCAGCTATTAATGTTACTCCCATTATAAAGGTGAACCAAAACATTTCAAAATCGATCAAGCTGTTTTGGCTATACATATACACATACACACACCCGAAAAGCATTACTCTTCTTCCGGTGCACTTCCAACTACATCATTATCATCAATTATCAATATCAAACCGTCTCACCCAGAAAAAAATAGAAAACCGCACACTGCATAACCCAATTCCCCCTTCCCCCATTCCCCCTCTTTCCTGCACGCAACGCTTCGCATTGACATTCAGCGCTGTGCGGTGAACGAACCCACTTTCACTATGTCCGGACACGCCCCTTCCCCGCTGCTTTCCTGTTACGTAACAGCTGGAAGTGCGCGTGCGCATATGAAAATTATCGTTCGTATGTGTGCGTGAATGATGGGGCGTTGACGTGTGTGTTAGTTTGTTACAGGTTTATTGTGGTTTTAGTAAGTTATTGTGTAAATGTATGAATGTTGTGTAGCATAATTGTATGAATATTTTAAGGAAAGGTGTATGAGTCTTGTGTAGCAGAAATGTATGAGTTTTCGTTTATCTTTATTGATTTTCTAATGCATACTTACAAAGCCGCTCGCTAACATCCCTAAAGGATAAGTAGAGGTTTAAAACATCCACATTTCACAAACTTACATAAGTCCCACGTAATATGCATAGGACCTAAGATGGCAAACCAATTGCCATCTATTGGGCAGAGTTTCAAACCGCTTGCTGCAATTGAGAAATTTAGATATATTTCGAGAATAAAATCCAATTACATTTTACCGGAAACAGGAATTAAACATACCCACGATCGCTTGTTAACATAAGCACAAACTTATGCTTCGGCACTGATGATTTACCTTATAAGATTGTCAATACCCAAATTTGTTCCTTAGTTACACTCTTGGCATCGCTCGGAGCCCGCAATCCAGACACAATGCAATTTTCATTGTGTTTGACTTTGAATGCTGGCTATTGACGCACTTAGGCTTGTATGAAGATTAGAGAGTAGAGGTCAACCTGACTTTAACTACAACTAACTACTTGTGTATCACATTCATTCGCATAGAGATCAAACTGAAATATAATATCTATATATTAATACGTGAAGCAAAAACTTTGTACCTCTTGCGCGGACGGAGGAGTATGAAATTTGGCACAGTTGAAGTTTATATGGAGAAGGAGCGGCGAATCCTAATATTTTTATAAAATATGCATTAGAAATACATTAAATTAATCAATAATCACTACACGCACACATCTATGCATTTGACACACGCAGTCGAATCGCGTTCGTAGTATTTCGGCATTGTTCGTCTGACGTCGTACAATTCTTTGTAACTATGCTTTCCTATACCTTATTTATATGTAATAAAGAATTAATTTTGGTCGAATTTTGACCACTAGGCGACCACTAGTATAATAATATCTGCTCATATACGCTGTCCCACTGCTGGACACGGGCCTCTTCTAAGTGTGAGACGGGCTAGACCATAGTCTCCCTAACCTTGAGAGAATTATGGAGAAATCTAAGACATACAAGCTTCAACACGATGTTTTCCTTCACCGTTAAAGCGAACAATAAAACCATTTAAAACGCACATGGCTTCCAAAAGTCAGAAGATATCTTGGGATTGAAACTCGAGACCTCTGCGTGCTCTACGACCAGGTCACTAATGTCCTAACGCGCCGAGTACATTAGTGACTATAGAAAACACTGCGCCATCCGAATTTGCCCTTTACATACAATGTTGTAACAAGATGTAAATGACAAGACGCCATCATTTAAAACTTTTTAATACATACAAAGTACTGTTCTACAAACGGCATCGAATGGTTAAAATATGCAAACAGATCAAGTGTGACGTAATAGGAGTAAGGATGACGTCATAGGATAAACGAGTGACGTCAGAGATGACTATTAAACGAGCCATTGTGCCATCTACAGTTCGTTATATTATGATTCTAAAGTTCAGACTTTGACACGGATTCTGCGTAAATAGAAATATCGATAGTTAAAGAATGTTTGGGTACTTTGACATAACTGTACTTCAAGTGATTGAGATGACCATCATCTAAATCTCCTTGTTGCTATGGTTGCTGCAAGGTAACCAAATTGGGGGAAAAATAACACCATTTAAATTTATTGAAATAAATACATTAAATTAATATACGGATTTTATCGCGTTGTTTATTTGACACTTTATTACAAAATTTTGAAAAACTGTTTCACTACTATATATTACTATTAAACTTTACAAATTTTAAGCTAATTAAATTATCGAAACTATTAAAACTATTTATAGATACTATTAGTATACTATTATACTATTTATCCTACTACCTTATGTAAAGGGTGTCACTGACAAGATTGGCTACATCTTGAAGCGAACTTCAATCAACACATACTTCAAGCCGCCAACGAAGATAAGTCCATTTTTACCATCCGTCAAGTGCCAACTACGTTTACAAGATGCAGGGGTCTATAAAATAGATTGTGACTGCGGACTCTCATACATTGGTCAAACTAAGAGAAGCATAGGCACCCGCATAAAAGAACACATAGCTGATGTAAAACACCAACGCTCGTTGAAGTCTGCTGTGTGTGAACATGTGCAACAGGGGACCAACCACTACCTGAGATTTGACAAACCACAGATGCTCGCTAAAGAACACCGATTCCAACCAAGGATGCTTCGCGAGGCTATTGAAATCAAGAAACATCCTAATTTCAATAGAGAAGATGGTTGGAATGTACCACCAGCTTGGGATCCAGTAATTCAAATAGTCAAACCCAAGAAGAAGCAAACCACAGCTAGACTTCATGTTACTTTGTGCTCATTGTGCGTAAATAAATAGACCCATGATTAAATTATGTTCGGGTACTTTGAAATAACTACACTGGAACATTGAGACAACTACCATCTTAGTCTCCCCGTGACCATGGCTGCTGAAAAGCAACCGAAACGTCGGGGAGAGTGTAAACACAAATATAAATAGTATAGGTAATAGTATAGTAATAGTATAAATAGTTTTAATAGTTTCAATCATTTAATTAGCTTAAAAATTAGTAAAGTTTAATAGTAATAGTAGTGTAACAGTTTTCAAAATTTTGTAATAAAGTGTAAAATAAAACAACGCGATAAAATCTGTATATAGTAGTTTAATTTCAATTAATAACATTCGCGTAAACAGAAGACACCATCTTTCTATATTACCCCGGCGAGTCTGACATAACCCCTCCGCCCGCCCCCGCAGAGGGGTAAGTATGCGTCAAAGCGTTCCCTCACGTAAAAAAAAAGAAAAAGATAACCAAATTGGAAAAAAATACACCATTTAAATTTATTTAAGCAGCTTGAATTTTTGTATCTGTGTTAAAAAATGGCATTGGCAAATGTGTATAAAGAAGTTTAGCTCCAACAGATCTGAGTGTCTACCATGAGGTCGCTGTAATGTATGCGCCTTCTGTGTATGTGGCCTCGGACTCGATACCCAGCTCGAGCAAATTGGGTATTATTATATACTAGCTTTTGCCCGCGGCTTCGCTCGCGTTAATTTAGAATTTGACAATCAATTCGGGTTGTACTCTGCTTGTAATAATATAATTCAATCATGATTCGAAAGAAACGTGACGCCATCTATTCATAAGAACGTGTTTGTTGTTTTCTTCGGGAACAGTAATTTTTTTCGGGATGAAGGGTAGCCTATGTTAGTTTCTGTACACCTGACAACGTATATGCAAAATTTCAGGATGATCGGTTCAGTGGTTTAGTTGTGAAAAGGTAACAAACAAAAAAATTCATTTTCGCTTTTATAATATTAGTTAGGATTAGGATAAGGTCTTTCTTTCAGCAGCGATAACGTTGTGGGAGACCGTTGGACTGCCACGCAGAGGTCTTGAGTTCGATCCCAAGGCGCGCATCACTGACTTTTCGAAGTTATGTGCGTATTAAATAGTTAGTTATTGCTCGCTTTAACGGTGAAGGAAAAATATCGTAAGGGAACCTGCATGTCTGAGAGTTCTACATAATGTTCTCGAAGATATGTGAAGTTTGCTAACCCGCACTGAGCCAGCGTGGTGGACTATGGCCTGACCCTTCTCACACTGAGAAGAGGCTCGTTGCCAGCAGAGGGACAGCTTAATACAGGGCTGATATTACAGATCTTTCTTTCAAGAAATTGTCAGTGTCGGAGTCCGAAACTGTGCCTGATAATAAATCAATCTAAGAGTATTTCTCTTGTCAATGGAGTCTCTTCCATGTCTCTCTATTATTCATACTCTGACCAACAACATTTTTTTTTTTTTTTTTTTTATTTTGCCCGTCAAAATGACCACACTCCGCCGCATGGTAAGCAGTCGTGTGGTCTAAGAGCAGTAGCCTCCACACCGTCCTCATGGCAGTCGAGGCGATGTTGAGGTCTCTACTTTGACGACCTGAGAAGGTGCTTTTTCACGCCCCGCTTAAAGGACCCAGGATTGAAGGATGAAAACGGCAAAAAACAAAAACGGCAAAAACATAGCTGACGTATTAAGGGCGCGACGCACCTCTGTTTACCTTCAGGAAAATAGACGTGACACTATTCTATTCTATTCTATCACATACACACAACACCATCTAGCCTAAACTAAGTAGAGCTTGTACTATGGGTACTAGACAATGGATAAACATACATATATACTTTTTTTTGTAAATAATTACATATTATACATAGAAACACCCAGACCAAACTAACATCCAAGTTCATGCACACAAATGTTTGACTTGTGCGGGAATCGGACTCGCGACATCAGGCGTGGCAATCGGTTACACTAACCACTACGCCATCGAGTCGTCACTATTTATGTATTATTTATGGCTTATATTTCTACAATGTAACGTCAGTGGTGCACATAAAGACTGTACATACATTAGGTAAATAAAGTTTTACTACAATTATACCTGTGTCTATGTACTTAGATTTACAGAGAGTGCGTTGGATAACCGCAGAGGTCAATGACAGATACAGGGACGCGTAAAGCCTCGAAGTTTCTGTAACGTTACGAGTAAGTTGTTATATACTTACTGCAAAAAAACAGCAATAGGTCTTGAAGACTGCATGCTATCCATACAGTCTTCAAGTACTATTGCTGTCTTTGAACAATTATTTGTATATATATGTATATATATGTAACTAGCTTTTGCCCACAGCTTCGCTCGCGTTAATTTAGAATTTAACAATCAATTCGGGTTATGCTCTGCTTGTAATAATATAATTCAATCGTGATTCAAAAGACACGTGGCTCCATCTATTATCATAAGAACGTTATTGTTGTTTTCCTCGGGAACAGTAATTTTTTTCGGGATGAAAGGTAGTCTATGTCTGTTTTTGTACACCTGACAACGTATATGCAAAATTTCTGAATGATAAGTTCAGTGGTTTAGGCGTGAAAAGGTAACAAACAAACAGACAAACTCATTTTCGCTTTTATAATATTAGTTAGGATAACATTCGCGTAAAAAGAAGACAATATTATAATTATTTGTTGGTCACCTAAATTTTTGTCCCATGTAGAGATCGATCCTGTTACCCTCGGCGCAACGGCAGTAGCGAGGCGACCACGTAAACAACTACGCCATCAGTGCAGCCACCTTCTTACTTCTAAATAAGTTTGTCCCGCAGCACACCGTCAAACAATATATTATTAGTATTACTAGCTGTCCCGACAGATATTGTCCTGAAGACACGAAAAAAAAAACATCTAAACCATTCTCGAATCCACTTGAACACAATGCAATGAAGACAACTCGTGATCATGGACAGTTCCGTAAAGTTTTCTTTTGAGTTTTATTTAAACAGTTAGATTAAACTACGGACTACAATCATGCCTTGTCTTGATTATTTATGGACATGTAAGTGGATGCTCCTATTTACCACACTGCTGCTTTAGAGGCTACCATCAAATTTTATTAAATGCTTGAGTATGTTCCGTAGTCATTCATGGAGAAATGGTTGCAGCACCTTACAGTTATGATTTGTAAACAAAATTTTATTGTAAACTTGGCGATTAAAAAGAGTGGCCATGAGTTTCTTGCCCGTTCTTCTCATGAGCCCTACACCCTTGCTTTGCTGAACGTGGCAGTAAATGTAAATTCACAGATAAAATTTAGTGTAACTTTGACATTCATAAGTGTTACCTTGTAACCTAACTTAAATAAATTTATTTTTGATTTTGATTTTTCACACACAAACAATTTCATCAAAATCGGTCCAGCCGTTTAGGAGGAGTTTAATTACAAACACACGCACAGAAGATTTATATATCGAAAGATAGGTATAGACGGTAAAAATGTCGACCTGTACGTGAGATTTAAGAGGAAACACTAAGGTCGAGAGAATTGAAAAATAGGTATTTGTAAAATCTATAGCTGTCGCGCAGTGTCATGTATAGTATCATGAGCGCGATAGAGACAACTGCAGCTTGGACTGAAAATACTTATTAAAAGTACACAAAATCAACGTTTCGTATTCCCCTGAACTTGACCGATTTAACTCGTCGGCCTCGTTGGCGTAGTGGTTAGTGTAACTGACTGCCACGCCTGAGGTCGCGGGTTCGATTCCCGCACAAGTCAAACATTTGTGTGCATGAACATGGATGTTTGTCTTGGTCTGGGTGTTTCTATGTATAATATGTATGTATTTACAAAAAAAAAAGTATATATGTATGTTTATCCATTGTCTAGTACCCATTTTACAAGCTCTGCTTAGTTTGGGCTAGATGGTGTTGTGTGTATGTGATAGAATATTATTATTATTATTATTATTATTATTAACTACTATTTTCATTAAAAGTTAAGGAAAGGCTTTGGCCATATACCTATGTTTTCCTTTTTTTATTTAATCTAGTCAAATTTGTTTTCTGGATGTTTGAACACAATGGAAAATCTGACCAATTTTTGAGGTTTTTGAAGGCTCATGTCTCTTTTAATATTAAATTTATGAAAAAAAGGAAAACATAGGGACATGGCAATAGAGGTTATACATTTTTTTGAAAAAATTATTGCTCTACTGGCATTATCCAGGGAAGAAACGGGGGACTGCGTTTGTATGGAAAAACGGCCCTTGTGTTTCCTCTTAATATACTTATTACCTGTATCTTATATACTCCTACCTACCCACTTGAGTGGATCTTATCTTATCTTATGTGTCGGGGCCAGTCAGTGCAGACCGGCGACACTTCGACACAGTGGGATCTTTTGTGTCGACACTCTCCCAATAACGACTGCCATAGATGTTCATGGCAGCCGGGACCAACGGCTTAACGTGCTTTCTGAGGCACGGAGCAGGCGATTATTGTCAATCAATACGCACATAATTACGAAAACTCATATAACTTCCGAAAGTCAGAGGTGCGCGACGTGGGTTTGAAGCCGAGACTCTCTGCATTGCAGTCTGTTGGTCTCCCCACTGAGCTATCGCTGCTCTTTGAGTATATAACGTGAATGTACGTTATACAGTAATTAGCAAATAAACAATTCCTTTGTTATTATATCATACGTGAGGAAGCGAGGAAAGCGCAACGATTATACGTACTCATATATAAATTGTTGCAATTACTATTACTAGCGTGACGCAATGGTGAAACGGCTAAGGAAACGCTCTACTTACGTAACGCGGGCCTTGAACCCTGTACGGAACTTGGTGCACCACGGAACTGCTACATGTAAGGAAGTTTGTGTAATTGCTGTTTCGAAGATGGTTTGGTGGTCAGCTGGGAAGCGGTTTGAAAGCGTGTTTGTTTCGATGTTGGTTTGGTTTGGATTGAAAATATTGGTAAGCGGTTCCATAGTGTGCTTGTTTTGATGATGGTATGCCGTTGGTCCTGCGCCTAATCTCTCTCCGGTCGTGTCGGATTATTCGTTCCATCGGATCATGAGAGTTAGGGAACAGAGAGTGCACTTGTGTTTGTGCACACACTTGTGCACTATAATATCTCCTGCGCCGATGGCCAGTCTCCGTTAAGATTGGCCGCCGTGACCGAAATTCTGTCAGGAGTACATTATTATTATAACAGATGCAATTCATTATTCATTGTAAGGAAATACAACCGTTCTAAGGACACACAACCTGCCTTACCTAATCTGTGTAAAGATGACAGGGGAAAGGCGGTAGGAGAACCAGGAGTCGAGAGTCGCTACCATCAATTCGATCTCAAGGCACGCACATCTGTCTGAATAACTATCAGTGAGGAAACCTGCATGTTTGAGCGTTCCCAGGTATGTTCTGCCCACCCGTAATTGGTCAGTGTGGTGGACTATGGCCTAACCCTGATAAGAGGTTCGTGTCCAGCAGTGGGACTATTCATATAATATTATATAATATTAGTTAGGGTTAATATACCTTAACTAATATTATAAACGATCATGTGAGCTTGATTGTTTGTTACATTTTCACGTCTTAACTACTCGACCGATCATCATAAAATTTCGCATACGTTGTCAGGGGTCCAGAAATGGACAATCGACGGATGAAAGGTAACTTTCATTAAGAAAATTGAAAGAAATTGGGGCAGTCTTTGGGGGCTGCCGATAGAAGTGAAAACTTTAATCCTTGATCATAAACACTCCTTTATAAAAAAAAATGTGTGGGTCGGGTGCTAGTTCCTGATACTCTTTTCAGGGTTTTTAAGGGGGTCAAAATTTCGTTATTTTTTGTGTAGGACGCACTATTTCTGAGATATTGTTAATATTCTAAAAAAAAATAAAGCGTGGAAGGTGACGGTGACGCGAGTTCCATGATTTTTATTCACCCAAGAATTGCTCAACGTGCCTAAAGAAGTTTCCACTTCAAAAAATTGGCTTGAGCTGACGTCAAATAAATCCACAATTTAGTATTGAGCGATGTTTATAGCAAACGCACATGGCGTATAAGTTTTGTTGGATTGATAACATTATGAACACACTGAATGTTATCGAGAACAAACGCTTCGAGTAACGTAATTATGGCTAGCTTGACTTTCGTAACACCTGCGCTATGAGTGAAACTATCATTCATGCAGGTGTTAAGACAATAAGGAAGAAAATCACGTATTGTTTTTTGTTATATAGAGTGAAGGATCAAAGATGAGAGAGATTTTAAGAGCAAGTCTCGCCCGTGGATGTGATATTGAGTAACAGCCTCTTTAGGCCATAGTCCACCATGCTAGCCCAGTGTGGGTTAGCAGAAGCAGACGTAACATATCTTTATTTTATTTTATTTTATTTATTTGGTTTACCAACAACTGTATACACAATTACTTACACTTAATACAAACTTATAGTAAATAACATTGTGTAACAATTACTTCTAGGTAAACACCACATGAATTATTTAAATGTTAACAAAATAAACTTATAATCTAAACACGGTTGCTAATATAACACAAGAATAAGAATAAGAAAACTATGCATGGTAAAAACAAAATATACAAAAATAACAAAGATAGAGCCAGCTTGTTGTAATTTAAATTATTATGACAAGGATGATGACAATAATTTCGACTAATTCGATAAAAATAAAAAGATAAAAATATTAAATATTAAATATCCGCCAAACATTTGAGGATCTTAGATTTTTGATTTGCAACAGAGTCATGGTGTAGGTCAATTTGATCGCTGCAGCCATTTATAACCTTACAAAGTCTGGCATATGGTGAATTAGTGCCTAGAACTGTTCGCCTAAGCGGAGATCTTCGAGAACATTGTGGAGAACTTTCAGACATGCAAGTTTCCTCACTATGTTTTCGTTCACCGTTAAAGTACTTAACTTGAAAGTACTTAACTTGACTGTCAAGTCAGAGATGCATGCCTTTGGATTTTACAGGTAAGTAAAGATGGACGATTATTGACAAAATATCGAATTATTAGATACCTACTATAAATAACGATAGCCTAGTGGAAAAACGTTCGACTGCCACGCAGAGGTTTCAAGTTCGATCCCTAGTCACTCATAACTTATCGAGGCTACTTTCATATTTAATTGCAAGAACTGTGCAAAAATCTACATGTCTGGGAGTTCTTTATCATAGTTTCGAATATATGTGAAGTCTGCCAAGCCACGTGAGCCAGCGTGGTGGACTATGGTCTAAGCCCTCTCCATTGCCCATACTAAAAAGCACCTTAATATAATTTGCACGGAAATATCAAGCTTTGATGGTGCAGCAGTAGTATATGCGACTGCTATGAATTAGATTACAGGTTCGATTCTCGTGTAAAGTGTTAATGGATTTTCTTTTGAAAAATTCTCAGTAGCAGCATAAATACTGCCAATAGCTTCACCCTCTATTAGAAAGAAAGAAAGAAATCTTTATTGTTATGCAGTTATTAGGAGGGCACCATATGTATAAAGATAAAAATAAATAACAATCCTAAGTAATATTATAAAAGCGAAAATGAGTTTGTTTGTTTGTTACGCTTTCACGCATAAACCACTGAACCGATCATCCTGAAATTTTGCATATACGTTGTCAGGTGTACAGAAACGGACATAGGCTACCTTTCATCCCGAAAAAAATTACTGTTCCCGAGGAAAACAACAATAACGTAAGAATGATAATAGATGGCGCCACGTGTCTTTCGCATCATGATTGAATGAGATTATTACAAGCAGAGTACGACCCAAATTGATTGTCAAATTCTAAATTAACGCGAGCGAAGCCGCGGGCAAAAGCTAGTAATAATATAATATAAAATACACCGTAACATATAACATCCAATAAACATCTTGACGCACATGCATCCCACAGCTGCAGCAATCAGGGCGCCAGTTCAGCATGTGCCTGGTCTCAAGAACCAGGCACTGGACTTCCACTGGAGCCTGACATAGTGACGTACGGAAGCCAAGAAGTATAAAGATACATACAGAGTATATATTACTAGCTGTTACCTGCGACTTCGTCCGCGTAGATTTTAACTAAAAGGTGTTTGTCTCCGTGAAACACAATTTTTTTTCTAAAATCAAAGTAGCCTAAGTTACTCCTCATAACATCAGCTATCTGCCAGTGAAAGTCCCGTCAAAATCGGTTTAGCCGTTTCGGAGATTAGCCGGAACAGACAGACAGACAGACAGACAAAAATTTTAAAGATATATGTTTAGGTATAGGTACCTTATATACTGTTATATACGTTAGATAAAAAGCTGTTATTTTGACATTACAAACAGACACTTCTATTTTATTTATTTGTATAGATGTATAGATTTAGACTTATGTACACACTATTATGTGGGACCTAGAACCGTAGTTCGCGAAATGTGGATATAATACATCTCTGCCTACCCTCCCCAGGCCACAAGTTTGAAGCTATGTATATGTAGCAATGTAAAATAATAGAGTTTATGACCGTAACGGTGAACGAAATGTCAACGGCGCCATCAAAACAAGATTGTTTCAAGGCCTCACCGAATAATAGTTACATCATACACGTCATGTTTATGGCTGTATATAAAACAAAATGAAACACGTGTATTGAAGCTACAACAAACAAACATAAACTGTAACTTTATCCCTGTAGGCAAAAATATAAATTTTGTTCTGAGAAGTAGTTTGAGATGATGACCTCAGCTACTTTTTATCATCACACCGCTTGCCATAAGCAGGGATTTCATTCTCACACCTTACAATCTAATTGGTGGCGCACCAAGCGATTCCAAAGGAATTGTCTCTCGCGGACGCTCAGGTTGTGGAATGAACTCCCTGCTGAGGATTTTCCATAAGACTACAGCATGGGGTTCTTCGAAAAGGGTGTTAAAAGGTTTTCAATGCACAAGTGATGCCTCTGGTGTTGCAGGCGTCCATAGGCTACGTTGACCACTCACCATCAGGTGGGCCGTATGCTTGTTTGTCATTTAAGTAGTATAAAACAAAACATATAATTATATTTTAAAATCTTAGTCATATTACACGCTCGCTAATATTACGATCTAAGTCATGCCCAATTGCAGAACCTATCAATCAGTAATCATAAAACAGGTGGCAAAGAACAGAGGATTAAAGCGTTATAGATTTTAGACGGCTGCCTCTTTTACTTTATTAATTTTTGTATCTTATTTCTTACGACCTCCTTCTCTTCTTTAGCTTCAATGTAGGGATAAGAGCAATAGCTACGATAACAAAACATCCATATTAAAAAAGACACCTCCCGCGCTTGTCTCAAATTCTGTATCGCGGGGACTTTACAAACATCTAAAAAAAACGGACACAAACAACACCCAGTCTCGGAGCAATTATTTGTATATCACACAATTATTTGTATATGAAACAATTATTTGTATATCACACAATTATTTGTATATCACACAATTATTTGTATGTCACACAATTATTTGTATATGAAACAATTATTTGTATATCACACAATTATTTGTATATGAAACAATTATTTGTATATCACACAATTATTTGTATATGAAACAATTATTTGTATATCACACAATTATTTGTATATGAAACAATTATTTGTATGTCACACAATTATTTGTATATCACACATTTTTTTGTACCCTGCGGGCACCGGACCCGCAACACTCGGCGCAGTGATAATTAGTCAAAATAATGTTATCGGTGAAATGGGTAAATTTCTATGTATTATGGGGCTTTATCCGACTAGTTTACGATGACCATTCACAAATGTTTATACTAAAATCGAACATTCGAAACATATAATATGAGCCCTCAACAAATCGCTATTCTTTTATTTTTTTAAAAGACTTCTCCCGCACTAGGAATACCTAATTCTTGTATCGCGGAGGACTTTACAAACATTCAGACAACGGACACAAAGAACATTCAGCCATTTGTGGATCACACAAATTTTTGTCCCATGTGGGATTCGAACCCACAACACTTGTCGCAGTGGCAGTGGCGAGGCGACTACTTAAACGACTATGCCATACGTGCAGTCGTCAATCGTTCTGCTATGAGCTCCAGGTTTAAAATTTACTGGTAATTAACACCATAGCGCCTCCCAAAGATGACTATAAATTCTACTTAGTGCAGGCATTGACGTATCTTAGGTTATTTTGGCCACTAAACACCGATGCATTCGAATCTAGAATGTTGAGTTCTAACCTTAGTACCTTTTCTTTTTGTTTTTTTTCGTACCCAGGTAAAATGCTTGATGCACTATCCGCCGGCTAGGGGACGGCACCGGCGGGGTTTGTGGGACTCCCAGCATGAGGTGCTGGTATACCCACTAAAAAACCTGGGGTGTTCCCTCTCTCACCCAATGGGAGGGGCCTGTTGGGAGATTTTAAAAGGATTGAGTCATCCATAGCAGGTCTCCCGTGTGGGTGCGGGCCGGGTCAAACGGACCCGACCACCTCTCGTCCCCAGGGGAGAGCCTCACCGCTCCCTTTCTACATTTGAAGGCGCGCGGGAACACCGCGCGCGCCCTCTCGGGGCGTAACCTAAGTTCCTAGGTTGACCACAAGATTAATCTTGGGTCGACACAGCACACCTGGCTCTTTTATTGTCCCGCAGGAACACAACACAAGGCTGTTTTCGTGGCTTCTTGGTTACTTCTTCAACCAGCCCGCTCTACTCTGAACCATATCTCAGTTATATAAGCGAAGATTCCACTTATTTTATTTTGCCGATGGCACGATATACGATAGTATTTCTACCACGAACCCCTCCAAGAATCGGCCTCGTTATACATTCCTTAACCACATAGCTCAATCGACCATCGACCTTAGCAATAGTACCTCTAGCTTTCTAGTTATCTAAGCTCGATATAGTAAACAACTAAACAACGACAGCGAGTTCAAGGCCCGGGATTACGTAAAGCTGTGACGTCACCGGGTCGACGCTCGCGCAGAATTGTGTGCATATTTTTATTATCTATGCCCCGCCAAATGTTTGTTTGGCGGTTATTTTTATTCGTATATCGAACATAATTGTTCGTTATTTGAAATGGTTGTGTTGCGTCATTATTGCAATGATTGAGTCTACGTGTGATTTTTGTGTGTATGTGTGCGTGTAAAAACAGATGTACCGTTTCATAGAATTTTTAAATAAATAAAGCTGTCTCATAGCTTGATGCATTTATTTATTAATAAACTGAAGTTGATATTATATATGTATACGGAACTAGGTATCTCAATCTATGAGGCTTATTGGTCGTTTAGTGAAGAATTGTGCGAAATGACAATTAAAAAAATATATTTTAAGTGTCGATTCGCACACATCCATATAATTAAAGAGCAAAACTAAGCCTGCTATGGAGAACATATAAAATGTCCAGTATCGTTGTTGTCAAGCCAGAAGCATTGGCTAAATTAAAAGATTGGCCTATACTCTCATTAAAAATGTTGTCTCGTTACATCAACGTGTAAACCACAATTAAGCAAATAAAAACATATGTTGAAATGTTATGATATGATGGACTTAGGATTGAGAGCAAGGCTACTTTTTCTACCATTGACATCTAAAGGGACAATAATATTAAAATGATGGATAGAAGGTATATTCATTACCTAGGTACTTGCTGTTAGGTAATATGATTATAATTAAATGTCTATTACAACAAATCTAAAATAAATACACTTATGTATGTGTGTACTTCACAGAAAATCTAATTATAGGTATATGCATCTTATCATCAACAATACATGACGTACATACCTCTGTTATTAAACATAATATCTATAAAAGTAAAACCAGTAAACGAATATCAACAAACAGCCAGAATTAGCATTCCATATTTAAAATATAAAAAGAAAACAAAGACCATTAACCTTCTATTCTCATTTCAAACAAAAGCGTCTTCTTCATTATTCAAAAATCGAACGCTGAACTATTTAGAGTCATAGACTCATAGTACCGTTTTTTTGTCGTAGAAAGTGAGAAAGCAATGTACAATGCTGATTACGTCCAGACATGTCGCGTTACGTCACTAGCGGCCAATGACCGCCCGCCATGACAGTTGTCAGCCTATGCAAATATACCGGATAAATGAATACTATTTTCTTTGAAACTATTACATTTTATTTTCTAATAAAATAAAGTAATTGTTATTTGAAATTTTCTTGTTTAATTTACTTTTCATTAGGTGTTATGAATTTGTTTCGTGTGCAAAAACTAGGTTTATCGTTATGTATGTCTTTTTTGATGATATCGGTGTTAGATATGTAATTTCATGACATTAATATATTGCAGCTACAGCATAAATGGGGATTTTATTATATGGAGCAATAAATTAAAAAAAGTACTTACAGGCATCTCAGACTTTTGTGAAGTCTTTTGCGGCAAGCCACTAATACTTGGCCGCCCTGAGAACTGAATGCGGTACCTCACAATCCCTGATTAAATCTTACACTTATGACAGTAAACTAAAGAGGAAGTCGTTTTTTAAATTCATAAATGTCTTCCTTTCTTTGCACGTGATGATCTCAGATCAATTTGTTAGTGCTCAGTCAGTCTATGATATAGCAAAAACAGTATCGTAATAAATATATAATATATTATGATTTGCGGTTAAAAGCTTTTGGGTGCTAATTCCACTCATATCACTGTTTTAGATGTGAATCCATTTTTGAAACATGCATTGGCATTTAGCTGAAGAGATTAACAAAAGTACTATACATTTGCAAAGCAATTGACATTCTTACGTAAGTACATAGATTCACGTCTGTATTTTTTTTCCATATACAACTAAGGTGGCAAACAAGCATACGGCCCTCCTGATGGTAAGTGGTCACCGTAGCTTATATACGCCTGCAACACCAGAGGCATCATTTGCGCGTTGCCGACCCTTTAGGAAAGGCCGTGGGAAGGAAAGGGAGCGGGATGGGGGCAAGGGGTGATTGGGCCTCCGGTACTCTCACTCACCGAACGAAACACAACAGTAGGAATACTGGTATTTCACGTTGATATTCTGTGAGGGGGTAGTCCTTCCCCGGTCGAGCCGGCCCATTCATGCTGAAATCAGCGAGGCTAATCTGTATAATCTTTAAGGGAGTAAGCAGCTGTATATTACAGCTATGTTTAAGATACCATGTACTAGTAGCAGTGCCGGATTAGCTATATCATAAAAGTAGCAATCGCTATAGGTGCTGCACTCGTGCAACAATTTTAAGTCAGGATTGCTGGCGATTCCACATTACCAAAAAGAAATGCTCGTATTGAGTCGTGAAGTTTGACTCTAGCATTTTATTAAGTATATGTTCTAGCATTTTATTATATGTCTGTTCGACCCGGCAGTGACTAGTAATAAGCCAATTGCCGTCTTCCGAGCACATTTCTTTACGCCTTGCTGCTGTTGACACATAATAATTAAAAACATACATATACCAGTAGGTCTTTTTTTCGGATTTGGATCTGGTATCGACGCCTCACTAAGGTATGCCAGCAACAATGAAAACTAATTTACTGCTAATCTTTAGATAAAGAGAAAGATCTGATAAGGAAATCGTATGATCTTTTTACTCTTGGCAATTACATAATTGTGCTGACTGACGTAAGTTGTAATTATCACAGATAATATACGTAGTGCAAAGTCATTTGTGTGATAATCATAATCTATGACGAATGTTACATCATACACACAAACAAAATTCTCTGTAAAGGGCTTCTGAACGAATATGTGTTATATGTGGCAGCAATGTTTTCAACCCAAACCCCGACCACCTTAAAACCATTTGAATGCTTCGGCTTTTCGGAACATAAATTATACAAACAACTCTCTTTATGACCTTCAAAACAAGGGCTTGTAGTATATTTACTGCATTATGTGGCTGCAATGTAGTCAACCGAAGGTAGCTGATGTATACTTGGCCATCTTTGGATGTTGACCATTCCTAACATACTTCTTAAGATAGCCATATGCATATAGTATGGCTGGTATTACCAATATAGCAGACACATGTTGCAGCAAAAATAATGCCCGTTTAGAAGACGAACTGATTCTTCTTAAAACGTCATACATCGCTTCATGCTTATACTCTTGATGGTGTAGATACACCCACATTTAATCAGCCATGATGGTTTTAGTCCTCATGTAATAAGGCACGAGCCCTATTGCCGTCAGGTATATTACCACAATGCTACTACTCATAATTTTTTGACAGTAAACCTCCATAACACTTTACTAAATCTGGCAATCGAACTGAAGAACTGAGGCAGTAGTCGCATTCAACGTTGCGCGACTGAGGCAGTTCTAAAGGTCTAAAATGTTCAAGCTCTCACATCATTGCGCCTGTTTGTATTCACGGGTTAAGGCAGATCACTGGTCGTCCACCCACTATTCAAGACGGCAAGTTAGCACATCGTGGTAGGTTCAGTCGGTAGGACCCAGGACGTTCCATTTTTCCTCGGGTGAGCTCGACTTACCTTCTCCGCTCCCTTTTTCCACGGAGAGATATGCGTAATGTCAAATCTAAGTCATATGCAAGCTCTTTTCCAAGACTGGATTCGATCGTTCACCTTACCTACCTGTGACGGTCGCTCACCTGAATTCCGTGACGCGTGTTATTAATGCAAGTCATTTTTGACTACCTTGATGACGCAGCGTTATTAAAAACGACTGCTATGCGTTAAGTCTCCAGTTCGATTACTTCCAACAACAAGTTATTATATTCGTCAAGAAATTCTTAATAGCAACCCTGAGTTAGGGAGTTAGCGGTGTTAGACCACTTCGTGCCTCGGAAAGCACGTGGAGCCCTTTATTTTAGGGTTGGTCTCATCTAAGTTGGCCGTAATCTGTCTCCAGTTGTCTCGGAACTTCGCAATGATAGTCAGGATATAGAGAGAGAACTTGTATTTGCGCACACAGTTGTGCATTATCATATCTTTTGCGTATCTGCAGAAGGTATTATAGTGCTTAGAGTCTGGCCGTCTGACCAGCCTCCGTTAAGATTGGCTGCCGAGACCGAAATTTGGTCTGGTGGACCTTATTTGCTGTGTATTACACCTCTACCTAACATTAGGTTAGGATATAATTATATAAAACTAGCTGTCCCGACAGACGTTGTCTTGTACACAAGAGAAAAAAAACATGTCTAAACCATTCTCGAATCCACTTGAACACACACAAAAAGTTTCATCAAAATCGGTCCAGCCGTTTAGGAAGAGTTCAGGGACATACACACGTACAGTAGAATTATATATATAAATATATTGCAGCCGCGATGCTATGGGAAGTCCTAGTTTCCTTGACGTCAATGCGGTTACACCATCCGAGTCTTTCGGATGATTTGATGACTGGCTTTCAACGTTTCCATTCTAATTTTGAATTAGACTTTGTACTTATTTGGATGCAAAAAGGAAAATTTATGGAAATAAAACTTACGCATAATCGCGTTATTTTATGACTCATCGATTTACTGGATGGGTACTACGGATTGCCAATAATTAATCCATAGTCTCTGCCTACCCACCCAGTAAAGCCATGAGCAATAATTAATACAGCTATACCTCGTGCTGACGAAGTCTAAACTACACGTCTTTTTTAAAATGAATATTTTTTAATATTTTATGGTCATCAAAGATTGCACCTATATAGGGATTTCTAAATAGACACGACGTTTTTCCAAATCTTGAAAATTGGGTGGCTGTAAAATAGTATATGGAAACGTTGGCAACGATAATACCTATAATATGCAATCTTTATTATTCCCAAGTCACTTGGGGTCGGCTTTCTAGTCTAACCAGATTTGACTGGATATCAGTTTTTACACGGAGCAGCTGCCACTTGACCACCGCAACCCGAAGGCTAACGATACCCTAAAGCTAGACCAGTGTCAGGATATTAGAGGGCACTGACTTCCCAATATTGACTGCCATAGATGTTCATGGCAGCCGGGACCGACGGCTTAACGTGCTCTCCGAGGCACTGAGCAGGCGATAATTGTCAATCAATACACACATAATTTCGAAAAGTCATATAACTTCCGAAAGTCAGAGGTGCGCGACGTGGGTCTGCCCACTGAGCTATCGCTGATTAACCTATACTATGCAGTACACGGCAATATTTACATTTACTGTGTGTTTCGGCTATATATCCAAATAATTATATATGTTGAGCATGGTCGATGTATTAAAATATTTTTGAGATAGCCAGATTATAGTTAAAATTGAAGCTACATATTGGAGAAAATTATTGGCTCTTAAGAAGCTCCTTCCAATATCAGCTTTGTATATAAACTGTCTCACTGCTGGACACGGTTATCTTATCAGTGTCGGAAGGGCTACGTCATAATTCACCACGTTGGCTCTCGGGAACATTAAGGAAATGTCTCAGATTTACAGGTCTCCTTACGATGTATTCCTTACCCATAAAGCAAGCGATTATTAACTATTTAATACGTGCATACCATTAACAAGACAGAGACGTGTGCCTTGAATGGAACTCGAGATCACTGCGTGGTATTCCGTCGTTCTCCCACAATGTCATCACTGTATTTTGTTTAAGAGAAGCTCTTTATCTAAAAATAATATCGAACTATTGTAAACCACAAAGTTGAATAAACGCTCTGAAATTCTGTTGTATTTTAAAAATAACTATCGTCTAAATCTAGCAATCTATTTTTGTATGACTGAGTTTTTGATTAAAATGTCTAACTGTTCCCATGAATCCCGTTTCTTATGAAAGAGTCATGCTACTAATCCGCTGACATTCTTGTCAAGAAAATTATGATTTGTTACTTTAAGATATTTATTTATTAAACTATCATAAAAACGAGGCGGCAGCTTTGTTTTATTTTTTTTTTATTTTCTGTCAATATCACCCGCACTAGGCATAGCTTTGACGCCGCGAGTGACATTAAAGTATTGAAACAACGATGTCCACTCAGGCATGGAACGATTCTTTTTTAGTTCTTTTCTGGACGTACAAAACATCTAGACATGAAATTGACAAACAGAATGGTTTCGGCTGGAGATCGAACTCATTAAACAGAAGACTCAGCGGCGAGTGTTATCTCTGTTATAAAAAATATTATTGAAGATTCCCTCGAAAGTAATACCTGGAATACACAAGGTTATTTTGCCTGTAGTCTTACCTAAGGTACACGATGACACGAGAAGCTTTGTTTTCACCCACGTGTGATACACATATGATAACCGTCAGACTATCAAACTACTTAAATCATATCAAATAACGAGGTATGAATATACCTAGTTATTTGTAACATTAGGCAACAAAATAGGACTTATAAATGATAAATGATAAATGATATTTATTTCACAGAAAATGGAGTACATTTAAGGTGGTGTGGTATAATTAATACATTTAGCTCTTCCATTTAGTCACAATGTGGCATGCGAAATGATTTACATTTTTAAAATAATTCTAATTATTGTATAGGTATGACAATTCAATTAAATTAGTGACATTGTTATTTAAAAATAAATTTATAATATATTATCATCAATTGTTTAACGTAGAAACTCCTTAAGGGAATAGTATGACTTTTCTAGTAGCCATGCCTTAAGGTGTTTCTTAAATCGATAAAGTGGTAAGTCTTTAAAACTTTCTGGAACTTTGTTATATATAGTTATGCACATACCAATTATTTTTATACATTGTAGTTCTCGGAATGGACTCTAGAACTAACCTATTAGGATGCCTAGTGTTTCTCGGATAAATATCCAAGTTAATAATCAGTAGGTGCATTTACATTTACTTATTGTCATATTCAACAAAGCAAGAGCATAGAACCACTGAGAAAAACTGGCTAGAAATTCGCGGCTTCTAATAAAATTAGCTTAACAATGATAGTGCATATTTACGTATATCATATCTATAAGGAGATGCAACTATTGTATCATAATATCGGCCCTGTTTATAAAGCAAAGCGTTAGGCCATAGACTACGCTGGCCATATTCGGCTTGGTTGACTTTACACATTTTCGAAAACTTTGATAGAAATTCTAAGATATGCAGGCTTTCACACAATGTTTTTTTTAACCGTTACAGCGAGCGATATAATTAACAATTTAAAAATGTTGAGGTGTGCTCTGCGGCAGTTCAACGGTCCCCCAACTAGGCTGTATTTTTTGTAATAAAAATAGTTACTACGCAATACTCAGTTAACAAAATTATCTAGGTAAAGAAATAAAAAAAATATTAAAAGAATATATTTCTCATTTTAACAGAATTTCTTTAAATAAACGGAATTCCTATCATTCTCGTACTTCCGCACCCTTAGGATTCAAAGCGCGTGCCACTTTCGCGTCTTAAACGCGCGCGTGCGCAGCGCGCATGCTACGCGCGCCCTGTTCGGTGAAACGCGAAAATTGTTTGCGCACTTTCTGACCGGATACGGACGCAAACGAAAATTATTATTTAACTTAGTTAGATAATGGCATTGTGAAAATAAGGTCGGCGAACTTTAGTTGAACTTGATTTTGAAGAGGCTCTAAGAAAATTGTTGAAAACTTTACGTAATATTTGAATTTGATATGTTTGTATGGAATTTCGTTTTGTTTTATATGCTCTTAGCAAGATGTGAAAGGGTCTGCGTTATTAGAAACTTTAATTAAAATGCATAATATTTTCGAAAGACGTAATTACATTACCTTATGAATACATACATACATTACCCACATAATACAGAGCTATTTGAGAAGTAAACAAATTGTTGTCCCCTGTGGGTATGGAACTCACAACAATCGGTTCGAAATAACCATTTAAACCACCGCTTCATTCGTGCGTATATCATTGCTTCTATAAACCCATGGTCAGTCTGTCCAAATGAACCAGGTAACGTAACCGCTCAACAACCGACGGAGACTAACGTCCTCATGAGAGGGTCATACCTAACATGTGCTGAATGCATGACAGCAATATTATATGAGAGAATGAGTCATGATATCGATACATTGCGAAAAATAATGATGAATGTGGAGATGCCACACCAAATCACATAGGCGGTTAAATGCTCGAAATTGTTCAGGTGCTGTGCAGAATTTTCAATCTGTGTGATTTCTCATCGCCGCAATGCCTAAGACAAAAGTAGTCAGGTACTTTGATAAAGGCTTAAGAGGAAACATTAAGGGCGAGAGAATTGAAAAATAGGTATTTGTAAAATCTATATTGCTGTCGCGCAGTGCCTTGTATAGTATCATGAGCACGATAGAGACAACTGCAGCTTGGATCGAAATTAAAGAAAGACTTTGGCCGTGTTCCTATGTTTTCCTTTTTTTATATAATCTAGTCAAATTTGTTTTCTGGATGTTTGAACACAGCGGAAAATCTGGTCAATTTTTGAGGGTTTTGAAGGCTCATGTCTCTTTTAATAAGTAATTTATTAAAAAAAGGAAAAATAGGGACATGCCAATAGAGCCGTTACATTTTTTGAAAAAAAATTATTGCTCGACTGGCATTATCCAGGGAAGAAACAGGGGACTACGTTTGTATGGAAAAACGGCCCTTGTGTTTCCACATAAAGCATCTTAGTAAAGGTCAAACACTGCAGCAGCAGCGATAGGACAGCAGTGATAACCTAGTGGGAAACCGTTAGAATGCCACGCAGAGGTCTCGAGTTCGATCCCAAGGCTTGCATCTCTGACTTTTCGAAATTATGTGCGTATTAAAAAGTTAATTATCGCTAGCTTTAACGATGAAGGAAAATATCGTAAGGAAGAGAGAGTTCTACATAATGTTCTCGAAGATATGTGAAGTCTGCCAAACCGCACTGGGCCTTCGTGGTGGACTATGGCTTAACCCCTTCTCACACTGAGAAGAGGGCCGTACCCAGCAGTGGGACAGTTTAATACAGGGCAGATATTATTATAAAGGTCAAAATCTTCAGGCATTGTTTTCATTTTAAGTTCGGCTGTCTTTGTATCTAATGTTTAAACGTTTGTAAAATTCACAATGAGACAGGGATTATGAATAGTACGCGTGATTACTATGTGTTTTTTATTGCTGTTGATGGCAGACGAGCGGTAGTTACCGCTTACCTGGCAATAAGCGGTAACCACCGCTCATTTATTTCATGTTGTAAAAAAAAAACTCTCGCACTATTTATGAATCCTGTGTCGCAAGAACCTTCAGGATTACTATTTGTGGATCGAGAATGTTTGCCTATAGCGGGTATCGATTCTATTATATTAAGAGGATACACTGAAAAATGCACTAACTTTCATCAAATAGTATAGGACTATGAGAAGACCTATTAATCTATAATTTTGATATATGTAAATAATTGATGTCTTTAACTAGATTTTTCTAGCTCAAAAACACGATATTGTGATTTTGGCTCGATCACAATCATTTTCAAAAACACCTCTAAAAATTACTATTTCTGAAATTAAAAGGAAGTTACACTATCATTATGCTTAGGAATTACTCAATTATATTCGTAACATCAATATTAGTAATTTGCTAGCTCATTATTTCCATAACTAAAACCAATCATTTTAAATAATATTTTAAGATTTTAACAAACAATTTCTAAGCGCTCTCGATCATTGAGGGCGCATCGCAATTTTAGACCTTATGACCGCTCTTCAACGATTGATACACAATAAGTGTCCATGAGTACGGGCGTCGCGTTTCGCGGTGTCCCCTTAAACGCAGAATATTCAAGACATTTTTATAAACAATGACAGTACATATAAAATTCTACACAATAATATACCGCTCAATGATACCCACACATGCACACACATAATGACACACACACGTGTACGTATACGTACACACACAAGCAACCGCGTTGAACTAACTAGGAAATTTGTGTACTTACATAACACCTATTACAGGGCCTTGAACCTCGGAAACTCAGGCGGGAAGCGAACCTACGTCCGTGCGGCACGTCACTAATTGATCGGTTAGGAAGTTTGTGTAATCACTGAGTGTAGGGTAAGCAGGAACGCGGCTAAACTGTAATAGTTATGAATTTAATCGATTATGAGTATTATTACGTTGGTTTGTGGTGATAGTTCGTATTCTGAGATCCGAGGTTCGATAATGAATTTAGGCAAAGTATTAATGAGATTTTCTTTTAGGTAATTTTTGCTCAGGGTCTGGAAATGAATACCAGCGTTGTAGTCTACACTGCAACAATAGCTGACGCTGTTGCCTAATTTGATCATATACCGCCTTTTGTTTAATTGTATTTATTATTATATTTTTTATACAGATTATGTATGGAGATAGCTCAGTGGGGAGACCAACAGACTGCAATGCAGAGGGTCTCCGGTTCGAACCCCCGTCTCGCACCTCTGACTTTCGGAAGTTATATGACTTATCGAAATTATGTGCGTATTAATTGACAATTTACCGCCTGCGCTGTACCTCGGAGAGCACGTTAAGCCGTCGGTCCCGGCTGCCATGAACATCTATGGCAGTCGTTATTGGGAAATCAGTGCCCTCTAATATCCTGACACTGGTCTAGCCTTAGGGTATCGTTAGCCTTCGGGTTGCGGAGATCAGATGGCAGTAGCTCTGTGTAAAAACTGATAGTCGTAGCGTGATGTTATATAGCCTTCTTCGATAAATGGGCTATCCAACACTAAAATAATTTTTCAATTCGGAGCTGTAGTTCCTGAATTTAGCGCGTTCAAACAAACTCTTCAGCTTTTTAAATAATATTAATGTAGATGCTAAGAATATAAGTGCTAATGTGAGTTTGTTTGTTTATTTGTTTGTTATGCTTTCAAACCTTCAGTACTCGACATATCATCATGAAAGTTCGCATATACGTTATTAGGGATAAAAGGACATATCTTTCATCCAGAAAAAATCGGTTTCCGAGGGATAGAAAATTGACATAACCTATAAATAACATATGTACACTTACGCGACAGAAGCCGCGGGCAAAAGGTAGGTAAATATAAAAATATTGGTGTATACGTCTTTTTCCCTGATGACGGCAATGTTAGTCAGTTCACATTCAGGATATATTTGCTAAGAAATCATTGACCACAATTACAAGCAGTTTCATTGTTTATTTTGCTTGTGTATTATTATACAACTATACATATATAATAAGTTTCCATTTGTATATCTTACTCATACTATAAATTATAGTTTATGTTTGTATGTTTGTTAGTCAATCACGCGTAAACTGCTGAACGTAGTTGGATGATACTTGGCGCACAGATAGACCATGTCCTGATACAAAGGGTACTTTTTATCTCGGTCTGTGTTGAAGTGCCGCAGGCATAAAAAAGTTGTAGATGTCTAAGATAAATATTTAAAAAAAAAAATAATAATAATAATAATACCAGCCCTGTATTAAACTGTCCCATTGCTGGGCACGGGCCTCTTCTCAGTGTGAGAAGGGTCAGGCCATAGTCCACCACGCTGGCCCGGTGCGGGTTGGCAGACTTCACATATCTTTAAGAACATTATGGAGAACTTTGAGACATGCAGGTTTCCTCACGATATTTTCCTTAACCGTTAAAGCGAGCGATAATTAACTAGGTATTTAATACGCACATAACTTCGAAAAGTCAGAGTCCTCGATGGCGTAGCGGTTAGTGTAACCGCCTGCCACGCCTGAGGTCACGGGTTCGATTCCCGCACAAGTCAAACATTTGTGTGCATGAACATGGATGTTTGTCTTGGTCTGGGTGTTTCTATGTATAATATGTATATATTTACAAAAAAAAAGATATATGTATGTTTATCCATTGTCTAGTACCCATAGTACAAGCTCTGCTTAGTTTGGGCTAGATGGTATGGTGTGCATGACAAAAAAAAAAGAGATGCCCGCCTTGGGTCCCGCCTTTCTTTTACCCCGGCGAGTCCGACATAACCCCTCCGCCCGCCCCCGCGGAGGGGTATGCGTCAATGCATTAACCCACATTAAAAAAAAATAGATGGGTGACCGCTTAGTGGTATTTCATCTAAGCGTCTCCGTGCTTCGGAGGGCACGTAAAAAGTCGATCCCAGTTGTTGCCAGCAGTCGTTAAGCCATGTCAGAGGCCTACGGGCTTGAACAACTCTTGACAACAGGTTGGCCACTAACCACACGAATAGAAGAAGAAGAAGAATAACACCCAGACTCGGAACAGCTGTTTGTGGGTCAAAAATGTTTGTTTGCTATCGAACCCACAACACTCACAGATTGTTTGATTGTACGCACTAATCTCTGGATTACCAGTCAGATTTGAATAACCTTTTTGCGTATTAACCCTGTTTATTTAACCTATTGTGTTTCAATGGCACACCGATGACTAGACACTATAGATTTTAATTATGCCTGGTACTCTAAGACTTTACAGAATAATAAATTTATATATAGTTTATATAGCATCACGCTGCGCAATTAGGACTAGCGCAGGTAAGACCGCGGTTCACAGTTGCCAATATAATTTCTTAATTACACAATATTTAATTAAAAATCGCATGAATAGTTCCCTTGTTTTTCCTGTAATGCTTACATTCGTCATCGCGGTAACATTTTAGTTGAGGGTAGGCAGTAGTGACTCATAAGGGGCGTGGACTGACGTAAGGGGAAAGGCGATGACGTCAACCGTGACGTCAGAGGAAAGGTGATGAAATTAAGTATAAAGCTTTGTAATAACTTGTCAGTTTGTTTGTAGGTATATGGTAGTAATGAATGTTAAGTAATGCATTAAAAAGGTGGTTGCCTTGGTGACGCAGCGGTATGTATGCGACTGCTGTGTCTGAAGTCTCGGGTTCGGGAGGAATACGTGTTTTAATACACATAAAAGGTAAAATAATATTTCATTCCAGCCTACAGGACAGGTAATCCTAAGAAATAAAATACATACATATGAACATACAAAGTCTCACGCTTACATTCACGATGTGGTTGAGGTGTTTTACATCCAGATTTTGTCATCTTTGATTAATACATATTTATATTTGTCACACATAATTCTTTATTTGTTTATTTCAAAATCCACATAACTAGTATATAACATTCTGTTGGTCCCAAACTGGACTGAGCCTGTGTAATACGGGGCGAGACTGTTGTCGTTTACCAGGCACAGTACAAGACTTTGTGCTGCTCCTGATAATATATAGAAAGAAAATATACCCAATAACACTTTACCCAATTTAGGAATTATACCCGAGACTTAGCACACAGCAGTCTCATTTACTCTTCTTCTTCTCCCTAGCCTTTATTATTCCCAAGTCACTTGGGGTCGGCTTTCTAGTCTAACCGGATTTGACTGGATATCAGTTTTTACATGGAGCGACTGCCATCTGACCTCCGCAACCCGAAGGCTAACGATACCCTAAGGCTAGACCAGTGTCAGGATATTAGAGGGCACTGACTTCCCAATAACGACTGCCATAGATGTTCATGGCAGCCGGGACCGACAGATTATTACTACTACTACACATTATTACTACACATACTATTTGCTACACATTATTACTCGATAGTAAATGAGACAGCAGTCTCATTTACTATCGAGTAATAATTATGCAAAGGCGAGACCAAAACATCCCTTGTCTTAGCATAATCTTTAACTACGGAATGTCCTAGCGCTGAGTTTACAAGAGTTTCCTGCAAACGAAATTTCCTAACAGAAAACTAACTAACGACACAGGAGTCAAACCCGGACATCCCTCATAAATGCATACTTAAGCCACTGAACCAATGAGGCAGTTTGCACGTATGGCGTAGAGGTTTAAGAAATCGCCTCGCCGCTACCACTGCGTCGAGTGTTGTGGGTTCGAATCCCACACGGGACAAAAATTTGTGTGATCCACAAATGGTTGCGAGTCTGGCTGTTCTTTGTGTCTGTTGTTTAAATGTTCCTGAAGTCCCCTGTAACACAGGTATTATTCCTAGTGCAAGATATGACATTTTAAAAACGAAAATAAAAGCACTAAAAAAATTTCTGTGAAATGTTCTGAATAGATTTCGAGGAAAAAAACAATTGCTTAATATTAAGTCATAATACTTTGTAAGTCGTAGTCCTCTGTCAAGGCCGAAGGCCAATGCTGGTCATGGATCTATAAGCCAATGGCCTTTAGCCATAATTGGTGGCCAGGGTTAAAGAACCGAAATGACGCTATATCAGTTGTTGAATCGACCATTAATTTATGTTCGTGTATAGTGCTTTAGCGGCAATATTTATGGTTATGTCATAGGTGATTGCCTTATCGATTCTGTGGCGTAACTTTCCTGTGTTACTGAATGTGATGTCTAGGGTTTGCTTCCAAGGTCAGGCAAACTGTGTTCCTAAGTCGGGTAGAGTAGCAATACATTCTCTCACGCCTTTTTCTAGAGTGGTAGGCAGAGGCTACGAATTTCGACTTGTTACGACTTTTTTTTGCTTTTTATACTACTTAGGTGGCAAACAAGCATACGGCACACCTGATGGTAAGTGGTCACCGTAGCCTATGGACGCCTGCAACACCAGAGGCATCACTTGCGCGTTGCCGATCCTTTAGGAAAGGAAGAGGGAAGGATAAAAAGCGGGCAGGGGGAAAGAGTGTGATTGGGCCTCCAGTTCTCTCACTCACCGACGAAACACAACAGTAGGAATACTGCTATTTCACGTTGATATTCTGTGAGAGGGTAGTCCTTCCCCGGTCGAGCCGGCCCATTCATGCTGAAATCAGCGAGGCTCTACTCTGATAGCTTCTCTTACTTCAGCACTATCATAAAATTAGTCACGCCTTCTGCATATTCTTAGCCTCAAGCAATTTCTCGAACTATTTGAGAATGCCGGTGGCATTGATATATGGTGTTTATGTCAAAGACCGGTAACTCAATCAAAACCTCAGTCCGTTCCTTGTCTTCCTTCGCCTAAGCTCTACCATCAGGCAGACTATATTCTTGTTTGCCACATAGGTATCTGATCTACAGTAGGCAGCAACTTGGTATTGTCTTCATGGAGTTGCTTCTGTGATGACAAGCAAATGCAGCCATGTCCATGAGCGGTAGTTACTGCTCACCATCAGGTCAGCCGCTGGCTTGTCTATCATGTGCATAATAAATAGTTTGTAATGGCAAAGAAAAAAATTGCAAGGAAACCTGTATGTTTTTTTTTTTTTGTGGATTAGGGGCAAACGAGCAGACGGATCGCCTGATGGTAAACGATTATCGCCACCCATGGACACCTGCAACACCAGAGGAGTTACAAGTGCGTTGCCGGCCTTTTAAAATGGAGTACGCTCTTGTTTTGAAGTGTTGAAGGTCGTATTGGTCCGGAAATACCGGAAATATCTGAGAGATCTACATACTGTTCTCGAAGATGTGTGAAGTCTGCCAATCCACACTGGGTCAGCGTAGTGGACTAAACCTAATCCTTCTTGTAGTGAGCAGAGTGCCATGCCCAGCAGTGGGACAGTTTAAAAACAGGGCTAATATTGTTACACAAGCTACAAAATTAAATAATATGATTCAGTTCCTGAAAATGAGTCATACCATCAAACCACTTATTTGTTTATAGGTATAGTAATATATTGCGAATGAGTCATACCGCGTATGAAACATAAGGGTGAATGGAGGGTGAACCACCCCTAAATGAGTAATTCTAGGTTAACACGTATTGAGTTCAACATGACTGTAATATGGCATCGAACTGGTGATAAAACTGTTAACATACAAATACTTTGTATAATATTTAAAATTTTATAATTAACTAGATTTTGCCCGCGACTACGCTCGCGTTAATCTAGATTTTGTCAATAGGATGTTTACACCTCGGCAACAGTACTGTTTTTGGATGGAAGATATCTTATGTCCTTTTCTGTACCCCTGACAAAGTGTATGCAAAATGTCATGATAATCGGGATGTGCAAGCGTAACAAACAAACTAACATTCGCATTTATATCATTAGTTAGAATACCAATAATTTATATAATATAATTATTGTAAGATATGCGTGCCTAAACTGGTGATTGTATGAAACATATTTTTTATAACACCAATTCTGTACTACTTTTCATTCAAATAAAATTACCTAATTGATTTGATTTAGTCACGGGTAGATATTAGTTTATAACACCAGAGGAGTTACAAGTGCATTGCCGGCCTTTTAAAAAAGAGTACGCTCCTTTCTTGAAGTATTGAAGGTCGTATTGGTCCGGAAATACCGCAGGCGACAGCTCATTCCACAGTTTTGTTGTGCGAGGCAGAAAATTCCTGGAGAAACGCGCAGTTGTGTACTGCCAACCATCTAAATGATGGGAGTGAAAATGCTGTCGCGAAGGACGATGGCGAAAAGAGGCGGCAGGGATCAGTCCGAACAATTCCTCAGAGCACTCCCCATAGTACTGATATAAATAAAATAAATTATCAAATTGTGTTTTGACTTTAAATTATCTTTACTGAGTTTAGACAGTCAGTGTTGGTATATATAACATCCGTTTAGGTATAATAGATGTATTAAACTTAATTAATAAATACTACACTCACTAGGTTTTTGACATAATTGACTTCATTACTTTAGTATTTTCAATCAAATGGAAATAAAAATCGAAATTTCATTATTAGATGTATTCGAACTTAAAAAGAATCAATTGTTATAAAATTGATTTATTATCATAATATAGTCATATCTCTTTGATGACCTTTAGATATAAAATATTAATATCGACCGAGTTACATAAAAACTAAATAAACCCAAGAGGTCATATGTTAGTCACCGGCATTATTTTTGGACCACAACAATTAAATAATAATGTTTAATTTAAAGATTTAATTATTATTATAATGTTGTGTTTGTTCGGTGAACGACTGCGGCTCATAATAATTTGTAATGAGCTAATTGTCTACCGATTCTTGAACCCCACAGGTACTTCTTAGTTTCCTGTGTATTGCTTACGGATAAGGAAGTCATATATATTAATGACCATATTATAGTGAAGAAACAGCCCAATTAACCAATCCAAGGTAGATAAAAGGTCCTAATTCTGGGATCTAGTTAGCTGAACGTTTGCATAAAGGTTCCCTTTACGATAAAGTCTCTTTATGATGAAGAAAAGGAGGCTGGACTTATCGAAATTCTCACGGAAAAGAGAATAAACAGCATTTTTACTTGCCTTTTATATATCATGCTATATATTATTGGAAAACCTTGGGGGAGGCCTATGTCCAGCAGTGGACGTCTTTTGGCTGACATGATGATGATGATGATGATGATATATTATTTACTGACGAACTCAAATTTAGCATAAAGGCACAAAGAAGACTCAGACTCAAAACAACTATTTAAATTTGTGGATCACACATTTCTGACCCTTATCAACTCAATAATACTTTCTTTTATAACTTTTTTCTACGTCATCGCTCGTACGAACGAGATGGGTATAAAACCCAGGATTCAACCTCTTCATCAAATGTAAAAGTAATGAAAAGAAAGGACCCCTATATCTCGGGGGTCTTTTGATTCACAGAGCCAATATTGAAACTGGACCGAGGTATGACTCCAAGGTGTCTGCACACCAAGTTACAAGTCAATATTTTTCCATTTAAAACACATGTAGTTTTGTGACCCTTATATCTCGGGGGTCTTTTGACCCACAGAGCCCATATTCAAACCCGACCGACGAAACAAGGTCTTAAATGTAAAAGCATTTAAAATACATGTGACCTTGTGACCCTATATATACACTCTGTCGATTTTAATGTCCATGGATCATAGCAACCTTGTATAAGTCCGTATGTATTCAAAAGATGAGTCACACACTATTAAATAATTATGACTATCACAGAATTACCGGCTCGTTAATACCCAAATTACTTTCAATAATAATATGGAATCATGATTCATGGTTTTAGCGAATGCATATTAATGAATGTTGATGTTTTTGGCTTATTAGCATAAGAATTTCCGATGTATTATGTTAAATGACGTACGTAGGTACTGAAATGTCTTTCGTCATTGGTTTTTAATCGGCGACGAATTGGATTCAAAACCTAATAAAGTTTGAAATTGAATTATATAGACACAAACTCACGACTGTTAGCTCTAATAGGGTGGGTAGAATTGCATTACCCTCAAATTTGTTTTTAATTTTTGCATTTTAGAAGGCAAGCCTATTTATGCGTATTAATATTATCCATCCTGTATATAATACTAGCTTTTGCGCGTGGCTCCACCCGCGTGGTACCTACATCAATAAAAAGTAGCCTATGTCCTTCCCCAGGTTTTAAACTATATCTGTAACAAATTTCATCTAAATCGGTTGAGTGGTTTAGCCGTGAAAAGGTAACAGACAGACAGACAGACAGACAGATAGACAGACAGAGTTACTTTCGAATTTATAATATTAGTAAGGAAGTAAGGATAATATCTCAGTGTGAGAAGGGTTAAGCCATAGTCTAACACTCTGGCCCAGTGCAGGTTGGCAGACTTGACATATCTTCGAGAACTTTATGGAGAACTGTTCGACATGCAGGTTTCCTCACGATGTTTTCTTCACCGTACAAGTGAGCGTTAACTAATTAATACACACATAACTTCAAAAAGTCAAAGTTTGCCTTGGGATCGAACTCGAGACTTTAGCGTGGCAGTCCAAAGAAAATTGGCCCTACGGAAATGGAATTAAAGGGAGGATGAAAATAATGGGAGAAGTAGTTATGGAAACCTCCAGAACGGGCGAAACACCGTAACAGAGTTTTTTTTTATGAGACTAAGGTGGCAAACAAGCATACGGCCCACCTGATGGTAAGTGGTCACCGCAGCCTATGGAAGCCTGCAACACCAGAGATATTACTTGCGCGTTTGCAACCCTTTAGGAAAGGAAGTGGGAAGGAGAAGGAGCGGGATGGGGGAAAGAGGGTGATTGGGCTTCCGGCACTCTCACTCACCGAACGAAACACAACAGTAGGAATACTGGTATTTCACGTCGATATTCTGTGAGAGGGTAGTCCTTCCCCGGTCGAGCCGGCCCATTCATGCTGAAATCAGCGAGGCTAATCTGTATAATCTCTAAGGGAGTAAGCAGCTGTATATTACAGCTATGTTTAAGATACCATGTACTAGTAGCAGTGCCGGATTAGCTATATCATAAAAGTAGCAATCGCTATAGGTGCTGCACTCGTGCAACAATTTTAAGTCAGGATTGCTGGCGATTCCACATTACCAAAAAGAAATGTTCGTATTGAGTCGTGAAGTTTGGCAGATTGGAACATTCATGCTGAAATCAGCGAGGCTCTACTACTCTAAAATGATTCTTATGCCTTTTAGCAACTTCAAGCGACATTGACGGCTTCTCGTAACAAGGTACACGGATGGCGCAGTGGTGTAATTGGTCGCCTCGTCACATTTGCTGCACGGGACTAAGACTTGTGGGGTCCACAAATATTTGCCGCACGGGACTAAGACTTGTGGGGTCCACAAATATTTGCTGCACGGGACTAAGACTTGTGGGGTCCACAAATATTTGCTGCACGGGACTAAGACTTGTGGGGTCCACAAATATTTGCTCCAGGTCTGGCTGTTCTTTGTGTCTGTTGTTTGAATGTTTGTTAGGAAGAAACACAAGGGCCATTTTTTCATACAAACGTAGTCCCCTGTTTCCTCCCTGGAATAAGGCCAGTAGTGCAATAATATAAGGCCAGTAGAGCAATAATTTTCCAAAAATGTATGGCTTCTATTAGCATGTCCCTATGTTTTCCTTTTTTCATAAATTAATTATTAAAAGAAACATGAGCCTTCAAAAACCTCAAAAACCGGCCAGATTTGCCGCTGCGTTCAAACATCCAGAAAACAAATTTGACTAGATAATATAAGAAAAGGAAAACATAGGAATACGGCCAAAGCTTTTCTTTAATTTTTAATGCAAAAAGTAATTAAATCGGTCAAGTTTTGGAGAAGGAATCAGGGGACTGCGAAACGATGATTTTGTTTACTTTTAATAGGTATTGTCGGTTCAAGCTGCAGTTGTCTCTATCGCGCTCTGCGGGCACTGCGCGACAGCAATAGATTATACAAATACCTATTTTTAATTCTCTTGCCCTTAGTATTTGCTCTTAAGTCACCCGCAACACAGCATTTATTCCTAGTGCGGGTTTTGTAAAAAGGGCTTTCAGTATGATTCATACACCCATTGACTAATAAAGCATATTAAAAGGAAAAATAAACTTAAAATACATTATCTGAGTGTCACAGACGTGCGTAATACGGAATTTTCAATTTGAATTTACAACTTTCTTTTTCACGTAGAAAGACTTTCTATTCCGCAAAATGTTTTTGGAATACTTTAAGGTCATGTACCTTGTGTTGTATTACATTTGACTCATACGGAGATTCATTGACGGCGTAATGGTGGTCGTAAATTATGGTTTCTTTCTTTAGTAATTACCTATTAGGTTTTGTCCGAAGCTTTGCTTGCGTAAATGTAGGTTAGCATAGTAAGAGTATTTTTTTCTGGATGAAAGGTACTCTATGTCCTTTTTTGTACTCCTGTCATCGTGTATGCGAAATTTCATGATGATCAGTTGAGTAGTTCAGGCGTGAAAGCGTAACAAACAAACTCACTTTCACATTTATAATTTTAGTTAGGACCAGCGACCCGCCCCGGCTACGAACAGGTAACCCTAACAAATTATACACCTAAGCCTTCCTCATGAATCGCTCTGTCTATTCGAGATAACCGCATGAAAATCCGTTCAATAGTTTTCGAGTTTATCGCAAACAGATATTTTATTTTATTTGCCCGCGGCTTCGTTCGCGTAATTGTAGTTTAGGTTAACTTAGTAAGAGTATTTTTTCCTGGGTGAAACGAGTATTTTTTCTAGGTGATGTACTCTATGTCCTTTTCTGTACTCCTGAAAACGTGAATGTGAAATTTCATGATGATAGGTTAAGTAGTTCAGGTGTGAAAGCGTAACAAATAAACAAACAAACTAATACACATTCGCATTTATAATATTAGTTAGGATTAGGATGAACGAATCTATATATTAATACGTGAAGCGAAAACTTTGGATCCCTTTTTACGAAAATTGGGCGGACGGAGGAGTATGAAATTTCGCACACTTATAGTTTATACAGAGAAGAAGTGACGAATGCTAATATTTATATAAAATATGCATTAGAAATACATCAAATTAATGAAAAAACACTAAACGCACACAACAATGCATTTGACACATGCAGTCGAAGCGCGTAACTATGGTTACATAATTATATAAATATATAATGACATATATCAGCAACATCTTACAGGCAAACTTTGGTCGAATTTCGAGCACTAGGCGACCGCTAGTATACATAAATAGATTCATGCCTATGGGTATAGGTATTACACTCAGATTTCGTTAGTTATGATTTTATATAATATCAGTCCTGTATTAAACTGTCCCACTGCTGGGCACGGGCCTCTTCTCAGTGTGTGAAGGGTCCCACCACGCTGGCCCAGTGCGGGTTGACAGACTTCATATATCTTCGAAAACATTATGGAGAACTCTGAGATATGCAGGTTTCCTCACGCTGTTTTCCTTCACCGTTAAAGCGAGTGATAATTATTTATTTAATATGCATATAATTTCGAAAGATGGCGGTCTTAGACGGCCTCGATGGCGTAGTGGTTAGTGTAACCGACTGCCACGCCTGATGTCGCGGGTTCGATTCCCGCACAAGTCAAACATTTGTGTGCATGAACATGCATGTTTGTCTTGCTCTGAGTGTTTCTATGTATAATATGTAAGTATTTACAAAAAGAAATAGTATATTATGTATGTTTATCCATTGTCTAGTACCCATAGTACAAGCTCTGCTTAGTTTGGGCTAGATGGTGTTGTGTGTATGTGGTAGAATATTATTATTATATTATACATTATTTTCTCGTGTAAGCATCGAACCCACTCAACATTGACCCTGTAAACCACTACGCCATCGCGTAAATGCTTTTTAAACTGTACACGCACTTAAAAGATTCTAATGCTAACCCTGCTGGTTATATCACAAAGTATTCTGCACATGTGCCGTTAACCCGTTGCACGCTGAGTCACCGCTTACGCAACAAGTCAGTGCCCGAGCGACCTTCGCCTCGCGGTTTTGAGTGACGCAGCGTTTCGTCTAGCTGGTTAGTGGTAGGGTTAATGCGGAAATGACGCAGTGGTTTGTGTATCGATGCATTGAGAGGGTGATTACGAGTTCGATTTCTGTACACAAAACAAATGTTAGCTGTGTAGTGTCAAATCGAATCCAATTAATTGCGTTTTACAATGTGCAGTCGGCAATAACGCAATAAACATTGCCTAGATTTTGAAGTCCTCTACCATATATAATTATGGTTGATTAAAGCATATTTATTTTAATCACAGTAATTACTATACAACAATTATAAGTAAATTCTAATTTATAAAATATAGTTACAAATTTGTTAAATGTTCAGTTACTACATAGACTGTGTAAAACTCAATTGAATTCAATTCGTTTCTTGCACTCCATAATGTATATACAGGTCTTATAAATGTAGAGAGAACAATTATGGACCCCGTCGGGCACGGCAACATTAGGAGAGAAGAACGAACATTCTATTATCTTATATCATATTGAAATATATTATAGAGCTTAGTAGATATTTATTTAATTACTCACGTATTATAATTATCTATTATAGTTTATTATTAATTTATTATAAAGTAAGTATTAAAGTTATTTTCTAAAATACACCTACTTACATAATTTAAATTATTAAAATTTATCGTTTAAATATTTGCTTATATCATAGTAACATTTTTGTATTAAAAAGTATTTTAATTTGTTGATAAACGTGTTGAATTTGTCTTCATTTTTAATATTATTTGATAATTTATTATATACTAGTTTTCCTCGCGGCTTCGCTCGTGTAAATGTAGGTTAGGTTCAGTTATTTTTTCTGGATGGAAGGTACCCTATGTCCTATTCTGTACCCCTGACAACGTGTATGCAAAATTTCATGTTGATCGGTTGAGTAGTTAAGGCGTGAAAGCGTAACAAACAAACAAACAAACTTTTTTCGCATTTATAATATTAGTAAAATAACTAGTAATTAGTAATGTAATAAAGTAATAATAATAGTAAAGTAAGGATAAGGATTTTTATGGACATAACGTCCCTACGCATCAAGTCCCTAGACTTGGTGCATGCATTTGTAATCTGGACTTAGGTAAGTTTAACCTATTTTTGTGTCTTAGTGTATAGTCTTTACTAAGATATAGATAAGGTACAGTGTTGGACCTTGTTGGCACAGCTATTTAAAGGAGAGAGGAATCTTTTTTTAATTGTCCAATCTCCGCTCATGGGAGATTGGACATATTATGCGTGACTCATAATATGTCCAATCTTATACAATTTCCTCTTATCTTAGAAAGCACGTGGAGTATTTAGTGTTGCGCCAATGCGGATTACCGCGCCATCAAACAATGACAGTGAAGAAATAGAGAATGCTCTTCTGCCCTATAAAAATATCTTCACACTGGCGTTTCTTCGTTCGATAAACGCATGTGCACCGCAGACGATGCGCTAACACAACGCACGCTGCTCATTTGCTATGTCACGAAGTTGTCGCTTATATGCCGAGTTGTAGCTGCCTTAAAGTTACTCATACGTTACATTAGCGCAGTGATATGTGTTATGTATATATTGTATAAATTAATACAGTAATAAGAAAATGTTTTACAATAAACAGATTGCTTAAAGTGGCAGCAGGTAAATGTAAAGACATATTAGTGTTTTAGTAAGTATAACCTTGGTGCTCATAAGTATTACTTTGTGATCTAAACTAAATAAAGATATTTTGATTTTGATTTTTATCCCATGTAGTAATACATTTATTAACCTATTGAGTGGCAGGGGCACACCGGTGGCTAAACACAATAGATTTTGAATTATGTCTGGTATTCTTAGACTTGAAGATTAACTAAACAAAATAGCGATTTTGCATGGGTGACGCTAATGTGGTTTTACAAGCGGCGTGTGCGTCGCGTTGGCGTGGCGTCTGCGTTGCATAAGCGTTGCGTTGTAGAACCACTTATATGAAGGAGCCCTAATATCTCCTACGCAGTTGGCAAGTCTCCGTTAGGATGCCATGACCGAAATTCGGCGCATCTTCTATCCCACGACGATTGTTGAAAAAAAATGTGATATGTGGTTATTCTTGGTTCGATGACAGTTAGTACCATCACATCTGAGTATGGCCTCTTTGAGTAACAACAGTTACATATGTTTAATAACACGGTCGCCAGTCAGGTGCCGATACTGAATAGAAAAAAACAAGGTACTCGACCTAGGAGTCAAAGCCCTCGGGTATTAAACACCGCTTGTTATATTCAATAGTACTTACTTTAAAAATATTGGCTAATGGAATGTCAATATCGTCATGTCATCATGATTGTAATGCATAAACGGTTGGGTGGATTTTATGGTCATACTTGTGTAAGGGTAGGCAGAAATGTATTACGACAACTTTTTATTTATTTATTTATAAAGCATATTATCAGAGTAAACACATACATTTACATAATCACTAATTAAGACAAGGTTGTGTGCTTACGCCAATTACAAATATGCACAACATTTACATAAAGACAACATACTAATTAAATATACTTAAGTCTAATAAAGATTTTACATAATAACTAACACATAATTATTTACAAAACATAATAAGAATTATAAAATAAAATTACACTGAAATAATATAAATATACATTGAGATCATGAATTAAGGAATATAAAAAAAATAACTTGTTCATTATCATTTGTAACAAGTAATTAAAATCCAATTTAATTCAGATTCATTAATTTTTGGTAGAGATGTTATAAGTTTTTAGGATGGTTGAGGTATTCAATAAATAATATATTTTTTAATCAATAAATAAAAGTGTTTACAAAACACGTTACAGGCTCCTTATTATAATAAATTCACATTAAAACTATGTTTGATCTAAAGGACAAAATTTACAATTTAAATATTGGACACAAGAAGACTGGTTTACGAAGTCTGTTTTTAGATTGTATTGCCTGAACTAGGTCAGAGACTTGTGTTACGGGCTGTTGTTATAATAGATGGTAGAGCCTTCGAAATGCTTGCTTACTGGCCGAATGCAATAATAGTATCTCAACTCCTACGACGGTTTCCTATAGAGGGTAGTACAGTAATACCCTGAACTTACACGACAGGTGGGACTGAGCGATAGCCGCGTAAGTCGAATCCGCGTAAGTCGGGGTATAGTTAAGCATATAAATACATATTGGATTTTACAAAAATAAAATCGCGAGCTGTCGTTATTGTGATGTAGAAGGCTTCATAAAATCTAAGAAAGTAGTTTGACGACTCAAAGACTCTTTCTCCTGCAATATTGCCTATATTCCTAAACAATAGTGTAGGAGTAAGTCTAAAATCCATATTTGAGAGTTTTGCGATGATCAAATAAAAGACGAATCGACGAGATTTGAAAATCGCGTAACTCCGAGTTCGCGGATGTCAAGGTATTACTGTACTTCCATAGGGAAACTCATTCGTACCGGTGTCAAATATTGGCAATACTAGACTCGTCTATGGTCCATGTTATCTTACTCTACTTGTTCTATTTTGTTGGATTCGGTCACGGCGACCTGTTCAACTCCTTGAAAGTTGCCGTTCGCTTGCTTACATAGCCAATCTTATTTTTTTAAATCTGTATTCATTGCAGGCAGGTTAATACCATAGACATAATTATATATGATTGCACTAAGTAGATGTGTATTCAGCTCGTTGCATCTGGCATCGAGCTTACTACAGCGATCATTTTCAAAATCGTTCAAATTCTTTTCAAAATCTCTAACCTAACTTAGCGTATTTTAGCGTAGCGTGATGTTATATAGTCTATGTTGCTTCTGGTTAACTAACCTTAACCCTTAAGTTATTTGTGAAAGAATGATTAAAATCAGTTCAGTAGTTTTGAGCTTATTCATTACTATACAAGCCAGAGAAGTGTATCAGGATCGTAGCAAACGGAAATCCATATCCCTGCCTACCCCTCTGGGAAACAGGCGTGAATCTATGTATGTATGTATGTATATCTTTACTACACAAATCTTTATTTTTTTTTGTAATATTAGTGTAGATGTGTATAATCTAAAAGATTGAACTTAATAATTATATAAAGAGGTTGTTTTTCCTAAGAAGACAAATAAAAAATAATGGACTATACATAAGAAATAATTATGAAATACGGTCAATAAATCATACAAATTAATGTATTATTGGTCACTATTCCTCATAGCTTGGTGCAATGAAATCATATTTAGGCCAAAGTCTGTGGCTTAGCATAACTTTAATGCTACGTAATTTAATTATATTACCTGGATTATTTGCATATATACATATTACAGTTCAATAAGGAAAACTCAAAACCCTAAAGGTTACATTATTCATCTACAAATTGTCGACACGAATGGCGTAGTGGTTTAAGAAGTCGCCTAGCCATTGCTACGCCAAGTGAGTTCGAACCCCACACAGGACAGAAATTGAAACAGTTAGATTAAACTACGGACTACAATCATGCCTTGTCTTGATTATTTATGTACATGTAAGTAGATGCTCCTGTTTACCATACTGCTGCTTTAGAGGCTACCATCAAATCTTATTAAATGCTTGAGTATGTTCAGTAGTCATTCATGGAGAAATGGTTGCAGCACCTTACAGTTATGATTTGTAAACAAAATTTTATTGTAAACTTGGCGATTAAAAAGAGTGGCCATGAGTTTCTTGCGTTCTTCTCATGAGCCCTAACCCCTTGCTTTGCTGAACGTGGCAGTATGTGTAAATTCACAAAAAAAATGTAGTGTAACTTTAACATTCATAAGTGTTACCCTGTGACCTAACTTAAATAAATTTATTTTTGATATTGATTTTTTGATTTTATTGGTGTGATCCACAAATGGTTGTTTCGAGTCTGGATGTACTTTGTGACCGACGTTTGAATGTTTATAAAGCACGCCGCGATACAGAGGCGTGGTTTAAAAAATATAAAAAGCATTTTTATTAAAAAGCTTTTTATATATTTTTAACCATGTAATTTATTTACCCGCAATTACACCTTGTTAATCGTTCACTCATCACCGAATGACGGCAGGATCACTATGACGCCATCAAAATCATAACACACACTCGAAAATGAGATGATGTTGTTGAGTTCATCGCACGAAGATGAGCGATGGGCGCGGGTGAATGAACTGTCAAATGACACATATTTGGTATCATGATACCGTCATGTTATATAAACGTTATGTAATATTATTACGACTTTGTATCGTCAAGGGGTTAAGCAGAGATGGTATCAATCTTCAGTAGCTCAATGGAGGGTATTAGGTTTGACTTTATATCGTCTACAGCAGAGGTTCCCAGACTTTTTTCTCATAGACCACTTTCCCAATCCCTGCAGCTAAGTTCATGCAATTAAAAAATTTGTTCAAATCTCTACGGGCTGACCTTTTCTTTTTTAGAAATTCTCGGGACTCAACCTACCATGGTAGGCGGGCTGATCTTCTTTTTTTAATAATTCTCTGCCGAAAGACCACTGGTACTGAATATGGAATATGCAAGTTTATTTTTTTATCACGCCAACGTAGATCCCCGTCGAGTCTCCCGTGGACCCCTGGGGGTCCACCTGGACCACTTTAGGAACTAATGGTCTAGAGGGTGGGCAGTGATGGTAACAAGCGCTGGTAGCTCAATATAGTTGTTATTTTTTTAAACACAGCTTTACAAACATTTAAAAAACTTTCCTAAAGGGTCGGCAAAGCGCAAGTGATGCCGCTGGTGTTGCAGGCGTCCATAAGCTACGGTGACCTCTTGCCATCAGGTGGACCGTATGCTTGTTTGCCACCTTAGGTATATATAAAAAAAAACAACAGACAAAAAGAACACTCAGCCTCGGGACAACCATTTCTGGATCACACAATTTTTTGTACCGTGTGGGATTCGAACTCGGAACACTCCGCGCATAGATAGTAGCGAGACGACCACTGAAACCACTAGGTCATTTGTGCAGTTGAGCCTTGTATATGTCGCAGGCAATTTGTATGATTCCGCGTTTTACAAACGGCGTCGTCCTTTTAAAAACGCTCGTTGCTTGTTATAGTAGGGTGACCGTCGACGGAGCTCCGCTAGGCGGGGCTCCTATTTTTGGGTGGGTTTAAGAAGGAACCTACCCTTTCCGAGACGGAATACAGTGATTTGAGGCGTATAGATGCTCGTTATGCTGTTGAATTGTCTATCAAATGTTGTGCCATATTATGAAGTGACAAGGCAATTAACATTTTGCCTTCGGCATATTTTAAAATAGCTAGCGTTTTTAAACGGACGACGCCGTTTGTAAAACGCGGAATCATACAAATTGCCTGCGACATATATAAGACATGTGAGGCTGTGGGTTTGAATCCTATCCGTTGTAATAAAGATGTAAACTATTTTAGCTTGAGAGTTATTTAATTAGTCATGGATAGGTATACATAAATACTATATATATTATATACTAAGAAAATATATGTATTATATACTAAGAAAATATGATTTGTTAAGCTAGTTTGAACCAATCCGAGCATATATAATTATGATTAACGCAAAAATTGTAAATCGTAGCAGGCACCCACAGGACAGGCTTGCCTAGTGTGGCGCCGCCGGATATATTGTAATGTTTTTTTGTTTACTGTAAATAAATATTTTTTTATTTTTCTATTTTATTTTAATTATAGTAATTTGTAGCTTAAATTGTTAGTAATTGGGTTGTTTATTGTTACATTCAAGTGCACGAGTGTAGAGGTTTTAGTGGCCGCCTCGCAACTGTCTCAGTGCCAAAAGATGTGGGTTCGAATCACACGGGGTAAAAATGTGTGTGATCAACAAATAGTTGTCCCGAGTCTGGTGTTATTTATGTCCGTTGTGTGTGGTTGTGAAGTCCACCGCTTCACAGGAATTATTCCTAGTGCGAGAGATATCTTTTAAAAGCAAAACCAATAAATAATAATAATTTCTTCTTCTTCTCCCTAGCCTTTATTATTCCCAAGTCACTTAGGGTCGGCTTTCTAGTCTAACCGGATTTGACTGGATATCAGTTTTTACCCGAAGGCTAACGATACCCTAAGGCTAGACCAGTGTCAGGATATTAGAGGGCATTGACTTCCCAATAAAGATTGCCATATATGTTCATGGCAGCCGGGACCGACGGCTTAACGTGCTCTTCGAGGCACGGAGCAGGCGATAATTATCAATCAATACGCACATAATTTCGAAAAGTCATATAACTTCCGAAAGTCAGAGGTGTGCGACGTGGGTTTGAACCCGAGACCCTCGGCATTGCAGTCTGTTGGTCTCCCCACTGATTTGACTATGTATAAATACGTAAATAACCTCACCGCTTTCTTACTCTGAAGAAGTTAGGTATAATAATGATATCAGTCCTGGTTATTAACTGTCCCACTGCTGGGCACGAGCCTCTTCGCAGGATGAGAAAGGTTAGTACTACGCTGGTCCAATGCGGGTTGGCAAACTCCACACATCTTTGAGAACATTATGCAGCACTCTAAGACATGCAGGTTTCCTCACGATGTTTTCCTTTAAAGCAAGCGATAATTAACTATTTAAAACGCAGATACCTTCGAAAAGCTAGAGATGCGTGCCTTGGGCTCGAACTCGCGATCTCTTCGTGCCATTCCAAATCTCGCACTACGCTATCGCTACTTAATATACGACCGGACGCTTTAATATACGTCCATTATCATGACCACACTTTTTAGTTACTCGATGTGTATTCATCAGTCTCTGACGTAACCGTTCGATAATATTCTAATACTGTGAACTTGGATGTGTCAGATGACTATATATCAGTTTCCGGGTTAAGAGTTCGATGCCCGGTTTAGCATACATACATACATACATACATACATAGATTCACGCCTGTTTCCCAGAGGGGTAAGCATACATGTATGGTAATATATGGTTTCCGGGTGCAAAATAGAAGGAATGTATACATATGATATTTACATTATCGGACTACGCGGACAGTAACATGAATAAGTAATCGAATCCTAACTAATATTATAAAAGCGAAAATGAGTTTGTTTGTTTGTTACCTTTTCATGCCTAAACCACTGAACCGATCATCCTGAAATTTTGCATATACGTTGACAGGTGTACAGAAACGGACTTAGACTACCTTTCATACCGAAAAAAATTACTGTTCCCGAGGAAAACAACAATAACGTTCTTATGATAATAGATGGCGCCACGTACCTTTCGAATCATGATTGAATTATATTATTACAAGCAGAGTACAACCCGAATTGATTGTCAAATTCTAAATTAACGCGAGCGAAGCCGCGGGCAATAGCTAGTTATTAATAATAATTATATTTATTTATTTCACCACATCGAAGAAATAATACACACATTAAAACGTACAGGTCATGAATACAAAGTTCTGGAATATTGTCTTTACATTTTACAGTCTTACAATCCTTTGTGGTGATTGACAATTATCGCCTGCTCCGTGCCTCGGAGAGCACGTTAAGCCGTTGGTCCCGGCTGCCATGAACATCTACGGCAATCGTTATTGGGAAGTCAGTGCCCTCTAATATCCTTTTACTAGTCTAGCCTTAGGGTATCGTTAGCCTTCGGGTTGCGGAGGTCAGGTGGCAGCCGCTCCGTGTAAAAACTGTTATCCAGTCAAATCCGGTTAGACTAGAAAGCCGACCCCAAATGACTTGGGAATAATAAAGGCTAGGGAGAAGACAATCCTTTGTGGTGACCAGCATCTAAGCTAAGTTATTATAAATAACTTGTATTAAAGACGCTGGGCTCGACACTGTTTTTTTATTAATTATAATATAACGTTATGTTTGTATATATATACATATGTAGTCTTAAACCTATATTTCTAAAAAGGTAAGCAGGCTGCTTATCATTATATCTATACTAATATTATAAAGCTGAAGAGTTTGTTTGTTTGAACGCGCTAATCTCAGGAACAACTGGTTCGATTTGAAAAATTATTTTAGTGTTGGATAGCCTATTTATAGAGGAAGGCTATAGGCTATATAACGTCACGCTACGACCCACGGGGGCGGCGCAGTAATGATCATCGCGGGTGCAACTGCGGGCACATCTAGTATTATATATATACGTTACTAGATGTTCCCGTGGTTTCAAGACCTCATACTGAAATCGTATTCACAACCTTTGAACCATCGAATCAATTAATCTATCAAGTCTTAGAATACCAGACATAATTCCTCGGCCGCGATGGTGTACTGGTTAGTGTAACCGACTGCCACGCCTGAGGTCACGGGTTCGATTCCCGTACAAGTCAAACATTTGTGTGCATGAACATGAATGTTTGAGTTGGTCTGGGTGTTTCTAAGTATAATGTGTATGTATTTACAAAAAAAATTGTAGTATATATGTATGTTTATCCATTGTCTAGTACCCATAGTTCAAGCTCTGCTTAGTTTGGGCTAGAAGATGTTGTGATATGTAAAAAAAAGAAAAAATCTATTGTCTCTGGCCACCGGTGTGCCGCTGTGACTTGATTTTCACTCCATTTATTATTATTTTTACTCGATTGTCTACTCCCATGACATCACACGACACAAGGTAGCGGGATCAATGCTTGGAGGGTACACAGCTCGGAAAGGTCATCAACCTGCCGAATTAGACAGGGAGATGACCTTTGCAGTGACGTAGAGATCACTAACTCGTGATGTTTCACGGCGTGATCACTACATCACGCTGCTTACGACGTGATACGTAACTGGAATTGTTTAGTTATAAAATTAGATTATGTTATGTGATTTCTGCTTTACTCGGTTCTTACTGCTGGTCACAAACCTTGTCTTAGTATAATAAATAATAGTTTACAAAAACTAAAAAAACACGCTTTATTTAAAAAACCAAACTAAAAAGTATAAAATATTTTTTTAATAATTCAAAATAAGGATAGAGCGATTAATAAAATAAATAATTTGAATGTAAAAAAAGCGTGGGGTGCTTTCTAAGATATCTTTATTTATTTCTAAATCATTGTATTGTCATCGGTCCTCGATAAGTCTACAACGTTTTAATGAAATCTGACCGTTTTAAGTGGATCATAATCAAGTCCAAAGGAGTCGATTACAAACAAACTAAGAAACAAACATACAGGTGAAGCTAATAAAAGTATGTTAAAAAGGGTTACCTAGCCCATAATGATTACTTTGGTATACTTCACAAATCTTTAAGAACATACAAGACCTCTCAAATGATGCAGGCTTCTTCACGATATTTAACTTCACCGTTAAATCGAGTATTATATGAATTGAAGATTGATATTTTAAAAAGACACCACTGGCATTGTTTAGTTGTATTATACTAGTTTTTACCCGCGGCTTCGCTCGCCTAAATGTAGGTTAGGTTAGGTTAGGTTTGCAACAGCTCTCTTTCTGGATGAAAGGTACCCTATGTCCTATTCTGTACCCCTGACAACATGTATGCAAAATTTCATGTTGATCGGTTGTGTAGTTATGGCGTGAAAGCGTAACAAACAAACAAACTCATTTTCGCATTTAGTAAGGAAGTAAGGATAGTGTTATGTGATTTCGTTGTGTTTTTAGTTGCTATGTGAATGTATTATGAAAGCAGTTTTTGTAAGCTTGATAGGTGGTAATTATTTGTTTTGATTTGGTATCGATGCTCGGGTCGGGTAAATTGTTTCTGTATTTTATGTTACGGCAATTCAATAGCAGCGCATAGCTTGAACTGCTGCTACTAACTAATACCAAAAAATTACTAATAAAAAATGGTAGACGTATCCGGGACTTTACGATGGGCCATATATTTTGCAAAGCAAGCTTACAACGTGTATATAGAATATGATAAGAAAAGATTAAGCAAGGATCTTAGCAAGTGGAAATATATTTGCAATTTTTAATACTTGCACGTAAACTGAAAATTTACTAATAGTACATACATACATAGATTCACGCCTGTTTCCCAGAGGGGTAGACAGAGACTACGGATTTCCATAATCGTACTAACTAATAGTAATAACTTACTTACTTATCGTGTCGATGGCAACACATTTTATATAATTTTGGACCAGTTTAATAATAACTGCTAATTTAGTACCTAAACTGCTACTAAACATTTAGGTACCAGAAGTAATTTTTTTCAAATCCCGGAGTCGAATCGAAACCTAGCAAACGTACAACGTATGTAAAGTATAGAATTAAGCAAAGATCGTTACAGTTAAAAATCCAAAGTCTCTGCTTACCTTTCTGGAACACAGGCATGTGAAAATCAAAATCAAAATAAAAAATAAATGTATTCAAGTTAGGTTACAAGGTAACACTTATGAATGTTAAAGTTACACTAGATTTTATCTGTGAATTTACATTTACTGCCACGTTCAGCAAAGCAAGGGTGTAGGGCTCATGAGAAGAACGCAAGAAACTCATGGCCACTCTTTTTAATCGCCAAGTTTACAATAAAATTTTGTTTACAAATCATAACTGTAAGGTGCTGCAACCATTTCTCCATGAATTACTACTGAACATACTCAAGCATTTAATAAAACTAGCAGTCGCCTAGTGCTCGAAATTCGACCAACTGATATACCTATATTATGTCATGTCATGATACTCGTATATTGATATATGTAACCATAGTTACGCGCTTCGACTGCGTGTGTCAAATGCATGGTTGTGTGCGTGTAGTGTTTTTTCATTAATTGATGTATTTATTATACATATTTTATATTAATATTAGCATTCGTCACTTCTTCTCTGTATAAACTATAAGTGTGCGAAATTTCATACTCCTCCGTCCGCCCAATTTTCGTAAAAAGGGATCCAAAGTTTTCGCTTCACGTATTAATATATAGATTTGATGGTAGCTTCTAAAGCAGCAGTATGGTAAATAGGAGCCTGTGTCTATGTGTCTATGTATAAAACATTAATTATATCAAATAACATTACTGATATTCGGCTAGTCAATTACACAAACACTCACTATCAAATTATAATTAAGCACTTAATTCTAATTCTGTCACATTTAGGTATTGTATTGTTTATTGAGTAAACATGTGATAAGAATATACATATGTATGAAATAAATACTGGGCGACCTCGATGTCGTAGTGGTTAGTGTAACCGACTGCCACGACTGAGGTCGCGGGTTCGATTCCCGCACAAGCCAAACATTTGTGTGCATGGACATGGATGTTTGTCTTGGTCTGGGTGTTTCTATGTATAATATGTATGTGTTTACAAAAAAATAAGTGTCGGTTGTCTAGTACCCATAGTACAAGCCCTGCTTAGTTTGGGATAGATGGTGTTGTGTTTATGTGATAGAATATTATTATTATTATATATGACTTCATGCCTGTCCGAAATGGGGTAAAGTGTAGGTGTATTAGACCCACATTTCCATAACTTTGGTATGACGTAATAGAAGAAATACCTTTTTTTTTTATTAAACCTATTTCCGCATTAAGAATAAATCCTGTGTCGGACGCTTTACAAACATTCAAACAACGGACACTAAGTATATACAGACTCGGAACAACCATTTGTGGATCACACAAATTTTTATCTTGTGTAAGATTCAAACCCACAAATCTCGGCGTAGTATCAGTGGCGAGCCACTAGGCCATAAAAAATCTCAGTAATATTACTTAGTTAGACTATAAGCTGCTACTGAATATTACATGTTCAAAAAACCCAATAAAACTTTGTCCGACTCGGGATTAAAACCTGAGACCTCATGCTTAATAGTTGTATTCGCTATCGCTGCAGCACTGAGTCAATCGCCTAATCATTCCTTACCAATAGGACTTTATCCCTCATACTGAAATTTATAGTCACTATGAAATTTTGTTTATCATAAAACCACAAGATAATAATTACATAAAATAAATAATGCAGATAGCGAAATTTTACATACTAGCGGTCGCCAAGTGGTCGAAATTCGACCATAATTGATTTAAATTAATTAAAGTTTGATCGTTATTATATATACCGCGAAATTGCAATAGGTACTTAACGTATGTAACTTTAGTTATTTACGACATCACGCGAACCATGCCGAAATACTACGATCGCGATACGACTGCGTGTGTCAAATGCATGGTTGTGTGCGTGTAGTGTTTTTTCAGTAATTTAATGTATTTCTAATGCATATTTTATAAAAAATATTAGGATGCACCCCTCCTTCTCCATATAAACTTTAACTGTGCCAAATTTCAGACTCCTCCGTCCGCGCTATTTTCTTAAAAAGGGGTACAAAGTTTTTGCTTCACGTATTAATCTCTATATTAATACGTGAAGCAAAAACTTTGTACCCCTTTTTACACGAACTGCGCGGACGAAGGAGTATGAAATTTGGCACAGTTAACGTTTATATGGAGAAGGAGGGGCGAATCCTAATATGCATTAGAAATACATTAAATTAATGAAAAAACACTACACGCACACAACCATGCATTTGACACACGCAGTCGAATTGCGTAACTATGGTTACATAATTATATAAATATATAATGACATATATCAGCAATATCTTACAGGCAAACTTTGGTCGAATTTCGAGCATTAGGCGACCGCTAGTATATAGAAAAGTGTCTCGATGGCACACCGGTAGTGTATGCGACTGCTGTGCATTAAGTATTGGCTTCGATGCCCCGGTCGGACAAAGTTTTATTGGGTTTTTCTGTCAAGAAACTCTCAGTAGTAACACGGAGTGTGGTATAGGTTTACCCCGTGTTACGCTGAACCTAAACACATAGCCAGCAAAAAGTGAATGCAATTCACTTCTGCCTACCCTTTCAGGGATATAAGCGTAAGACTTTGTATATTAATAATATCAGCACTGACTATGAAGTTTTCCACTGCTGGGCACAAACCTCGTCTTTGTATTAAAAAGAGTTAGGCCATGGTCCAGCACACTGGCTGCTTTGGTAGACTTCACAAAAATTCAAGAATATAATAATAAACTTTCAGACATGTACATTTCCTCACGATATTTTCCTTCTCCGTTAAATCGAGCAGTAAATAAATTGGACTTTGATCTTTTTAAAGATAAAGATAAATTTATTTGTTTCTAACATGTGTAGTATATACAGGATATATCCTATACATTAGTTGTTAACATTAGTAGCTATGTATCAACATGTTTTGCCATGACGGCGCGCGACGTACAAATGTAATTTATATAATTAATAGTATGATTTATGATTGAGAATTATCTCGGGTTCGAACCCACGTCGCGCACCTCTGACTTTCGGAAGTTATATGACTTTTCGAAATTATGTGCGTATTGATTGATAATTATCGCCTGCTCCGTGCCTCGGAAAGCACGTTAAGCCGTTGGTCCCGGCTGCCATGAACATCTATGGCAGTCGTTATTGGGAGAGTGTCGACACAAAAGATCCCACTGGGTCGAAGTGTCGCCGGTCTGCACTGACTGGCCCCCACATAAGATAAGATAAGATACCATCAGGTGGGCCGTATGCTTGTTTGCCACTTTAGTTGTATAAAAAAAAAATCTCGGACACGTGATAGAACCCACAACACTTATGATATTGACAACGGCGAGGCGAACACTCCAACCACTACGTCATCCGTACAATCTGGCCTGAGTATCCGTCATAGATTGAAGTACATAACCTCGAAAAGATAGAGGTGCGTACATTATATACAATCGTGAACTTTATCTGTAAATTAAATACTTGCCGCTATCCCATTTGTCCCCATTAGTACGCCACGCACACATACACACCTCATTTTCAGTCTATATACACACGCTTGAGGCTGTGTGCGTGCGTATACGTATACACAATAGGAGTATCTGTGACGTAGCGACGTTTGCATGTGTGTGTAAGTATCGGAGGTCGACGACCGGCGAATTTTCGGCGGTACATTTATTGCACAATTCTATGAACAGTATTGTTTGACTAGTATAAGTTGAGCTGTAGATAACCCTTTTTTTGTGCGTTAATAAGGAGGTTAGGGGTCTTTGTTGGTGGTTATAGTGATTTTTTAATATTTTCACATGCGAAAAGTACTTGTGAAAGAGCGTAGATGGCGCTCAAATGGTTTCGAGTAATCGTTATATTAGTTTGACCTCTAGATACGGCTTTTATTTTGATCCGTTGACCTTTATCATTGGAGCTAGTTTCATTGCCTTGTTGCCAACGCCTTTATAGTTAAAGCCATCGTGTGGTACAAGCTTCGATGCCCAGGTTGGACAAAGTATTTTTGTATACTTTGTAAGGAAATTCCTCATTAAAAACGCAATTGCTGGAAAAGAGTCCCTATAGGTGGTAACATTGCCGACCGTATGGTACAGAATTCCATTTTGGAAAAATATTATGTATTACTTATAATTATTTTCTGTTAGGAAAATTGCAGTAGCTGCGTATTTTGAAAAGGCGTTCAGTAGAAGCCAATAGTCCTTATGATACGTTGCACCTAAAACAATAGATGGCTGAATTATAGTGTTATGCACCTCTTTGTCAGCGCTTTTAGGGATATAAACCTGAGACTATTTATATGAACTAGCGGTCGCCTAGTGCTCGAAATTCGACCAAAGTTTGCCTGTAAGATATTGCTGCATAATTATGTCATTATATATTGATATATGTAACCATAGTTACGCGCTTCGACTGCATGTGTCAAATGCATGGATGTGTGCGTGTAGTGGTTTTTCATTAATTTAATGTATTTCTAATGCATATTTTATATAAATATTAGCATTCGTCACTTCTTCTCTGTATAAACTATAAGTGTGCGAAATTTCATACTCCTCCGTCCGCCCAATTTTCGTAAAAAGGGATCCAAAGTTTTCGCTTCACGTATTATATATATAGATTTTCAGTAGTAATAAGTCTGAAAATATACCTAGCAGACAACAAAGACTAAACCTTCATTACGTTGATCTATAACGAATTCTAAAATGGATGCCCAGCAGGTGAGGCAGTTTACAGGGCAGAGGATACCTATCATCAATACCAATATTATAAAGCTGAAGAGTTTGTTTGTTTGGTTGAACGCGCTATTCTCAGACTACTGGTATGAATTGAACAATTATTTAATTGTTGAATAGCTTATTTATCGAGGAAGGTTGTAGGCTATATAACGTCACGCTAAAACCCACGGGGTCGGCGCAGTAATCATAAACGCGGGTGAAACCGCGGGCACATCTAGTATAATATAATCCGTGCCATGTAGAATTCAACGCCAAGGTTGCCCAAAACGTAGATATTATACATCTCTGCCTGCCCTTGGTTATATAGCCGAAAGTATATATTATCTATACTAATATTATAAAGCTGAAGAGTTTGTTTGTTTGTTTGTTTGAACGCGCTAATCTCAGGAACTAATGTTTCGATTGGAAAATTTATTTTAGTGTTGGATAGCCTATTTATCGAGGAAGGCTATTGGCTACATAACATTACGCTACGACCCACGGAGGCGGCGCAGTAACGATAAACGCGGGTGAAACCGCGGGCACATCTAGTGTATGTATATATGTATTTAGCTCAAGATGATCACAATTCTTTTATCTGTCTGCCCTAAATAGCCGTCATAGATAAAAAGTTATTATTAAGTAATCAGACTGGCCTCAATTTTGTGCAAAGATAATGTCTATAGAACAAAGAAATACTTTTTTTAGTTACAGCTATTGCGTCATATTAAACTTTTCATTGAAATATGTTCATACATTCATGCTGCCCCACTGCTGGGCACGGGCCTCTACTCAGTATTAAAATTATTAGGTCATAGTCCACTAGGCTGGCCCAGTGTACGGGTTAATAGACACATTATGGAGAAATGGAGAACCCTCAGGCATGCAGGATTCCTCACGAAGTCTTTTCAAACAGTTTTTGAAGTGAAACTTCTTTAGGCGCTTTGAGCACTTCTTGGGTGAACAAAAATCATAGAACTCGCGTCATCTTCAGGCATCCACGCTTTCCATTTTTTAAATTATTTTAGAATATTAATAATATCTCAGAAATGGTGCGTCCTACGCAAAAAATAACGAAATTTTGACCCCCTTAATTACCCATAAGAGAGTATCAGGAACTAGGATCCGACCCGATCTGTTTTTTTTTCTGAATTGAAATCTTGTTTAGGCGCGTTGAGCACTTCTTGGGTGAAGTTTATAATATGGTTTATAAAGAAGTGTTTATGATCAAGGATTAAAGTTTGCACTTCTATCGGCAGTCCCCAAAGACTGGCCAAATTTTTTTTTGATTGAAATCATACTTGTTGTATTTTCACGTGGGTAGTGCAATGGCATGTAGCCAGAAAGCAAAACTCTTGGTGTAAAAGAGTGTTAGAATGGAGACCATGCGACCAAAAAAGACCTCTAGGGCGACCACAGATGAGATGGAAGGATGACATCAAAAAAGTGGCGGGCAGCAACTGGACCCTAATTGCCCAAGACAGGAAAGTGGAGAGGATTGAAGGAGGCCTACACCAAATATTTGGTCGATTAAGGCTAAAGAAGAAGTACAATGGGTCAGGATTGAATCCCACGATCTTTTTATCCCAAGGCCGATACCTCAACCACTGTGCCTTCGCCGCTTCTCAATCACGATAGTAACAACACAGTTTTCAAGGCCTATTTTCTTTGGTAGTAATAACCATTACCTTGAATGCTAACCATTAGGCATCGCGTGCTAACGTGAACTATACTTAACGGACGGGAAAGTCGCTATAATCATTAGCTTATTTAGTTAACGAGCTTACTTATGGCGGTATTGGGGTAGGCAGGTGTTTTAGTTGTAGGCAACATTTCGTTAGACATAGGCTTAGGTCCGAGGTTCCATGACTTTTTTCTAATAGACAACTTTCAATATTTAGCTGGTTCCGGTGGACCCCCTGCAGCTAAACAAGTTCATGCAAGTAAAAAATTTGATCAATTCTTTACGGGCCGACCATTTTTTTTAGTAATTCTCTACCTAAAAATCGAAAAACCAATGGTACTGAATATGGAACATGCAAGTTTTTAGAAGTAACAGTCGCTGAGCTTATCAAACAGTCGGTGAAGTCAAGCCAACATTTTAGTTCTTCACTATCGAAAGCAAATAAATTGTCACGGACCCCGCTTACGAATTGTGAACTCCCATTTTTTTTGTCACGCCAACTTACACCCCAGTCGAGTCTCCCGTGGACCCCTGGAGGTCCACCTGGACTACTTTGGGAACTAATGGTTTAGGTCATAATAGTTTCACGCCTATATGCTCAACAGGCATGGTTATTGGACCTATATAATAGTGTTATGCTGTTATTGAGAATATACATACATAATATATGACTTCACGGATGGTGTAGTGGTTCAATTGAAATTTAGAGTAGTAGAGCCTCGCTGATTTCAGCATGAATGGGCCGGCTCGACCGGGGAAGGACTACTCTCTCACAGAATATCGACGTGAAATACCAGTATTCCTACTGTTGTGTTTCGTTCGGTGAGTGAGAGTGCCGGAGGCCAAATCACCCCCTTTCCCCCATCCCGTTCCTTCTCCTTCCCACTTCCTTTCCTAAAGGGTCGGCAACGCTGTTCCTGATACCTCTGGTGTCGCAGGCGTTCATAGGCTACGGTGACCACTTACCATCAGGTGGGCCGTATGCTTGTTTGCCACCTGAGTTGTATAAAAAAAAAGAAATTGGTTGCCTTGCCACTGTCATTGCGCCAAGTGTAATGAGTTCGATCCCGATCAACACCAAAGAATATTTTTTTTCTTTTTGTGTGATTTTCATATACGTTTTTCGATACTGAGTGTTTAGGTGCGTTGTTTGAATAATTGTACTGTAAAATATAGCGAGGGAGTTGTTTAAAAAAATCGAATAATCGGCCTGCTGCTGAAAATTCCCCAACTTTGACAAGCTCAAAGGGGAATCATACCTGTGACAGTGATAATCCTTTGCGTTATTGCGGTTTAAGTGCGACTGTTAAATTGCACTCAAAATACACCACGGGCTTATCCACAATAACGATTACACAATATTAGTTAAATTTGCGATAGAGCAAGAAAACATGTTTTCTTGTCGCATTATTATTCACCTAGAAGGCGATTTGATGTAATCAGCTTGATAAAAGGTTCATTAACACGCTATTTCGTTCAATCGAGGGCATGTCGGCGTTATCACTTTCACGTGATAGCCATCGTCTTACTGATAACATACTTACATCCTAATTTCCTAACTAATATTATAAAAGCGAAAATGAGTTTGTTTGTTTGTTACCTTTTCACGCCTAAACCACTGAACCGATCATTCTGAAATTTTGCATATACGTTGTCAGGTATACAGAAAGGGACATAGGCTACTTTTCATCCCGAAAAATTACTATTCCCGAGGAAAACAACAATAACGTTCTTATGATAATAGATGGCGCCACGTGTCTTTCGAATCATGATTGAATTATATTATTACAAGCAGAGTACAACCCGAATTGATTGTCAAATTGTAAATTAACGCGAGCGAAGCCGCGGGCAAAAGCTAGTAGTCTATAAACCCGGAGGGATAGGCAAAAGTGTGTATAAACACATTTGGACAACTATGTCTTGAGGTTCGGTGTAAGCCTTCTTACACTTCGCTTCGCTACGTCTACGTCTGACCCCTTGGTCAGACTATTGCAGTGCTGTCTACTGGACGAAGTTCTAGACACTGTTGCTCGGATCAGACTTTTTTTATTGCCATTTGTGGCAGACGAGCTAGTGGCCCACCTGATGGGAGTGGTAACCGCTGCTCATGGACTTTAACAATGTCAGGACACAGCAAAGGCGCTGCCTACCGTGAAAGAAGAACTCTCTTTAAACCTCGTTTAAAGAAGGACATATCATAGCGCTCGGGAAACACCGAAGCAGGCAGTTCAATCCAGATTAAACTATTATTGAGATTTTCTTGATAGAAAATCTTTAGGGACTTCACAAACATTCAAACAACGGACAAAAAGAACACGCAGACTCGGAACATTCAGCTGTGGGATTCGAACCCACAACACTTGACGTAGAGGCAGTGGCAAGACGACCACTTAAACCTCTAGGCCATCCGTGCAGTAATATTTAGCCCCGTGTGGGCTTCGAACCTGCACCACTCGGCGCAGTGGCGGTGCTGAGGCGACCACTTGTACCACTACGCCGTCCGTTAGGCTATGTACGTTTCACATAATAACTATGTTCATAAACTGTATGCCGAATAATCGTCCGTGTTAGCACTTGGGTTTCGGCTGAAAAAAAGCGCTGCGGTCATCCGTAGCAAAGGCTGAGCTGGAACCTTTTGGACACACTGCACAACATTTTCTTTATTTTTTGAAGTAAAAACTTCTTTAGCGGCGTTGTGCACTTTTTTTGTGATGGGTAAAAAATGATAAACTCGCGTCAGGACACGTGACCTGATCGAAAATTCGTAAGACGGAGGGAGAATTGTCATATTTGTGTAGGTTAGCACAATAAATGAATATTGTATTCTACCACATAAATGACAGTAATTTTATACTGATAATTAAAGCAGTTCGTGCAAAATTATTCCTTAACCATTCCAAAATATCAAAAATGCTCAACGTTAATATTCAAGTTTTCACTTCTGCCGGCACTCCGGGAGTGCAACCCGTTGATTTTTTTTGTATTTTCTTCTTGTTTGTACCATCTTAATATGTTGTGCTTTTATTAGTGTGTCTAATAAATTACTTTCTTTTCTTTCTTTCTTTACATATGGGCCTACGCAGCTCGAAATAAATTATTAATAGATACTACTAGCGGTCGTCTAGTGGTCGAAATTCAACCATAATTGATTTCAATTTTAAGTTTGATAGTTTCATATAAATACGTAAATATATTATAATATAACTAGTATATATAATTCCAATCCACCCAAAGGTTGCTTGTGTAAGATACTGCTGATATATGTCATTATATATTAATATGTAACCATAGTTACGAAGAATAGTATTACATCAACCAAACAATGCCGAAATACTACGAACAGAATTCGACTGTGTATGTCAAATGAATGGATGTGTGCGTGTAGTGTTTCTTCATTAATTTAATGTATTTCTAATGCATATTTTATATACATATTAGGATTCGGGGCGAATCTTAATATTTATATAAAATATAAAACTTTATATAAAACTTTAACTGTGCCAAATTTAATATACCTCTGTCCGCGCAATTTTCGTAAAAAGGGTTACAAAGTTTTTGCTTCACGTTTTAATATATAGATTATGTGTTTCTCTTTTACGGGTATTTTCCTAATGCGGTTTCCCCATAATTATTTAGCGGCTCCCCTCTGACCGGCCCACCAAGGCAAGCCAGAATTGAGAGTCCTACAAGCGATCTTCAAGTTCCACCCCAGCAACCAGTAACGGCAAGCTGGGGACGAGGCCCTAACCGACTCCCTGAGGTATTCAGGACCGCAGTGTCGCCACTCACATTCAGCTCGCCAGAAGCTGCCCTGCGGTTTGTTTGTAAACCCGATGATACATTTTTTGTTTATATCACAAGGTGGAGGTATTATTATTATTAATATAGTTTAATTTATATGTTCATCTCGTCCCACATGTTATGGGTGAGCAAATATTTATACAATCCACAGATAGCTTTTCTGGGTCTCAGTGTTTATCTCCCAGTAAATTCCACTACGATAGTCATATTCGTTAATACGAGAGTTATCTTTATATCAAAGAGATTGAATTTAGGTTAGAAAGAATAAACAATATCTATAAATAGATTTGTATTCATAGCTTGCTAGGCGTAGGTGTTAGGAGTAACATATCTGACCGTGGCATGGGTTTGCGGTTAATCATGTGGTTCTGGGTTCGATTCCCGATCGATCGAAGTTTTGTTGTATTTTCTAATAAAGCCAACTAAGCGTAAGTGTTAGGAATAACAGATTGACTGTGGCATCCGTTTCCGGTAGATCGTGAGGTTCTGGGTTCTATAGCTTAGTTGCAGAAACTTTAATGATGTGTACTATAATATGCTTATCTTCCTCGCTTGTTTGAAGCCAGAGAAAGAGGTAATACAGGATCGCAGCAAACCCTCTGAGAAATAGATGTGATTCTTTGTATGTGTGTATGTTTGTTACAAAATTGTTAGAAGCACAGATTCCCCGGACTGTACCTAAAATATTCTTCCTTTGTTAGGTTCAAATAGCTAGCATAGCTGACGAAAATGCGAATTTTTTTTTATACACCTAAAGTGTCAATCAAGCATACGGCCCACCTGATGGAAAGTGGTCACCGTAGCCTATGGATGCCTGCAACACCAGAGGCATCACTAGCGCGTTGCCGACCCTTTAGGAAAGGAAGTGAGAAGGAGAAGGAGCGGGAAGGGGGTAAAGGGGTGATTGGGCCTCCTGTACTCTCACTCACCGAACGAAACACAACAGTAGGAATACTGCTATTTCACGTCGATATTCTGTGAGAGGGTAGTCCTTCCCCGGTCGAGCCGGCCCATTCATGCTGAAATCAGCGAGGCTCTACTACTACAAATTATTTACCTACTACTATACATTATTTTAGAAGTCTACTTATGTATTAACATGTTAAGTGGTTACTGCCGTCCATTAAAGAAAAAGTCAGTACCCAATACAGCTAAGTGTTTAATTTGCTGCTTAATTTTTGTTCTGTTGGAGTTACAAACGATCTTATCAATCTATCTTAGGTTACGGCGATAGCTCAGTGGGGAGATCAACAGACTGCAATGCAGAGGGTCTCGGGTTCGAACCCACGTCGCGCACCTCAGACTTTCGGAAGTTATATGACTTTTCGAAATTATATGCGTATTGATTGACAATTATCGCCGGCTCCGTGCCTCGGAGAGCACGTTAAGCCGTCGGTTCCGGCTGCCATGAACATCTATGGCAGTCATTATTGGAAGAGTGTCGACACAAAAGATCCCACTGGGACGAAGTGTCGCCGGTCTGCACTGTCGGCAATAGTTTACCATCAAGCGGATCATATGCTTATTTATAAAATGCTATGTACTGATGAGCACAGATTGGCTTCATTCAGTGTAGTTTTTTAATTGTTTTCGTCACAATCCTGTCGCGTAATGTCGAGTGATTCGCTCGCTTGTCGCAAGATGTTGCTTGCGACACGACGTTGCCAAACACAGCCTTGATACAACTTGTGTAAGTAGTTGCTAAATGTTTGACAGTGTTATGAAATATTTTAATAGTGGTTGCTTTGGAAATTTTGTTGTTTAGACAGAATTTCGGTTGAAGGTTATTTTGGTGTAATTGTTACAATTATTGTTTTTATATTACATAATGAATATTGTATCTCTGCTTACCCTTCAGAGAATATATTGGCAGGATCTCTGTATATATGTACTTAATATAATTTCATTATCTATATGTGTTTTGTAATTATGTAAATGTTATAACATGGAGATCAGATCGGAGACGTTCTGGACAAAGGCCAGGCCAGAGCTTCTTGAACCGACGCGCGTGTATGAGGAAAGTGATGAAAGTGAATGAAGCCAGAGAAGTGTGTCAGGATCCTAGCAAATGGAAATCCGTAGTTTCTGCCTAACCCTCTGGGAAACAGGCGTGAATCTATGTATGTATGTATAACATGGAATTATTTTGAAAGACTAATTCTCGTATGCACTATACCTGTTTGAGTCTAAACTTTATAAGTACATAAAAAACAATCGAAAAGGTCACGTAAACTGAAATTGACTATCTATAAATTACACTATTTTTGTCGCGCGGATATTGAACTCACACCATTTGGTGCATTAGCGGTGATGATGTGACCATATAACAGTCAACATGAATTTCAGTGCCACATTTTTCCATTTCATCTTTTCTATATAGACGTTTTTGAAGCCACGTTTACATTTACGTAAATGAAAAATTTAATAAGACTGAAGCAAGCGAGATATGCCAGAATCGTAGCAAATGATAATCCGTAGGTTCTGCTAACCCTTTTGTAAAGCTGGTGTGAGGGTATATACGTATTGGTTTTATGTAATGAATATTTGAAATATTCATTACATTGAAATATAATTATTATTAACTATAATTGTATAAACTTGACTTAATAAAGCAGAAATGTTATATATACGTTGATTCAATTTGATTGTAGTTAATTTACTTGATTCATTAATAATTCAAGAACATTTTTCTTATGCCATATCAGTTATAGTAATAAATTTCCCACTAATATAATATATTAATAACACCATTACTCTCTATAAGTGAAAATAATGTATGTAAACAGTCCCTGTCAAACATTATTAACATTTGTTTAATACAAAAATACTTTACAACGAAACACGCCTCAAATTTCATTTTCAATTCTACATAAATTAGTTTTCACAACAAAAATTTACATTAGCTTTGCAAAATTTATAAAGCTAAATTATTTTACACAAAACAAACCGTGAGACAGTCTGTTAAAATATTATTACAAACTATTTTACACATGAATTCGATAATCATAAACCACACCACAATAAAATGTGTAATCATTTTGACTCCAGCACTCCAGTATATTCTAGAAGACATTTGAAGAGCGATTGTATCAGTGTGGGTAGCAGAAATCATTGCCCTTTCAATGACCAGACAGCATGACCCGTCAAGCGTCTACGCTGCCCCCTGGCAAGCATAAAAAGCATTAGACAAGAGAAGGGGAGGGTAGGTCATCCTAGCTGGTTGATAGAGAATTTTCCTTAAAGAAAAACGCCCGAAAATATACGCGGTGTCATTGAACCTGGGGCAAGGTCGCGAGGCAAGGTCGGCGGCCTCGCGGCGGTCGTCGCACTGCGCGCCCAAAACATTAGACGTCCACTAAAAAAACATGGCTGAATTGTAACGATTTCGTCATCAATTATTATAGTTTTATGTGGCTAACTGTTTATGTCATTCAACGTCATTAATTAGTGATGATTTTAGTATAAAAAAACGTTTTGGAGATAATTTTGTTACATATTTTTTTATTAAATGTTGTTATCACGTAGGTGTAATTAGTACATATGATAATATTGCGGCTAATTGGTTAAGTAGGCACTGTTCATACGCCGATTGTAGCGGTTTCTGTTCCCGCGTGTTACAGAATATGTGTTCTACAGATAGTTGCCGCCAGATAAGGAGTTCTTTGTTTTAATTGTGGCAAAAATCTAAATATTTTTTTGTACAACGCCTTCTTGATCTAAGGACATTAATAAGTATAACGAATATAAAAAAACAACGGGTTGCACTCCGGGAGTGCCGGCAGAAGTGAAAACTTGAATATTAACGTTGTGCATTTTTTATATTTTGGAATGGTTAGGGAATCATTTTGCACGAATTGCTGTAATTATCAGTATAAAAGTACTATCATTTATGTGGTAAAATACAATATTCATTTATTGCGCTATCGTACACAAAAATGACAATTCTCCCTCCGTCTTACGAATTTTCGATCAGGTCACGTGTCCTGACGCGATGGATGGACATCAATTTTTTACCCATCACAAAAAGTGCACAACGCCGCTAATTAATTTTCACTTCAATAACATACACTCAGATTTAGCAAAATTACCTTGGTGTATCACACCGATTTTCAGGGATCGTTCGTACAATCAAAGATTAAGATCGCACGAAAAAGTGTCCACACTACAAAGAGTGAGATCACACATTAGACAGATAATAATAGTGTACAACAGGTAGGTCCGCACTGAAAATCAGCGCTCTATTGTGGATCCCCTATGGACCACAATATAGCAACAATGCTGAGTGCGTACCAATCTGTCCACAGATTGCACGTTTCTAATAATTAATGTTAAGTTATATTGTAAGTATGTATTTCCTTTTTGAACTGTATCTGTGGCAAATAAACGGTTTTTCTTTCTTTCTTTTCTTTACAATTTTCAATATAAGTAAACGTGATTATTCTGTATTTATAATAGATATTATGTCATTGTATTGTGTCAGGTGACAAGCTGACGTCAAAAAATGTGACCAACCTAACTAATATTATAAATGCGTATGTCAGTTTGTTTGTTACGCTTTCACGCCTTAACCACTGGACCGATCATCATGAAATTTTGCCTACACATTCTCAGGGGAACAGAAAAAGACAAAGGGTACGTTTAATCCTGAAAAAAGTGCTGTTACTAACATAAATTACATTTACGCGAGCGAAGCCACGGGTAAAATCTAGTCATCCATGATTTTAATCTTTGGCATAAAACACCTAATTTTCGTATAAATAATCTATAATAATATTATATAATAATATTTAACTCAAAAACGACTCAACCGATTTTAAACATTTTTCACCATTAGAAAACTTTATTATCACTGAGAAACATAAGCAATATTTTATTTTAAAAGATTACCGTTACGAACATAAATTAACTTAACCTTCTTTTACGCGAAGCTGCGTCCAAAAGCTAGTCAATAATATGTCACAAAACACAACTTTTTTTTTTCAAGCTCTTTTCTAAGTTTAAGTCAGTTATAGATTTTTTGTAGCTGTCATTGATTCAGCTGGTGTGACCTGATGAAAGACGGTTGCTGAACCAAGAGTAGGACGGTGACCGGCCGTGACGTCACAGGTGTTAATGTACCGTACCCAGGTTGCTAACACCCACGTGGAAAAATATATCGAAAGATTTCCACCATTGGTTTTTTATTTAGCTATGTTTTTGGTCATGGTGTGGCTAGTTCTTATTTTGGAAGTATGGCGTCGTGGTCTGTCTCCTTGCTACGATGAGTTCGTATGGTTCTAGGTTCAATTCTTGGTATAAATTTTTCGTTCCATGTGTAGATGTGTCGTGGTTCTGTTGGTATAAGTTTATGTGTAATCGTAAGGTCTTTGATTCGATGGTTGGGTTGAGCATTGTGTTTTGGTTAGATAATCTCCATAGTAGAACGGAATGGTATAATATGCTTGGTTGATACCAATAGTTGTTTTTATTTTTATTTTTTATTATTGCCTTTGGTGACAGATGAGCAAGTGGCCCACCTGGTGGAAAGTGGTAACCGCTGCTCATGGACTTCAGCAATGTCAAGACACAGCAAAGCCGCGGCCTACCGTGAAAAAAGAACTCTTTTTAAACCTCGTTTGAAGAAGGACATATCATAACGCTCGGGACTTAAAAATATTGTTATTTAAATTAGGTGTAATTCACTTCTGCTTACCCCTTTCAAGTATATACCTACATGCGTGAGTCTATGCATATGTAGATCTTATATATGTCCATTGCCACAAAGTTCAATAAACGAAACATTCAGGATTGCCTTTATTCTAAAACAAACAAAGGTATATAATACCTTTATGTATCTAGACTAGATGTGCCTGCGGTTTCACCCGCGTTTATGATTACTGCGCCTCCCCGTGGGTCGTAGCGTGATGTTATATAGCCTTCCTCGATAAATGGGCTATACGACACTAAAAGAATTTTTCAATTCGGACCAGTAGTTCCTGAGATTAGACAAACAAACAAACTCTTCAGCTTTACAATATTAGTATAGATAATCTTTATTTAACCTACTGTTATTAATCTTTGTTGACGGCTCTCTACGTAAAGAATTTGGGTTCATGCCCGACCCGTTCATTTTTAGACGTGAAACGTACCCAGTATATTTACATAGATTTACGGTTATATATGAGCTATCCTACGTTATTACGTAGGATAAATATATAACTGGTGAGCCATAGGCTTGGTACATTTCAGGACTTTATACCTCAGGACATTTCAATTTTGACATATTTTGCATAGAATATGGATCAAAAATTAACTATCGGTAGGTAAAACTCGTTTCTTACATATAGACACCGGCCCGTAGGTACTAATTTGCGAACTATGTTTCGGTCCCACGTAATAGAGGACTATCATATTATTATCATCTGTTTTTCTAAATTTCGTGTTGCTACTGAAAATATCCCAATACAAAAATTCCAATAACACACTGCCCATACGGGATTCGAACCCGAGACCTCATAACCTGTACAAACGTAAGCCCAGACGTACCCCTGGGGCAACGAGGCTGTAACATAAACTCTAAACAAAGATTATTACTAATTAAAACAACACAAAGAACTAATCCATCAAATTCTATCAACATTTGTCAAGCCGACATAATAGTCAGAAAAAAATTATTCATTATCTAAAACATCTTGTCATATTATTTCATGATCATTTAGCTAAATGTGGTGATTAGGAGATAATAGCTGGAGGATAACCGTCGATGGAGTGTGTGGGAGGCATGAGATTGATAGGTGGTTAATGAATATTATGATAAATGATGAATAAATAATATTTAATGAATATCTATCACTAAACAATCAATGATCTTGGAGATCATAAGAAGTATGTCATTTGTTATTGATCGCTTTGGTCGCGTAGCGGTAGTGTACGCGACTGCTGTGCGTGTTGTCTCAGGTTCGATCCCCAGGCAATGAGTTAATCTCACACCTATAACCCTAGAGAGGTAGGCAGAGATATACCTACTCTGTTTTTTTTTCATTTATTATTTCTGTCGGGGTCTTTGTCTAAACTAGACATATTAACGCCATCGTAACTTTTAACATAAGTTAAATCATTTTAACATAAATGCTATTTAGTATACCAAACTAACGGGTACATGTTAATAAAAAAAAATAAAAAATTACAAATTAAGTATTGCTATCATATCACACATCTTTTTAGCAGCCTCTGAAGACGGTACAGCCAATATAGATTGCAGTAACCCCATATCTAATCTATCTATATATTAATACGTGAAGCGAAAACTTTGCATCCCTTTTTACGAAAATTGGGCGGACGGAGGAGTATGAAATTTCACACACTTATAGAGACGAATATACAGAGAAGAAGTGACGAACGCTAATATTTTTTTAAAATTATGCGTAAGAATACATTAAATTAATGAAAATACACTACACGCACACAACCATGCATTTGACACACGCAGTCGAAGCGCGTAACTATGGTTACATATATATACGAATATACGAGTATAATGACATATTTCAGCAATATCTTACAGGCTAACCTTGGTCGAATTTCGAGCAATACGCGACCGCTAGTTTAATTTAAATGCATGTGGAACTCGCTCTCGTTAGAGATATACTTCATCCACATAATGTCTACTGTGCTTTTAAACTTCACGTAATAGGAGTCGAGCTTATTCTCTTCTACCAGCCAAGGAACCAGACTCCACTCTGACACTTTGTTCAACCCAGGAAACGAACCACAGAAATCATTATAGCAGTCGCCTTCAGCTCCTTTACGACAACTAGGCCATCTTTCAGTTCATTGTATGTGATAGGCGACCGTTGAGTACTACATGCAGTCTGTTACTTTGCCAACATTATAGTGTAACTAGGTGTTCCCGCGGTTTCACCCGCATTTGACGACTCGATGGCGTAGTAGTTAGTGTAACCAACTGCCACGCCTGAGGTCGCGGGTTCGATTCCCGCACAAGTCAAACATTTGTGTGCATGAACATGGATGTTTGTCTTGGTCTGGGTGTTTCTATGTATAATATGTATGCATTTACAAAAAAAAAAATTTATGTATGTTTATCCATGGTGGGCTAGATTGTGTATGTGATAGAATATTACTATTATTATTTATAGTTACTGCGCTGCCCCCGTGGGTCGTAGCGTGATGTTATAAAGCCTATAGCCTTCCTCGACAAATAGACTATCCAACACTAAAAGAATTTTTCAATTCGAACCAGTTGTTCCTGAGATTAGCGCGTTGAAACAAACAAACTCTTCAGCTTTATAATCTTAATATATATAAATTACGTGTCACGTTGTTTGTCCGCTATGAACTCCTAAACTGCTGACCCGATTTTGATCAAACTTCGCAACCATCTGTAATTTGGTCCAACTTAAAAGATAGGATAGCTTTTTTTTTAAACTAGCTAAACTTATCTATTGTGAAGCAGACGAAGTTGCGCGGGACAGCTAGTATTAGTATAGATATAATAATAAGCCCTGTATTAAACTGTCCCACTGCTGGGCACAAGTCTCTCTCAGTGAGAGAAGGGTTAGGTGATAGGCCACCACGCTGGCCCAATGTGGTTAGGCAGACTTACATAGGCACATATCCTCAAGAACATTATGGAGAAATCCCAGACATGCAGGTTTTATCACGATATTTTTCTTAACCGTTAAAACGAGCGATAATTGACTATTTAATACGCACATAACTTTGAAAAGTCAGTGATGCGCAGACTGGAATCGAACTCGAGACTACTGCGTGGCAGTCCAACAGTCTCCTGCTAGCCTATTTGTCATCATACTGTAACAATATTTATTTTTCTGTCATAAAACAAATAAACAATCGTTTATTTTGCTCTTATCTCGACATTTGACAAGTGGTAATAATGACAGGTCCGTCTCATTAATTTATGTCAAATAATTTACAAACACCAATAATATCGTTGAAGTTATTTGTTTTTGTCATTTTTTGTTGTTGTTTTTGTATATCAGTTTGTTGTAATATAGATTGCTTTGGTGACGCAGTGGTAGTACGAGTATATGTGACTGTTGTAAATGAGGACTCGGGTTCAATTCTTGTGTAGAGCAAAGATTTATTGTTTTTTTTAAGTGAAAACTTCTTTAGCGGCGTTGTGCACTTTTTTGTGATGGGTAAACAATTTTAAACTCGCGTCAGGACACGTGACCTGATCGAAAATTCGTAAGACGGAGGGAGAATTGTCATGTTTGTGTACGATAGCGCAATAAATGAATATTGTATTTTACCACATAAATGATAGTACTTTTATACTGATAATTAAAGCAATTCGTGAAAAATTATTCCCTAACCATTCCAAAATATCAAAAATGCACAACGTTAATATTCAAGTTTTCATTTCTGCCGGCACTCCCGGAGTGCAACCTGTTGTTTTTTTTTGTCAACAAATCGTCATTGTTTCTGTTGCAGGGAGGAACTCTGTAGGTAAATGGTAATATCTGTATTTTGTTATAAAGACTGCCTTATGTATATGTGACTGTTGTGAATGAGGTCTTGGGGTTCGATTCCCCGGTTAGGCAAACATTTGTTGCTTTTCTGTCCAGAAATTGATAATAATGCTGCAAATGGAAGTCTGAAACTATGTAGGTCAATGGAAAAAGGCTCTCCCTTAATTACGTGGGACTTTAAAGTAAAGCAAGATTCTCTAGACTTGCTTATTATTTTCGTCAATCATTTTAATTCTACATCTCTATTTAGAATTTATATATTAAAATTTTAAAATATATAATATATTTTAATAATATATTTAAACTAGATTTAGCCCGCGGCTCCGCTCGCGTAAATGTAGGTTATGTCAATTTTCTATCCCTCGGGAAGAGTCCTTTTTTCTGGATGAAAGATACTTTATGTATTGAAATTAAACTGCTTTATACGGATTTTATTGTGTTATTTATTTAACACGTTATAACACCTAACTTCACGTCCTTTTTTGTACCCCTGACAACGTATATGCGAAATTTCATGATGATTAGTCGAGTAGTTAGGGGTGAAAGCGTAACAAACGAAAAAAACAAACAAACTCAAATTCGCATTTATAACACTAGTTAAGATTTCTCTATTTAGAATTTAATTATTGTCTAGAAACCCAGACATAATCGCGTGCGCTACCTAGTATTTAATATATTTGTTTGCAATATTATTTTTAGAGAATTGCGTTTAAATGTAGACAGTTGACAGATTATATGTTTTTCACGTAAGGCTCCTGGACGTTTGCCAGATCTTTTGTCTCGTTTTACGATAAACATAATGTGTAAGAGAGTGTAATAATTGTTAAATGAATGTTGTTATAATTTTAAAGTAAGTTTCCCCTTTAGTATTTAGTTACCGCGATACAAAGTACATAGGAACCTTACATAATACCTATAGAAGAAATAGTTTGCTTTGTTTTTTTATTTTTTTATGTTTATTATACCACTAAGGTGGCAAACTAGCATACGGCCCACCTGATGGTAAGTGGTCACCGTAGCCTATGGACGCCTGCGACACCAGAGGCATCACTTGCGCGTTACCGACCCTTTAGGAAAGGAAGTGGGAAGGAGATGGAGTGGGATGGGTGAAAGGGGGTGATTGGGCCTCCGGCACTCTCACTCACCGAACGAAACACAACAGTAGGAATACTGGTATTTCACGTCGATATTCTGTGAGAGGGTAGTCCTTCCCCGGTCGAGCCGGCCCATTCATGCTGAAATCAGCGAGGCTCTACTACTCTTATATTTTATATTTACTGTTACTTTACTATCATACTAAAAAGATTGATACAGATTATATTACTAGCTATTCCTCTGAAACAGTATCTTTTTCTAGATTAAATACCTTTTATCCAGAAAGGAGTCAGAGGAGTAGAGAAGAATACCCCATATATCCTTTGATGTCACGCTGCCAGCGTGTGTGCGAAATGTCGATGATCGTTTAAATAGTTAGGGCTTGCAAGCATAATAATCAAACAAACTCACATTCGTCTTTATTAATACTAGCGGTCGCCTAGTGCTCGAAATTGGACCAACTGATATAATTATATTATGTCATGTCATTATACTCGCATATTGATATATGTAACCATGGTTACGCGCTTCGACTGCGTGTGTCAAATGCATGGTTGTGTACGTGTAGTGTTTTTTCATTAATTTAATGTATTTATTATACATATTTTATATAAATATTAGCATTCGTCACTTGTTCTCTGTATAAACTATAAGTGTGCGAAATTTCATACTCCTCCGTCCGCCCAATTTTCGTAAAAAGGGATCCAAAGTTTTCTCTTCACGTATTAATATATAGATTTTTAGTATACATAATTATAAGAATATACGTTTTTGCAGCAAAATTTTTGAATAAAAATTAGATCAAATTTGATATCCTTGATGAATTATTTTTCTATTGTTTTCCTTTTTTATATATATTATATATTTAGCGTTTCAAAATCAGTGTACCTACATTATTTTTTGCTTTATTTCTGTAATATGGCTGTTACTTAGGACCTACAAACGTAGTCAGTGAAAAGTGAGTGTAAAACACCTCTACCTATTTTTCTAGAATATCGACGTGAGGCTAAGTATTTATGTAGATACAATCGCTTGAAAAATTCTGACTCTAGGTTAGTGATATCATAAAGGAAGAATTCTGGCTCGCATGGATACGACCTCATTTCTACATTTGAACGTACTAACAACGCGGTGATTTCACCATAGACTAATATTAGCTATGGCTCAACAATAAAACTGCCTCGGTGGCGCAATGTGTGTAGTAGTGAATGGGAATGCTGCACATGATATCTCATGTTCGATGCTCGGTTGGGTACAAGTGTTACAGAATTTTTCCTTTCAAAGACCTGCATGTCTGAGAGTTCTTCTGAGAGTTCCTGGGCCACCGTGATCGACGTTGGTCTAACTCTCTCACACTGCGAAGAGACCCGGGCCCAGCAGTGTGACAATTTATATTTCTTTTTCATTTATAAATTATTTTTTACAGGTCATTTCTCGTCCTAGTAAAAAATCCTGTGTCGCGGGCGACTTTACAAACATTCTTAAAACTTTACATAAATCCAGACGCGGAGCTACCATTTGTGAATCACACAATTTTTTATCCCCTATGGGATTCGAACCCATAACACTCGGCGCATTGGCAGTATCGAGGCGACCACAACACCTTCCATGCAGACTATAAAAGGCTGATATTATTTTTATTAAAGCCTAATTTTATCCTTCACTAGTTATATCAATTACTATCCTATAATTTACATCGTACTAACGTGACACCCCTGTAGGTCACTACCCTAGAGGTCTATAAACACGACACGAACAGGGTGAAATGACCTCAGCCGTTTTCCGGGCGCATTGACCTTCGTTACCTAGGAAATTTGTACGATATTTATTTACATACATGAGAGACTCACGCTTGTAATATATAACTATAAGAATTTTTGACGGCACATATGGCGTAGTGGTTTCAGTGGTCGCCTCGCCGCTGTCACTGCGCGGAGTATTGTGGTTCGAATCCCACGCGGGGCAAAAATTTGTGTGATCCACAAATGGTTGTTCCGAGTCTGGAAGTTCTGTGTCCGTTGTTTGTATGTTTGTATGTTTGTAAAGTTACCCGCGATACAGGAATTATTCTGGGTGCGAGAGTTGCCTATAAATAAAATAAAAACAATTCGGGCAGAACCTAGTTCATACGTCTATATATATAAAGGAAGATGTCCTGACTGACTGACTTAGAGACAACGCACAGCCTAAACCGCTGCTCGTAGGAACTTGAAATTTGGAGAGCATGTGTGTTTTAATTTTTAGGGGTGTATTAAGAAAGGATTTTTTGAAATTCCACCCCTAAGGGGGTGAAATAGGGGGTGAAGTTTATATGGAATTTGCTCATTTCTGGACTTATAAGTATAAAAATAGGTATACAAGTTATTGATTATAATTGAAAATGACCTGTGTAGGTAAAATGGACAAAACACCCCCTAAAAAGGTAAAATGGGGGTAAATAATCTATATATATATAAAACTCTTCCGTTACTGACTGACTGACAGACAACGCACAGCCAAAACTATTGGGCGCAAGAAGCTGATATTTGACATGTATGTTCCTTGGGTACTGTAGGGGTGCACTAAGAAGGGATTTCCCGAAATTCCCACGGGATTGGGAAGAAATGGATAAATAAAAAAATATGCGCAGGCGTAGCTGCGGGCATCCTCTAGTCCTTACTAATATTGTAAATGCCAAAATGAGTTTGTTCGTTTGTTTGTTACGCTTTCACGCCTTAACTACTCAACCGATCAACATGAAATTTTGCATACACGTTGTCAGGGGTACATAATAGGACATAGGTTACCTTTCATCCAGAAAAAAGAACTGTTGCAAACCTAACCTAACCTACATTTACGCGAGCGAAGCCGCGGGTGAATCAAACAAACAAACTCACATTCGCATTTATAATATTAATTAGGATTATCTGTTTAATTTTCTTCTATGACCTGAATATACGGCTCGGGAATCGAACTTGAGTCATAATGAACTGCAAATGACGTAGTTACTACTAAACATACAGCGAAAAACGTTTAATACTATTTTCATAAGAAAAATCCTAAATTGTACTACACAGTTAATACAACACCTCCGTTCTAAATTCAATACTATTAGTCAATAAAATGTTTGACCACGTCATGTCTAAATCGGGAATCGAACGGGCAACGTACGGAACGCTACTGAGTAATATAACCTCCGTGTTGTAAACAGAATGGATTTAAAAAGGTATTGAAATAAAAAGTAGGTTGGCGAGTTGCTATGAAATTTGTTTATGGTTAGTTTTTTTTAGTTACTAATAGTAGGTAGTAGGTTTTGTTGCTAGTCGGGTTGTGTAAAGAATACATTTATTTATACATATACTAGCTTTTGCCCGCGGCTTTGCTCGCGTTAATTTAGAATTTGACAATCAATTTAGGTTGTACTCTGCTTGTAATAATATAATTCAATCATGATTCGAAAGACATGTGGCGCCATCTATTATCATAAGAACGTTATTGTTGTTTTCCTCGGGAACAGAAATTTTTTTCGGGATGAAAAGTAGCCTATGTCCCTTTCTGTACACCTGACAAAGAATATGCAAAATTTCAGAATGATCGGTTTAGTGGTTTAGGCGTGAAAAGGTAACAAACAAACAAACTCATTTTCGCTTTTATAATATTAGTTAGGATTATTATTATTATAGTTTCAGTCAGGGGCCCCCAAATTCCAGCTCGACCCACTTGACTCCCTACAAAGACGGGCAGTTCGAATCGTCGATGATCTCAATCTCACGGATAGATTGGAGTCGTTGGAGCAACGGAGAGACTTTGGGTCTCTCTCCGTGTTCTACCGACTCTTTCACGGGGAGTGCTCTGAAGAACTGTTGGATTTGGTACCAGCGGCCCCTATCTATCACCGTACCACTCGACAACGAAGCAGGGTTCATCATTATCACCTGGAAGCGTTCAAATCCAAGACGGTACGCTTTCAGCGATCATTTCTCCCACGTACGTGCTCTGGAATGAACTGCCTGCTTCGGTGTTTCCCGAGCGCTATGATATGTCCTTCTTCAAACGAGGTTTAAAGAGAGTTCTTCTTTCACGGTAGGTAGCGGCTTTGCTGTGTCCTGATATTGCTGAAGACCATGAGCAGCGGTTACCACTTTCCATCAGGTGGGCCATCTGCTTGTGTGCCACCAATAACAATAAAAAAAATTCTCGCGCCTGTATCCCCAAAAAGACAGCGCTGTATTGCATCCATGTTTCCGATATTGAACTCGAGACTTCGTGAATAGTATTCGCAAATACTACTGCACCGCCACCAAGCGCCACCAAGGCATCTTTATTTAAAATTTTGCAAATTTGTAGTCTCGATTCTTAAGTTGAAGATAACGTAATTTATCGGTAATTGTATAAAGCATTTGTGTTAATTGACAAATCGAACCCGAGACTTCCTGATAAGCAATGAAAACAAGCGTAAACGCTACTGTACGCTTTCAAAATAATTGTCATAACACACGCCATTAAATAAATAATACTCACAATTAAAAATACTTCGGTCAGTGACCGATTTTGTAACGAGTAAACGTTTAAATTTTCAGGCCGACCGCCTTTTCGGCTTACGTTTTCAGGCGGACATTGACCTTTAAAAAATGTGTTACACTCGGGAATTGAACCCGGAACCGGTTGTAACTGGAGCTAATAGCGCTAGAAAAAGTCTAAAACCATATGTACATGGTAATATGTATGTAGGTCTGTGTGTTTGTAAATTATGATTTAAATATAATTTGCATACATAATGCTTTTGTGATTTAATGTTATGTGGTACACTTGTGAATGAGTTGTATTTCAGTGATTATACAGTATAGGTGTTAGTAGATTTGTATGTTTTGTAAAAAAGACTGTAGCATGGAGTCAGGTCACTTTTTGGATGGGTGTTTATTTTGAAGGAAGCACAATGGTGAAATAGCTTTTTATAGAATAATTGTGGTAAACGAACTTGGGCCCGATGGGAAGCGGTTACCGTAACTTATAATTGCTTGTTTTTTTTATTTTTATGGCATAGGGGGCAGACGAGCAGACGGATCGCCTGATGGTAAGTGATTACCGCCGCCCATGGACACCCGCAACCCCAAAGGAGATACAAGTGCGTTGCCAGCCCTTTAAAAAGGAATGAAGAAGGGAAAGGACAAAGAAAAGAATAGGAAAAGCATCGGGGTAACTAGGCCTCCGGCTCTCTCAATTGTAATATTAAATTGTTGCTAGATATCAAAGTATTGTTGCTTCCCAGCGGAACGCAGTAAGTGTGTACTCCTACGCCGGTACCCTGTAAAACTGTTTTTTTTTGTACTTAATTAATCTAAAGCGAAAGGACCTATTTTAAAATTCTATCATCATTAGAAACCGATGGTTATGGTACCTATGGTTATGAATAGTGCTCCGCGGGAGCGGAGCACTACTCATAACCATAGGTAAAACCGTAGGTGTAAGAGTAGTAGAGCCTCGCTGATTTCAGCATGATTGGGCCGGCTCGACCGGGGCAGTACTACCCTTTCACAGAATATCGATGTGAAATACCAGTATTCCTACTGTTGTGTTTCGTTCGGTGAGTGAGAGTGCCGGAGGCCCAATCACTGCCCTGCCCCTATCCCGCTCCTTCCTCTTTCCCACTTCCTTTCCTAAAAGGTCGGCAACGCGCAAGTGATGCCTCTGGTGTTGCATGCGTCTATAGGCTACGGTGACCACATACCATCAGGTGGGCCGTATGCTCGTTGGCCACCTTATTTGAATAATAAAAAGCCGCGTGAGACAGTTAGTATTAAAAACAAATAAAACGCACTGTTGAAATCGCCAACAACAATTACTAGAACTTTGCCAATGTGGAGTAAATATTAAAACTACTGGAATTCCAATAAAATGTTTTATTGATAAACATATTGATGATTTATCTATTTTATTGTTAGTTATAAGCGTACGCAAATAACCATTAATAAGGTCACACAAAGACCCCAATTAAATAACGAAGATTGACCGCACGGATGGTGTAGTCATTCAAGTGGTCATCGCGCCGGGTGTTGTGGGTTCGATGCCCACGCAGAACAAAAATTTGTGTAATCTATAAGTAGCTACTCCGAGATTAAATATTCTTTGTTAATATTATCCGTTGTTACATTATTTGTTTGTTTGATTGTTTGTAAAGTACACAGAAGTTACTACTAGTGCGGAAATTATCTCATATGCAACCGTGACGTTATTTTCATTTAGAACTAACTTTTGCTCGCGGCTTTGCTCAGGAATATTACTTTTTTCCTGGATGAAAGGTACTCACATAGTGTACCTGGCTTTTCTGTACCACTGAAAATGTGTATGCGAAATTACGTGATGATAGGTTGAGCAGTTAAGACGTGAAAGCTTTACAACCAAATTCACGTTCGTATTTTATAATGATAGTAGCTTTTGCCCGCGGCTTCGCTCGCGTTAATTTAGAATTTGACAGTCAATTCGGGTTGTACTCTGCTTGTAATAATATATAATAATATAATTCAATCATGATTCGAAAGACACGTGGCGCCATCTATTATCATAAGAACGTTATTATTCTTTTCCTCGGGAACAGTAATTTTTTTCGGGATTAAAGGTAGCCGATTTCCGTTTCTCGACACCTGACAATGTTTATGCAAAATGTCAGGATTATCAGTTCAGTGGTTTAACCGTGAAAAGGTAACAAACAAACAAACTCATTTTCGCGTTTATAATATTAGTTAGGTTTAGGACTAGGATTAGGATTAGTTCGAATAACGCTGATATAATTTTCGTCCCAATTACGAACATTCGAATATACCTATCTTTTTCCACAAGAAGGTATCTGAGATAATACATAAACATAGTTACAATAAAACCTAGTTTAATCAGTTGCTATGACGACACAGGTTAAATGCCTAATTTGAATCGCGTGCGACCAAACATAACCTAGTTTGTATAATTATTCGTAAACATATATTAACAGAACATCGAATACCGTTGCCTACTTGCGTTACACATTGTCATTTACAGTTATGTAGATACTTGTGTAACTATTTGTAATGTGTAATATCATTTTAATGTAATATTTTGTGACGCCATAGCGGAGGCGACTGTTGCGTGTTAGACTGATTTGATGTCGCATCTTTTTTTGAAGTGAAAACTTCTTTAGCGGCGTTGTGCACTTTTTTGTGATGGGTAAAAAATGTTAAATTCGCGTCAGGACACGTAACCTGATCGAGAATTCGTAAGACGGAGGGAGAATTGTCATGTTTGTGTACGATAGCGCAATAAATGAATATTGTATTTTACCACATAAATGATAGTACTTTTATACTGATAATTAAAGCAATTCGTGCTAAATTATTCCCTAACCATTCCAAAATATCAAAAATGCACAACGTTAATATTCACGTTTTCACTTCTGCCGGCACTCCCGGAGTGCAACCCATTTTTTTTTATACATCTAAGGTGGCAAACAAGCATACGGCCCACCTGATGGTGAGTGGTCACCGTAGCCTATGGACGCCTGCGACACCAGAGGCATCATCTGCGCGTTGCAGACCCTTTAGGAAAGGAAGTAGGAAGGGAAAAAGTGGGTGATTGCGCCTCCGGCACTCTCACTCAGCAAAAAAAACACAACAGTAGGAATACTGGTATTTCACGTCGATATTCTGTGAGAGGGTAGTCCTTCCCCGGTGGAGCCGGCCCATTCATGCTGAAAGCAGCAAGGCACTACTGGTTCGGTGCAAAACTTTTATTGTATAGTTATTTTTGCGATAATCCTATTTTAGGTAACGAGATCGTGGATTTGAATTACACTCATTGCAATATCCAGGAAATCTCACTTCTAACATAAGCATAATTTAAGTAATACGAAACACAATTCGCCTAACCTTTGCAAATATGAATGTATTAATATTGTAGATTATTGTCCGTGTTCCGGTTATTCCGAATGCAGCGATAGCTCAGTGGGAAGACCAACAGACTGCAATGCAGAGGGTCTCGGGTTCGAACCCACATCGCGCACCTCTGACCTTCGGAAGTTATATGACTTTTCGAAATTATGTGCGTATTGATTGACAATTATCGCCTGCCGTGCCTCGTTAGGTTCTCGTAAAGTTTCAAAATTATGTAATAATAGTGTTTTATAAAAAATAAACAACGCGATAAAATCCGTATAAAGTTAGTTTAATTTCAAAATTCAAGAACTCTTTGCATGATCCGGGAATAGGACCTGAGACCTCACGCACAGCAGTAGCGTTCATTACAACTGAAATGCCTTACGTATCAACATGTTTGTCCTACATTCCGAAACGCTTCTAATTTCAACAACATTTTCTGGATTTTTCTTATTTGTTGATTAAATTCGGGCCTATATGTCATTGTGATATGTCAGGATTAAATTTTAAGCGTTAGGCATGGTGAATATGCTTGTTGTGGTCGTTTTTAATGGTAGTATAATAGCGTCCATTAATAAGTTAAATCTTGGAAACAATTTACAAATTTTTATCGGTGGTAAATAGGTCCACGTAGTTTAAATTTACACTTATCGTGGATTTCTCTAAATAGAAGTACGGACATTCCCTGTGTTGCGAGAGATCGAGACTCGGTACAATTATGTATTTGTGGGTCACAAAAGATATTATTCCGTGTACCGATCGAACCTCCAACATTCGGCGCAATAGAAGTAGCGAGGCGACCACTTAACCTACTACACCATCCGTGCAGTCATAGTTTATTTTGTTTCTTATAAGTACGAAAAAAACAAGCATCCATAATCTGCATATTCGGTCATGATCATCAACGTAAAGTTTCCATCAACAAACGATCAAACTGTGATCCATCTTAACGATATTCCAACTATTCATATACACTCTGACGTCAGCAGGGTAGTCAACCTACAAGCGTTACAATGACCGCGCCCAATTCAGACCCAAACGTCGGGCTCTAGCTAATTGATCACATTGATCCAAAGTTCTATTTCAGTCCAATTGTTGATCCATGGATTGGTATGACCTGGTTCATGATTTTGGAAAAGATTACGGTGATGAGTCATATTGTTTGTGAAAGATGTATGGGATTTTGTATAGGGATTGATGAGGTATTTGTACTCGTTTAGATGTTGGTGCGTGATTATAAAATTGAAATAACTATCGTGTCGTGGGTGCAAAACATGCTATGTTTTTATCGGAGATTTAGTTTGTTAAATACTGTTATTTGTTGTTTTTAAAATTTCCTATACTTTAAGACATTGAATCGACCACCATCTTAGTTTTTCTGTCAACATTGCTGCTGAAAACAGAAGCGAGGGGATCATTCTTAATTTTTTAAGATTAAAAAAGTTCTGAGTTTTTTTATTAATAATCTGCGGTAAAGGCCGTACGGAGTAGTTTGATTCTATTTTTTAGAGTCTGTCTAGACCAGTGGACACACGTATTTATAGTATAAGATTCCAAAGACCCCATCACTACGTCATTTCAGCTACGATTATCTTATCTTATCTTGTTTGTGGGGGCCAGTCAGTACAGACCAGCGACACTTCGACCCAGTGGAACTTTTGTGTCGGCCCCAAAATTTATTCCTTAGCTATCTCCTTATGAATGTACTGCATTAGCCGCAGTGTATAATTCAGAGGGAGATGCCTGAAGTCTTCAGGGTTTGGATATGCCAATCCCATCAGACCCATCCTCAGTCCAGCCAACGCGTCGCATTCACACAGTAGGTGCGATATGGACTCGTCCTGTTCAGCTACGTACTACAATAAACTTGTTATATGTAGGTAACCGCACGCATACTCTAACTGTAATCAAGACGTCCCTGGTTTGATTACCGATACAGGCAGAATATTATTGGGATTTCTATTAAGAAATATTCAGTATCAGCACGGAGTCGGCAAATGTGCCTCATAGACGACTATAGGCTGATCCTATACATGAGACTTTAAAACATAACTACCGAAATTTAAATAGGTATAGTACCCATCTGCCAACTTCTTCAAGCATATAAAACAAGTATATGTTGTTAATACCAGTCAGAAACAGATAACCGAACGCCCGTATTAAGCATTCGCAGTATTGCAGGCGCGCTTATTCGCACATTCGCGCGGCGGGCGCGGTCGCTGGCCTGGGAAAGCGGCCGGAAACGTGGAAAGCGCGGAACTGCCAGCACTGTTAGATAACACAACGTGGAACTACTTAATTACTTATTTGTTTTTTAAATCACTCATTAATTTAATTAAGTTTATTAATAGCAGAACATTTATAATAATATACTATATAATATATTCTACCACATACACACAACACCATCTAGCCCAAACTAAGCAGATCTTGTACTATGGGTACTAGACAATGGATAAACATACATATATACTTTTTTTTTGTAAATACATACATATTATACATAGAAACACCCAGACCAAGACAAACACCCATGTTCATGCACACAAATGTTTGTCTTGTGCGGGAATCGAACCCGCGACCTCGAGCGTGGCAGTCGGTTACACCAACCACTACGCCATCGAGGCCGACAAACATGACTCTACATTGGTAGAGTCAAGGGCGTTGTTGATCTATTTTTTTGTTTCCCAGAGGTGTAGGTAAAGAGTCCGTATTTAAGATTATTTCTTACTGTACTGACATATCTTCTTGCATGGCGTGTTTCATATAGTTAGGTATTGTTAAATCCTTTGTATTATAGTAGGAGGCAAGATTATAGATTGTTAAAAACACAACAAGTACAGTTTTAAACAGTATGCTAAGAAGGATATATTATTCATTGAAATTAAACTACTATATACGGATTTTATCGCGTTGTTTATTTGACACTTTATTACAAAATTTTGAAAACTGTTACACTACTATTACTGTTAAACTTTACTAATTTTTAAGCTAATTAAATTATTGAAACTATTAAAACTATTTATATTTATGTTTACACTTTCCCCGACGTTTCGGTTGCTTTTCAGCAGCCATGGTCACGGGGAGACTAAGATGGTAGTTGTCTCAATGTTCCAGTGTAGTTATTTCAAAGTAGCCGAACATAATTTAATCATGGGTGTTTCTATTTACGCAGAGACAAATACAATATTAAGGATATATTATTGTTTAAAGATTGACTTCATCGTAGGCAATCACAAGTGATTTTTTTTCTTCTTTCCAAGTATACGCTAGGAATGTTCTTATATCGTGGGGCACTATAAATATCCAGACTCGGGCCAACTATTTGTGAAGCATACAATTATTTAGTCACGTGTTGGGATCTACCCCACACTCATGGTAATTAAGCGTAGAATTCTGATCTCTTCTCCCGCAAAATCCAAGCATAACGAAACACCGGAATCTAGTGACCATACTATGAATTATAATAATTATTATTTATGTAATTCAGAGCCATCTTTGACTTGATGTAAATTTCTATCTTGGCAGTGCTTTAGATAGTTCAAATTACAATGTTAAAGTCTTATCTTAAAGAAAATGTATATAAGTTTACAATGCTCAAAATTACATCGAAAATCACTTAATTCTTTCAACAGACAGAATCCACATACAATATAAAATAATCAATTTTGCCAGGCCTCCAAGAGCCGAGTGTTGGGCCAAAAAATACACAGATTCGAATGTGCCATTAGCACAGTTAAAATCTCTCACACATATCAACATCTCTGTAGTGACACGACCCCCCAAGCAGTTGATCACTACGTAGTAATTAAATCATGTAATGTATGGTCACATAACCGCTGATTACAATAAATTATCCATCACTTAAACAGTTTTAGCATAATCTACACATGACAGAAGGTTTATAATCATTATAAATTTTGCTTTTACTTATTAACGCATCGACTCTTATAATTATAGTGTAAAAGAAAATAAAACAACAAATTCAACATATATTTTAAACAAGTAATTATAAAACAAAAATAAACAAAATGATACTGATGATACTTTTAAGCAAGCAATTAGATTTTAATTTACGTGGTTTACTTTTTTAGACCTACTAATATTATAATATCTGCTGTATTTTATAAGCTATCCCAATGATGTATCTCCTTTATATATAGGATACAAGTTGAATGTCAATTCCGTTCACTAGATCGCAACTCTATTTTGAACATACATAATTATGTTCAAAATCTAATAATCGTCCAATGTGAATATGCAATTTATGTTTACACTTCAGGATATGATTTGTGTTATTTATAACTAGTAGACTATGTCGGAACTCTATATTTAACAGCTCTTGTTTACAAGAATTGGCGCTGAGGAAAACACGCGTAAGGAAACATTTAGACCCAAAAATAAGCTTACTATTAAACATCATCTAATCTTGAACAAGAACCACAAGATTTTTCAGATATGCCGAATATTTTAGAGGTGCCTATGTGTATGTATGTCGGTCGGCCACTGACATTACACACGCTTAAATATAGAATTTTCTTTCTAATTAATAGTTTTATGTCTTCAACGATACAGGTTTTAAACCACTAAATTAGATATTTGGCAAACATTTTAAGCGGTTGTAAGATCGTAATCTAAGCTAGCTAGTTTCAGAATTATGTCAAACGGTAAAGCGCTAATTTGTATTAAAGTTAATCTTCAAAATAACCTCATTTTCTGGCGTTTTGAGGACGTTGTGAACGGGTAGCTGTAAGATAATTCTATGGGATTTTCCATTTGGACATGAACTAATTATCAAGTATTGGAGTCAAAGTCAAAAGTAATTTATTTATTTAGGTCACAAAGTCACATTTATGAACGTTAAAATCTGGATAATGAGTTATTTTTTATGAGGATTACTATCAATTTGGGTTACAAATTATAATGATAATAATAATATAACTACTTTATACAATTTCTTTTTTTTGTATATTTATATTTAAAAATGTAATCATTAGAAAGAAAAAGTAATAAAGCGAATAATAATAATATTCTATCACATACACACGACACCAACTAGCCCAAACTAAGCAGAGCTTGTACTATGGGTACTAGACAATGGATAAATATACATATACACTTTTTTTATCAATACATACATATTATATATAGAAAAACCCAGACCAAGGCAAACATTCATGTTCATGCACACAAATGTTTGACTTGTCCGGGAATCGAACCCGCGACCTCAGGTGTGACAGTCGGTTACACTGACTACTACGCCATCGAGGTGGACGAAACATCTGGATGCTGAGCTTCAACAGCGTCTAGATGTTGAAGCTTGTCAAGTACTGCAAGACAACAAGCTCCAACAGCCGCGCCGCCGTCACAGATCCCGAGAAAAGCCAGCCACAGTCGAGCGCCAGCCTGCCATACTGCCATATGCAAGGGGTGTCACTGACAAGATTGGGTACATCTTGAAGCGAGCTTCAACACATACTTCAAGCCGCCCACGAAGATAAGTAAATTTTTACCATCCGTCAAGTGCCAATTATTATCCTTACAAGATACAGGGGTCTATAAATATATAGCTGATGTTAAACAGCAACGCTCGTTGAAGTCTGCTGTGTGTGAACATGTGCAACAGGGGACCAACCAATACCTACGATTTGACAAACCACAGGTACTCGTTAAAGGACACCGATGCCTACCAAGGATGCTTCGCGAGGCTATTGAAATCAAAAAACATCCTAATTTCAATAGAGAAGATGGTTGGAATGTACCACCAGCTTGGGATCCAGTAATTCAAATAGTCAAATCCAAGAAGAAGCAAATCACAGTTAGACTTCATGATACTTTGAGCTCATTCTGTGCAAATAGGAACACAAAATATGGTTAAATTATGTTCGGGTACTTAAAAATAACTATACTTCAGAACATTGAGACAACTACCATCTTAGTCTCCACGTGACCATGGCTGCTGTAAAGCAACTGAAACGTTGCGTCGGGGAAAACTATAAACTTAAATATAAATAGTTTTAATTAATTTAAATAGCTTAATTTGTAGTAGAGTTCAATAATAGTAGTGTTATTGTTCAAAATTATGTAATAAAAGTTCTCTAAAATATTCTACGGGACAAAATTTGTAAGTAATTTTAATTTCAATTGTTTTTTCCTTATATGAAAATTGTATTGCGGTATATAACATTAAATTAGTCGTTATATGGCAGAATTTCATAGTAAAATAATAAGTACGAACCCGTCACGTAACCTAATTCACTATTGCAATAGAATAATATTGACAACACCAAAGACCTCCCCTAAGACAATATTAATAATGGACAGCAGCATCGTGGGATCCAGATGTGGGATTCATGTGATGATGTGTGATGACTCCGACTTTAGTGCGCCGTTTCAAACACAAAACCTTCGTTGACACGTGTTTTGCCGCTGGATATCGTTATCAGGATAGCTTGGTAAAGAATGAGCCGTCTCATAAGCTCAGCTAATCCTAACTTTCAGGATGAAATTTTAGCATTCACGTTGTCAGGGGTATAATAAAAGACAGTAGGTACCTTTAATCCAGAAAAAAGAACTGTTACCGAGGTATAAAAATGTATTAACGAAATCTAAATAAACGCGAGCGAAACAGCGGACAAATTTAGAAATATTATAAATGTGATTATTTGTTTGTATCTTTGTATCTTTTGATCGATCGTCATGAAGTTTCACATACTCGTTTTCCAGGGGTATATTAGACAAGTTCATACCTTTTATCCCAGAAAAATTTACCTTAGAGAGAAGAGATGAAACGCATGTATGTAAAAAAAGTTATGAATAATGATATCCTGCCGAGGTTTTCCCACAAGACTACAGTATGGGGTTCTTCAAAAAGGTTGTTAAAAGGTTTTTCACAGGGTCCGCAACGCGCAAGTGATGCCTCTGGTGTTGCAGGCGTCCATAGGCTACGGTGACCACTTATCATCAGGTTGGCCGTATGCTTGTTTGCCAATTTAGTTGTATAAAAAACACGAAGATAGAGGAAGATCAAATAAAAGATAAGTAAAATGTGTGGTATGATAGGTAAGAAAAAGGAGTCAGTAATAAGATGACAACTGATAGGATAATAATTTGAAAGTAGAAGGCATACTACGCCGTTATTTTTTTGAAGTGAAAACTTCTTTAGCGGCGTTGTGCACTTTTTGTGATGGGTAAAAAATGTTAAACTCGCGTTAGGACACGTGACCTGATCGAAAATTCGTAAAACGGAGGGAGAATTGTCAAACTCGCGTTAGGACACGTGTCCTGATCGAAAATTCGTAAGACGGAGGGAGAATTGTCATGTTTGTGTACGATAGCGCAATAAATGAATAATGTATTTTACCACATAAATTATAGTACTTTTATACTAATAATTAAAGCAATTCGTGCAAAATTATTCCCTAACCATTCCAAAATTTCAAAAATGCAGAACGTTAATATTCAAATTTTCACTTCTGCCGGCTCTCCCGGAGAGCAACACGTTGATATTTTTCTCTTACCCTTATCCCAATGTAATTGAGATATTTAAATTGGGATAAGGATAAGAGAATAATGTTTGTGAAGCTTTACCTATTCGAATAGATGAGATCTACTGTCGACTGCATGGATGATGTAGTGGTTTAAGTGGTAGTCTCACCACTGCCTCTGCGACAAGAGTTGTTGGTTGGATGTCGCGGAGACACGACGAAAATTTGTGTGATTCAATAATAGATGTTCCATGTTGTATATAATATTAAGTTAGACGGCCGCACTAATTATTTACCTCTAAAGAAATACGATATAACATTCCAAGTCTGGAAGTACTTTGTGTCCGTCGTTTGAATTTTTTAAAGTCCCCCAGGATCTATAATGGCATTTTAACTGGAATGAGCTTAGTAAGATGATTACATAAATAATAGGCCAGGCTTTCTACACCTGCAGCCTATGCTATCGCATGAAACTTAATGTATCCAATATAGTAATGGCTATAATATCCTTGTGGATGTCATGTCCTCAGTGAGAGAGTTGTCCTTTTAATAAGAATAAGAAAGAGCAATACGATCTTCAACACTTCAAGAAAAGAGCGTACTCCTTTTCAAAAGGTCGGCAACGCACTTGTAACTCCTCTGGTGTTGCAGGTGTCCATGGGTGGCGGTAATCGCTTACCATCAGGCGATCCGTCTGCTCATTTGGCCCCTAATTAATAAAAAAAATAAAAGTATAAGGTCATTCATGATCCGAGGAAGGGTACTTTCATCCCATTTATTATCTATATTAGTTACACGCGTAAATTTCCTCCTATTTTGACTATTGGGAATCCCCGTGGTATATCATCATATTGTATAAAAACCGCAAAATACCCGTGAAACAATGGAACTAAAATGAGTGACATTTTGTTTCTTAATATTTGTGTATTTTGCGCAATATATTGTAATTAAGTATTAATAATGGTTGTTATATACACGTGTTGACAATATTATTATGTGGTTAGGTTATATATATAATGAAATAATATTAAGCATTATAATATCATTAGAGATTGCGAATAATTTGATATTAAGTCTGTTCGTATCAAATTATTAAATTATACAGCAGCGATAGCTCAGTGGGGAGACCAATAGACTGCAATGCAGAGGGTCTTGGGATCGAACCCATGTCGCGCACCTCTGACTTTCGGAAGTCACTTGGGATCGGCTTTCTAGTCTAACCGGATTTGACTGGATATCAGTTTTTACACGGAGCGACTGCCATCTGACCTCCGCAACCCGAAGGCTAACGATACCCTAACGCTAGACCAGTGTCAGGATATAAGAGGGCTCTGACTTCCCAATAACAACTGCCATAGATGTTCATGGCAGCAGAGACCGTCGGCTTAACGTGCTCTCCGAGGCACGGAGCAGGCGATAATTGTCAATAAATACGCACATAACTTCGAAAAGCCATTAACTTCCGAAAGTCAGTGGTGCGTGACGTGGGTGGTTTCGAACCCGAGACCCTCTGCATTGCAGTCTGTTGGTCTTCCAACTAAGCTATCGCTGCTAAGAAATCTATCTAAAGATAAATTTACATTAATACGAGCGGAGCCACGGACAAAATCGAGTATATAATTAATGTTTAATAGTGTGATTTACTAATGTCTAATTATCGCCTCAACGGTAAGTGACTTCATAATTGGACGTACTTTCTGAAAAACGTTCAAACCCACACTCGGGTCAAAATCGAGTTATTATTAGCATATTAGTCACGGGGTTACTATTTACTAGCTGGAAAAATTTGGTAGCTCTACTATCACTCTAAATATGTAATCTTGACTTAGTAGCCCAACCCACATGTATGAATGATGTATCTATTCCTATGAACCAAAAAATGTCGTAGTATTTGTATTAGGTACTTTTACACGGAGTTTACACATTGTATTGTAGCGACTGGGGAAAGTGTTATTGGGGTATTTTGTAAGAAAATTCTCAGTAGTAACACTAACTGTGGATACGAGCGTTGTAAAGGTAATTTACCCACATTTGATCAGCTATGTTTTTAAACTTTACTAATTTTGAAGTGAAAGCTTCTTTAGCGGCGTTGTGCACTTTTTTTTGTGATGGGTAAAAAATGTTAAACCTGATCGAAAATTCGTAAGACTGAGGGAGAATTGTCATGTTTGTGTACGATAGCGCAATAAATGAATATTGTATTTTACCACATAAATGATACTACTTTTATACTGATAATTAAAGCAATTCGTGCAAAATTATTTCTTAACCATTCCAAAATATCAAAAATGCACAACGTTAATATTCAAGTTTTCACTTCTGCCGGCACTCCCGGAGTGCAACCCGTTGATATTTTTTTAAGCTTATTATATCATTGCAACTATTAAAACTATTTATATTTATGTTTACACTTTCCCCGACGTTTCGGTTACTTTTCACCAGCCATGGTCACGGGGAGACTAAGATGGTAGTTATCTCAATGTTCCAGTGTAGTTATTTCAAAGTACCCGAACATAATTTAATCATTGGTGTTTCTATTTACGCAGAATGAGCTCAAATTATCATGAAGTCTAGCTGTGGTTTGCTTCTTCTTGGGTTTAACTATTTGAATTACTGGAGTAATAGTAGTGTAACAGTTTTCAATTTTTTTTTATAAAGTGTCAAATAAACAACGCGATAAAATTTGTATATAGTAGTTTAATTTCAATGAATAACATTCGCGTAAACAGAAGACAATATTATACATAGGATACCTTTCATTCAGAAACACTACTGTTACTAACCAACTTAACCTATATTTATGCGAGCGAAGCCGCGGGCACAAACTAGTTGATGAAATGTTCGTGAAATACACTTCTGCCTATCCCTTTGGTGATATGCAAATTTGAGTATTTGTATGTATGTACATTTCAAGGTATCCTATCCTCATCCTAATCCTAATCCTAACTTCCTAACTAATATCATAAAAGCGAAAATGAGTTTGTTTGTTTGTTACCTTTTCACGCCTAAACCACTGAACCGATTATCCTGAAATTTTGCATATACGTTGTCAGGTGTACAGAAACGGACATAGGCTACCTTTCATCCCGCAAAAAATTACTGTTCCCGAGGAAAACAATAATAACGTTCTTATGATAATAGATGGCGCCATGTGTCTTTCGAATCATGATTGAATTATATTATTATATATTATTATTATTACAAGCAGAGTACAACCCGAATTGATTTTCAAATTCTAAATTAACGCGAGCGAAGCCGCGGGCAAAAGCTAGTATTTAATAAAGAGTTTTGAAACAGTTACATTTCATAACTTAAACCATCCCGGAAAACCCCTTCAATAAATCTCAATCTAACTTATTCCTCATATTTTCCCGCGAACTTTTAGTACTGAGATAAAGAGAGACTTAACCCTTCTTTAAGTCGTAACCCTCCTGTTGCTATAGCAACAGAAACATAATGATAACAGCGAGAGTTCGTGAACTCACGACCCGTTTAACACACATCAAAACGAGAGGTCAACGACTTGATTTAACACAGTTTTCTACGCAACTGAAACGCGGTGCCTACTGTAGTATATTGACCTTACAGTTATTAAAAGCCATGCTTCATGTTTGACACGAATATTATTACGACTTCTATTATAAACGCTAAGATTTTGGACGGATGTTTGTGACTCAATATCTCCGTAACGACTTTACAGATTTCGTTGAAATTTAACAGAAAAATAGTTCATATTCCGAATTACTTGCAGATATATTTTTATCCCGGAATAACGTGCAGTTTATGAATAAATGGTACAAATAGAATTATAAACAGGCGCAGTGTGTAACACAAAACGTGTAATAAAATTGTTTTCGCCAACAATATGGGGCGTTTGCGTATGAAATTCACTGTTTTTTATAGGGTACTTAAACAGAAATAACTTATTCGGGAACTCGATATAATCGTTTATGGTTGCGCGTGTAAAAATATAAGCGTAAATAAATATAGGTGTGTTTGAATTCGCTACAGTAAATAAACTTCTTTGGTTCAAGGCGAAATTGTAAACACAACTGGATAGTATTCGCTTCTGTATATACTAGTAAACCCTAATGGGGTTGGGAGAGATTGTTCCATCTAAGTTTTACTAGCTTAGAATGCACGGATGTTGTAGTCGAATAAGTGACCGTCTCGCTACAACCTGTGTACCGAAAATGGTGGGTTCGATGACCTTAAGTTTAACTATTATCATCATCATCATCATCATCAGACTATAATAGTCCACTGCTGGACATAGCCCTCCCCCAAAGAGCGCCATAGCGCCCTGTCTTCAGCTTATTACATTACCCTCTAATGATTGCACACGCCAAAAGAAAATGGCCCCCAGTTCCCGGCCGCCTTGCTATTCCTGGCCATGGCAGCGGCCACGGTTACGGCGGGGCAAGGGGTGCTAAGAATCCCCGGGCTACATTAGGCTGCCATTCATTACTAACTATTATGTGATCCACAAATACCTAATTGTTCCAAATCTGGATATCCTTGTTTGAATATTCGTAAAGTGACCAATTATAATAATAATATTCTACCAGATACACACAACACCAACTAGCCCAAACTAAACAGAGCTTGTACTATGGGTACTAGACAATGGATAAACATACATAATTATATACCTACCTTTTTATTTTGTAAATACATACATACTCGTATGTTTCCCGAGCGCTACGATATGTCCTTCTTCAAACGAGGTTTAAAGAAAGTTCTTCTCTCACGGTAGGCAGCGGCTTTGCTGTGTCCTGACATTGCTGAAGTCCATGAGCAGCGGTTACCACTTTCCATCAGGTGGGCCACTTGCTCGTCTGCTACCAAAGGCAATAAAAAAAAGTACCCAGACCAAAACAAACATCCATGTTCATGCATATAAATGTTTGACTTGTGCGGGAATCGAACCCACGACCTTAGGCGTGGCAGTCGGTTACACTGACCACTACGCTACCGAGGCCGACATTATAGATTATGATTGGTGCCGGAGTTAAATAAGTTGAGTTATGTCCCACATGAGGATGGCTAAGCCTTTAGCTGACTCCTGAACACATTCAAACTCCGTGCTGAGACTTTTGTACCATAGGGTTAATAACACTTTGCCCGACCTAGGAACCAAACTCGTGATTTCACGGTCAATCGCAAACTGTAAGATAAGACTATTGGGCCTTATCAGGGTCAGATTTAGATCTGATCCAGGAATATAACTGATACTAACTTTTAGAGAACAACCTAGATTTTATTTACATTCACGCGAGCGGTGCACATTAAAACTGAACTAGATTTTCTAGGTTTATCCTTATTTATTTAGGTTTACAGTGTTATTTACGCGTTAGGATACTTCCAGAAGTCTTGGATGCTTTGCCATGATGATCATGGCATGATTTAGATACTGCCAGTATGTTCCAACTCTTCCAACTGTATTTTCTTTGGACATTAGATTGATTAGGTATCTTTTTAAAAAAGCAGCTGCCACACTGATAAGAATTCCTGTCTCGCGGGGTATTTTATAAACATTCAAGGAACATAGATCTATATAGACGAATTTCGAAGTAGCTGGAATGATACTGGCACAAATTACCATAATATTATATTATGTATAAACCTGGCACATTTGTATGTTTGCACTCATTTATGTCCTGGCACTGCGAATTAAATTTGCAGCAATAAAATTTTAGGTTAGCTTCTCAAACTAGGAATAAATTCTGCGTCACAGTGGGCTTTAAAAAAGTTGAAACAACGGTCACAAATAACGGTTTATTCCACATTCGACCCTCACGTTTCGTCCCGAATGTAAAAATACGCATTCGCCCCAAAAATCGTTCCTCATAAATTTAGATAAATATTAATTTCTTAACGTAATTCCTATTTCGTCCCAAATTATGTTCCTTTTTTGACCCTGTTTTTTTTGTATAGCAGATTTTGATGTACCGTCAGCCGAAAAATATTTTATTATTTTAAAATATCTCCTTGATCTCTCGGCGAAACTTTGGCTTACACATGACATTACGAGCCCGATATTGAAAAGACTTAAAATAATTTTTAAACATGTTTTGTTTTGATAACCGTATGCTCAAAAATGTAGGACGAAAAAGGAATAATTAAGAAAGAGGGTCGAATGAGGAACATTTTGGAATGTGGGACGTAAAGTAGGGGCGAATGCGGAACAAACCCAAATAACACCCAGACTTGAATAAATGTTGTCCAGTGTAAGCATCGAATTCACAACACTCATCGTATTGGCGCTGGCGAGACGTCCCCTTAGACCACTACACCAACCGTTCTCTTGAAATATTTGTTATTCATTTGATTGCCTCGTGGCATAAAATTGGGCTAACGTCACCGACCGACGGTCCCAGTTTTGTTGTTCGTGTCAGGCAGTGTTATTGACTTTTCTCTTAAGAACTTCTTAGAAACAGCAGGGCGGCTGGCAATGTCCTCGATGAACGGTAATGGGGTCATCTCAATTATTTGGGACTGATAAACTTAGTAGGCGCGATGTGGGTGTAATATGCTTATATATTTAGGGATGAGCAGGTGGATCTACAGGTCATTGAAACAGAAATAAAGTAAGCAATTTCATGTTGTTGACGTAGGAAATAAGTTCAGGAATTTTTGTTGGGACTTTGGTTACTGAACCTGCCATTTCACGATTGGCGGTTGTGCTTTCGTAACACTCACTGTACTCTAAATAAATCATAATACACTTATTAGAGAGTAAGTGTAGTTTGTCGGCCTCGATGGTGTAGTGGTTAGTGTAATCTGAGGTCGCGGGTTCGATTCTCGCACAAGTCAAACATTAGTGTGCATGAACATGGATTTTTGACATGGTCTGGGTGTTTATATGTATAATATGTCTGTATTTATAAAAAAAATAGTATATAATGTACATATGTTTATCCATTGTCTAGTACCCATAGTACAAGCTCTGCTTAGTTTGGGCTAGATAGTGTTGTGTGTTTTTCTTGTTTAAAGTAGTTTTGTGATTTAATAATAAAAAGAAACTTGATCATCGAAGTAAGTTCTTTATAAAACCAAGGTAGCAACCAAGCATATGGCATGATTTTAAGCAGTTCCAGTAGCCTATGAATGCTAACAATTCCAGGATCACTGCTAGAGGGGTTCCGAGCACACAAAGAGAAGTCCCTGCGCCACCAGCGCATGGACCTTGAATTATTATTGGATGACTGACTAAAATAATGATAAAGCCTTAAAAAGAAGACAGGAATTCTGTCCTCCTCGGGAATATTACACAAGGGAATTATAGAATGGGGCTGCGGTCTCTATAAGGTATTGCCCTAAAAGTGAGGACAGCCATAATTAAAATTTTCCATGACAAAAATAGTTACCCAAAAACTGCGTTGTAAATTAAATGACGATGAAAAACATGCTTTGTTTAGATGTCCATAACGAATTACGTGTTAGTTCTGACCTCACGAGTCAATACACTTTCGTTCCTTACGACCTCAAATGTGGCTCAAATATTTGTTCAATAATTCGCATACGTTATCTAACTTCGGTCGATCTCAAAACACAATCTGTTGGTTACTCATTGTTGCTTTATTGGTGATCAGGTCAGCCTCTTACGGCCAATTGATATGTCTTCTAATTAAATGATTTGAGAGGTAACAGCGCTCACAATTGTGTCCATATATAGGCAACGTCTCACACAATTCGACGTGGCTTGATTCAGTTACTTGTTGTAGTATGTGTGAATAGCCAACGGTCTGTGTATTTTTAGTGTTTGAATTATTATTTAAATAAATTACCAATATCAAAAACTAACCTCGGTAGACAATACAACTCACTATCTAAGACCTCATAAATAGACATTATTAGCTCTTTATCTTTATAATATACTAGCTTTTGCCCGCGTCTTCGCTCGCGTTATTTTGAATTTGGCAATCAATTCGGGTCGTACTCTGCTTGTAATAATATAATTCAATCATGATTCGAAAGACACGTGGCGCCATCTATTATCATAAGAACGTTATTGTTGTTTCCCTCGGGAACAGTAATTATTTTCGGGATAAAAGGGAGCTTATGTCCGTTTCTGTACACTTGACAACGTATATGCAAAATTTCAGGATGATCGGTTCAGTGGTTTAGGCGTGAAAAGGTAACAAACAAACAAACTCATTTTCGCTTTTATAATATTAGGATTAGGATTAGGATTCTATCACATACACACAACACCATCTAGCCCAAACTAAGCAGAGCTTGTACTATGGGTACTAGACAATGGATAAATATACATATATACTTTCTTTTTTCGTAAATACATACATATTATACATAAAAAATAAATAAATTACCAACATCAAAACTAACCTCGATCACTTCGCTGCGTTGCCCAGACTCTTTAGACAATACAACTTACTATCTAAGACATATGATATAGATATTAGTAGCCCTTTACCTTTGTTTTAAAAACCCCTGTATTGTTTCCTGACTGATACCATCAGGCCTGATTTTATTTGATATTTAATAACTACTTGTAATTTCATTATTAGTAATTCATTATTTGTAATTTACTTTAATTTCACCAATTGTACGTATTCCCGAGGAAAACAATAATAACGTTCTTATGATAATAGATGGCGCCATGTGTCTCTCGAATCATTATTGAATTATATTATAACAAGCAGAGTACAACCCGTATTAATTGTCAGATTCTAAATTAACGCGAGCGAAGCCGCGGGCAATAGCTAGTGTATAAATAAAATTCGCTTTCAGTTTCAAAGATATCATAAAGTCAAAACAATTTTACAAACAATTTTCCTCGTCCGGTCCAGTACTAGGAATTTCTTTAACTGCAAGCTCAAAGTTCAATAACATCGGCAAAAGATAAAGGCGTCTGCATGTTTGCATATTTAATACTAGCTGGTACGGTCGCCTTAGTTGAAGTCGAAGTTGCAATAAATCCTGTGTCTGTTTGCCTTTTATGTAGTTCTTTGAGAATGCAATTATCGAAAACTTTTGAACACAACATTTTTCAATAAAGCATCGACATGTGAATAATCCTTATAAATATTATAAATTCGAAAGTAACTCTGTCTGTCTATCTGTCTGTCTGTTACGTTTTCATGGCTAAACCACTCAACCGATTTAGATGAAATTTGGTACAGATATAGTTTAAAACCTGGGGAAGGACATAGGCTACTTTTTATTTATGTAGGTAACACGCGGGTGGAGCCGCGCGCAAAAGCTAGTTTTGTATAAGTGCCTGCGTTGCCAATTATTTGGCGATGGTATGAACCGACTTCCCGGGACAGTATTAAAATTTCCTCTTACAGAAAACCAGTGTAAGAAGTAACACTGTTACTGCTTTTCGCTCAGTGAATCAGGGTTCCAGAAAGTCACATACCTAGAGAAGTCTTACATCATCCTTTGATATTTTATGTTTCCCGAGTCGACAACGTATGAGTAGTTTTGACCGACCCTGATCGGAGCTGGCATTGTAAAAGATTTTTACGTATTGTAACCAATTAGCATGCCATGGGTGATATAAAAATATATAAATATTATATGGTATATTGATATATTATAAAAATATATAAATATACCACCCATGGCATGCTAATTATTACAGGCTGAATATAAAAAATTAAAAATAACCATTTCCTTCTTGTTTTTTTTTTTCATGTGGTTAGTGGCCAACCTATTGTCAAGAGTTGTTCAAGCCGCCCGTAGGCCTCTGACTTGGCTTAACGACTGCTGTCAATTTGGCAACAACCGGGACCGACATTTTACGTGCCCTCCGAAGCACGGAGACGCTCAGATGAAATACCACTAAGCGGTCACCCATCTATAGACTGACCGCATCCAACGTTGCTTAACCTCGCTAATCGTTTATCGATCAGTGAGTGCAACCATTAAAATCCTGTCTTAACAGACACAATAACGTGCCTATATTTTAGAAGTGAGAAGCGTAAGACTGATGTACTTACATTTCACCAGCAAGCATAAGATAATATAATAGGATAGATGACATTTGGTATTATTTAAGTCAAATTTTACATTACCTAAAAACAAATAATTTTTGAAATCTACTCGAAAATAAATAAGATGCAAGCGTTTCAAATCTGATAGAAGGGGTAGTTGTCAAATAACAGAAAAAGGATGCAAGATACAAATTGTGACATAACCGGTTATTACGTTATATGTAGATGGTCTAACCCGCTTTAGAGGCGTGGTTGACTTGGGTTGTAAGCTAAGCAGAGATAATTCAAACAATTATCTACACAATTGCAAAGTTTTAATTACAATTAAAACAATAATTACAGAATGTTATAACAATTTAAATTAAAGTTATACTACGCGTTTTTATAAAAAATCAGAGCGTGGTTCTAGAAAGGCCTACGTGGTCTGGATAGCTGGATATAGGAGCTACTTCCGGGCAGGAGGGGAAAGACGGGCGCCACCACCACATCGACTCGCTTACAGCCGTCATGGCGCGAACAGTCCCCGTGACATGGTACTTAACCGCAGCTGTGTGAGGGATAAAGCGAGACATCCCTATAGTTACTACGATCCCAGTTTATCAAGGCAGTTATGTATTCACCTCTGCCTAACCACCATAGACAAATGCGTGATTATGCTTGTTCTAATTATACTCTTAATACATACGACGACAACCTGCGGCCATGTAACTTATCTTAGTTTATCTAAAAGCTTTTTCTTATCGCTTGTTTATTCAATACTAACAAGGTAGTCTGATCTTAAAATAGAACTGATAAAAATAGAAAAATACATAATATAAACATTTCCGTAAACGCCTTCAGTCCGGAAGTTTTCAACATAAGTGCTATGTCTAGCTGCTTAGTATATGACCTTAAACTTCTCGAACTAAACTGGCGATGTATTGGTCTATATATTATGCATCTGTGTAACAGGTAAGAGGCGAGAGATTTACGTAGTAGTACGATAGCTTTAGTTTAGGATAATTATAGGAGTCTGCAAGGAACGATGTTAGACTCCTAATGTCATATTGTTTTTGGATCTGTTAAAAGCTTCTTCTACTATTACATGAATATACTTTCCATATAATTATGGAAAGTCATTAACATTTGATTTTTATATAATAATAATGTCCTCCAGACCGAATTTCGGTCATGGCGGCCAATCTTAACGGAGACTGGCCATCTGCGCAGGAGATATTATAGTGCACAAGCGTGTGCGCAAACGCAAATGCACTCTCTGTTCCCTAATCCTCATGATCTGATGGAACGGATAATCCGACACGACCGGAGAGAGATCAGGCGCAGGACCAACGGCTTTTCGTGCTTTCCGAGGCACGAGGGTGTCTAACACCGCCAACTCCCTAACTCCCGGCTTGTATTGAGATTTCTTAACAGAAAAACTCAATAACTTTTTGTTGGCCCGACCCGAGATTCGAACCCGAGATCTCATGCACAGCAGTCGCTTTCACTACCGCTGCGCCACGGAGGCAGTTTGTTGATTTTTATATACGGTGGAAGTGGCAATCAAGTCGTGCAAGCCTACTTGGTAGTTAGTGGTTACCATCGCTTATGTGCGCTTGTAGCCAATAAAAAAAGAAGAATAAAATGTGTTTCTGTGGAAGTTGTAGCTGTGCTGCAATCACAGGTCATACTACTGTGATCTGCGTTAGTAACACACTGTTTAGGATAAGAAGCCTGGCAACACATTACTTGTAGTGCGTCTACAATGTAAAGTTTTTTGGCTGTGATCTATGAGCCAAATGGCAAGTACTGATAAATGAAGATAAAGTCGCAGTGACTCCATATCTAAAAAATAAAATGGATATTAATGTTTAGCTAAAATGCAATACTTCATGTATTGCATTTAAGCTAAACCTTAATATCCATTTTACCCATGCCACCATGTATTATTTTGCTTTGAGTTACCACAAGTAGCTATTATTGGTCAAATACTGTTCTTTGTTATAGTAAAGGACACACAAATCACATAATTTGCGGTTTTTATTCAAAGAAGCCCAAAATGAACCTTTGGAAATGTTTTACGGAACCACTCACTATTATAATGAAAGCTAGCTAGCTAGTCATCGTAGGTCTGAGCTCATCGAGTGACACAAAGATGATATAAGTCAACAACATATTGCTACTTCTCCTTGACGCGCGAGCGGTGACAACGGAATGACACCGGCGTTGCAGTACTGCTAGTTGTACTGCTGCGTGAGTTACGAAGTAATAGTTATTATTCTTTAGTCAGGTAATTCAGTAAGGATCAGCTTAAGTGGCCGAGTACCAGCTTAAAAAAACAACGGGTTGCACTCCAGGAGTGCCGGCAGAAGTGAAAACTTGAATATTAACGTTGTGCATTTTTGATATTTTGGAATGGTTAGGGAATAATTTTGCACGAATTGCTTTAATTATCAGTATAAAAGTACTATCATTTATGTGGTAAAATACAATATTCATTTATTGCGCTATCGTACACAAACATGATAATTATTATTCTCCCTCCGTCTTACGAATTTTCGATCAGGTCACGTGTCCTGACGCGAGTTTGACAATTCTCCCTCCGTCTTACGAATTTTCGATCAGGTCACGTGTCCTGACGCGAGTTTAACATTTTTTACCCATCACAAAAAAAGTGCACAATGCCGCTAAAGAAGTTTTCACTTCAAAAATCTGTTAGATGAATTCCATCACTTAACCTAATGCAAAATATTATGCTCGAATGCACAAGGTGACAAAAACATTAAACGGTATTCAAATAAAACCAGCTCGGTATTTATATACTTGATCTCCTTCTGCATATCGGACCCCTGGCTAACAATATAATAAGGTTAAGGTCACATTGGCGATCAAGTGCGGGTTAGCAGAATTCAACGTTCAAGAACGTTATGGAAATGTCTTACGCTGAATTTCTTTGTTATTCTACTAAGTGATACGTACCTATTATTAAAAACCAAACACAGGTAATATAAGACCCAACAATCTTGATTTATAAATTGTTTTTCTATTAAGATCTTATTTTATCTTGTGATTCCTGGGAGGGGTAAGCAGAGACTATGAATTATTACTTGCTGCGATTCTGCAATTCATTCTTTCATTTCTTGCTTTATTCACTCTTTGTTTAGACTACTCTTGACCCGGCACTATTTCCAGTAATTGTCCAATCTAATTGGAATATTTTCGCCTAGGTCTTCTCCTGCCATTTGTCCCATTAATATTTGCCTTATATTCATTTTTTATAATTATTTCTCAATATTTATACATTATTGTTCTATACTCAAACTATCTGAATAGTTCTCGATTCTCGTCACTATATCTTTTTCCACATCACAGTAAGTACTAAATTATCGTACTATTGCTCATTCTATTCTTCAAAGACACATCATTAATGAAATAAGGTGCATGCTCTCATTATCATAATTATCTCATTTTCTTGCATTAAAACAACGGATATACTGGAAACATTTACAGGATAAGCCTTTACAACAAATGTAATAACCCAGTCAGACTTGAAATAACCATCTATGAATGATTGAAAATTTTATCCAGTATTAACAGACGAAACAACTTATGTCATTCATCCAGTATTAACAGACTTTTTTATTTTTTTTATTTTGCTCGTCAAAATGACCACACTCCACCTGATGGTAAGCAGTCGTGTGGTCTAAGAGCAGTGGCCTCCACATCGCCCCCACAGTAGCCGAGGCGATGTTGAGGTCTCTACTTTGACGGCCTGAGAAGATGCTTTTTCACGCCCCGCTTAAAGAACCCAGGATTGAAGGAAGAAGGAAACACGTGCCTTGGCAGAGAATTCCATGCCTTGGTCGTTCGGCAGAGATATGAGGACCCAAACTTTTTGGTACGCGCTCTAATCGACTCTACCGTGTAAGGATGGCATCTGAGCCCAGCACGCGTTGTTCTGTTGTTCTGTTTGGAACAACTTATGTCATACTCTCATTGCTTTATACATATAAATACAATTACTGTCATATTATACTGAATTCTTGCATCATAGAAGCATTTCGTAATAACCACAAAGCCAGACTTGTAACATGACCACCTATAGCTGACTTTTTTATCTCCCACTGGCATTGAACCGACATCACGCGGTGATATAACAACTAAAACAACTGCACCGCATACAGCGCAGCATAACTGATAGGTATTTGAGTTTAAAACGAGTTCGTTTACAACACATTTGTGCATTTGCAGCAGACGGACATCGACGTCCGGCCTTGACGTCCGATTCGTGAGTCGACTCGCCGATTGCTATTCACTTCTCGTTACTGAACAGAGCAATCCGTGGACCAAACATTGTTTAATATGTTTTCGTATTGATTATTTTGTTCTGTTACTTTAAATATTAGGTATAGAAGTAGTTATGAGGTTCAGTTGGATTAATCGATTGTGGTTTTTTAGACTCTCATGTTATGTTGCATGTTCTTAATTGACTATAATTACCGATGAGGATATTGATAGTATGCCATCGCATCTACTAAAACTCATAATCCAAGTGTCAATTTTATTACATTAAATTCTTGAAGCAAATATATATAATAGTTTACCCTAAAAAATGTAGTTAACATTTAAATTTAATTACCACGAAATATTCAATCATCGATTGTAAACCTTCAACTTATACAAGCACTATTGTCTATAAGTAAATTTATGAATCCAGATCATTTACCTCTAGATCAAACAAGAATTTTAAAACAATATAATAATGAAAATATTGTTAATAATTTATATAGCACAAAGCGGCTCCACGGCGGTCTTAGTCGTGCCCTTGAGCGCGGGCGCGTTGCGGCAGGTCGCGTCTGGTACAGTTATAGGATCGCCTGCGCGGGCGCATCCATACTACTAACGCCATTTGAGTCCAATCTGTTTTAGTTATTATTTACCTTTTTGGCATCAGGCACTTTTTTGGTTAGGAGTTTTCATTGGAGATGATGTAATAAAATATATTACTACATAATTATTTATATGACTGTAGGTATATTATAATGAATTAATAAAAACTGAGCTTATATAAGATTTATCCTTGAATTATATTTATTGTGGCTTTGCCTGAATGCATACCTAAATAAAAAGTCTACTGTTTGTTAACTAAAATTTGGTATATCTGTGTGCTAAATTGCTTCAAAATCCGTTAAACAATTTACGCGTGATTCTGTTGAAGAAACATCCCATCTTTACAAAATTTATCATTTATAATATTCGTAAGATTCATTCTGGAGTGTTGACTGGAAAGATGGTTATAAAAGTCTACCATTTCATAGTACTCTTGTGTTTGGTGCAAAACCGTGATATTAAGTAAGGGGATAGAAAGAAACAGAGATTATTTGAAATTTTATTCTCACTTAGTAAGGTAGCATTTTAAATAGAGATAAAAGGAGATTTCCTTCTTAATCTCAATTAATTATTGGTAATAGCTAAAAATTATTGTTGTAGAAAACCCAATAACCTTTTGCTTGACCAGAGAATTGAACCTAGGACCTCACGATCCGGCGCAAACAAACGCAAACTCACCACGGAATCAACAAGACAATTATAGAATGAATATTATATTAATGAGATAATAATGATACAAAATACGAATGGCCTTCTAAGATATCCACAAGAACATATAACAAGACGAAGTCTATGTTATTAAGATTTAATCTCTACGATAAAAACTCGTGATAGTATGAATTCAAATTAATTTAGTTAAAATATTGTTTGATAATATCATTTAATTATATTTAAAAGTAGCTGTCCCGACAGATGATGTCCTGTACACACGAAAAACAAATAAAAAAACAAAACCAAATCTAAAACATTCTCTAATCCACTTGAACACACACACAAAAAATTTCATCAGTATCGGTCCAGCCGTTTAGGAGGAGTTTAATTACAAACACACGCACAGAAGATTTTTATATATATATATAAAGATATACACTGACGGCCGCGGTGGCCCACTGGTATATGCAACTGTTGTGTAAAATGGGTTCCTCTGTCAAAAAATCTTTTGTAGTAGTACGGAGTCTGGCAGTTTGTCTGGTAAACATCAACCCACTTCGTACAACGTTGGATCTAAAATTATAATTGCTAAAACGTGTGTTACAGCTCTAACTGCCCCTTTGAGTATATAGGCGTAATATTTTGAGGTCAGATTGACAGTCATCCGACATAACTATTCAAGGTTTTCAAAAAAGGCTTAGCTAAGAATACCTTAAACCAACGACTGTGCATGTACATTGTAATGAGAGAGAAGAATGTGTTATCTGCACAGATGCCGTAAGTGGTCACCAAACTGTCTCTACTAACTACTAACTGTGTTGTTGATTCGATCTCTACTTGACAAAATTTTGTGTGATCCACAAATTATTATTTTGAGTCTACTTTGACGGCCTGAGAAGGTGCTTTACGCCCCGCTTAAAGGACCCAGGATTGCATGTATATATTTTGTATTTTTGTGTGTGTTGTTTGTTGAGTGTATGTATTTAGATCCCACGTTATACATCATATCGTCGCTTATACATGGATTTCATTTCATTTCACTATATGGTCGCCTTTTTACGATGTTCACATAAACAGAATTGAACAGATACAATAGAAATTCCTTAGGATAATATGTTACAGATTTCATCTTAACCACGAGTTACAAACATATAAGAAAAGACTAGATAAGTTCAGGATACTGTCTTTGGAATCACGCCGTGCGAGCACTGATCTGTTGTGCCTTCACAAAATAATCCATGCTGCAATAGATTTCCCTGATTTGTTGTCTCTTATTAACTTTAATACTAGGTTTAGATCACGTCATCCCCACCTTAAAAGTTTTATTCTAAATGTACACATTAATAACACCTCATTTTACAACCCGATGCGATGGTACGGATGTGTCGACTGAACAATGATTTATTATCAGCACATCATAACACTTTGGACATATTCAATAGCCGATTCGCAAAATTTAAAAGTAATGTAAAGTACCATTCTCATTTTATTTTTCTTTTCTTTTCTTTATGTTTTATCCGCAATTTATTTTTATATTTTTTGTTTTATATAGATAATTCACGTTCATAACGTCATTTCGTCGTTCGCAACACAGTCCACTGTGATCATGTAGTGTACACACAGTTAGGAACTTAGTTTAGAACATAACTGTAATATGTATTTATTTTCAAACCCACTTGTACTTTGTTCTGTTTTGTGTACGTTGTGTTGTCTTCTAGGCACAGTTTCAAACTCCGTGTTGCTACTAAAATGCTTGAAAGATAACCAATAACACTACTCAGCATAAACAATAGACATAAAGCACACACAAACTCAGTCTGTATGTACTTTATGTCTATTGTTTAAATTTGTTTGAAAAGTCCCCCGTGACCTAAAAATTATTTTCCTAGTTGTCTCGTCGAAGCAAGATACATAAACCAGGCTATTACCAAATGGAATCCGCAGTTTTTGCTTACCTTTTAAGAAGTTATGCATGACTTGTAAAACAATTCACAGAGACCGGACGGTATGTCATTGATGCCTTGGAAGATGGGTAGGCCCTTGGTGTGGGACGCAACGTGTGTCGACACCCTTGCGCCATCACATCTTCCCAGCACGGTGGGTTGTACTGGTGCTGCTGCTGCATCTGCGGAGACTCTCAAACGGCGCAAATAAAATAACCTGGTAGGGGATTATGTTTTTGAGCCGTTTGGGGTCGAAACGCTAGGGTCATGGGGTCCCAGTGCTCGTGCGCTCTATAGAGACATAGCAAAAAGGTTAGTCGACGCTTCCCGTGACCAGAGGGCTGGCCTTCATTTTGCAGAAAGAATAAGCATTGCCATTCAACGTGGCAATGCTGCCAGTCTTCTGGGCACACTACCGGTCGACTGTGATGCGGAGGAATTTTATGACGCCTATTACAGGGTTTTAGTTTTCTTTTTCTTTCTGTTTTATAATATTTTAGGTATAAGCCATTTCTAAAGAATTGTGGTTATATGTACATATTTGAATTTCTTATAAATAAACTTAAATTATATTCACAGTATTCAACATTATCAAACAAACAAACAACTTCATCCAAGTTAAGAACAGCAACATCTTCGGTTTATTTTAGGCAGATATTTATTGGCATCGTAAAATTGGCTTATAATACATAAACCCCGATTGATATAACTTTGCAGCAAAGATAAATACAATATGGCCGATAAACTGAACATAAAGTTTGGAATAGATATAGACCCTTTATTGGTGGGATCAAATGCCGAAAGGATCAATGAAATCCTGTTGAATCAAATAGCAACATGGCTATTTGTTAAGATGTTGCATTCCTTTAAGCGGTACGAGAGGTCTATGAAAGCTAGACTGGAGGCTGCAAAAAGTTAATTGCTCAGATATAACTGAATATGACATCTATACTGATGCCGTGAGTAAATAGTCTTACGTCTACATCCCTGACGGGATAAGCAGAAGTTTAACTCATCCACACTTTGTCATACATACATACATTTTCTCACAACTAAAAGTGTAGAGCAGAGGTATATGAAGCCTACATTTTACCATGTATTTTATTTTTTTTATGTTGCTCGTCAAAATGACTACACTCCGACTGATGGTAAGCAGTCGTGTGGTCTAAGAGCAGCGGCCTTCACACCGTCCTCATAGCAGCCGAGGCGATATTGAGGTCTCTACTTTGACGGCCTGAGGTGCTTTTTCACGCTCCGCTTAAAGGACCCAGGGTTGAATGTATGTATTTTGTATTTTTGTGTGTGTTGTTTGTTGAGTGTATGTATTTAGATCCCACGTTATACATCATATCGTCGCTAATATATGGATTTCATTTCATTTGAAGTCTATTGCCGTCTTCTAGGCACAGTTTCAAACTCCGTGTTGCTACTAAAATGCTTGAAAAAACCAATAAAACTACTCAGCTCTGGAATTAAATCCAAGACATAGGGTCTTGGCACAAAAGTCACATTCACTACCACGCATCCAAGAATTATTAATTTAATATTTAGCTAAATTAATATACTTTACTTTTTTTCTTTTTGTTCTTATTTTGTTTGACAGCTTTTAGCCACACACGGCCATGTCAGCTCAGCTCCATCATACCTTAAACTTAATAACTGTCCATATTCTACCTTAAGTCAACCTAATCTATTATCTTATAAACTAAAATAGCTGCTTTAGACAGGGGCTCAGCTAACGAAAGCACCAACAACCATCATACACATTTCAAGAGATTGAAGCATAATAGTTCTCAGCTCCTGGGTTCTGACGCACTCCACCAACAGGTGATGAACATCGTCAAGAGTGCCGCACTCTGCAATTCGGGCTGGCACTTGTCCCCATGAGATATCGAAACCTGTAGAGTGGGGCATGTCCAGAACGAAGTCTATGGGCTATTACTATATATTTTCTATTACTTTACTTGCAGAAGTATTTTCATTTAATTTTGTCATTCTAAAACGTGACCGTTGCATTTAATTCGGATGCACACGTTTGTGCCCGTGTGCATAAAAAAACAAATAACCATAACAATAATGATTATAAAGTGTATTCACTATATATTATTATTTGGCGGCCTCGATGGCGTAGTGGTTAGTGTAACCGACTGCCACGCTTAAGGTCGCGGGTTCGATTCCTGCACAAGTCAAACATTTGTGTGCATGGACATGGATGTTTATGATTGATGATGTTCCCGGAGGGGTATGGAGTAGGATTCTGACAAAATGCCCTTGCTTCACACTATAGATAATATAATCTTTATGCACGCTGCTTGCATCGGTTAAGGGTACTTTTAACTTGGCCTTTTTTCAATGTTGAAGTTTGATTAACTGCTGACGTCTTCCCTTTCCGATTGTCCCATTCACATTTGCTTTATATACTTTAGTTGTTCAGTATGTGTATCACCCATTTTTGATGCAGATGTATACGATTTAACAAACATAATATGATGTTGTGTATGTATTTTGATCTAACGAACTAACCTGTAACTTTTTTACTTTATGCATTTCGTTAAATTACGAAATAGCATTGTTACAGATTAAGAATTTAAAACATATACGAGTGGTATATACTTAGTTACTTGGAAAAATAAAATATATTTTCTGCCAAGTATTTTTTTGTTTTAACCTTCCTCAAGAAACCTACATAACAATAACCTACAAAACAACATTTATATTATCAAACATAATAACAAGTAAATGATGTAACAAAAAAACCAGCCCCCAAAGAAAATTAAATAAGAATTTAATTCAAAAGAGTAATAAACAATTATTTCTGACATTAAAAATGTCCTTACCATTTCTGGACGCACCACAAAAGCCCGCCAAAAATAAACGTCAAGAAATGTAAGATGGCCGACGTACGGCCTCGACGAGTCAGGAAGTGCATGTAATACCAACGAACTCTTCAATGCTACCCAGTTTTCTGCAGTGGATCCTGGTTGTGTAAAAATATTCACGTTTTATTGTGTACATATTATGCGTAATTGTTGCCCTTTTAAAGCGAGATCTTCGTTAAACAAGAGTGTACTGACTCCAACATGAAACAAGCAGCCATTTTGAATGTCGCTCCGTCCGACCTTGGTCTTGGAATATTAAAATGTGCATTTGCAATGCCATTATAATTTTATTGTTACATATTAATTTTATAATAATGCAGTATCGGCTAAGTAAGTTTAACCTTTCGCGGTATTTTGCATCATCATCATCATCATCATGTCAGCCAAAAGACGTCCACTGCTGGACATAGGCCTCCCCCAAGGTTTTCCACATTAAGCATAGCACTGAGTTATTGCCAAGCGCAAAAATCGAATTATAGGTAGTAAAACTGTGAGTATAGCTATTAAATAAAGTCAAAACCAACTATAAAACCAATGTAGGTACTATATTAAACACGTATGTTCGTGTAACAACGCCTGCACTGAGGGAATGACAAATTTTAAAATGCCAATACGTGTGTTTTATTTTTACGAGTTGATGGCTCATAAGCCTTTTTATTATTGCATCTGAAGTTATCACATATTGCTACCTTGTTGATGTATCTTACTCAGTGGGTTGGTGGATGTAAGTACGTATGCTGTGCATGACCGGGCAAACATTATCATTTTCGAGTAGTAGAGCCTCGCTGATTTAAGCATGAATGGGCCGGCTCGACCGGGGAAGGACTACCCTCTCACAGAATATCAACGTGAAATAGCAGTATTCCTACTGTTGTGTTTCGTTCGGTGAGTGAGAGTGCCGGAGGCTCAATCACCCTCTTTCCCCCTTCCCGCCCCTTCTCCTTCCCACTTCCTTTCCTAAAGGGTCGGCAACGCGCAAGTGATGCCTCTGGTGCAAGCGTCCAGCGGCTACGGTGACCACTTACCTTCAGGTGGGCCGTATGCTTGTTTGCCACCTTAGTTGTGAAAAAAAAATGTAGGCCAGAAATTATCAATACCCAGTAGAGGCAATAGGTTCCTCCTTATTACGTAGGTCCTAAAGACATAGTTGGTATAATTTGAGGGTAATAGGGTGACCGCTTTAGAGAATAAGCATGAAGCTATGTATGTCATTATGATTTTTGGAAAACAATGTTAGGTCTATAAATATTTTACTACGTTTATCTGTCAAGAGATATGTAGTAGGAAGCTGGATTTTGGACGTTTGCCCGATCCATGTTATTAGGTTCGCCGTCTCTTCATCATCATTATGATGTCATTATGGAACAAAGACGTTGGCCCATTTTACTTAGGAGCACACTAACAAAACTGAGTGTTTTATGACACTGCTTTTTTTTCAATACCATAGTAATATCTATATATTAATACGTGAAACAAAAACTTTGTACCACTTTTTACGAAAATTGCGCAGACAGAGGAGTATTAAATTTGGCACAGTTAAAGTTTATATGGAGAAGGAGGGGCGAATCCTAATATTTTTATAAAATATGCATTAGAAATACATTAAATTAATGAAAAACCACTACACGCACACAACCATGCATTTGACACACGCAGTCGAAGCGCGTAACTATGGTAACATAATATATCAATACACACATATAATTACATAATATATCAGCAATATCTTACAAGGAAACTTTGGCCGAATTTCGAGCACTAGGCAACCGCTAGTAAAAGGCAAATACATACATTTCGACTATTTATAGTCGGGCTCCTACGTCCCATATAATCTATACTAATATTATAAAGCTGAAGAGTTTGTTTGTTTGAACGCGCTAATCTCAAGAACTACTGGTCCGAATTGAAAAATTATTTTAGTGTTGGATAGCTCATTTATCGAGGAAGGCTATAGGTAATATAACATCACGCTACGACCCACAGAGGCAGCGCAGTAACGATAAACGCGGGTGAAACCGCGGACACATCTAGTATTTATATGCGGTAAATTCTTTAGGTCTCATACAGTATTTGGCATCAGCAAACAATTCGTGTATGTTGAGTAAGTGTAGGTATAAACGTACCTACCTTTCTTTTACTATCTGCACGGATGGCGAAGTGGTTTATGTAGTCGCCTCGCGACTGCCACTGCGCCAAGTGTTGTGGGTTCGATCCCCACTAGAGACAAAAATTTATGTGATCCACAAACAGCTGCTCCGAGTCTAAATGTTCTTTGTCTGTTGTTTGAATGTTGGTAAAGTTCCCTGAGACACAGGAATTGTTCCTAGAACGGGAATAATTTCTTTAAGAAAACAAACTATATATGACGTCAACCATCCCGGATTGAGCCAACAAACGTCATACTGAGAAGAGAGAGCTAAAAACATGTCTGATATGATTATAATGCATATAATATTACAACAGGCAACCAATACAACGCTTGCCTTGAAAAGGCAAGCAATGACGAAGACATAACGATTATAAGTTTAGACTATAAACTGGTAAATGTTATTGCGTCTGTATGTTGCTCTTACGGAAAATTGCATGATGTTGGAAGGGAAGTGCTTCTAAGGCCATGACCGTCATGCAAATACCGGAAATGATGCGTAAACTGTTTTGTTTATCTTGTCTATTATTACCGGAGATATTTTGCATTTCGGATGATCACGACGATCTTGGAATAAACGGTGGATAATGCGGAAATAGGAAAGGTCAGGTCTAAATAGTTTTGGATACTGTTTTAGATATTAATTATTTTATTGAAATGCATACAGTTAAATAATTAAAATCTAAATGCGGGTGGCCGAAGACCGGTCTGTGTATAAAACCTTGGGGGAGGCCTATGTCCAGCTGTGGACGTCTTTCGGCTGAGATGATAATGATGAAATGCCTCTGTGGCGCAGCGGTAGTGATTGCGACTGCTGTGAATGAGGTCTGTGGGTTCGATTTTTATTTTTAATTTATTTAATAAGGCACACAAAACAAAACATAGCATACAGTATAAAACTTATAAACTAACAGTTTTGGTTTAAACTATGGTTCTAACTATGTGTACACATCATGATTATTAGATATCAGTACATGATGACGCTACAGAGCTCTAATTAAAAATAAATACACAAATAATAACAATTGACTTAATCTTACTAAGTATATTACAACATGTTTAAATAATATATGTAGGTATGTTAAGATGCTTATCTATACTATGGGAATAAAGACAAAATATGCCTCACAGTATTTTTAAATTGTATCATTTTATAGTTTGGCGCTTCGATTGGCGCGTTATTCAGGTTTTCTTCTAAAACGTTCTTATTGACAGCACGTTGTCTGACAATATGTCCGGTAGACGGCAATACAATTGGCTCGTATTAAGCAGGACTTAAAAACATGGCTCAAAATGAGGGTGCAAAACACCTCTTTGTACCCCTTCAGGAATATATAACAGACGTGAGACTATTGTTTAATTTTATGTGGTATATTTAAAGCATTTTAAATTTGTATGATACTGTTTTTTAACCGACTTCTAAAAAGGAGGAGGTTTCTCAATTCAACCGTATATATATTTTTTAAACTAAGTTATATCCAACAGAAAATAATAAGTTCAAACCCCATTTAAAATACGAATTTGTAATAAAAGCTTTAGTTATATTATAATAAAATGCATTTATAATTAAACTGCGATAATATAACAAGTATATGACGTAATCATTTCCGTCATAATAATCAACAGTAATTAGCGGGAAAGAGACAAAGCATATCCTTTCAAATATTTATTCATCGTTATTTTTATTAAATAACTAGCGTTTGCCCGCAGTTTCGTTCGTTCGGGTAACCTATGTCTTTTTCTGTATTCCTGACGACGTGTATGATTTCATGATGATCGGTCAAATAGTTAAGGCGTGAGAACGTAACAAACAAACAAACAATCAAACTCACATTCTCATCTATACTAATATTATAAAGCTGAAGAGTTTGTTTGTTTGTTTGTTTGAACGCGCTAATCTCAAGAACTACTTTTGATTTGAAAATTATTTTAGTGTTGGATAGACTATAGGCTATATAACATCACGCTACGGCTCATGGGGGAGGTGCAGTAACGATAAATGCGGGCAAAACCGCGGGAACATCTAGTGTATAATATTAGTTAGGATTATCAATACTTATAAATCAATATTTATATAAAATATTATTATTTAAGGTCAGTTGCCCGGGATTTGCCGGATTTGTTTTTTCTTTAAGGGTAGTAATAAAATAATTTTATGGTGCTACTATTGTCTAAAGAACCTTCGTACAATCTTTTATATTTCCTATCTTAGTAGTTTGTGCTGTGGCTTGATCGACATATCAAACTCTAAAACACTGTTTCACCCATTTAGAGATTAATTTAAAAATAAGCCTACGGACTACCGTAGGCATGAGGTATGAGGAACCCTGTACAACATTTTAAGATTTGAGCTTTGCGTTTATATATATGTAAGTCAGTCAGTTAATCTATATATTAATACGTGAAGCGAAAACCTTGGATCCCTTTTTACGAAAATTGGGCGGACGGAGGAGTATGAAATTTCGCACACTTATAGTTTATACAGAGAAGAAGTGACGAATGCTAATATTTATATAAAATATGCATTAGAAATACATTAAATTAATGAAAAAAACACTACACGCACACAACCATGCATTTGACACACGCAGTCGAAGCGCGTAACTATGGTTACATATATCAATATATAATAACACATATTATCAGCAATATCTTACAGACTCAACTTTGGTCGAATTTCGAGCACTAGGCGACCGCTAGTCCTATTAAATACTAGATGTTCTCGCGGTTTCACCCGCGTTTATCGTTACTGCGCCGCCCCCATGGGTCGTAGCATGATGTTATATAGCCTATAGCCTTCCTCGATAAATAGGCTATCAAACACTAAAAGAATTTTTCAAATCGAACCAGTAGTTCCTGAGATTAGCGCGTTCAAACAAAGAAACAAACAAACAAACTCTTCAGCTTTATAATATTAGTATAGAATTATAGATTAAGATTAATTTTTAAATGGATTATTTATTTATTTTAAATCTAAATAGATTATATTGTAATTAATGTTTGCTACCGTATGACAGACTTAATTTAAATGACCTAGTCAATATTTTAATTACAAGTTGTTGTTACTTAATAAATAATTAAATAAGTAAATATTATATTTAAGACATTTAAATGTTAATGCAATCAACAGATTATATAAATGCATGATATAATATAATATATTATGGGTTTGATTACCTGAAGCCTGTTCTTGTATAAATAAAACTATATAAAATGCGAATAAATACACGTTAATATCGGCATTGAAGATTTTAGCGAATGCGCATAAAAAAGGATTATTTTCGCATTATGATTCAATCTGTGTATTGTTGGGGACTTTACAAACTTAACATGCAATTGATGGAAACAAATCAATTCAGACTTAGAACAATTATTATATTTAATATCACACGGAATTATTGTTCTGGACGGGATTCGAATTTACAACATTCAGCGCGGCTGCCAGCGAGTCTATCGGTTGCTCGCTGCGCCATAAGTGCAGTAAATGTGCTTTGATTGTTCCGAGAGATTCTATTAATCAAGGCTAGGTTAACAGTAGCAAGACGAAAAAAACCCGAGGATTATACTTATTACGGCTTCTTCTTCTTTTTTCTTTCTTCTTTTCGTGTGGTTAGTGGCCAACCTGTTGTCAAGAGTTGTTCAAGCCGCCCGCCCGTAGGCCTCTGACATGGCTTAACGACTGCTGTCAATTTGACAACAACCGGGACCGACTTTTTACGTGCCCTCCGAAGCACGGAGACGCTCAGATCAAATACCACTAAGCGGTCACCCATCTATAGACTGACCGCACCCAACGTTGCTTAACCTCGCTAATCGTTTACCGATCATTGAGTGCAACTGGCTATGAGCGCCTCAATTTACGGCGAAAATGATTGTAACATAAGAACTACATAATGTTTTTTTTTTACAACTAGGAATAATTTCTGTATCTCAGGGGACTTTACAAACATTAAAATACACACAAAGAACATCTAGACTCGGAATCACCATTTGTGAAGCACACAAAGTTTTGTCACGTGTGGGATTCGAACCCACATCATTTGGCGTAGTAGTAGTGGCGAGGCGGCCACTTAAACCACTACGTCACCCGTGCAGTCAATAAGTTAGGCGTACCATCACGCTTATTTAAAGGATCAGAGACAAGAATCAGTCTATAGCCATTATACTGGCCTCAAATATTAAGATATAGGCATATGTGGTGTGACTCTGAAAGATAGAATAAGAATTAGTGTGATTAGAGAGAGATGCGGCATGAAAGTGAATATAGTTACAAGAATAGAAAAGGGTATGTTAAGCTGGTTTGGACATGTAGAAAGAATGGACGAGGAAAGACTGACTAAGAAAGTTTATAAGGCTAGTGTGAATGGAACAGTCGCAAGAGGAAAACCTAGGCGAACGTTTCTCGATCAGATCGGAGGCGTTCTGGACAAAGGCCAGGTTAAGAGCTTCTTGAACCGACGGGCGTGTATGAGGAATGTGATGAAAGCGAATGAAGCCAGAGAAGTGTGTCAGGATCGTAGCAAATGGAAATCCGTAGTCTCTGCCTACCCCTCTGGGAAACAGGCGTGAATCTATGTATGTATGTATGTAAATATTAAGATATTAGATACACTACTAAAAATTTCCTTGCAAAAATCCTATAAGCTTGCAGCGACCTGGGCAAAGGATACTCACGATGAGCAGGCAACACTAACTTGGTTAATCGTTATAAAACCAAAAAGCATCTGACATCTTTATCATCATCGTTTTACCCGGCCATCAATGTGAGCACATAAAAAAAAACAATCAACATTATAATCGGGACAAGTGACATTTCCCGACGATGCATCTATAAGGCGAATCTGGCTGCAACAAAAGCAAAATGGCGTCGTCTGCGCCGGCGCATGTCCGTGAACCTGGCGCGCGACGCTAAATTTACACGCGACGCGTCATCCGGTGCGTGCAGCGAGATTATGCATGTAAAGATCTGACACGCCGAATATTATTTATATAATTTTATGTTATGTGTTTGAAAAGGACGGATGTTCAGTACGGTGGTTAACGAAATCGATGCTCGGTTGGTTTACGTTGAGAATCGATCGTGATGGCTATGATTCCTAGGTTGTGTTTTTTGGATTTTGTGTTATCAGTAGGAGAGGAGAGGCTTACCTGCTTATTTCTCCCATTACTTTCCTTTGCCGCCTATTCTTATAAAAAAGGAGTTCTCGTGGTGTCAGCGCAAGAAATAATGAAATATTCGTCCGAAAACAATGAAACGTTTATCTATTGAGTCACAGCAGTACACCAACAGCCAGACACCATAGATTTTCAATGATGTCTGGCATTACAACAACTGGTAGATAAAGGAACTCGGAGACTTTACTCACCGCAAGGACATAAGGTTGTATGCCTGCAATCTTCTGTAAGATGGAAGAGTCGATTTAGTCCGTAATACAAGAAGTTAAGTGTACTTCTTGTATTACGGACTAATCGAGCGCGGCAGTTGTATATCTTCTGAAAAAGTTCATTAGAGTGTCGTATCTGCACAAAATTAGCTGAGTGCAAGAGATGAAACTGCGAAGGTCGCGAGGTTGCTTGCATTTACATAAACATCGTTACTGTGCTTACTACGTGTTCGTATGTTCATCGGCTTGCGTCTTTGTCTGGTTAGTTAAGCGGAAAGAATATTTCTAGAAGCTCTGCTCATCCAAGTTCAAGGCGACGTCTCTCTATGAAAGACATTTCTCAAACGAAAGTAATGAATGTGTCATTTATAAGAATTTTCCTAGAGTGCCATAGCGGGATTGACGCTAAAACCTAGTATTTGCTCAAACTACATAGACCAACTACTTCCTCCCTGCAGAATATTATATTCAAGACATCGTGGTGAAACATATTTTTATTGTCGAAGTTCTGTAAGTACCGCCAATCCGCCTCGAACAGATATGGTCTAGCTTTTTTATATTAAACGAAGACCAATACCCAGTGGTAGAACCGGGCAGAATTATAACTATTCTCGCTCTAGCAGAAAATCCTGTGTCCCTGAGCACTTTACAAACATTCAAACAGCGACATAAAGAACAATTTCAGTTCAGAAAGGTTCAGCAATTCTTTCTTATGCCGTACCATACAACTTTGGAATGGTCTTCCGGCACATGTGTTCCCTCCCTTCTATGAGATTGGGTCCTTCAAACGTAGTGTGAAGAAGCATCTGGTCAGACCCGCTTGACACTGACGACGGCTAGAAGACATCTATCTTCTCCTCATCGTCACTGTCTCTGGACTGTAATTGGGCTTTTCATCAGATCCGTTACAATCACTTTGATGTATTACCATAAAAAAAACCTAGACCCTAAAAATCTATTTGCAGATTACAAAATTTTAGTCCTGTATGTGGATGCGGAAGGCGGAAGACCGGATGTTGTGGCGTAAAATGGGAGAGGCCTATGTCCAGCAGTGGACTGCGGTGGGCTGATTGATTGATTGATGTGACCCTGAAGACTCGTCATAGGGGCAGTCGCGAGGCCACCTCTTAAACTGTTACGCCATACGTGCTGTCAATAATTTTAGTATTAGTGCTATGTTTTTAAATCCAATAATGATTTCAGGACCATATTTCAGACCACCCATAGATTCATAAAGGTGTCTTTAATTACACCTTCTTAGACACGGTACGTGGTATTCTCTCCCGCACGTGTTTTGTATGTGTGTATGGACGTCCTGTGTTATTATGAAATACACATCCGGCCTAACATCATGATTAAAGCAATACCGAGCTTGTTGTAGTGATCTGAAGGAAGTTCCCTTTCTTTAAATCGGCGCGGTTAAGTGACGTTAGTACCGTTAATTCTTAGATGGTTGTCATCAGTAACTAAACAGCTATGTATTAGAGGGTTCTCAATTGCAACCAGTAGCTACAGGTAAATATATTCCAGAAAGAAATTCGGTGACAGCGGCCATTCTAAATGGGTCTAGGCACCAGCCTAGACCCATTTAGATATCTCCAGATATTACAGTACACAAGTGTGTACGTATGGACAAGTGCAACCTCGATACAATACGATACTCGATACGATCGGAGAAAGATCAACAGCTTCACGTGCTTTCCGAATAACGAGTGTGGGCAACATTGCCAACTTCCTTACTTACAGCATATAAACGCAAGTCCCGCACTGTCAACAATGACTGTATCGCAAAGGACTTCGCAAACATTCAAATGAGAAACACAAAGAACATTCTGACTTAGAACAAGTATTGGATCACACAAATTATTATCCCACGTAGGATTCGAACCTGTAATACTCGGCGTGGTAGTGGTGAAACGATCACTTAAAACACTTTTCATTGGTTTGACAACGCACTAGTTTAACAAACATAGGCTTCGACAACCAATTGCCATGAGATAGGCAGTCTTATTTGTCATATTTTTTATTTAAAGAACAAGTCTTAGCAGAACTATTTATTAATCGCACACTTTACCATCCCTTCCAGGAATCGAACCCGCAGCCCCAGTTAACTGACCACTTAACCCAGAACTTCATCCGTGTACAGTAATCGGTATAACTGTTATGGACATCCTAACATCGCGTGTATAAGCTTTTAAACAGGCTTAACACGCGAACATCCACCGGATATTGGGATCTCCGGATGTGCTCCTGTATATCCGTTCTATGTTATATGAAGTAAGGTGAATATCATTTTGATTATATCGAGTGTTTATCTCAAACAGGATGTTTTGTGAACTTCTCAGAATAATACACGATCCGGGCTTTGTTATAGAGAGGTTATTTCAAACTTAAATGTGTTTAATGGGTTGATGGCAATATAAAATGTTTTATTGTTTGTTAACCTTAGCTATATAAATAATAGAAGTTTCTAGATTTGCTTAACTTAAATTTAAGTATAAATTTGTGTGCATTAACATGGATGTTTATCTTGGTCTGAGTGTTTCTATGTATAATATGTATAAAATAATAATAATATCAGCCCTGTATTAAACTGTCCCACTGCTGGGCACGGGCCTCTCAGTGCGAGAAGGGTTAGGCCATAGTCCACCACACTGGCCTAGTGCGGGTTGGCAGACTTCACATATCTTCGAGAACATTATGGAGAACTCTCAGAAATGCAGGTTTCCTCACGATGTTTTCACCGTTAAAGCAAGCGATAATTAACTATTTAATACGCATATAACTTCGAACAGTCAGAGATGCGCGCCTTGGGTTCGAACTCGAGACCTCTGCGTGGCAGTCCAACGGTTTCCCACTAGGCTATCGCTGCTTATTATGTATGTATTTAAAAAAAAGTACATATAATAATAATAATAATAATATTCTACCATATTCACACAACACCATCTAGTATATGTATGTATATCCATTGTCTAGTACCCATAGTACAAGCTCTGCTTAGTTTGGGCTAGATGGTGTTGTGTGTATGTTATAGAATACTATTATATTATACAATTTTTCTCTCATGTATCGAAGCTACACAGAGAACCTACGCAGTCGCAGTGGTAGCCGAGCTCAAACCACTTCACTATCTATGCAATCATCTCCTTATTTTCAATTAGACCAATGCTTTATGTATTTTTTAGCTACTTATACAGTAAATCTATACTAATATTATAAAGCTGAAGAGTGTGTTTGTTTGAAGGTGCTAATCTCAGAAACTACTGGTTCGAATTGAAAAATTATTTTAGTGTTGGATAGCCTATTTATCGAGAAAGGCTATAGGCTATATAATATCACGCTACGACCAACGGGGGCCGCGCAGTAACCATAAACGCGAGTGAAACCGCGGGCACATCTAGTATAATAATATAAGTTAAAATCTCTAGCTTGAATACCGTCAAGTCACAAAGGCATAAAAGCCATTACATTACTTCAATAATATAAGTCTTGTTTATTTGATTCATTTAGTTAATTATGCAATTTTATTATTATCGAGTTCATATATATTTTATTTATTGACAATAAAGTACTGTATAATGGCTAAGGTCGCAGGGGTATTGTACGCGTTAACAGAACTTTGACTGTAATAAAAGATTTTATCGATATTTAGGGTCTGAACTAAGCTTTGGATGATCACTGGCCATTTTATCTTCTATAGCTTTAGCTGGGATGAGCTTAGTAAATTTTTTGTATGTATTGCTGTGCCTTTTTAAAATTTGTTAGCCTAACGGCACTGAATCTTAGGCATTCAGGCACCCCAACTAGCAAGTTTATCATACCTTGTTTTGGCGACACGAGACTTGAATATTATTGATAACATAGGTTTTGCCAAATATATCCGCCGTATTGATTAAAATGTTCAAGCAGATGATGTAGCTTCTAATTGTGCTTAAAGATAAATTATGTATGGCTAGATATTTTTGTTGTATATATTTCCGTGCCCATTTTAAGTCTGGTAGCCTAATACGACATTGAGTGTTTATGTCTAAGTATTTGTTATGTGTGAGGCGTCGGGTTGGATTACTGGATCAGGCAAAGTGTTATTATGTTATTATGTCGAAGACATCCCAGTAGCATAACGGAGTTTGTGCTAGATAGACGGCAACAGGTTGGGCCCCTAATATGTATTTCGGACCTAAAATGACCAAACTCATCTCAGCCGAAAGACGTTCACTCCTGGGCATAGGCCTTCTCCAAGGATTTCCTTCCAGACCGGTCTTGGGTCACCCACAACCGCTTCCCTTACCGCGAGCCTTACCACGTTGTCTACCTTGTCGTGTGATACGTCTTTCGGTGCGTGGCCGCCAGAACCTTTGTGCCACAATGGCCATCGGCCAGCGCTCTAACATCAACTTGGCTATCCGGAAAGCTATGTTGGCAACTTTAGTTTGGCTGCGGATTTAGCTGATTAATACACTACCATCTATCCTTTCGAGAACATACAAAGCGTGTGTCTACAACAATAAAAGCCGATATTAGCCATAGACCAACGACGCCATCATTAAAATAAACTGACTACTCAGAAAAAACCGAAAGATCCGTTTATGCAACTCGATACAATAGATTACGATTTCCTCTCGAAAGTTCTTTGGTGTCGATAATTTAAGACAATATCAATCCACAGTCGGATGTCAACTCCTAAAATAAAAAAAGGATGGGCATGCGCCGACGAATTTTATTCCATTTTGGAAAAGGGGGCTTGTTTTAAAATTAGAACGCGCCGGCAACGGAAATCGCTCGCGGGTGAATCATGCGCATGTCGGCTTCACGTTAGATTGTTAGTTTTTTTATGTGTTTTTGTTTTTATTCTATTTAACGTTTATAACATAATAAAATGTTTAACTAAGCGGCTGTCTTATTGATCTAGTTGGATAAGTGTGAACGCATCTTTGCGGTTTGTGAGAAGACCCATACATGCTAATAGAAATATCGCAGTGGTTTAAATGGTTGCTTCAACACTGCTAGTGAGCCGAGAGTTGTGTGTTCGATCTTCATACGGGGCAAAGAATACAATGGTCTAATAATAGTTGTTCCCAGTTTAAGTGTTTAATCTTTTTTTTATGGCATAGGGGGGCAAACGAGCACACGGATCGCCTGATGGTGAGCGATTACCGCCGCCCATGGACACCCGCAACCAAAGGAGTTACAAGTGCGTTGCCAGCCCTTTAAAAAGGAATGAAGGAGGGAAAGGACAAAGCACGTTAAGCCGTTGGTCCCGGCTGCCATGAACATCTATGGCAGTCGTTATTGGGAGAGTCTCGACACAAAAGATCCCACTGGGTCGAAATGTCGCCGGTCTGCACTGACTGGCCCCCACATAAGATAAGATAAGATAAGATGTCCAACAGACGGTAATAGGCTCACTCCCTATGACGTGAACCCTAAAACCATATCTAGTCAAATGTCTGTTACACATCTCTGCCTTCCCTCTCAGGGATATAGGTCTACGTATTACAAAGATATGTTAACAATAAACATTGGAGCATGTTTACGACGAGCGCCCCTAGATGTGGATCGGCAGTCAGGGTCAGCGCACGCCGGTCCTTCACTCTATGACCTGTTAGAATTGGCGCAAGTTAAAAATATGTTTTGGTTTACGATGTAAATGTTTTGCGTAGTCATTTTGAATTACGTGCTACGTTCACGCCTGTATATGCCTGAGAGGTAAGCAGAGTTGTGTTACACGCACATTTTGCAAGGTATGTTTTTGGAGTGTTGGACTGTGCCCAGTAAAGAGCAACATATCTATTATTTCACTACATAGTATAAAACAAAGTCGCTTCCCGCTGTCTGTCTGTCCCTATGTCTGTATGCTTAGATCTTTAAAATTACGCAACGGATTTTGTTGTGGTTTTTTTAATAGATAGAGTGATTCAAAAGAAAGGTTTATATGTATAATACATGCATAATATAGTAGAGAAACACTGATAATTTTAGAGGTTTCTAATGTGATGTCGTAAATAAACACATTTTTTTGCGCTTACATTGCAAACGCTGACTGAACCCTACGAGATAGATCAATATAATGTCCTACAATATTGTATACCTTAAAAAGGTCTACAAAAAAAATCCGCGTTGGTTATATCTATCTCTTAGGGATAACCCACAATAACCATTTTTTATCCTTTACTTTTTACGAGAAATAATGGCTTATTTACGAAGCGATTTTAAGCAAAACAGCATCAATCTTTATCCAATTAAGTACCTTAAATACATTGTGCATGTAATATAGATCAATATGGCCCTTTACAGCATGTAATTTAAATGTGGTGCGCCGGTGATGCCTCTGGTGTTGCAGGCCTCCATAGGCTACGGTGACCACTTACCATCAAGTGGGCCATATGGTTGGTTGCCACCTAAGTTGTATAAAACAAAACCTAATGGAGAAACCTAATAACACTTTGTCTTGGTCGGGGATAGTACCAGAGACCTCATGGTCCTCTTGCACACAATGCTACGGGCGCAATAAGGCAGTACATCCTAAATTACATATTCTAAAGTGTGACTAACATGGTTTGCAGTCTATTTACAATTTAATTCGAAATATTCGAAACATTGACGGATATTCGAATATTGGTAACTTCGTATGACTTTAGCCCTGAGGGGTGACATTGACCCTTAATTGGAAAAAGCTGTTTAATTGGAAGAAGCTGTTTTACTGACAGTTTATAGTGCTATCTATTGATTGCCACGTGTATTTTTTCGGCAAAAAGTATGATAGTGCTCTGGTGGGAACTTCAAAATTTTCCAATTAAGGGCCAATGTCACCCCTCAAGGCTAAAGTCATACGAAGTTACGGTACTTGAAACTATGATATGGAGCGATTATTAGATTACGCAGTAGCTCTATGGAAATAGGAATTTTAAAAGTACAATTCAATTATGCACGCGGCATGAAGTATTTACCTGTAGACCTAATAAAAATGTTATCACTATTGTCTAAGAGGCCATACGATATGATCATAACCATATCAATAGTCATCATCATCATTTTGCTATTCTCTATGTTATAAGTTTACTTGATGATTTAACTGACATTTTGCTACATTGTATTACACTAGCTAATTCTTAAACTAATTTATTAAATTAATAATCCTAATCCTAACTAATATTATAAAGGCGAAAATGAGTTTGTTTGTTTGTTACCTTTTCACGCCTAAACCACTGAACCGATCATCCTGAAATTTTGCATATACGTTATTAGGTGTACAGAAACGGACATAGGCTACCTTTCATCCCGAAAAAAATTACTGTTCCCGAGGAAAACAACAATAACGTTCTTATGATAATAGATGGCGCCAAGTGTCTTTCGAATCATGATCGAATTATATTATTACAAGCAGATTACGACCCGAATTGACTCTCAAATTCTAAATTGCGCGAGCGAAGCCGCTGGCAAAAGCTAGTATACAATATATCGAAATTAATTCTTTAAAATAATAAGGCTCGCAGAAATTAGGAATGTATCAGATAAATTTACCTAACTCCCAAAACGTTTGTACGCCAGTTAATGGCAGATTTAAAGCAGCGATAGCTCAGTGGTGAGACCAACAGACTGCAATGCAGAGGGACTCGGGTTCGAACCAACGTGCAACGTCGTGCACCTCTGACTTTCGGAAGTTATATGACTTTTCGAAATTATGTGCGTATTGATTGACAATTATCGCCTGCTCCGTGCCTCGGAAAGCACGTTAAGCCGTTGGTCCCGGCTGCCATGAACATCTATGGCAGTCGTTATTGGGAGAGTGTCGACACAAAAGATCCCACTGGGGTCGAAGTGTCGCCGGTCTGCACTGACTGGCCACCACATAAGATAAGATAAGTTAATGGTAGAATATGGACAGAACTACCATGTATTTTTATCATCATTTTTGTACCCATATTTTGACAAATAAATGATTTATTATTATTAACTCAGCCGAAAGACCACCTGCTGGTCATACATTTATTCCACACAGACCTGGCCGCACGCATCCAACCACTTCACTGACCAGGTCGACGGTTTACCTTGTGGGAGATCATATCAATAGTGCCACCATGAAATAAATTATATTGAATATTCGTTTGATTCGAATAATACTTATCGACAACGAATCAATTAACATTCGAATGCGATATCATAAGATTTTTGATTATTCGATTTTGTCTTAGTAATTGCCGCTAACCGCATTATAAACTTGTACCACACGTTAAAGAATAAAATCAGATATCGCTTTCATTTGTAATTACCTTTATTGATGATGAGGATTGATCACTCGAGTGGTAACAGTTTTAACTATAACTATATCTTTTTAAATATTATACTATATTAATGTACTAGTGAAGACAATTCCAAAATGTTTAAGATTTTAGATTTTAATTTAATTTTATATTTTAATATTATTTCTCTCTTTTCTTGATGTGCCTAAACTATTAATTTTTTTGTAACAATCTCAGGGTGGAAGGCGCTGGCGACTGTAGCACAGTTTATACTAGTACTAGATATTAGATTAAGAGAAAAAAAAAAATTTGAAAACAAATGATGAAAAAGAAAATTATTATTAATTAATTTACTATTATCACATTCTACAAATACGCTGACTGGCTTTTCATATAAGAAAGGTCAAAAAGGATCAAACAAACAATCTTACATTAAAAAGGTACCCCATCCAGAGCCAAACCTCAAACAATGTTGCCCAACATTCACATTACACAGTAGCGAACCATTCATGCATTCATACATAGATCTTGCTATCCGACACGCACATCTATACCTGTGTCTATACGTGTAAGTTTGTGTCCGTGACGCGCATGTGTACGTGAGCCCTGTATCCTTGAAGGCGGTTGGTCCGTTGACCTACCATATTGCGCTTCAGAGCGAGCTTTGCACTCGTAAATTCATCTCCAAGCATAATGAGACGTTTTTATTGGGAATGCTTCCAAATTATCCTCGCGTTATGACACTTTTTAGATTATTTTCGGTGTTGATTTTAGAGTTAAAAATATTATGATAATATATTTTTAAAGCAACTTTTTATTGAAGATTAGATTTTGGCTCTTTGCTTGTGTTAACATAGATTTTGTCAATTAATTTCTAAATAATTTCTGGTTTAAAGGTACCCAATGTCCTCTGACAATATACTCATGCATGCAAAATTTCATGATGATCGGGCAAATAGTTCAGGCGTGAAAGGCGCTATGATATGTCCTTCTTCAAACGAGGTTTAAAAAGAGTTCTTCTTTCACGGTAGGCAGCGGCTTTGCTGTGTCCTGACATTGCTGAAGACCATGAGCAGCGGTTACCACTTTCCATCAGGTGGGCCACTTTCTCGTCTGCCACCAATGGCAATAAAAAAAAAGCATAACAAATAAACAAACTCACATTCGCATTTATAATAATAGTTAGAATATTATATAGGGCAGAATAATATAATAGTAGAGCCTCGCTGATTTCAGCATAAACGGGCTGGCTCGAGCGGGGAAGGACTACCCTCTCACAGAATATCGACGTGGAATAGCAGAAGTCCTACTGTTGTGTTTCGTTCGGTGAGTGAGAGTACCGGAGGCCCAATCACCCCCTTTCCCCCATCCCGCTCCCTTTCCTTCCCACGTCCTTTCCTAAAGGGTCAGCAACGCGCAAGTGATGCCTCTGTTGTAGGCGTCCATAAGCTACGGTGACCACTTACCATCAGGTGGGCCGTATGCTTGTTTGCCACCCTAGTTGTATAAAAAAAAGCCTGCGAAAATAGTCAATTATTATAAAAAATATAGTAGGTACATAGCGAAATTTATTATGACTAGCATACAGGTTTTATCGAGATTAGAACGCAAACCTTTAAGATATGCCATCGTCTGTCATTTTATAGGCACAATAAAAATCTGTTGTTATGTATCTCCTGGAGATTGAGTAACGGTTAAGCTAATATGTGAAGAACTTATTACCTCATACCGCGCAAATTTTCAAGCAATACAGATACTGATAAATAATTTATAAAGACTAGTAGTAACGATTTACCTGAGCCAAGAACACATCGCCTATAAGCGTAAACACCGGCTTCTGTCACTGAGTCAACGAGATAGATCCAAAACCTAAACAAATATTTATTGTTTTCAATCGATGAATACACCGATAATTTCGTTATGTTTATGTTAATTCAAGTATTTTGTTTGTTTATTATATTGCAAGAACATGTGCGGAAGTAATCGGACATTTCAATAACCTCTTCTTGGTTTATTACGTAGAATAAAAAAAATACACGACAATTTAATATTCAAAATGCGGATAACTTTGATATGTAGTAGTTATCCAATGGATACCTACTAAGTCGTCGCTGCAGGTTTCCGACTCCACTGTAAAGGAATTATACATGAATAGAAAGGAACTCGAAAAGTAAGTGCTAGTATCCTAAATTCTTCAAATAAGAATGATTATTCATCCATTTACCTTTACATTTAAGTATAAAAACAAAATGATTCACATATAATCATAATAATTAATGATATAATTCTATAATATTATAATGATTATTTATTATTATCCTTTACCGCACTCATTCAGTAGTTACGCACCGATTTGTCATCGGTGACTCAAATAGTTTCAATAAGGATATTAACAATGATCTCCATGACCTAATTAAAAGCACAATAATGATCTTTAGTTTGCTTTTTTAGGGTATTATATACATATGTACCAGCTTTTGCTCGCGGCTTCGCTCGCGTTAATTTAGAATTTGACAATCAATTCGGGTTGTACTCTGCTTGTAACAATATAATTCAATAATGATTCGAAAGACACGTCGCGCCGTTTATTATCATAAGAACATTATTATTGTTTTCCTCGGGAACAGTAATTTTTTTCGGGATGAAAGGTAGCCTATGTCCGTTTCTATACACCTGTCAAAGTATATACAAAATTTCAGGATAACGAACAAACAAACTCATTTTCGCTTTTATAATATTAGTTAGGATAGGATTAGGATTAAGATATACATACATATATATATCTCTCTCTCTCTCTAAGCAAGAGTTGTGAATGGTGTTGTGTGTATGTGATAGAATATGTATAATAATATATTCTATTACATACACACAACACCATCTAGCCCAAACTAAGCCGAGCTTGTACTACGGGTACTAGACAATGGATAAACATACATATATACTTTTTTCTTTTGTTAATACGTTCATATTATACATAGCAATACCCAGACCAAGACAAACGTCCATGTGCATGCACACAAATGTTTGACTTGTACGACACCTCAGGCGTGACAGTCGGTTACACTAACCACTACGCCATCGAGGCCGATATTACTTAAACATTTTGTCTCGTTTAAATAAAATATTAAACAAAAACAAAAGATAATTAAACACCAGTAATTAACCCATTAATCTCCAGACGTGTTATTTTGTAATATTTCCCAGTTCATTGTTATATTTATCATGTTATTATTTATTATAAACTGATGACCCTCAAGTATATAACCCAGACGGTCTGAAAGTTTAGTCTAGACGTGAGTCTAAGGCGTCTAATAAAAGTGTCTGCCCGTCTGTGACTTTAAAGTAAACTACACAATTTGCCACACAGTAGCGACTATCGGTACCTCAAACACTAGATATGCTTTTTATTTAAGGTCTTGTAAGTATCAATATTATATTGCTTCGTTTGTATCGTGGCTTAACTAAGCCTTATGTTAGACTGAGGTTGAAGTTTTGAGTCGAGCAAAATGTTATTATGTTCTTCAGTCAAGCTATTCTCAATACCAGCACATAGACTGGCGGCAATAAAAGTAGACGATAATGGTAACACACTATAGGACTTAAAACTTAACTAGCGTAATTAGATGGTCCAGACTAACGACTCTTTATACCTAAAGAGGTGTTTTTTTTTATACATCTATGGTGGCAAACAAGCATACGGCCCACCTGATAGTAAGTGGTCTCCGTAGCTTATAGACTGCAACACCTGAGGCATCATTTGCGCGTTGCCAACCCATTAGGAAAGGAAGTGGGAAGGAAAAGGAGCGGGAAGGGGGAAGATGGTGATTGGGTGTCCTTGGGTCTCCGGCACTCTCACTCACCGAACGAAACACAACAGTAGGAATATTGCTATTTCACGTTGATATTCTGTGAGAGGTAGTCCTTCCCCGGTGGAGCCGGCCCGTTCATGCGTAGACGAATACTTTAAAAGGTTCGATTCTCGGTTCGAACTTAAGCCAGCCATTGGGTTTTTCTGTCAAGAAATTTATACATCTATACCAACCTGGAGTAGGAATTGGCAATTTTTTATCCTGCGTGAGGATCGAACCCGCATCACTTGGCGCAGTGTCAGCGGCGAGACGACCACCACTTCAACTACCATTGCGTTGATATCTGATACCAGCCACCCATTACATTCACGAACCAATAATAGTCCATGACCTCTCAAATAAAGACATTCGGCGTTCACCTGTGCACTCTTTTCAGCGACTAGACAGTATCTTAGTGCGCAGTTGCCGTAATAACTGCAGTTATATCTACACAACGGTCGTAGGGATAGAAAACGAAAGTTTATTTGATATTTAGCGATTAAATATACAAGGAGAAAGCATATCACCTCGGGGAAAAGCGAAGGACTTGAATCAAGTAAAATTCAACTTATTAAGAAGCTGCATACGAGAGGAGTAATGAACGATGGTTGTAAATACATAGGTGTTATATTGAAGTGTAACTTTTACGACGTGTGATCTTTGTTTAGTCAAGTGTAAAAGTACATTGCCTTGTGGCTTACGTGGAATAAGTTAGCTTTGATATCAGAGAACTCCTAATCATTCAATTTAAAACAAAATTAAGAAAATGGCTATAAGCCTGTTCTTCTTTCTTTTCGTGTGATTAGTGGTCAACCTGTTATCAAGAGTTGTTCAAGCCGCCCGTAGGCCTTTGACATGGCTTAACGACTGCTATCAATTTGACAACAACCGGGACCGACTTTTTACGTGCCCTCCGAAGCACGGAGACGCTCAGATGAAATACCACTAAGCGGTCACCCATCTATAGACTGGCCGCACCCAACGTTGCTTAACCTCGCTAATCGTTTACCGATCAGTGAGTGCAACTGGCTATGAGCGCCTCAAGCCTGTTGGCAGTTTGAATATTATCTACAATCCTCTTGTTGCATCTACAAATGGGTGTCAATTGCCATCAATTACTGTCGATTGGACTAATAAATCATCGCAGTCAATTGACTGAAACTTCATATTTGCCTGAATTCTGGTTATTTCGTTGCTAAAATAGCTTCAAGTCAAATCCTAGCCCACACTAGGATTATATGTGTAGCTTTAAATGTTTAGATATATTATTTGACTAGCTGTTACCTGCGACTTCGTCCGCGTAGATTTTAAGTAAAAAGTGTTTGTCTCCACGGTACCCTATTTATTTTCTAAAATCAAAGTAGCCTAAGTTACTCCTTATAACATCAGCTATCTGCCAGTGAAAGTCCCGTCAAAATCGGTTCAGCCGTTTCGGAGATTAGCCGGAACAAACAGACAGACAGACAGACAAAAATTTAAAAAACAGATGTTTTCGTATAGGTACCTTATATACTTTCATATGCATTAGATAAAAAGCTGTTATTTTGACATTACAAACAGACACTTCAATTTTATTTATTTGTATAGATGTATAGATTACAACTCTAATTCTTCTAAAATTCTTGTGTGAGCGTGGAGTTTAGAAATATAGATAACACCTTTGTAATAGTGTTTTCTACAGAATAACAAAATGATCTAAAATAATATGGATATGTAGATCGCAATTGACTCGCCACTTTAGGTTTTTTTTTGTATTAGATAGCAGTCAAACGAGCAGACGGATCGCCTGATGGTAACCGATTACCGTCGCCCATGGACACCCGCAACACCAGAGGAGTTATAAATGCGTTGCCGGCCTTTTAAAAAGGAGTACGCTCTTTTCTGGGAGGTTTGTAGGTTGTATTGGTCCGGAAATACCGCAGGTGACAGTTCGTAAACGTAAAATCTTTGCTAACAAAGGGCGCTTGTAACTGTGTCGGGTTGACAACAATATGCAATCTTCGTTTTAGTACTTTACTGGCGCAGCTGTTGGGTTCAATTCTCGGATCGAGAAAAGTGTTACTGGCATTTCTGTCAAGAAATTTCAATAGCAGCATGGTGTCTAGAACTGCCTGGCAATTAGGATTACGTCACATATTACGAAGGACCTCAACGCGTAGCTGCCGAAATATGTCTGCAATATTTCGGCAGCCTACCCTTTCAGGTATATGACTATGACTAAAGCAATATAACTCTCAAAACAACATAGACGTTAAACTGAGCGCACACAGGTTGAATGATCGATCCACCTCTAAGGGCGGTCGTACACTGACTCAATCACGTGTACGCACACGTTGATAATATTATCAGTATATCGATAATAAGTAAATTAGTTTATCGCGGATCTACACGTGTTTCGTCTGGTTTTTGGCAGAGGAACGTAAACAATGCTAGTGCAACGACTTTTGTGTTTTGACAGTCAATATGCGTTTTTACAACCGAGGTGACGATATCACACAACTCGCATAATGAAAAGCGGTAATCGGAGTCAATATATTTTTTTAATATTGTCTTCTCTTTACGCGAATATTATTTATTGAAATTAAACTACGATATACTATATACGTCCGGGAAAGTGTAAACACAAATATAAATAAGTAGTATAATAGTATAGTAATAGTATAAATAGTTTTAATAGTTTCAATAATTTAATTAGCTTAAAAATTAGTAAAGTTTAATAGTAATAGTAGTGTAACAGTTTTATAATAAAATGTCAAATAAACAACGCGATAAAATCCGTATATAGTAGTTTAATTTCAAAATTTTTTAATGACAATTCCTGATCTAGAAATAAATCCTGTATCGTAAGTTACTCATAACTATTTAAAAAGACACAGAGGTATTCACAACAAGGTGTTCCTTGTGTCCGAAAAAAATAAACAAATAATTGTTTCGAGTCTAGACTGAGAACAACTATTTGTGGAGCACACATTGTTTTGTGTAGGGATCGAACCTATAGCACTCTGCGTAGTGATAATGGCGAGGCGGTCATTTAAGCCATTAATCCATTCATGCTGAGAACTTTAAACACTTGCAATACGTTGCCGCCATTTTAAAACAACACTCGCTTTAAATTACAAGATACAAATAGTCTTACCTTCCACCAGTACCCTCCTTTAAGTAGTAGAGCCTCGCTGATTTCAGCATGAATGGGCCGGCTCGACCGGGGAAGTACTACCCTCTCACAGAATATCGACGTGAAATAATATTCCTGCTGTTGTGTTTCGTTTGGTAAGTGAGAGTGCCGGAGACCCTATCACCCTCTTTCCCCCTTCCCGCATCTTGTCCTTCCCACTTCCTTTTTTTCCTGAAGGGTCGGCAACGCGCAAGTGATGCCTCTAGTGTTGCAGGCGTCCATAGGCTACGGTAACCACTTACCATCAGGTATACTTGTTTGCCACGTTAGAAGCATAAAAAAAACATAGGCTGCTACTGTTTACTTAGCAGACTGTATGCTTCTCTGACATCTATGTAGAAACAATCAAGCAACTGCTTACCTTAGTAAGCAGTTGCTTGATTGTTTCCTTGGAATTCTGTTTTGTGTTTCTTCTGTGATGACAAAAAAGCAGACATAAGCAGAGGTTACCGCTTACTGATAAAAATAAATAAAAAGGGAGACTACAGCCTACACAGTGCTTTGGAGTTCATGCTATGCTGAAAATAGACTATTCTATATTCTATTCTATATTCTATCACATACACACAACACCATCTAGCCCAAACTAAGCAGAGCTTGTACTATGAGTACTAGACAATGGATAAATATACATACATACTTTTTTTTCTAATTTCATGCATATTATACATAGAAACACCCAGACCAAGACAAACATCCATGTTCATGCATACAAATGTTTGACTTGTGCGGGAATCAAACCCACGACCTCAGGCGCGGCAGTCGGTTACACCAACCACTACGCCATCGAGGTCGACAGTGGTAATGTAGTGTAGAGCTGATAGCTAGCACCTACCATCCAACTACCCATTTTATTTCTCTACGTGGAGAGACAAGAACCAAAGCCATCAAGATTAAAATATTAATAGACGATTCCAAGAAATCCATATCATCAAAATTTTCACGGAATCACAAGCTCAAGACCTCGCGTGAACAAACAAGACTGTTTCCAGGCTTACGTTGATTACATAAAGACAATCTCGGCCACTCATATTTACTCATATTTCGGCAGTATCCTTAACATATTAACCTACATACAGTGATAACAGGAAAGTATAGCTGATAAAAAAATACGTGTAACGAAGCCTTGAGTACAATGACACAATCGTCTTGAGATATCAGGCTTTTATCTCGAAGTAAACATTCCAACAATGCAATGGACACATTGTTTTTATTTCTTGCAGAAGGAATCACGTGGTACATACTATGTTTATGATTTGAAGAAAATATGACTCGGTGTTATCTTTCCTTGTCGTAGTGTGTATTAATTAAAAGGTAAGGAAAGCGGGAAAATGGAGAAAATATGCAGAAATAATTCAGATTCTGTAGCGTCTTATAAAAAAGAGAGGTCGCTCTACGTCGTAGTGGCAAAACGGTCAAAATAATAAAAATAATAACGTTTGTTTTCTCGCCATAGTAACAGAATAAAAATTGATAAACAATATACATACTCGTAAAAATATACTATGGGGGTTGATACCTGAACTAAGATTGTTCCTGTATCTCAAGTTACCAACCCTCCACTCCATATAAGGGGTCTTACATATAATTTGGACAAACATTTAATATTTAGAACACAAAATACAACAATAGTTATCCTAACTACTCTAGCTAATGTTATAAACAATAGTTATCCTAACTACTCTAGCTAATGTTATAAACAATAGTTATCCTAACTACTCTAGCTAATGTTATAAACAATAGTTATCCTAACTACTCTAGCTAATGTTATAAACAATAGTTATCCTAACTACTCTAGCTAATGTTATAAATCCGAATTCAAGTTTGTTTGATTGTTACGATTTCATGCTTTAACTACTCAACCGATCATCATTATAATTTCGTATACACATTGTCAGGGGTACAGAAAAGGACATAGGGTGAAAGGTATTTCATCTAGGAAAAAGGACTGTTCCAGAGGGATTGCTTATGTGTATACTAGGGTGAAGTCCTTTGTTGAGATATTCGATGATATGACAATATATTATATGTACATCTAGATTAATAATATAAAGCCGAAGAGTTTGTTTGTTTGAACCCGCTAATCTCAGGAATTACTGGTCCGAATTGAAGAAATTTTTTAGTGTTAGATAGCCTATTTATCGAGGAAGGCTATAGGCTATATAACATCACGCTACGACTAATAGGAGCGTAGCATCAATGAAAAATGTTTCAAATCGGACAATATTCTCTTATTAGCTTAACCGTTAGTCAATCTCCAGGAGATACATAACAATAGATTTTTTATTGGGTCTATAAAATGACAACCGATGGGATGAAGCAGACGAAGTTGCGTGGGTCACCGGTTGGCTAGTATATAATATATTATATAACCCAACCAACTGTTAACAATGACAATGGACCTTACTAAACGACTAAAATCTCTTAAGTGAATGAATTTCTATAAATAGCACATCATAGACAGAAAGCAAGACGGTCAACGCTATACAAAGACAGAAATGAGAGATCAGTCAACGCTTCAGATATTCCCTTTGATGATGTCTTCACAGTGAATTCGTAGTGAATGATGTTTCCGTCGTAACTTTACAAAGTCATTCGGCTAATGATTTAGTCATTTGACTTTGTTTTGATGCATAGATTCACGTATCAGTTTTAGATTTGCATCTTTCTACCTGCTGAGCGTATATTTTATTGCTTCTCGTGGCAGATGAGTTAGCTGTAAGCGGCAACCATCACTCATGAACATGACTATGTTTTATTGTTACAAAGAACCAATGAATAACTTCTCATAGATATTTATAGTCTGCTAATCCGCACTGGTCCAGCGTGGTAAACTATGGCCTAACTCTTCTCTTACTGACAAGAAGCCCATGTCCACCAGTATAGTAAATAATATCAGCCCTGTATTAAACTGTCCCACTGCTGGGCACGGGCCTCTTCTCAGTGTAATAAGGGTTAGGCCATAATCCACCACGCTGGCCTAGTGCGGGTTGGCAGACTTCACATATCTTCGAGAACATTATTTAGAACTCTCAGATATGCAGGTTTCCTCACGATGTTTTCCTTCACCGTTAAAGCAAGCGATAATTAACTATTTAATACGCATATAACTTCGAAAAGTCAGAGATGCGCGCCTTGGGTTCGAACTCGAGACCTTTGCGTGGCAGTTCAACGGTTTTCCACTAGGCTATCGCTACTTGTCCAGCAGTGGGACAGTCTAATATATAGGGCTGATATTATTAATATAACTCCAACAAAACGCAACCAAGCCATTGTTTACCGTAAACCACATACATAGTAAACAAGCATATAGTCTGCTGCCTGATGTGATGCAGATATGTATATACCAATTTAAAGTAAAATAATAATAATATAATATTCTACCACATACACACAACACCATCTAGCCCAAACTAAGCAGAGCTTGTACTATGGGTACTAGACAATGGATAAACATACATATATATAATAATATTCTATTATTCTATCACATACACACAACACCATCTAGCCCAAACTAAGCAGAGCTTGTACTATGGGTACTAGACGATGGATAAACATAAAAATATACTTTTTTTTTTGTAAATACATACATATTATACATAGAAACACCCAGACCAAGACAAACATCCGAAAAATGACAAAATGACTCTGAAGTAAAGATTTTTCTTATTTTAAGGGGTTCAGATCAGACACGACAACCATATTGCTATTTATTGAGCTCCGAACTTTATTTAGAATTACTCTTGAACGATATACTTATACATAGAAATCACTGTTCGTTTGCAAGATAATTTTTCATTTTTGTAAAAGCTGGCATCTTGTTTTTAAGGCTTTGTCTGTCCATAGATATCAACGCTGCTTACAGACTTAGGTCAGTTGTTTGTTTTGACACAAAGAATATAAAATATAATTCATTTTTATATTATTTTCTTCGTTTAATGTGTCAGAGATAAGCCCCAAGGTAACTATTTGCATAGACAATAAGGAATTACACAAGGACAATGACTATGTAGGCTATATGTAGATAATATAGAGTTATGTGTAAGCGGTAATGCCTTTGTCTGATTGTCATAGTTTGTATGGAAAAAGGTGTAAAGAGGAAATTACTAACTTCACAAATAAAAAAATACATTAGGGGATTAGTGTCTAAGAACATTGTACTGAAGCACATAATACAGCAGTGTGTCTTATCCAATCCGATGGCTACGTGATATTGCTGCAGCGAAGATGAGCAAACAGAGATTAGTTATTAGTTAGTTAAGTTTATTACTTCATAAGAAAAACACTTAATCTAAGTACAAAAGTATGGCTTAAGGAATACATAACAAACTGGAAACCCTGACTTGACGTATAGACCTGTATCTTACAAGCCAGTGCTACCTTCTGATAGTAACATTAATATAAGCCTCACAAATGGTTACAATCATTGATATTCTCATAAATAGTGAGAAAATACTAAGTACAAAATAGGGTTAGGGAAGATGGAGAAACTATCTTTTTTTATTATATAGAAGAAATACAAAATCTGCAAGTGTCTGCTTAATAAAGTGTGAGATTTATAAATAATTGTTGTGTATGCTATGAACATGTAAATAGTAGACAATCGGAGCTAGCAAAATCTTTAGTCAGAGACGCCGAAGCAAAACCAGAAACCAAAACGGCTGTATTCTAAGAACTTATGATCCTAGAGAGCCGTATTCCTCGAATAGGCTTTTTAACGTTTAATTTTTATTTCTTTAAATATAGGCTTATTGATGTGTCTATGAAGTGTTAATACCATTTTGTTGGAAATAAAGATCAGTGACTGTGGCTTTGACTAACTTATGTTACGATGGAAGTGAAAAAGAAAAATCGGCAAGACTGACCACTATGTAGAGTACTAACTTTAATTGAAACCTACGCGTAGGCGTTTATTCGAATATAAAGCAAGAGTCTATATGTAAATAGGGCAACCATTTTATTAGCTGTCTGTCATCATTGTATACCTAAGTTCGAGACCTATTTGACGCCAATATACCGCCCAACAGATACTTTAAAACAAACAACACCAGGTAAACATCTTTTAAACTGATACTGCATGAAAATAAGAGTATCTAACACATATCGAAGCAATTAAATGGGTTATTTGACTGTTCACTACGATAATAGCGAGTGTGAATCAATAGTACTCATAGGTGTAAGGTGAAAAACTTGTAATTACTTTTTATTTACTACGTTTATCATTAAAACGTGCAACTAAAGCGATAATTTGCTAACGTAGTTTTGTCAATAAACTTTTGTAGGTTAATAAACTTTAAGTTTATTGGGGCAGAATGGTATTTTTTTAAAGCTCGGGTAGACTAGATAGTCTGATCCAATGAAGAATATTGAAGATCGTAGCTGGATAACTTTGGGATGGTAAATAAATCTGTCTGTTTCTTAAATCTATCTATATATTAATACGTGAAGCAAAAACTTTGTACCCCTTTTTACGAACATTGCGCGGTCGGAGGAGTATGAAATGTGGCACAGTTAAAGTTTATATGGAGAAGGAGGGGCGAATCCTAATATTTTTATAAAATATGCATTAGAAATACATTAAATTAATGAAAAAACACTACAAGCACACAACCATGCATTTGACACACGCAGTCGAAGCGCGTAACTATGGTTACATATATATCAATATATAATGACATAATATTATATCAGCAATATCTTACAGGCAAACTTTGGTCTTTCGAGCACTAGGCGACCGCTAGTACAAATAAATAAAATTGAAGTGTCTGTTTGTAATGTCAAAATAACAGGTTTTTTTCTAATGCATATGAAAGTATATAAGGTACCTATACGAAAACATCTATTTTTAAAAGTTTTGTCTGTCTGTCTGTCTGTTTGTTCCGGCCAATCTCCGAAACGGCTGAACCGATTTTGACGGGACTTTCACTGGCAGATATTTGATATTATAAGAAGTAACTTAGGCTACTTTGATTTTAGAACAAAAATAGGGTTCCGCGGAGACAAACACTTTTTAGTTAAAATCTACGCGGACGAAGTCGCAGGTAACAGCTAGTTCTTATTATAAATAAGACTTCATGGTTGGCGTCGTATTTGCAAAGCTAGGCTAAGGCTATGCGATGCAGAATTTTTCATAGTGCAGGAGTTGACTTTTTAAATAGAAATAGAAGAGAAACACACTTTTTTTGCTAAGCTGCTTTAAAGATAAGTATACTCTGGAATAGCCTGGCTGGTAAACTTCACTTTAGAAGACCGCAGCCAAATAACCTGGTGTTGTGTTTACGCTGTATTTGGCTTCTGGGCTAAAGGCAGGCACTAAGCTATCAGCAAAAGGCCTGTTTCCTGTTACCTTTCGGAAGGATGGATTAAATGGATGACCAAGATCGTGCATTTACCACTCCACTAACATCCTTAAGCTTACCATCAGGTAGATGATCTTGAATCAAATTCGAGCAGCCCAACTGGGAAACTGTTTCCACCCCTCGAGCCCTCGCAAGACCGCAGGTTATGTTATGTTTCTACTATAAGTTGAGCTTTCAGGCTCACAACTACTGAAAATTTCTTGTAGGAAGAACCCAAAAACACTTTAGCGACGTGAATCTGACCCGAATCCTCAAGCACATCGAGATGCATACTACTGTTGTGTCGTCGATGCGATTGCATAAAAATAAGATTGAGTCAGAGATCAAAACAAATTGCCACATAAAATTACACAGGAAAGAAAAATACACATAAACGTTTGATTTATGGTAAAAACAGTAATAAATAATCGTTATCAATGAGTGTCTGAGACGAGTTGCATCATTCAACTGATAATGCTATTTATTGTCGATGCTTGTGCAAGGTCAGTTAACACAATGTAATTTATAACGAGTACTTACTGTTAATCATCACATTATAGTACGTTCACTGCGCAATGTGGACAATGGGATGATAAGTCAACGTTGAGAGAATTGACCAGGTCGAAAATGTTTAGCCTTTTTTGCAATTAGCGCTTTTCGGAAGTTTGAACTCTTGTAAAATACGTTAGTATCATAAAAGGTAAGATTGTTTATTGTTTGATGAAAGCTTTCAATGCAACAAGCATCTATTGGTTAAAGTTACTACTTGCCATAACATGAGTCGGTACGTTTACCATCCAAGTCGTATAAAAAGTTGCAATATTTTCAGCGTAGTCCGCTTCATGATATTTTGAAGCTAATAATTCCATCGGCTATCTCCTTATTATTAATGATACTCAATATTATTTTATATTATATAAAATGAAAATAAAATGATATGGTCAAATTAAATGAATTATAATGGTGTATTATATTGTATATGTAATATGATATAAGATAATCTGAAGACACCAACTGAACCCGAAGGTTAGATTTTGCTCAATATTATTTTCTGAGATTAGTATTTAAGAGAAAATTAAGGATTCTATCTCTGTGTTAAAGGTTTTACAGCTATAACAAACGATTTCTGCCTAAAAGGCAAGATAATATCTAAGTCGGAAAACCATTTTTGGGTTTTCTGGCCAAACACTGAAATACTTCTAACGCGCAAGTAAGTATTGAGAGTTTGGCCTATAACGCTGATGAGATTCAAGGCCAAACTCTGGATTTCTTCTTGCTTTGATATGCCCTGTACTACGCAAGACCTTAAAATAGATATTTACCGATTTGGTTGAAATCTTATATAGGTATAACCTGTACAATTCCGGAAAACTCCAAAAATATTGTACATTCCTATTATCGGATTGCGTAAAGTAAGTTATTAAAGAACTGGTTAAAAGTTGCGCAATTGAAGTTATAATAGTAGCTAACAGTTAGGTAAAGGACTTATCAGGACATATTTCTCAGAACGTGGCCAACGCAATTATTATTGACCGGCAGATTACATTATATTACATTGCTGTTATAACAATTAATTTATTACTTTCAATGTAGAAAAATATATGAGCTTCCATATTGCTTTTTAAGATAGCTCATTTTGCATACCTAAGGATGTCGGCTCTCGTGTGACTTGCAGCAAAGTGTTCTTAATACAATAGTAGTAATAGCCCAGCGATAGCTCAGAGGGAGACCAATAGACTGCAATGCAGAGGGTCTCGGGTTCGAACCCACGTAGCGCACCTTTGGCTTTCGGAAGTTATATAACTTTTCGAAATTATGTGCGTATTGATTGACAATTATCGCCTGCTCCGTGCCTCGGAGAGCACGTTAAGCCATCGGTCCCTGCTGCCATGAACATCTATGGCAGTCGTTATTGGGAAGTCAGTGCCCACTAATATCCTGACACTGGTCTAGCCTTAGGGTATCGTTAGCCTTCGGGTTGCGGAGGTCAAATGGCAGTCGTTCTGTGATCCATCCATCTGACCTCCAGTCAAATCCGGTTAGACTAGAAAACCGACCCCAAGTGACTTGGGAATAAAAAAGACTAGGGAGAAGATGTGCGTATTAAATAGTTAATTATCGCTCGCTTTAACGGTGAAGGAAAACATCGTGAGGAAACCTGCATGTCTGAGAGTTCTTCGTAATGTTTTCGAAGACATGTGAAGTCTGCCAACACGCACTGGACCAGCGTAGTGGACTATGGCCTAACTGCTGGGACGTGGGACTGTGTGCCCAGCAGTGGGACAGTTTAATACAGGGCTGATATTATTATATATATTATCATATTATAGTAATAGCTTAGTAGTTGAACGTTAGACTGCCACGTAGAAGTATTGAATTCTATCCCAAAATTCGTAATAAATAGTTAATTACCGCTTGCTTTTGCGGCAAAAGAATATCGTGAGGCAACCTGCATATCTGAGAGTTCTCCATACTATTCCCGAGGTTATGAAAAACCGCACGTGGCCTGTGTGGTGGACTAAAGCTTGACCCTACTCACACTGAGAATAGGCCGGTGCTCAACAGTGAAGTGACTTATAAATAAGGCTGTTATAAAATAATGTTTTCTAGGAAATCTTGAGTGATGATGGCGTAGTGGTTAGTGTAACCGACTGCCACGCCTGAGGTCGCGGGTTCGATTCCCGCACAAGTCAAACATTTGTGTGCATGAACATGGATGTTTGTTTTGGTCTGGGTATTGCTATGTATAATATGAACGTATTAACAAAAGAAAAAAGTATATATGTATGTTTATCCATTGTCTAGTACCCATAGTACAAGCTCTGCTTAGTTTGAGCTAGATGGTGTTGTGTGTATGTGACAGAATATTATATTATTATATAATATATAGTGAGAGAAAACTGCTAACAACTATACATAAATAATGTGATTAAAGAATTAATTAAACAAAGAGATATAATTAGAAAAGTAGCTAGTGAAAATTCACACTGTTTCCTTCTTCCTTCAATCCTGGGTCCTTTAAGCGGGGCGTGAAAAAGCACCTTCTCAGGCCGTCAAAGTAGAGACCTCAACATCGCCTCGGCTGCTATGAGGGCGGTGTGGAGGCCACTGCTCTTAGACCACACGACTGCTTACCATCAGGTGGAGTGGGGTCATTTTGACGAGAAAAAAAAAATCATAGTTTCGCTACCAACATTTGCAGGGAATTGGCGTGAGTCGCCTTAGTCTTGTACTTTTATTATTTTATACTCTATTCTTACCTTACAATATGGTCAATATAATTAAAAACAGCTGACATTCGTTTTCAACACATCAAGCAGTATTAATCTCTGGACATTTTTTCAAATGCCTGAAGTGACACCTTACACTACAACATTACTTTGTCGCCTTGCTCCACTTTTTCTTTCGTAACAAAAGATTACGAGGATTGTGGGCAGATGGTATTGCAAACATGAAATTATCTTTATTTGTCTCATTACTGTAAAGCCGGTGACAGACATTATATGGAGACCTTTAAGTCATGTAATACTAGACAAGGTTTTAGGAAATGATGTCTGTTTGGTAAATGCGTAAGCCCATGTTGATCATTGGGACAAACATGGCAATATTTTCATTTGTAGTAACATATTTGAGTTGAGACGTAATTTAGATAAAGTGACACCATTTTTTTTTGACACGTTATTCCTAAGAACTATTGCGTGGGATCTAAAACAAGCTGGAATATTGTACCTACATAAGTATATAACACTTCTGCCCAACCCCAATGCCCACTATTGGGCAGAAATTAAATTAATAGATTGCTTTTTTAATACACGTTTGCGCACTCTTCGTGAGGTCCTTATTCTAAGTCCTGGTCAAAGATCTTCCTTTTGTTTTAGATTTTTTGTTAGGCTGTTCTAAAAGTAACAACATGGATTCTCGGCGTATGACTGATAAATAACATTAGATTGACTTTCTATAAGGCTCAGCGCCGACGGACGGAGTGGTGGCGAAGAGACTAATTTAGTAACAATTTAAATTTAACCTAAAGTGCTTCAGAATACGACTGTATTTGGTACAACGAAATAAAATGATGGCGAGCGACTCAAAGGGCGGTCATTTTATTTCGTTGTACCAAATACAGTCGTATTCTGAAGCTCTTTAGGTTGAATTTAAATTGTTACTGAATTAGTCTCGTCCGTCGGCGCTGACCCTTACTTTGGATTTAAAACATAGCATATGTAACTGCAATACACCTCCGTCTACGAGTTCAGGAATACATAACTGTGAGTGTAAATACATAAAGAGCGTTTGGAAGAATGTTTACACAAACGATACAATGTCTGGAGCTGGCCTTAGTACTTCTTTTAGACGACATATTTATTTCTAGACTTAATGAGTTTGTTAGCTCTCAAGTGCAAGTGCAGTCATGTAAGAATAATATTTATGAAAATGTTTGTTAAGTACCTATGTTTGTTTAAATGATAGCATTTTATTAGTAACTTAAACTGGATTATTATGTCCATCTTTACTATAGTACATTTTATTTGCTATTTTCCGCCTGGCAGACACACTTCCAAACTCGATGTTACTGCTAAGAGCAGCAGAGAACGATGACTTGACTTAGACTCATGCCTAAATAATCCTAAAGAGATTGATAAAGAAACCAGGTAGCTATGCTTTATAACCCTCCTAAGAGGTGGAGAGCATTAATTTTACCAACTACCAGACATTTCTATACTCTGTACGGCTACTGAGTATTTCTTGGTAGATAAATCCAATTATAATACTTAGCTCAGCCTGAAATCTCGCGATTCGACTCTCAATTGCAGCCCGCAATTGAGATCTAAGAAGTAGGTCGCAGGTTTGAGCCCTGCTTTTTGGATTTTCTTTTTCTCGTTCATACTTCACATTCTACTATAGCATAGGTAATCATTTAAAAATAAATCTTAATCTTTATAATTATATATAAATCTTCTGTGCGTGTGTTTGATGTTTGAATTAAAATCCTCCTAAACAGCTGGACCGATTTTGATGAAATTTTTTGTGTGTTCAAGTGGATTCGAGAATGGCTTAGTTTTTTTTTTTTTTCGTGTGTACAGGACAACGTCTGTCGGGATAGCTAGTGTACTATAAATTCAATTTATTTAAATTAACTCTCAAATTAATTCTCATAAACGTCCTTACAAGGTTACATCGTGCACTAAAACACAGTTCAATTTGCGCATGTCATACGTTACTGCCAACACACGTGCGCGCGCGCATGCTCCGCTGTCAAACGGGCCGTGAACTTATGTTTTTGACGAACCAAAAACATTTTGTTTCCGTCATACGTTAAAAATGGCGCTTTATTTTTTCGAAGAAATCCATTTTGTCCCGATAATACGGTTGGAATATTTTTTAATTTAAAATTTATGATTGTAATTTATGCATATGGCGTCAACTCGAATTATGTGTTTAACGATTGAAATAATATTTTTGGATACAGCAGAGTAAATTTATTGTATTGTACGTCATATATTTTATTTTGAGATAGTAGAGACCCCCCGCTTGTAACAAGTAAAAATATGTAAGTATTACTATACAGAAGATAAAACTTATTTTTAGTATTTTTGTCTGTTGTTTGTCTGTCTGTATGTTTGTATGCGCATCACGCAAAAACTACTGTACAAAATTTAATGCCTTTTTCCCAGTTTATTGCTGCAAATCTAACTTAAAATCTGGTGCATGCTTTATCCTTAAGTCTGGTAGTCGAGTATTATGTGTGTAGATCAGCTTCATACATGCAAAGAAAGAAAAATATAGATAGGTACTAACCCTCAAATCTCACGATAAGTAGTCAGGGGCTAGATATATTAGAAGGATAGTTATCTATCTATCTAAATAAAAATCAATTGCCACATGTATGACGGAGCATCACTTAAGAACGGCTCGACTGATTTGGCTGCTTTTTTTGTTGTGTTTATAATTGTCAGGACAAGGTTTGTTTGAACGAAAATTTGCGGAAAAGCCACGTGAAATGTCAAAAAGTTAAATGGTACTTTTATATAGAAAAAAAAAGATTAACGTTTTGATATTGAATCTAATTACGTATAATTTATTTTTATATGGATAGACAGGACAATAACTGTCGGGTCAGCTAGTATTATAGAAATAAAAGCCTTATATCCAATACAGATAGAAAGGTAAGAAGGAAATATAATTATCGGGCCATAGGAAAACCCATACTTGATTCTCACCTTACATAGAAAGATTCCTAGTACCTAGAGGCATATTTTAAATGCTGACTCATGAAAAATATACCATCCACTGGCATTAACGCACACTTGACCACGTAATCTTTACTAATATTATAAATGCGAAAGTGAGTTTGTTTATTTGTTTCTTTGTTACGCTTTCAAGCCTTAACTACTCAAGCGATCATCATGAAATTTCGCATACACATCGTCAGGGGAACAGAAAAGGACATAGGGTATCGTTCGTCCAGAAAAAATGTACTGTTAGAAGCATAACCTAACCTAACTTACATTTACGAGAGCAAAATCTAATATTATTATAAGTTGCTGTTGGTGACGATCTATGAATTATGTATCATATTGATTCGCTAACTTTGATGGGAAAATTTTGTTTTTATGCTACTAAGGTGGCAAACAAGCATACGGCTCACCTGATGGTAAGTGGTCACCGTAGCTTATAGACGCCTGCAACACCAGAGGCATCATGAGTGCGTTGCCGACCCTTTAGGAAAGGAAATAGGAAGGAGAAGGAGCGGTAACAATCGACAACAGTAGGAATACTGCTATTTCACGTCGATATTCTGTGAGAGGGTAGTCCTTCCCCGGTCGAGCCGACCCATTCATGCTGAAATCAGCGAGGCTCCTCTAAAAATGAAAAAATGGATTTTATATCGGCTTATATCTCTTGGTAGATATAGATTTATGGTTTTAATATGTTAAGTCTTTAAGGGCTAATCTTTTTATAGATAAAGTTTTCAATAACCTTAGGTATAACACAATTTTGATTGCTTTCTTATTTATAAACTGTAGAACCATCATTTATAAATCAGTTGAGGTTTATCTAATAACTAGCTTCTTTTTAAGGTTTCGCTCTGTTAGGATCAGTATTTTTTTGGAGGAATGGTATACTACATCCTTTTCTGTAGGACTGACAACGCTTATGCGGCATTTCATATAGAAATATAAGATTCCTAATGACTTTAAACTGTTAAATACAAGACAATTTGGTATTCAGTTATACAAATGGCTAACTGAAAATAATTTCTACAGTCTTAAAGATTTTTTTGATTTTAAATTGTAATAGTTGCATAATTATCTAACATTTGCATGCTATGTAACCGTGGCAAAACATGTATGTGTTTTATTATATTGTAAGATCATTGTATACCGTGTTTTTTGGCAAATAAATATATTATTATTATTATTATTCTCATGATGATTGGTCAAGTAATTAAGGTATGATAGTGCAAACAAACAAACTCATATTCGCATTTGTGATAATAGTATGGGTTGTAAAATCTATCGTCAGTTGTAAGACTGTTGTTACCTCGGTAGCTGAGCAATAGTAAATGCAGCTTCTTTGCATGATCAAGAGTTCGATTCTCAGCTAGAGCAAAATATAAGTTTTCTATCAATAAATTTTCAGCAGCAGGTAAAATCAGCTTGCCGTCTATCACGTGTCTTAAAAGTTTTTAAATCTCGAATCTCTCAAATTTATTTCTCAAAAAGCTATCAAACGATTAAAAAACCACTTTTCGACATTCCACCCGGTATTATTATCATATCGAGAGATAGCTGTATAACCGTCTTCCTAAGATATTACATCCCAAGGGCGTTTAACCGAAAACGTTAGTCCATAACGCGAACATACTGAACGGTAAGGGGCCTACCTCAACACGCGCAGTCGCAAATGCGCGTGTGCGCACAGCAAGCCGGTATTTTGAGACACTGGTACTGAGCGCAGAAAAAGTAATGGGATATTCCAGATGGAAGAACTTAAAACGGTTTATTAGTTTCAAGAGTAGGAAACAAATAAACTAATTTAATTAATCCTAATCCTAACTAATATTATAAAAGCGAAAATGAGTTTGTTTGTTTGTTACCTTTTCACGCCTATACCACTGAACCGATCATCCTGAAATTTTGCATATACATTGTCAAGTGTACAGAAACGGACATTGGCTACCTTTCATCCCGAAAAAAATTACTGTTCCCGAGGAAAACAATAATAACGTTCTTATGATAATAGATGATGACACATGTCTTTCGAATCATGATTGAATTATATATTATTACAAGCAGAGTACAACCCGAATTAATTGTCAAATTCTAAATTAACGCGAGCGAAGCCGCGGGCAAAAGCTAGTAACTTAATAACTAAACAATACAAGCAATAACACGATTATCTTTTCTAGACATCCATTTTTGCTGATGGTACAAACAAAGCATCCGCGCCATTGACTTTCTGATGCCATTAACCGAATAACCCATTGCACAAAGAACTGGCGCTTTTCAAGGTGAACACACACATACGAACATAGAGACGTGCATACACTGCATAACCACTATGTGACTCAAAATACATTTACAAATTTACCTCTACAGTTGTCCAAGCAAATCTCAAATGAATTTGAACTCTAGAATCTTAAAGTAAAGTACATCATACAAATTTTGAATGGTATTATTAAGTTTGTCGAGACGAGAAGGGTGCACCCACACATGACAACCGAGACGCACAGTACATTCAACTGCAGTCTGCACTCACACATACAAAGCTTTGTGTATATTTCTACTTTCATTACAGTATTAAAAGCTTTTAAAATTGTTGGAATAACTCTATACCTTAATCTGTAAATAGATTATATTGGTATACGTATACACTCACACTGGTGTACATTTCAGGGAAATACAAGTGATCTATGCTAATGATACTCACACATGCACACGTATCCTGTGTCCTGACACGTGCATATACACGCGTGTGTATGTGTGCGTTATATTTGTGAAGTATGTTTTGTAACTACAGCGATTGCGCGTATATTAATACTTTGTACATAATAATATGTATGTGTGTATATGCGAAGTTATTTTATGATGTTTGTTTAGTTATTTGGAAATGGCGATGCATGCGTTGGTCAGTATATGTTGAATATTTTAATCAAGTCAATGTTTTAGTACCTTGTTAGTCTAGCAGCTTCTGTGTTCCGATCGGGAAGTCCTGAGATGGAATCCTGGGCAAGGGAAAGAATAGAATAGAATAGAATAGAATAAATTTTATTTGCAATGATTGTAGGTACATGAAATATAGATGTTAAAAAATTTTATGATCCTTATACAATCTACCTTGAATAGGCATACAAACATTTAGGTAAGAGATTAAAATTCATCAGGATTTAAAGAATCATTAACCAATTGAATACAATTCGAAATCAAACAACAAAAATAGAAATTCTAAAATAGAAATTATTATTAACAGTGTATTGTATATCACTACGAATTTTTTGAGCCTTGTAAGAAAATTACCTCATCGATTTTGACTGTTAGTAATATTTGTGACATTGGATGTAAACAGTCATACGCCTCGGCATATTCACTCCTGTTCTACTAAGGGGTAAGCAGAGACTAAAAATTTCTACTTGTTACGATTCTGGCATCTCTCTTGCTTCATTCATTTTCATTATATTCTTAATTAGTCTAGCACGTCACTTGGTGAAATATATATAATCCAGTATCATTCTAGCGGTTTAGAAATATTCTGACATTACTTGCTTTTCGCACATGCGTACTATAAGAAAGATTACGTTTATTTATGGAGTTTAATGAACTATATCTCTCAAGGACACTATAAAAAAGAATGTTGGATACAATTCAATGAACTTATCAAAAGATAGCACAGATGTTATCTTTCAATCATTTTTTGATATTGTACCAAATCAAATCAAAAATCATTTAGGTCACTAACACCCGGTTTTTAAAGGCTAATCACCGAGTTGTCAAAATGAAACTCATGTCAAGTGACATGATAGAGTATTGATGATGCAGTCAGCCAATCATAGCAGTTGACATGCCAATGACCTTCTGTTAACATATTTTTTTGTTGATCTGCGGTTTTTTTTTGGCGTGGTTTTTTAAAACTCCACTAAATGCTAAACTTACGTCCTAACTTATGAACGTCAAAGTTTAGAACTTAGTGGAATTTACTGAAGTTGCGTGTAAGTTATTGCCTATGTTCAGGCAAAGGGTTGAGCCTATGAGAAGATATAAGCTAGAAACTCACGGCCACTCTTTAGTTACCTTTGGATTACAATTTCGTTATTTAAAATGCATGTCTGCAAAGTATTGCTATATTAATGTGAAAGTTTGATTGTTTGGGTTTTACATGTTTGATGACGCTCAAACTGCTGAACGATTTTTATTAAAACAGACTGCAATGTAGAGAGTCTTGGGTTCGAACCCACGTCGCGCACCTCTGACTTTCGGAAGTTATATGACTTTTCGAAATTATGTGCGTATTGATTGACAATTATCGCCTCGGAGAGCACGTTAAGCCGTCGGTCCCGCCTGCCATGAAGATCTATGGCAGTCGTTATTAGGAAGTCAGTGCCCTCTAATATACTGACACTGTTCTAGCATTAGGGTATCGTTAGCCTTCGGGTTGCGGAGGTCAGATGGCAGTAGCTCCGTGTAAAAACTAATATCCAGTCAAATCCGGTTAGACTAGAAAGCCAACCCCAAGTGACTTGGGAATAATAAAGGCTAGGGAGAAGAGATGTAGTAAGACAGCTTGAGATAAATGGAGATTTAGATTTTATTTTTCTTTTAATATTTGCCTTGTTTGATAGTAGTTATAGAAGGCCAATATAGAATATCCTCATTCTAATTGCTAATACTTGACAAAAATCTTGTATTTCTATCAAATTTCGTAACAAAGGGGTTGGAAATGCACGTTTTAAATCCCAAAAAAGCGGGCCCTGTATTACCTAAGTAAGAGTGAGGTAGACCTATGCCTACCGCTTTTTCTTCTCTCTTACTAACTGACGTAAGACTATAATAATAATATTCTACCACATACACACAACACCATCTAGCCCAAACTAAGCAGAGCTTGTACTATGGGTACTAGACAATGGATAAACATAAATCTATACATATAAATAAAATTTAAGTGTCTGTTTGTAATATCAAAATAACAGCTTTTTATCTAATGCATATGACAGTGTATAAGGTATCCATACGAAAGCATCTATTTTTAAAATTTTTGTCGTTCTGTCTGTTTGTTCCAGCTAATCTCCGAAACGGCTGAACTGATTTTGACGGGACTACGGGACTTTCACTGGCAGATAGCTGATATTAAAAAATAGGGCTCCGCGGAGATCAACACTTTTTAGTTAAAATCTACGTGGACGAAGTCGCAGGTAACAGCTAGTATATATATATATATATATATATATATATATATATATATATATATATATATATATATATATATATATATATATATATATATATATATATATATTGTAAATACATACATATTATACATATATACACCCAGACCAAGGCAAATATCCATGTTCATGCACACAAATGTTTGTCTTGTGCGGGAATCGAACCCGCGACCTCAGGCGTGGCAGTCGGTTATACTAACCACTACGCGATCGAGGCCGACTAGACTACGTTAATTAGTAAATCTTTTTGCTCCAGAACGGAGACTGGCAATCAACCCGATGACCAATACTCACCGCATATATGAAACCTACGACATGGCAAGCAAACACTGGGTGTTATATACCTCTGCAGATCCTTGCATGGCTATAAGCGTGAGTATATACATCATGTACAAAAATAAATATAATATTGATACTTCAAGGGCGAGCAAGATAAGTTCGTTAACATTGTTTCCTGCAATGAGTTGTTGTATTTTTATTGTTTCATAAGCGCAGTTGTTGCCTATTTATTTTAAAGTGTTGATTCATTTGTATCGTTGAGTAGTTTGCATTGATATTATGTAATTTATTGTAAATAACTGCAATGAAATATAATTATTTTATGTTTTTGTATTTGTTGTATCACGGGTTTTATAATTTCAGTACGGATTTTTTTTAGGTTTACAATCAAATAAGCATTTTATATGAGCGTTGGTTAAAGGATTAAGTTATTTTCATTATTGTACCTTTACATCCTGATGCTAACTGTCAACACTAATCCTACTTATATTATAAACTAGATGTTCCCACGGTTTCACCCGCGTTTATCGTTACTGCGCCGCCCCCGTGGGTCGTAGCGTGATGATATATAGCCTATAGCTTTCCTCGATAAATAGGCTATCCAATACTAAAATAATTTTTCAAATCGAACCAGTAGTTCCCAAGATTTGCGCGTTCAAACAAACAAACAAACTCTTCAGCTATATAATATTAGGATAGATGTGAAACTTTCTGAGGATGGATGGATGTTTGTTACTCTTTCACGCCAAAACTACTGAACGCATTTTGAAGAAACTTTACAGTATTATTATTTATACATCTGCATAGCATATAGGCTACTAAAAATCTATCTTGACATAAATTTACATTAACGCGAGCGAAGCCGCGGGCAAAATCTAGTATTATCAATGCGAATGTGAGTTTGTTTGTTTGTTTGTGACGCCTTTACTACTCAACCAATCATCGTGAAATTGCGCATACACGTTGTCAGGGGAACAGAAAAGGTCATAGGATACATTTCATCCAGAAAATAGTACCGTTCCTAATCTAACCTAACCTTACTTAGATTTAAGCGAGCGAAGCCGCAAGCAATATCTAGTCTGAAGTTTACACATACCTTGTGTACATAGTAATCCTTCAGGGATATAGTAATCGAAGGGGTAAACATGGCACAACTTGTCTGCCCCTTCGGTGACTTTTTCCCCAAAGGATTCCCTTCAGTGACTCTACTAACTAATATGACTAATACACACATGCCGTTAGCTGTAGTTTTGGGACCCACCTGAAAGGGGCGTGCTAATGCCGTTTACCAGGCACAGTTTTAGTTGTTGCTGAGAATTTATTTACAGTAAATACCAATAATACTTTGCACGACCCAGGAACCAAATCTCAGAACACGCTGTAGAGGCAAGGTGATTTTTTTAAACTATTGTGGCACTATAAATGCTGTGACAGCTGTGCAGGAGGTCTTGAGTTCGATTCCATGATGGTGATGACTCAAAGGAGTCTGGCAATGTGCTCGCTCTACGGTAATGAGCTCACCGCTTAGACGTTACGTGCTTTAGACGTTTGTATACCTTCAACGAGATAAGAAGAGCTCTCGAATTCGATCCCAAGCGTATTAATTATATAGCTATCGCTTTCTTCAATGGTGAAGAAAAACATCGTGAAGAAACCTGCATGTCCGAGAGTTCTCCATAATGTTCTCGAAGATATGTGAAGTCTGCCAACTCACACTGGGACAGCGTGATGGACTATGGCCTAACTCTTCTCATAGTGAGAAGAGGCCCGTGCCCAGCAGTGGGACAGTTTATATACAGGACTGATATTATCTGCTACCTGCACAAGGTGTTGGATGAAAGCTTTTGGCCGCAAGATGTGGTATTCCGTCGCTTCCGCGGACAAGTACCAGCCGGGCGCACTAGTATTAAGTGTGCGAAGTGAAGTTTTACTATGTAATATAGTATTAAGGTGTATGTACTAACATCAAATCGGCCTCGATGGCGTAGTGGTTAATGTAACCGACTGCCACGCCTGAGATCGCGGGTTCGATTCCCGCACAAGTCAAACATTTGTATGCATGAATATGGATGTTTGTTTTGGTCTGGGTGTTTCTATGTAGGTATAATATGTATGTATTTATAAAACAATAAAAAAGTATATATGTAATGTTTATCCATTGTCTAGTACCCATAGTACAAGTCAAGTCAAAGTCAAAGTCAAAAATCATTTATTCATTTAGGTCACAAAGTAACACTTATGAACGTCAAAGTATATAGGTTAGTGAGTTTACTAAGTTACTGAAGCTACATTTAGGTTAGTTGCTAGGTTCAGGTAAAGGGTAGAGCCTATGAGAAGAAACCTGCAAGAAACTCACGGCCACTCTTTTAAATCGCCAGTTAAATATAATTTCAGTATTTTACAACTCAGATTAACAAGGTGTTACAGCCATTATGCCATATACTACTGACTATAAAAAACTAAAGATAATAACAATAATAACTTAATAATATTATAGAGAGGAAATAATTTGAGCTAAGATATATTATTTAATATAAATCTAAAATAGACAGTAAGATGGCATGATGGCGCATACACTTACACTTTGTGACTATGCAAAGGCTTAAATTGACTTATAAGTAATACAGATCTTTGAATCCTGTATGCAACAAGCAACTAGCTCCATGAGTTTTTGTCATTTAAGTAGTCGTTGACTGAATAATAACCCTTCCGAATAAGTTGTTTTTTAACGGCGTTTTTAAATTTAAACAATGGTAAATTAATTATAGTAATAGGTAATTTATTAAAAAAACGTATACCGAGTCCCGCAAATGTATTGTGAACTTTATGTAAACGATGATATGGGCCTAATAACTTATGCTTATTTCTAGTGTTTACGTTATGGATATCACTATTCTTATTATATAAGTAAATGTTATGTTTAATAAACATAATGTTAGCAAATATATATTGCGACGCAACAGTAAGTATGCCAATTTCTTTAAATCGATCTTTCAGGGAAACTCGTGGTCCTAAATTATAAATGCTACGTACTGCACGCTTTTGAAGAATAAAAATTGTCTCAATATCAGCTGCCTTGCCCCACAATAATATACCGTAGGACATGACACTATGAAAGTAACTGAAATATACTAGTCTTGCAGTATCTATATCAGTAAGCTGTCTTACTTTCCGAATTGCGTATGCGGCTGAGCTAAGTTTCCCTACAAGACACGATATTTGAGCGCCCCACTAAACTTTATGATCTAAAGTTAATCCTAAAAAGACTGTTGATTGAACTAAAGTAATAATTTCATCATTTAAAATTATATTCACGTTAGGACTCTTTACGTTTGGCAATGTAAACTTGATACATTTAGTTTTTGTAGAGTTAAGTAGTAAATTATTCGCCGTAAACCAGTCCAGGACTTTCGCGAGTGAATCATTAACAGCACGTATATTTGGTGCTTTTCGGTCTACCTTAAAAATAAGGGATGTGTCATCCGCGAATAAAACAATGTCACACAAATGCTGAACAAAGAACGGCAAATCATTTACGTACACTAAAAACAGAAAGGGTCCCAAAATCGAGCCCTGTGGCACGCCCATTGTGACTGGTAATCCAGAAGATCTACTTCCGTTGATATCAACGTGTTGTAGTCTATCGCTTAGGTAGGAATCAACTAGGTCAAGTGCAGTATCTCGGATGCCATAATGCCTGAGTTTTCGCAACAGCGTTTGATGGTCAACGCAGTCAAAGGCTTTAGAGAGATCACAGAATACGCCAATGACATCATGCGAATTCTCCCAGGCACTGAATATATGTTTTAAAAGCGTAACACCCGCATCTATCGTAGAACGGCCCTTCCTAAAACCATATTGATCTGCATGAAATAAATTGTTTACACTGAATTGGCTCTCTAATTGCTGTAATATAATCTTCTCAAATATTTTACTAATAGCAGGTAATATTGAAATCGGCCTAAAATTACTGGGGTCACTTTTGCAACCATTTTTAAATAAAGGTATTATTTTACTACATTTCATTAAGTTTGGAAAAATGCCCACATCAATGCATCCGTTGAATATTGCGGCTAGGTGTGGCGCTATATTAACAATAATACTTTCAACTAATTTTACCGAAATACCCCAGAAGTCAGCTGATTTTTTTGAACTAAGCGACTTAAATACTTTAATTATATCATACGGATGTACACGCTCAAAACTAAATAGTATCTTGCACTCTTCCACGTTGCACCTAACTAAGTATTCTGCTCGAGCTGGGCAAGACCTAAGGGTACTAGTTATGTTTAAAGGTATTTTTGCGAAGTAGTTATTGAATGTATCGGCTACTTCCAAATTATTTGAAATTACGCTATTATTTATATTCAGTTCAAATTTATTATCACGCACCTTGCTGCGACCTGTTTCATTGTTAATAATGTTCCATGTAGTTTTAATTTTATTATTAGATTTTTGAATTTTAGTTTTTAGGTAAAGGGACTTGGCAGTGGCACAAGTCTTTTTAAATAATTTTGAATAATTTTTAACATATTGAATAAAATTTGGATCGAAATTGTATTGTTTCATACCATATAATTCATATAGCTTTGCTCTACTTTTATATATCCCAGATGTTGCCCAGTCACAAAACTTAATCCTATTATTCTGACTAAAGGTCTTACATTTAAAAATATTATTATATTCTAAAGTAATTATGTTAAGTAAAGACTCATATAGTTCGTCTGGATTATCCAGAGAAAGGTCCATATTGACAACTTTGAGACTTATGTTATCATTAAATTCCTTTAAGCGATTAGATGTCATCGGTCTACATGTGACCTTATTCTCTTTATGAATTGTACTCACAGGAAATACTACCTTTTGCCCACAGTGGTCAGATGTAAGTTCACTCAATATGGCCCTATTTAGAAATTGGCAGTCGCAAAATACATTATCTAAGCAGGTAGCAGAATGTGAAGTGATCCTAGTGGGTTCAGAAAATAAATGCTGTAAATTAAATGATCTAAATAAACTAATAAGTCTTAAAGAGACAGCTGACTGCTCAAGTAAATTAACATTAAAATCACCACACACTACTATATGCCTATTACTAGAACTCAAGCGTTTTAAAATATCCTCTATTACGGTTTCAAATACACTAAAATCACTTTGCGGTGGTCGGTATACACAAACTATGACATGTTGCTCTAATTCCACACAGGATAGTTCAACAGTGCGCTCGATAGAAAGATTTACTATATCTTTACGTTCTTTACATTTTAGATTGTTACATACATATATTAGAGAGCCACCATGTATAGAATTCTTTCTTACAAACGCACTTACAATTGAATAATATTCGTTATTAAATATTAATTGATTAGTTCTTAACCAATGTTCTGTTATGCAACATATTTGAATATTATGTTGTTTAAAAAATAAATCTAATTCTAACTCCTTGCCGGATAGACCCTGAATATTCTGATGAATTAGTCTAATACTGTGTGTATGCCTATCCTTTGTCTCATCTAACAGTTTAAACTACTAGAAGTGTCAATATTTGAATTTGTAGTAGAAATACTACTATGTCCTAAAACCTTAATTACCCTACTGGTACCTGAGTCGCTACATATTATATTAAATGCTAATAATTTAGCAAGTTGCTTTTTATAAAAAGAAGATAGATACATTGTATCTTTAGTCAATAAAAATTTACTAATAAACTTATTAGTGTCAAAAAATAAACTATAATTGTTGTAACATGTACTGTTATAAAAAAGTAAATTAAGTTTTTCAATATTCCTATTTTGTTCATTTGTTAGTACATAGGAATATGGTAATGCACAAAGAATAAAGTTACACCCTACTTTATAATGTAATGATTCTATTACCTCTGTCAAATGGATTGACAAGCTCTGCTTAGTTTGGGCTAGATGGTGTTGTATGTATTATAAAATTATATAATATGTAAATTTAGGTTAACGTATTTATCTATGGGCCTATGCAGCCCAAAATAAATGATTTGATTTGAAAATGATTTGATCTATACTAATATTATAAAGCTAATGAGTTTGTTTGTTTGGTTGGTTGAACGCGCTAATCTCAGAAACTACTGGTTCGAATTGAAAAATTATTTTAGTGTTGGTTAGCCCATTTATCGAGGAAGGCTAGGCTATATAACATCACGCTACGACCAACAGAACCGGAGCATCAATGAAAAATGTTGCAAAAACGGGGATAATTCTCTAATGTGAAATAGACGAAGCTGCGCGGATCAGCTAGTTATATTTAATAAATAATAATAATAATAATAAAGTTTATTGACATTAAAAGATACAGTCATTTGAACACATAAAAAGTATCTATATATTAATACGTGAAGCGAAAACTTTGGATACCTTTTTACGAAAATTGGGCGGACGGAGGAGTATGAAATTTCGCACACTTATAGTTTATACAGAGAAGAAGTGACAAATCCTAATATTTATATAAAATATGCATTAGAAATACATATTTATGAAATTTTATTAATGAATGAAAAACACTACACGCACACAACCATGCATTTGACACACGCAGTCGAAGCGCGTAACTATGGTTACACATGGTAATATATAATGACATACATATATCAGCAATATCTTACAGGCAAAGTGTGGTCGAATTTCGAGCACTAGGCGACCGCTAGTACAAATAATTTTACAGTCCACTTGTTAGACACTGGTACCCAAGCTAAGATTGAACTTGTGGTATGGGTACAGGGCTCTCGTACTTAAATACATTTTATTTATCAATATAGTGTATCTTCTATTGGCAACATGAATAGATGACAGCTGTGGGTCATTGTGTGTATGCGACTGTGAAGGTTTGTATGTGTAAGTGTGTGAGTGATATTATAAAATATAGCTGGGAAAACGTGAGTGTAATTGACCTCTGCTTATCTCATTGAGAGTCTAAAAACTTCCAAGTACCTATATGACCAAAAAGCAATAAACTATCTTAGAAAACTTATTATTCTATTATGAACAGAATACTTATTTTATTAGTTTCTCGAAATAAGCATGGCCGCCGAATTATTTGAGCAAAATAGATCGTTAGTACTTTGCCCCGAGGTCAATAAACTAGTCGCGACCCTCACAGCTTGTGTCAGTAGCTTTTCGCGAAAATATAGAAAGGTGGCGATATATTGTTATAGTAAATTCTATTTACTAAGTTTATGAAACGTTGTGTTTTTCTGAGTGGTTTCTATATTTTGTTTATGATGTGTTGGATTTTTTGTGATGTTTCTTTTTATATGATTTTTGATTTTTGAATTAAGTATACTATTAACAAATTTTTATTGACTGCAATTTTAATTTATAACTATTTACTCACGTTGTAAATAATATTTTGACATTGTTATACTATTCCTTGACATTGTAATTTAATTGATAATATTCTGACATTTTCATTGTTAACTAAAATATTATATTAATTTAATTAATTAATCGTTGTACTATAAAATTAATTGTCTACTCAAGGAATGGAATCATAATTTTAATATTTCTACACCACCAATAGTAGTATGTGTGAATCAATGTTGAATATATATGACCCTAATGTACCATATACTTAGAAATAAATGCTATTCTATTCTATGGAAGATGGATTTTTGTCATATATTTAATAATAATATAATAATAATAATATAATATTCTATCACATACACACAACACCATCTAGCCCAAACTAAGCAGAGATTGTACTATGGGTACTAGACAATGGATAAACATACATATATACTTTTTTTTTGTAAATACATACATATTATACATAGAAATACCCAGACCAAGACAAACATCCATGTTCATAAATTCCAATTCCATATCGCACTCTTGTATGCCACGTGTTCACACGTGGCATACAAGAGTGCGATATGGAATTTATTAATATACTTTTTTTTTTATTGCCATTGGTGGCAGACGAGCAAGTGGCCCACCTGATGGAAAGTGGTAACCGCTGCTCATGGACTTCAGCAATGTCAGGACACAGCAAAATAATACATATCAACCGTCAAGGCAGCTTTGAATGCACATGGCAATGATAAACACAGGTTAGAGTGGATGGCCCTTAGGGGTCTGGAACACTCCAAGAAATTCATTGCAAACGGAGCCACAGGCTTCACCCGGAAGTTCTGCGGGTATAGCAAGAGCCAAATGCGCCTGCTCACAGGAGCGTTCACTGGCCATTTTGGCACCAACGACTTCCTGTGTAGATTGAGATTGGCATACAATTCGATCTGCAGAGCCTGTGGTGAACAGGACTAGTCCATATTGCACCTACTGTGTGAATGCGACGCGTTGGCTGGACTGAGGATGGGTCTGATGGGATTGGCATATCCAAACCCTGAAGACTTCAGGCTTCTCCCTCTGAATTGTACACTGCGGCCAATGCAGTACATTCATAAGGAGATAGCTAAGGGATAAATCATGGGGCCGACACAAAAGAACCCACTGGGTCGAAGTGTCGCCGGACTGTACTGCCTGGCCCCCACACACAAGATAAGATAAGATAATATACATATTATGGAATTACGTTGTGTTTGCGTGCATCGGTAACGAGATAAAATCAATTCCTGGCGAATGGAGATAAAGGCGTATTAGAACGTGTTTCCATTGTCATGCGATTTAAATCACACGTGGTCTCACAAAGGATATCAGTTAAAACTCTATCTGTAACTTAACCAACTGGCCTAAAATATTTTCTAAGATAAGTTCGATATTATAATATTTGATAATATTTGAAAGAATTCATACAGTATTATTAATTTTTTTGGCCAACGCTAGGACCCTGGGGCTTACACAATGCTTTTTTTACATTGTGTTAGATTTCAACCAATTATGGAACTAAAGTTTGTATCTTTTAAATGTGCGATGGTAAGTGTTGTCAAATTTTGTTAACACATTAATACTTAAAGCTGCTGCAAGGTTCTGATAGTCCAAAAGTCCTGCCTTTATTCTCAAATTAACCTGTCAAGTCTTAAAATACCAGACATTATCAAAAACCTATTGTATCTGGCCACCGGTGTGCCGTTGCGACTCATAGGTTAGTGATGATAATATATGAATAACCATAGACCATAGATGAATATTTATAATGACCATAAATTATATCTATGGTCATAAACCCGTGACCTGTGGTCACTTGAACAATCACGTCGTCCACAATACAACGTGAATACGCTCCGTGCAACGCTTTTACATAAGAGTCGGTCAATACAAGGGCGGCCGGCCGTTGATCTAACACTCCACAGACCGATACAGAATTAGACGCGGCGTAATAACGCCTATGCATTTTGTTTTATGACGCGAAATGTAAATGTAAACAATGACTAATGTTGTATGAGGAAACATGATTAAGCTGTTTGTGGAAAGATAAAAAATATCAGTGAATACTATGAATAATTGCGCTTGGCCTTATTAGGTACTTCATTAATGGTGTATCATAATTTCAGAAACTGTTATATGGTCGTTGTTAACTTATGTCTTTGGTGGCATAAGGTTGCGGCTGATCATAAGGTCTATAATAATAATAATAATAATAATAGCTCACGACATTGTCGACATGTGGCGTGAGGACTCGGCGAACATTGTGCCGATAGTCATTACAGTCAATGGTTTAATACCTAAGAGCCTCGACCACCACCTGCAGAAGCTTGCGTTAGATGGCTGGATCAAGTCCTTGATCCAAAAGGCAGTACCGCTCCACACGGCGCGTATTGTGAGGAGATTCCTCTCTCTCTCTGAGGCCCTAACCACCGGCAGCTTGGACCCTGTTCTCGATGTCGGTGGATCATTTCAGTTTTTATATTTTAAATATGTATAGTTTTTATATTTATATTTGAAAATGTAATCATTACAAAGAAAGAGAATATTAATAATCATTTATTTGCCTTATGTGCTTTATACATTGTAGGTCTTAATAAATAAATATAAGCTCTAAGACTTAGTCAGTAATTTGACATGCAAATATTTTACACCTATACAATAAAATTATGTAATTTCAATAACACAAATAAATGAAATTAAAATAGAACAATTAAATAACAACATAAATAAAAACAATAAAATCATGAAATAACATCTACATATTAATTATTGGTATCAATCAATTCATTGACAGTATAAAAAAAATAACTTTCTTTACGCAAGTTCACACAACAATAATTATCTATGTCTTACAGCTAGTGATGCAGTTCCATAATAATAAATTGATTTAAACACTAACGTCTAAACTTGGCTGAGCCTGTATCTTAGACGTTAGTATCTCCCATGACATAAGACACGAACTACACCTTTATTTTAAACTAAAATTGATACAAAAACTTTGCAGACTGCATTAGGGGTACTTGTGTGACACATAGTATTTTTATTTATTTAAGGATTTTATTCAAACTAATATAAAACCTCAAATCAATAATTTACAATATCAACCTTTTCACTTTTGCCTTCATTTGAGTAACAAGCATGACAAAGCGTCGTTCTGTGAACACGAAAAGTATGAACTTAGGTACATTTTTTATTTTTATTTTATGCAAATGCAATTTTACAATTTTATAAAATGCTTTATTAAGTAAAAAAATCCTTAAACGCTTAAGAAATATACTTGTTGGCCACTTTTTCATGTCATTTGATATTTTATTGTAGATTTCCATTCCATTCCCATTTTCTGCCAATCAATTCTGAGTAGCAGTATAGATATTTAAACAGGTGACTTAAATTCAGATAGGTAAATGTAGGTTCCAATACGCCCTACCTAACATTTGTATATATAATATGTGCTTGATGTATGACCTTATACTGAACTCTATTCGTCAAGAGGCTCACAATAAAAGATCAATCACGTAAATCGCTCGAACTGCGAGGTTAAGCAACATAAACACCATCCTACTTATAGATAGGTGAACAATTACAAACAAAAAACAAGTAACGAAGAGTACGCGTCTTGCCTCTATGGGTCATATTCCCATACTACGCACATCCCGAACAAAAAACCCAACACAAATTTATTAAATCCAGGAATCATACCTACTGTATATCTAGATTGCAGAAAAACATAGAAAGAAAGAAAGAAAACAGGTTAATTTGTCCTCTACGCTGGCATAAAACAAAAAAAACAACAAAAATATAAAAATATGAGACACAAAAATAAAAAAATAAAACATAAGAATAAGCAATTTATATAATTAATCATACCGCCAGTGCGAGACCAAAAATGGCACTTATTTCAGCATAATGCTGAGATAAGTGCCATTTTTGGTCTCGCACTGCTCGCACACATAATCGCTAAGTCACACCACGCCCCAAACCAAACAAGATAAGGTCAAGGTCAGATTAATAAAATCAATATTTTACGACTCTGACCTTCGTATGTCCGGGTCTAATCCATTGTAAGTCTAGGTGCGTTATATTTGCACCAGTATGAAAACAAACTGATTTAGTTACACTTCGAGACAATCACAATCAATTATTATTTGTCATGGCGTCTGTTAATGACCTAACACATATGTCTGACAGTTGATTATCATAATTATTAGTATTTATACTTCTTTATAATGCCTCGGTAGCGTAGTAGATGCGAATTTGGTTTGATTCCTGAGTTGGTTCGGTTAGGACATTTTTGGAGGATTGAATCCATAATTATTATTTTAATTTTATATCTGACTCAGTGGCACAGTAGATGTGACTGCTGTGCTTGAGGTTTCGGATTCGATCTGTGGTTGGCCGAAGTGTGATTAGTATTCTTGGTGAGGAATTCTTGAAGGTTATTATATTAATACATGAAGCAAGAACTTTGTACCCCTTTTTACCAAAATTGCGCGGACGGAGGAGTATGAAATTTGGCACAGTTAACGTTTATATGGAGAAGGAGAGGCGAAACCTAATATGTATATAAAATATGCATTAGAAATACATTAAATTAATGTAAGAACACTACACGCACACAACCATGCATTTGACATACGCAGTCGAAGCGCGTAACTATGGTTACATAATTATGTCAATATCATCATCATCATCAGGCTATAATAGTCCACTGCTGTCAATATATAATGACATATATCAGCAATATCTTACAGGCAAACTTTGGTGAAATTTCGAGCACTAGGCGACCGCTAGTAATTATTATCGTTCACGCATTTTTATGACTGTCTCAGCGGCACAGTACACGCGCTGTGCCTAAGGTTTTGGGTTCGATTCGAGATAGGGCGAAGTGTGTTTCTCTTGGAGACTGGAACGTATTGAAGTATTAACTTGAAGAATTGTGTATATAAGAGCCATGTAATTATCGCTTGGATTGACTTTCGAAATGTCCTGTCCCTTAAACCTTACCATAGCCTCACGCATACATCTTCGAAAGAGTGAGCAGAAGTCTTACAACCACATTTTACGAGCTGTAGTTTTAGATGCTACGTAATTGCCTATTGCTGTATATCGAACAAACACATCAATTTTCCAACGTGCAGTACGTTCTGACCATATCGTTACAGAAAAACTTAAAAACACTTTATCCGATCGGTCTCTCTTTGAAGCGGACCTTACACTTCAAGGTTGCTCGCAAACAGATTTCTACAGTATCTTAGCAAACATGGCATTAAGAATAGTTGAAATTTGTTACCAAACGTAAACACCGAGGATTTCTAGCCCGCATATCTCGAGGGAGTTTCGATTGGTTTCCAAATTGATGGGGGTCATTATTTATTTACAAGCAGAGGATACCGATCCGCCGACACCCGGTGGGGATACCGGTTCAATAGTGCTTATTTGTGGCTACTTGATGGTCGAATGTTTAAGAAAACATCAGCTCAATGACCATTGAGCTGAGGTTTTCTTAAATTCTGAATATTTAATTTTGGTAGAGTGTCAGATACTTAAATAGCTTAAATATTAGTAAAGTTTAAAAGTAGTTTTATAGTTTCAAAATTATATAATAACTAAATTTTGTCCGCGGTTTTGTTCGCGTAATATACATTTTGTCAATAACTTGTTATCCTCTGGGATCAGTCGCTTTTTCGGTATGAGTACTTTGTTCCTGAATAAAAGATACCCTATGTCTTTTTCTATACCCCTGACCACTCGAAATTTCATGATGATCGGTCGAGTAAATAAGCCGTGAAAGCGTAATAAACAAACTCACATTTGCATTTATAATACATAGGATAGTATTTTATAATAAAATCCGTAATTAAGTAGTTTAATTTCAATGTATAACATTCGCGTAAACTAAGACAATATAATTAATATTCAGTCTCATTTATTTCTTACTTATCCATTAGTAAGTTTGTTAGTTTATTTGTTACGCTTTCACGCCTCAACTCCTTCATCGATCATCATGGAATTTTGCGTACACGTTGTCAGGACAGACTAGGACATACGGTATCTTTTATCCAGAAAAAGGTACTATTTCCGAGTAGTAAAATTTGTTGGCAAAATCAACAATGCGAGCGAAACCGCCGGCGCAGACTAGTTTAAAAAAAAGACGAGCTAAGGAAAGACAATTTTAAGTGATGCAGTACTAAGATAATGCTGTACCAAAAATATTAGGTTCATAATATTGTGAGATCACATGTCAAGACAGTAAAAGTAAATTGCTTTTGATGTTAATGCAAATGTCAAAGAAGTTTTTAAAATACTTTGCTGAGTGCCTGATGATATGTTCCACATTTTAACAGCATTAAATTAATTAGAATAAAGAATAGTGTGATTAAAGCGAGATGCGGCATGAAAGTGGATATAGCGACGAGAATAGAAAAGGGTATGTTAAACTGGTTTGGGCATGTAGAAAGAATGAACGAGAAAAGACTGACTAAGAAAGTTTATAAGGCAAGTGTGAATGGAACAGTCGCAAGGTGAAGACCTAGGCGAACGTTTCTCGATCAGATTGGACTTCGATCGGTTCTGGACAAAGCCAGGTTAAGAGCACCTTAAACCAGCGAGCGTGTATGAGGAATGTGATGAAAGTGAATGAAGCCAGAGAAGTGTCTCGGGATCGTAGCAAATGGAAATCGGTAGTCTCTGCCTACCCCTCTGGGAAACAGGCGTGAATCTATGTATGTATGTATGTGTTTATTGCCACAACATATTTTTGTCAAATATAACGTCACGAATTATGCTGTGTAGTCTTTCTTTGATTACTACAACGCAACATGGGCGAATTTAAAAGAAAATGAATATCGCAAAGTCGGTTTTTTAAGAAAACCACAACGCGTTATGAAGTTCTTGCTACTCATATAGTGTTTTCATTCTTTGAGCTTAACATAAACAAATAATTGTAGCTCAAGTTATGTGATACGCTACTTTTTGTCATTTCAGAAATAGCTTTTTATTTTCTTTTTTTAATACTGCTCTTGCAATATGGGTAACAAAATTATAAAAATAATAATAGTCTACCACATACACACAACACCATCTAGCCCAATCTAAGCAGAGCTTGTACTGTGGGTACTAGACAATGGATAAACATAAATATTATATAATTGAAGTAAAAACTTCTTTAGCGGCGTTGTGCACTTTTTTGTGATGGGCAAAAAATTTTAAACTCACGTCAGGGCACGTGACCTGATCGAAAATTCGTAAGACGGAGGGAGAATTGTCATGTTTGTGTACGATAGCGCAATAAATGAATATTGTATTTTACCACACAAATCCCTAACCATTCCAAAATATCAAAAATGCACAACGTTAATATTCAAGTTTTCACTTCTGCCGGCATTCCCGTAGTGCAACCAGTTGTTTTTTGGTTGTAATTACATACATATTATACATAGAGACACCCAGATCAAGACAAACATCCATGTTCATGCACACAAATGTTTGACTTGTGCGGGAATCGAACACGCGACCTTAGGTGTGGCAGATGGTTACACTAAACACTACGCGATCGAGCTCTCTTGTTAACCTCTTCAGCTAAGTTAAATGCACTCGTGTTTGGAGATGGATTCACGTCAGTAGTGAGATTTGAATCTACGACTTCTCACCGCAAGTCCAATGTCTTACTTAATAGATTACCGTCGCCTTTTATCATTTTTAAATTCGGTCATATTATAAGCAGATAATCCAGATTTTAAATAAAATTTGATTAATTCTTGCTGTAAGTTATATTTTTCTTCACAATAACCAAAGACAGATTTCAAAAGCATCATGTGACAACATTTCAAAGTGCAACGTCTTACCTAAGACCACGGTCAAACCAACTGCATGGCTTAATACTTTAAAGGGTAAAGACCTATTCATATATAAACAAAATAATGTATATATGATACAGTATTGCTTAGGACAGACTTCTAAAGGCGTTGGGGGCAATGACCGATCGATTGGGATGCTGTTTCGGCCTTACCAGACGGATTTGGGATATAAAATTTTAGTTTTTTTTGGCGATTGATAAGTTAATTCTGGGGTTTGATTATTGACAACGAAAACATGCCAAAAGGTATAATGGAATGTTTTTTGAAGCGAAGGTTTTTGACTTCGAGTTATATTTGTAGTAATTTGCGACGTGTTTTTGTTGGAAATGTTTATGAAATTTGTGTAATGACTCGGCTTGCTGGAAGTAAGAACTAATTATTTGGTAATACTCATTACGTTACAAAATATATCATTACATTCTGTTGGTATTCGTATTATTTGATACATGTTTTGGCGATACTTACGTAGATTCAAGTCAGTACATTTTAGAAGGATTTGACAAAGTTGTTTTGCTTAATTTCGCTTACGATGTTTTTAGATTTCACGTAATAAGAGGCGTGCCTATTCCTGTTTGCTGGAGTTTATTTTTTGACTCCACGTTGCTTCTTCAAATTTCTTATCTCGTTGAAACGTCACCAAACATACGTCACCGCTAGTTTCATCAAATATGGTTACGTCAAGCGTAATAGGGAACGATATACTTCCCGTTTACCACCTATAATTTCACGTCTCGTGCTGTTACAGACAATATATTTATACATTGATTCAAATTACATACTAAGTTCCACGCTATCACATCCATTTCACTATGTATGTCTTGGGTTTAGTGTAATTGGCGCAAGTCGTTCTATTTGATGTAAATAAATAAATTATAGGGGGCACTCCTATTGCCGTTTACCGGACATATACACAATTACTTTACAGTAAAACTAAATAACACTTCTCGGTCTGGCAATCAAACTCGAGATCTCATGATCAGCAGCCACATTCATCACCGCTGCGTAACCGAGGCAGTCAGTATTCTTTAAACTAGAGGTTAATACCCAAAGCTAACCGAAAGCAAATTAAAAAAAAATTGGTTGTCTGTAAAGTCGGTTTACGGACGATAGTTTAACGTGACAACGTCATAACAAAATTTCTTTCCGGTAACGTTACAATGAGTGTAACGGGACAATGAACGTAACGGGACAATGAGCGTAACGGGACAATGAGCGTAACGGGACAATGAGTCATCCTTTTTCGTGCGTGCAGCCGGCGTTCATCGATTTATTAGACGTTGTCACGTCAAAAAAAGCGCTTATATGCCTTTTTTAGGCATAAGGCTACCCAAACTATTTTCTCTTTCAAAACGACATATTCTACACAAGTTATTAATAACTATAGCAATCGATTCTACAAAACGTAAAACAAAGAATACAAATAAGAATCGTTAAAGAAAGGCTCGAAGCACTTTATAACCAGACTTCAATTAAACACTGCTTATGTATTAATAAGATGTAATTATGCATAAAAGGATATCACATAATCATTTACCTTAAACCTAGATAGCTGGCACAATACATAAATTACCATAATATATACTAATATTATTTAGCTGAAACATTTGTATGTTTGGACGCGTTTATCAGGAACTGCTAGTCAAATTGTCTGCTAGGAAAAAGTATAAGACCCAAAAGAATTACGAGGTCACCATCTTCATTTAATATACACTAAACCGCAGACCCAAATTATTCTATTATGAAAAGATAATATTTGTTTGTGTGTAAATAGAGAGATCTCTATCCGATTTTCAATATTCTTTAACTTTACAAAGCTAAATTATGCCTGAGTCTATATTTTAATGATTTAACACACGAAACCACGTCGGCGAACTTGTATACTATGAATGCAAATTCAACAGATCGCTTCTTGTAAACAATGTTAAGTACGGCTCTTGATATAATCGTCAAGCCTGTTCATAGCGCCATTTAAAATGCATTACAGTGCAAGTAAAACGTGTCAAAGACCACATAATTATACCCTGAGCTGGTCTTGCCATTGAAAGATAACGTCGCTGAATAGCACTTGAACGATCTATTGACCTGAGCTATCAAACTCAATATTCATCTATTCAATAAAGTTAGAAAGTAACACTTATGAATGTCAGTATCTATCGGTTAGTGAGTTTACTAAGTTACTGAAGCTACATTTAGGTTAGTTGCTAGGTTCAGGCAAAGGGTTGTAAACTACAACTATTTTCATTTTCGTAGGCGTTAACAAAAATTCTAATAATTTATAACAAAATTAGAGGATGCCCGCAGCTACGCCCGCACATGTTTTTTATTTATCCATTACTTCCCAATCCCGTGAGAATTTCGGGAAATCCTATCTTAGTGCACCCCTACAGTACCCAAGGAACATATGTACATGCCAAATTTCAGCTTCTTGCGCTCAGTAGTGTCGGCTGTGCGTTGTCTGTCACTCACTCAGTAACGGAAGAGTTTTATATATATATAGATTGAAATGCAAAAATATAAAACGTACCACTATGTAAACTAAAATATGACGAGAATGACAGATGAGATATGCAAGGATGGTACAAAATGGACATCCATCGTCTCTGCCGACAGGCAATGGGCGTAGGTATGTATATAAAATTAAAAGTGATATCTACTCATTAGTTTAATACATGTAAAGTAAAAAATTGTACATCTGATCTTATAATAATTCAATGTCGCTCAATGTTTTAAGAGTAGTAGAGCCTCGCTGATTTCAGCTTGAATGAATGCCCTCTCACAGAATATCGACGTGAAATAGCATTATTCCTACTGTTGTGTTTCGTTCGGTGAGTGAGAGTGCCGGAGGCCCAATCACCCCCTTTCCCCCATTCCCGCTCCTTCTCCTTCCGACTTCCTTTCCTAAAGGGTCGGCAATGCGCAAGTGATGCCTCTGGTGTCGCAGGCGTCCATAGGCTACGGTCACCACTTACCATCAGGTGGGCCGTATGATTGTTTCCCACCTTAGTTGTATAAAAAAAAACAACAATGTTCGCACTACTGACTTCATCTCTGGTTAATAAGAATACTAGATATTAACTTTTTACCCAAATTAGTAGTAATTAAAAAAAAAATCGATTCATTCGAAAACATTATACTAATGAATGTGACAATAAAAATCAATATTTGTAATCACTATGTTTTCCGCCAGGAAACAGACAACCGTTTCCACATTTAAAGAAACATTTTCCCAGAATTAAATGTAAGTTTCCCTCCCCCAAGTCCGCACCCTTGCAAGTGAAAGTTCATTTACTCTAAAAGTCCGGGTGTCTGAAATAAAACTCAGCTTTCCCAAGGCGTTCGTCGACCCGACGTCGCGCCGTCATAGGTTTTATTGCTCCTAGGTGCGTGACCCTTTATTTACCAACATTGTAAAGTATATTAAAATAAATGTCTAGAGTTTGAATGCAATTTTGTTTGCACTTGATTTATTAAATGTTAACGTTTTGAGTGACCAATTATTGCAGATTATTTATTTCTTAAAAGCCGTGGGTTTACTCGCATGCTTTTGCTAGATGCTTACGATCTCTTCATACAAAGTTTCAGACAAATTTTCAGGCGATTGCAGAATGTATTTTTGGTCCCGTAACTTGATGATCAGGGTTCGATTTACATAAATCAGGTAAAGTACTGGGTTTATTTTTTAGTCGTTTTGCTAAGGATGAATGGACTTCTGATTAAATTCGCTTTTAGTTCCAAAAAAAGTTACACTATTCTAAAAACTTCATGAGTCTCAAAACTCTGTTTTCTATGATCACCACTGCTTAACCTGATCACACAGGTGTTAGTGTGATGGGAATGCGGATGGACTAGTTAATTTATGTACTTACATTTATTTAATTTATGATTTCTTAAAACGTCAACGCCAGAATCAGGAATAATTCCTGTATCACAGAGAACTTCACAAAAATTCAATAACGGAGACATAGAATACCCAGTCCCAGTACAATCATTTGTGGATCACACAATTTTTTGTCCTATGTGGGTCCGAACCCACAACTCTTGACGCAGTGGTAGTGTCGAAGCGACCACTAAAAGCACCACGACCATCACGTGCACCATACGTGCAGTCAATACATTAAATTTCAGTAGCTATAAATCAATTTCCCTTCACATTAATTTAGCTTATACTGAATACGAAAGCCTTAACAAGGCACGTCTGAAATACAATGCTACACATTCTAATAATTACGTAAAACAAATATTCGTAGCACGCCTACGCGGTCGTTGACCCCCGAACCGTAGCGCCGGGTACTGATAACGATGTTCCCTTAGCGATATAGGGCGTTGACCTTACCCTCGCATTAAGGAATGTTCTGTTGTGAATAGCTTTATACAATGGTATATAAAAGTTTCAGAGTATTTCGTGTTACTTAGAATCACGGCTATGCCTAAAGGCATGTATTTATTACTAAAATAATAAATAACTTATCGACTGCTTTCTATGGTCTTGGCTTCTATTACTAGGCCGGGTAAAATTTCAAAAATTTCTTGGGATGGTATGTAGTCTGGAGCTGCGCCCGATAGCAATAGACTCGCCGCCTTTTACGTAGAAACAAAAACTATTACTAGTAAAATATGGGTGTAATACACATATAACCTTATACGCATGCAACTATACAGAATGTTAGGCACACGGTTGTCCAAATAAAATAGAGATCTGGTTTGGGATATTGCCAACGCGTTAGAATCAGGCAAATTAAATTTTGTCTCACAATTTCGGCGATGTGATCTTTTGTAATTTTTAAAATAAAAGGTCGGAAATTTGGACTAAAACTATAAAAATGTTAAACGAATATGGGTTTAGCTATCATAATGATATTTTTTATTTTAGTTAACTATTGCTACATTTCATTAAAATTATTATTTCCTATAGACACCTTGGGAAAAAATTATAACAGGCTGTCAAAGTTTCGGAAAGAGCTACAAACAGAACAAAGTTCGACTTTGCATGATTCAAAAAATAAAACATAATATTTAATTTGCCTGAGTCCCACACGTCGGCAATAGCCCAAATCAGATCTCTTTTTCATTTGGACAACCGTGTGCCTAACATCCTGTATAATGATTTTAAGATATTATTTTATTGTTTCATAATAAGTTATTAATTTGCCACTAATTTATTACCCACCAATAATATATTTGTTCTTGGTTACAAGTCATGCTGTTCTCTGTGTCCGTTGTTCGAATGTTTGTAAATACAGGATTTAATCATAGAGCGAGATTTCTTTAAAAAATCATGAGCATGACTCCTCACAAACATACGTAGCTAATTTAGCCAATATCTACCTTCTAACCAAAAATATATATATTTTTTTTTATGATATAGTGGGCAAACGAGCAGACGGTTCGTCTGATGGTAAGCGATTACCGCCGCCCATGGACAACCGCAACACCAGAGGAGTCACAAGTGCGTTGCCAGCCTGTTAAATTTGATCCTTCCCCCTCCGGCGGGAGGGAGGGGGGTTGGGCCTCCGGTACCCTCACTCACTCGACGAAACACAACGCAAGCGCTATTTCACGCCAGTTTTCTGTGAGACCGTGGTATCACTCCAGTCGAGCCAGTCCATTCGTGCCGAAGCGTGGCTCTCCCACAGTAAAAATTGCATTCATGAAATAGCAACCAACCAACCCTGTGCTGGGTTCCTGCGGTGAGTAGCTTTCTAAATTCTTGCATGGGGATTTGTGCTGTCAGCAGGAGACCAGTAATATTTACCCTTGCCAATTATTAACATAAATGACTATAAAATAAATACTAATGTTATAAAGCTGGTAGGTAGACACGTTTATGTCAAGGAGCAGCTTTAGGATATATAATTATAATATAATATAATATAATATTCTACCACATACACACAACACCATCTAGCCCAAACTAAGCAGAGTTTGTACGATGGCTACTAGACAATGGATAAACACACATATATACATTTTTTTATAAATACATACATATTATACATAGAAACACCCAGAGCAAGACAAACATCAATGTTCATGCACATAAATGTTTGACTTGTGCGGGAAACAAACCCGCGAGGCGTGGCAGTCTGTTACACTAACCACTACGCCACAAGGCCGACAATACATATACAATGGATTGCCGCACAATACCGCGTAATTCGTATCCATAGACTTCATTAACGGCTTGATGGTAAGCCATGACTGGTATTACCAACATAGTATATATTATTATACTGCAATAATATTACCTCATTAAATAAGGTTTAGTTATCATTATATTACCTAATTATATAGGTATTACGTAAACAACTATGTAAAATTAAGTAGGCTATCGGCGGGTCAATGTACGATAACACATTCAATTCACACCATTTTTATTTTTATTTACGTAATGATAACGTTTCGCTCACATATAACTGCCATTATTTGAGTAGTTTAGTTTCATAATCCTTTAAAATACTTTTCACAAAATAATGGTAAATCTCAAAAAAACATTTAAGACATAATATAAATGGACTATTTTAGCGCTGTTTGCAACAAACTGCTACTTTTGTGAGCTGATTTAATAGAATTTGAGTGGGTTTTGTTGAAAACTATCAGTGCAATGCGACAGAAGCAACGAAGGAGCTTCATATTCAATCGGAACATTATTTTTGTTCTGATATCGTTTTGGCAGGTTTTGAAACTATACCTACTCCTCATTTAACTGATGACCTCATCAAAATAAACTACATAATTATAGACCAGTTATTTCTACCTGTTTTCTCTTGGGAACAGTCCTTTTTTAACCGATTTCAAAAAAAGGAGGAGGTTCTCAATTCAACTGTATTTTTTTTTATATTTGTTACCTCATAATTTTCGAATGGCTGAACCGATTTTGATGATTCTTTTTTATTTGGAAGCTAGTGCTTCCCGTGTGGTCCCTTTTAATTTTGATCAAGATTTGACCATTCGTTTTCGAGTTATCCTTAATAATGCGTTTTTGGCTACATTGATAATGTTCTCATTTTTGGCAAGGTTAATTAAATTATTATTATTTTTGAAGTCGGTGTCTACCGCCCGCGCCGTGTGCTGCGTCTATGTGTGTGATTGTGCATGTGTTATGATTATAGTAAGACATCTCATGTTTAAGTAGTTACAAGCCTACCTTGGCTGACACCGACTCCATTAATAACAATAATTAATTATTCACAAGAATATGCAATTATTTATTAACTTTTTAGTGCATTTTAAATTTTAGAGTATTCTTTTTGAAGTCGGTTTTCTTTTTTGTTAAATTTTGTTTATTATAGATGACAGGTAACCTCTATCCTTTTCTGTACCTCTGACAAAGTTTATGCGAAATTTCAAGACGATCGGTTTAGTAGTTAAGGCGTGAAAGCGTAACCAACGAACTCACATTCGCATTATAGTATTAGTCAGGATATTATTAAAAACACAACTTCCACAATAGTAGTAGCTCCTGTATAGCAAGGGTCTTTAAAAATATTTAAACTCCTTCTCCCTAGCCTTTATTATTCCCAAGTCACTTGGGGTCGGCTTTCTAGTCTAACTGGATTTGACTGGATATCAGTTTTTACACGGAGCGTCTGCCATCTGACCTCCGCAAACCGAAGGCTAACGATACCCTAAGGCTGGACTAGTGTCAGGATATTAGAGGGCACTGACTTCCTAATAACGACTGCCATAGATGTTCATGGCAGCCGGGACCGATGGCTTAACGTGCTCTCCGAGGCACGGAGCAGGCGATAATTGTCAATCAATACGCACATAATTCCGAAAACTCATATAACTTCCAAAAGTCAGAGGTGCGCGACGTGGGTTCGAACCCGAGACCCTCTGCATTGCAGTCTGTTGGTCTCACCACTGAGCTATCGCTGCTCTAGTCTTACCCTTGTAGTCCTTATATATGGTACATTTTTCTAGCTATCGTTTAGCCTACATAATAGGAGCGAACCAATTGTCGTCTAACCAGGCTTACAACATCGAAACACAGACAATTTCTTAAAAGAAAATCAACGTATACACTACCGTTACAACACCGAAAAAGCATGGTACTATATTATGTATTAGTTATAGAAGAACTCAGCATCGAACCCCAACCCTCAAAATGTCCACTTATAGGTACCACTTATAGGTACGCTCGAATTTCAGTGATAACGTGCCCCGTCTACAGAATGATTTAGATGTCTTTGTTGTCTGGCGTCTGAATGCATTCACATTATTAACTGAAACTTTAATGTTTCAGCTTAAAACGCATTAATTTTGCTGTAATTGAGTACTTGGAAATGGATTACAATTGAAATCAATGAAGCGATTCATCTTTTCAAAGGTCAAAATTATTAAAATTTAATTTAATGCCCAATGGTGCAACGGTAATGAATCCGACTGCGACGTATAAGGTTTTCGGATTTGAATCTCGGGTCTGGCAGTGTATGTTTTTCTGTCAAGAAATTCGCAGTAGAAGCATGTAGTTAAAAACAGTGTTCAGTAAATGCCGTTCGCCTCGCTCTTAAATTTAACCGACTATACTTTTAGATTTCACGCGGCGACGCGCATTTTAGGCGAAATATGTGTCTAATAAATCTCTGCTTACCTCTTTATCTGTACAGGCGTGAGTCTATGTCTGTATGGATAATGTATGGCAATTGTCAATTGTGACATTCAAAACAACTAACAAAAATTATCACGGCACGAAATTAAAATTAATTTATATGTTTGTAAATGATAATTTTTTTTGGTGGGTACTTAAACTTAAAAAGTGGACTTTTACAAACATTGCAATAATAATAATAATAATAATAATAATAATTTATTTACCAAAAAATTACAATTTAATACACTTACAAATGATATTGGTGAAACAATAATATTTTATAAACAATAAAAGTAAGTGTTTTTGTCAAACTCTGGTACCCAATGTAAGATCTAACTTGTGTTATGGGTACCAGCGCTCTTCAGTAACACGTCATACATGGCATATTCCATTGGCAATGACAAAGGTGTGTGTGCGTGTGTGTGCGTGTGTGTGTGTATGTGTGTGTGTGTGTGTGTGTATGTGTGTGAGGGTGTGTGTGAGTGTGTGAGGGAGTGTGTGAGTGTGTGTGTATGTGCGTGTGTGCGGTGCGTGTATGTTGTGAGGTGTTTAGCGTGTATATGCAATATCGAGTTCTTGACTACTATTACAGATATAAATATTTTAAAGATAGTATTCTGCCACATGTATCTTGTTTCATCGAGTAAAAGAGAATTATTCTTGTAAAAATATATCTACATTTATATCCTTAAAATAAACTGCTAATAAATAAAATACAGATATTTTAAGATTGCGACAAGCGTCAGTGTGCAGTCTTTTGAGAGCGCCGGCGGTCTAGTCAACCCCTTGATCCCTCCCTTCCCTTCCTTCTCCTACCCCCGTCCCACGTCTGCTTTACATAAACTACCGGCTAGACTGGTTAACGGTCGATAGCAGCGTGATTGTGTTTCCTAGGAATTCTTCTGTGATGATAACAAACATAGTCTTGTCTATGAACGGTAGTTGCTGTTTACCATCAGGATGGTCGCTAGTTCGTCTACTACAAGCAGCAATAAAATAATTAGTCTATCTATCTCTCCGATGACAAGGGTAGGTAAGTGTTTTTAAAGATTACTACCAATTTGGTTACGTTTTTTATTTTTTTTTATTTTGCTCCTCAAAATGACCACACTCCACCTGATGGTAAGCAGTCGTGTGGTCTAAGAGCAGTGGCCTCCACACCGCCCTCATAGTAGCCGAGGCGATGTTGAGGTCTCTACTTTGACGGCCTGAGAAGGTGCTTTATCACGCCCCACTTAAAGGACCCAGGATTGAAGGAAGAAGGAAACACGTGCCTTGGCAGAGAATTCCATGCCTTGGTCGTTCGACAGAGGTATAAGTACCCAAACTTGTTGGTACGCGGTCTAATCGACTCTACCGTGTAAGGATGGCACCTGAGCCTAGCACGCGTTGTTCTGGATAGGAAAGGGGAGGGCGGGATCAGGTGGAATAACTCTTCAGAGCACTCCCCGTGGTATATTACCTAATTACTAGTACAGTCGGCAAGTGGTCACTTTGCCAATATCACCGCGCTGAGTGTTGTAGGTTCGAATCCCAGACGGAACAATGACTTATGTTATTATTGTTCTGAATTTGGGTGTACTTTCTCGACGTTATTTTCATGTTTGTACAATGCTATGTTTAATGGTTGATCTTTAGTGCAGGCGATGTAATTTTTATAAATAAACATCATTTTTAGCTAAAGTAAATCGTTTGTTTTAGAAGTGGATTAACGTCGTTAAAGTTATGAGTGGGATTCAAACACATGACCTCTCGACCATAAGTCTCATTGGGCTACTGTCGCTGCAAAGTTTATGTAGTTCAAACAGCTGGGTATGATACTCCGAACATGAGCGATTGTAAACCGTTAACGAATTAATGAATACATAAGTATTAGAGCAAGCGGCTGTTACTTATCATAAACTAATTCATTACTAGAGATAAGGCACCGTAATTGAACCCGTTAGCTAGTGCCGGCGTCCACGAGACTGCACCCACATAACATAAATGTTAATTACGTTCGACAACTTTATGTTGGTGTTACAACTAGTTTTTATCGATCTTGGCGAGATAGAGGTAAATTTGGCGATAAACTCAGCGATAATAAAAAAATATTGCTTATCAAGTAATGTTTATTTCGTTATGCAAAATAGATGAAGTAATATTATTTTATTTATATATTTTGGGCAACCTTTTCGGAATAAATAATTACGTGATCAAACATAGTTAGTTGGACGTGTGTTATCCGCACTTAGCCCCACAATCGGGCCATTGTGCGTAAGTAATGGACGCGAAAAGTTCTTCGGTTACTCATACCATCCCAGCTCCGTCCAGAAAGACAATAGGGGACCGGTGTTGCGCAGTACTTCCTTCATCGTTCCTGGACTGTTTAGTAGTCGCGCCCGTCGGTCGCTCATGCTTTCGCAATGCAGCAGCACGTAAGCCGGTGTCTCATCGGTCTCCATGCAACCTCTATATAATAATAATAATATTCTACCATATAGACACAACACCATCTAGCCCAAACTAAGCAGAGCTTGTACTATGGGTACTAGACAATGGATAAACATACATATATACTTTTTTTTGTAAATACGTACATATGATACATAGAAACACCCAGACCAAGACAAACATCCATGTTCATGCACACAAATGTTTGACTTGTGCGGGAATCGAACCCGCGACCTCAGGCGCGGTATTCGGTTACACCAACCACTACGCCATCGAGGCAGCTATCTCCCCCAGCTCGTGCATACTTTTTCTGTCTTATGACAACTACTCTATTTTTGTGTAGATTTCCATCTTTTTGTATTTTAGAGTTCGGGTAATGCCATTATTTTACTTAAAATTTAAAAAATGTAAGTCAACCACCCTATTATTGGGATGCTAGCCTGGCCGCCGGCGTGCCGCTGTCGCTAAAGACCAACAATCTATATATTAATACGTGAAGCAAAAACATTGTACCCCTTTTTACGAAAATTGCGCGAATGGAGGAGTATGAAATTTGGCACAGTTAAAGTTTATATGGAAAAGGAGGGGCGAATCCTAATATTTTTATAAAATATGCATTAGAAAAACATTAAATTAATGAAAAAACACTACACGCACACAACCATGCATTTGACACACGCAGTCGAATCGCGTTCGTACTATTTCAGCATTGTTCGTCTGACGTCTAACAATTCTTTGTAACTATGGTTATCTATACCTTATTTATATGTAATAAAGAAAAACAGAAAACAAAGTCGCAAGCTTAAGAATTTTGGTCAAATTTTGACCACTAGGCGACCGCTAGTATTATTAGATGTAGGAATCACTTGTAACCACGGAACATTTAAGAGTAGTAATGTTCTCCGCTTGTAACATGTGTAAAGGCATTATTCCAACAATGCAGCTAGCCTAAATACGCCACGTGCGCTCGCCCACAGCCGACTAAGCAGCAGTGATATCATCAGTCATGTTGGTGACATTGTTGTGAAACATGATGGTATGCGTGGGTACTAATATCATTACGTAATAATTATAAGCTTATTATTATTAAAGAAATACTTAAATAAGGTCCCTGATCCCCATGTCAGGGAATAAGCACAATACCCGGCGAAGGCGGGTGTTTTAAAAAAAAATATCGTTACGTACGAATTTGTGAACATTTACTGTGATATCTTAGTGGGGGACAGTTGGACTGCCACGCAGTAGTCTCGAGTACGATTCTAAGGCTCGCACATCTGACTCTTCGAAGTTATGTGCGTAATAAATACTTAGTTAATTATCACTCGATTTAATGATAAAGGAAAACAGTGAGAGGAAACATGCATGTCTGAGAGTTCGCCATAACAGTCGACAAAGAAAATTTTTATAGATATCTTTGTATTGATAGAAAATGTTTATTGAAAAATGAATTTAAGAGTAGTAGATTTCAGCATGAATGGGCCGGCTCGACCGGGGAAGGACTACCCTCTCACAGAATATCGACATGAAATAGCAGTATTCCTACTGTTGTGTTTCGTTCGGTGAGTGAGAGTGCTGGAGGCCCAATCACCGCTTTTCCCCCCCATCCCGCTCCTTCTCCTTCCCACTTCCTTTCCTAAAGGGTCGGCAACGCGCAAGTGATGCCTCTGGTGTTGCAGACGTCCATAGGCTACGGTGACCACTTACATCAGGTGAGCTGTATACTTGTTTCTCACCTTAGAAGTATAAAAAAAAAGATATGTGAAGTCTGCCAACCAAGTCTGCACTGGTCCAGCATGGTGGACTATGGCTTATCTCTTCTCATACCGAGAAGAGACCCATGCCCAGCAGTGGGTCTGTTTATATACAGGTCTGATATTATATGTAGTTCAAATTTTAAATGATTATGTAATAAAAATTATTAAATTAAATTGATAGTTCACTATTAATAATCTGTGCATAACAGTGTGAGTGCACATTTTCTTAAATAATAATAATAATAATAATGCAAATTAGTATTATATATTGTGTAACTGTTAGTTATTCCAAATAAATGAATAAATAAAACAGGCCGGTAGTTACCGTTCAATCATAACCTCGTAGTAAAAATATAAAAAAGAAAACTATATTTATTTTAACAACTGACTTGCAGAAACTACACTGCTAAATAAAATTGTACTTTATATGCCTCCACTGCTGAATAAAAGTTTACTTTATATGGCTCCTCGTCTTTACAAACATTTGCTTGAAATTCTTGTAATAAGATTTTTTTATGAAACAGAAATAGCTAGCATAAATACAATATTTCTTAGAGAACGACGATGACTGTTCCATTTTAGTTCTTATGGGTGTAAGTGAAATGGGTTGAAATCGCGAGAGACTTTTGCGGGAAAACAAAGCTATATAAATAGAAAGCCAGTGCGGGTTGGCAGACTTCACATGTCTTCGAGAACATTGTGGAGAACTCTCAGACATGCAGGTTTCCTCACAATGTTTTCCTTCGCCGTTAAAGCGACTGATAATTAACTACTTAATACGTACATAACTTCGAAAAGTCAGAGATACGCGCCTCGCCTCAAAATGTGCTTCGTAGACACTAATAAGCTGGGCCGTTTGTACCCAAAACATAATCTATACTAATATTATAAAGCTGAAGAGTTTGTTTGTTTGTTTGTTTGCTTGAACGCGCTAATCTCAGGAACTATTGGTCCGATTTGAAAAATTCTTTCAGTGTTAGATAGCCCATTTATCGAGGAAGGCTATAGGCTATATATCATCACGCTAAGATCAATAGGACCTGAGCACCAATGAAGAATGTTTCAAAATCGGAGGGTATTTTTCCCTTTTGAGAGCTTCCGCTGCGTGCGCTGCGTAAACAGTTAAAGTTTCGCAAAAATCATGTATGACAGAATTGTTTCCCTTTAAAAGTTCTAAAAAAAGTCCGCGACAGCATATGCCTATCTTTTAAGGTTGGCTCACTATAACCATTTTTATGCTAACCAAATTTGTTCTAAAATAATGCATTATTTGCGAAGGTATTATTATAAACATGATATTAATCCTTATCCAAATAAATACGTTATTCATCACAAGTATTTAATTTAAAACAAAATTGCCCTTTACATCATTCGATTCCAATGAATATCTTAGAAGATATCGCAGTTTTGAATTAACATTGCAGCAAAATAATTACCTATTACAGACATAGTACAAACGATGTTTCGCCTGGTTTATTCTGCGTGATTACTACTGGTTCGATTTGAAAAATTCTTTTAGTGTTGGATAGCCGATTTATCGAGGAAGGCTATAGGCTATATAACATCACGCTACGACCCACGGGGGCGGCGCAGTAACGATAAACGCGGGTGAAACCGCGGGAACATCTAGTATATCTATGTACTTCTACCGACCCATTCGAGGAAATACAGTCGTGTCGCCTAAGTCGTGTAATGTCTAAAGCTTAATTTTAATATACGAATTTAATTTACTACTAAAAATGTATATGATAATCTCAGGCCTAAATCATAAGCCATTCCAAGCTGGGATTACAAGAATTACAATTTGTATAATATTTCGAAATCTTATTACGTGCATTGAATGTACCAATATAATCGACCTTAATCCGTGTATTACAAATGACATTTTAAAGTATCTAGGTTTGTATTTTAATAGCCCTATTTATGACATTTTCCATAACTAGGCGTAACACTTCCTGCGATATGTTTCTTATTTCTTGGTGTATGTTTTCTTTTAAAGCTGCGAGAGTCTGTGGTTTGTTCACATACACCCGAGATTTCAAATAACCCCAAAGAAAGAAGTCTGGACAGGTGAGATCGGGTGATCTAGCAGGCCAAGGCAAATTGCCAAAACGAGAGATAGCACGGCCTGGAAAAGCATCCCTAATTAAGTCCATAGTATCGCGCGCTGTGTGTGCCGTGGCGCCGTCTTGTTGGAACCAGGTGTGCTCCAGCCCCATTTCATTCAAATTGGGAATCAAGAGCTCACGTAACATGGTTCTGAAGCGCTCACCAGTGACTGTTACCGCATTGCCTGCAGCGTCTTCAAGAAAATAGAGTCCGATCACTCTTTCTGCACAGACGCCACACCATACAGTAACTTTTAGTGGATGTAAAGGTGTTTGTTGGATAATGCGCGGATTTTCAGTGCCCCAGAAGCGAGTATTCTGCTTATTGACATGCCCCGAGAGATGAAAATGCGCTTCGTCACTCGTAATCAATTTTGAAGAAAAATTATCCTCTTCAAGGTTGTGGTTTATGACGCGCTGGCTGTACACTAGACGGTCTCGGTGATCAGTAGGCAGCAGCTGATGAGTCGTCTGAGTTTTATACGGAAACATCTTCAATTGTTTGACCAAAATACGCTGCAGAGTCCGCCTGGAGATCCCCAATTGCGTGGCACGTCGCCTCGTTGATGTTTCTGGAACCTCTTCCACATTTTCGCGCACAGCCTCAATATTTTCGGCTGAACGGCCTGTTCTTGGTCTGCCAGATTTACGTCTATCCAATGTTGAGTCAGTTGCTTCGAGGCGTGTGGCAAAGCGTCGAATAGTGCGACCAACCGGTGCCGGACGGTGGTGAAATGGTCGACGAAATTCACGTTGTGTTTTTATCACTGATGAATTATTCCGTAAAAACATTGACACGATTATTCCACGTTCTTGGGGAGTAAAGCGGTCCATGATTATTTTTAGTGAATTTTACATTTGATTACTACAACATTTTCAATATCAGAATGACAGGGGATGTCTTAAAAAATATATATAAGGTATTTCTATAGTGCCAATACTTTTGCGCCACCCAGTATATATATATCCTATGACCTACTAGAATAGACGGACTACCAGTGTGTAGTCCGTCTGTCCGTCTGTCCGTCTGTTCGCAAAAATGTTTTTCATATCAAATTGTAATTCCTGAGATTATAATTATTCTGTATTTTCAAACTAAACAATTATTTTTAAAAAAGGTCGCTCTGCATAATAGTTTCTGTACCGAGGTGGACTTAATAAAACACTCCAACAAAGAACGCAATTTTATATTCACGAATCACATAAATAGGTATTAATGAATAACATAATTTTATATGGGTTCAAATATAATGACCACCGAAAATAGTAATTGCGCAGAAAAATATGCTTACTAAAATATATCATAACGAGCACCTATACGCCTCAAATCACTGCATTCCATCTCAGAAGGGTTAGGTTAGGTTCCTTTTTAAACCCACCCAAAAATAGGACTATAAATAAATATAGGCTCCGTCGACTTATTTTGATCTCTTTAAATATATTTTGCTGTGCAATTTGGTGATCATTTACTATTTTTGACTGTTATATTTTACTATATCTGGTGATAGGTAAGTTAAACATAAGCCATTTTATATTTCTTGTGGAGTTCGAGCCCACAACACTCGGCGCGAAGGCAGGGACGAATTGACCACTTAACGTTTTTCTTCTTGTTCAGTTAATCTGCTGAAGAAGCTCACGGTTTACCTGATGGTTAGTCGTTACCCAGTAGCCTGTATCAAACTTGCGTATTCTTGACTCTACAAAAGTTCATAAGCCAGACATATTCAATCAACACATACTACCGCCAACGACAGTCAATATTTACCATCCATCAAGTGGAAACCTTGGAGGAGTCCTATATCTAGCACTGGACGTCGTTTGGCTGATATGATAATGATAAAATATTGGAGTTAACAGAGATATTATCCACTATCACTGCGCCACCTAGATACTTTTAAATACCGTTCCAAAGTGGTCTTCTTGAAAAAGAAAATATTTTTTATAAGACCTCTCATATATTTAATATATGAAGCAATAGATGAAGTTTCATCTACCTTTATAAGATGCAGGGGTCCATAAGATAGATTGTGTCTGTGGACTATCAAACACATGTCGAACCAAAGGAAATATAGTCACCCGTATAAAAGAACACAATACAACAGCAGCGATAGCTCAGTGGGGAGACCAACAGACTGCAATGCAGAGGGTCTCGGGTTCGAACCCACGTCGCGCACCTCTGACTTTCGGAAGTTATATGACTTTTCGAAATTATGTGCGTATTGATTGACAATTATCGCCTGCTCCGTGCCTCGGAGAGCACGTTAAGCTGTCGGTCCCGGCTGCCATGAACATCTATGGTAGTCGTTATTGGGAAGTCAGTGCCCGCTAATATCCTGACACTGGTCTAGCCTTAGGTATCGTTAGCCTACGGGTTGCGGAGGTCAGATGGCAGTCGCTCCGTGTAAAAACTGATATCCAGTCAAATCCGGTTAGACTAGAAAACCAGCCCCAAGTGACTTGGGAATAATATAGGCTAGGGAGAAGATAAAAGAACACAATATAGCTGATGTAAAACACCAACGCTCGATGAAGTCTGCTGTGTGTGAATACGTGATTACTAATAATTGATATTTGACAAACCATGTATACTAGCAAAAGAACACCGCTTCCTACCAAGTATGCTTCGCAAGGCTATTGAAATTAAGAAACACTGAGACAGAATGTATCACCAGCTAAAAATACAGTGATCCAGTTAGATAAACACGAGAAAAACCAAACACAGGATGATTTTATAATACTTTGATATCATTCTGCTTAAATAGAAACACCAAGAATAAAATATAATTATGTTTGGGTAATTTGAAATAACTACAATTCAACGCAATAAGACTACCACAATCTTAGTCTCTCCGTGACAGTGGCTGCTGGAAAGCAACCGACACGTCAGAGCAAGTAAAATTTTAAAATAGTTATAGTTTTAAAATATTTGATAGTAGTTTTTTAAATAAACCTATTCATACAGGTAACTTCTGCAGGCGGCTTACGCCAGTCGTCATCGCATACAATCCGCGCAAGTACTTATAACCTACGCAGGCTACTTGGATTAAATAAAAAACATAAGAACATTTTACATCGCTTACCAAACTCTGAAAACGTATTCAATACTTATATAAGGTTTAACTGGAGACGTAACAACGGGTTACAAATAATTTCTATTTATAATTAGCATAACAAATTTTCCAACCCATATTATGCTGAAGAAAGTCTCATTTGTGTGGTTTCCAACAGAAACGTGTTCCATAACTGAAAGTATGACGGGGGTCCTCCAACACGCGACCGCGTACCTCCCTCTCAGGTTTATGTAAGAAAGACGGACGTAACAGGCTTTGCCCACTTCTAAATTATATACATTATATAATATTGTCTTCTGTTTACGCGAATGTTATTCATTGAAATTAAACTACTATATACGGATTTTATCGCGTTGTTTATTTGACACTATTACAAAATTTTAAAGAACACCGATTCCTACCAAGGATGCTTCGCGAGGATATTAAAATCAAGAAACATCCTAATTTCAATAGAGAAGATGGTTGGAATGTACCACCAGCTTGGGATCCAGTAATTCAACTAGTCAAACCCAAGAAGAAGAAAACCACAGCTAGACTTCATGATACTTTGAGTTCATTCTGCGTAAATAGATGATGACCCATGATTAAATTATGTTCGGGTACTTTGAAATAACTACACTGGAACATTGAGACAACTACCATCTTAGTCTCCCCGTGACCATGGCCGCTGAAAAGCAACCGAAACGTCGGGGAAAGTGTAGAAATAAATCTAAATAGTATAATAGTATAGTAATAGTATAAATAGTTTTAATAGTTTCAATAATTTAATTAGCTTAAAAATTTGTAAAGTTTAATAGTATGTACATTATGTTATGAATAAACTCACGTGTATCCAATCTTTTGATATTATGAAGCTTTTTCTTACAACTTTTAGTTAGAAACATATAAAAAGAAGTAAAAACGTGTAAATCTGCTTTTTGGTCAACTTTGGTAATAGTAACAGACATTATATTTAACTGACCTATAATATCAGCGCTCTTTATAAACTGTCGCACTATTGGGTACAGAAGGGTTAGGCACCACCCTGGCTCAGTACGGGTTGGCAAACTTCTTAAGTCTTGGAGAACATTATGTAAAACTCTTAGACGTGTAGGTTTCCACACGGTATTTTCCTTCACTGTTAAAGCGAGCGATAATTAACTATTTAATACGTACATAACTTTGAAAAGTCAGAAATACGTGCCTTGGAATGGAATTCGAGACCTACATATGCGTGGCAGTCTAATGGTTTCCCACAAGGCTATCGCTACTATACTCATTTTCCCGACCTGCCTGACCTGACCTTAATACTTATACATATTTATGTTAATACGTAACGTAAAAGCTAACCTTTTTTTTTTTTTGTTTGGTACCCAGGAAAAATGCTTGATGCACTATCCGCCGGCTAGGGGACGGCACCGGCGGGGCGTGTGGGACTCCCCATTCTGGTATACCCACTAAAAAACCTGGGGTGTTCCCTCTCTTACCCAATGGAGGGACCAACGTAAAAGCTAACCTAACAGCAGCGATAGCTCAGTGGGGAGACCAACAGATTGCAATGCAGAGGGTCTCGGATTCGAACCCACGTCACGCACTTCTGACTTTCGGAAGTTATATGACTTTTCGAAATTATGTGCGTATTGATTGACAATTATCGCCTGCTCCGTGCCTCGGAGAGCACATGAAGCCGTCGATCCCGGCTGCCATGAACATCTATGGTAGTCGTTATTAGGGAGTCAGTGCCCACTAATATCCTAACACTGGTCTAGCTTTAGGGTATCGTTAGCCTTCGAATTGAGGAGGTCAAATGGCAGTCGCTCCGTGTAAAAACTGATATCCAGTCAAATCCGGTTAGACTAGAAAGCCGACACCAAGTGACTTGGGAATAATAAAGGCTAAGGAGAAGAAGAAGTAACGTAAAAGCTTTGTATCCTTTTTAAGCCTTATCCTTACACGGAGTAGTTACAGATTTGGATTAAAGTTTATAAGGCGAAAGAGTGCAGAAAGCTAAACTACCTAAGATAAAAAAATAAATTTAAGAAATAATATCGAATGGTGGATTTGGTAATGGTCGAATTTCGACCACTGGGTGATTATTATTTTTTAAATAATGTTTTTTTTATACAACCCTTTAGGAAAGGAAGTAGGAAGGAGAAGGAGCGGGAATGGGGGAAAGGGTATGATTGGGCCTCTGGCATGAGAGTGGCGGAGGCCCAATCATACCCTTAAGCCTTAATATTATGCTGAAGAAAGTTTTATTTGTGTGGTTTCCAACAGAAACGTGTTCCATAACTGAAATTATGACGGGGGTCCTCCAACACGCGACCGCGTACCACCCTCTCAGGTTTATGTAAGAAACAAGGACGTAATAGGCTTTGCCCACTTCTAAATTATATACATTATGTTTTGAATAGACTCACGTGTATCCAATCTTTTGATATTATGAAGCTTTTTCTTTCAACTTTGGCCTCCGGCACTCTCACTCACCGAACGAAACACAACAGTAGGAAGACTGGTATTTCTCGTCGATATTCTGTGAGAGGGTAGTCCTACCCCGGTCGAGCCGGCCCATTCATGCTGAAATCAGCGAGGCTCTACTACTACTACTCAAAGAGTAAATAAGAGTAACGACCGAGAGTAACGACATACCAATTTAACGAGGCTTTGAACCACATTCTTTGCTTCACCTAACTTAAACTTTGGTAGAAAACGAACAAATATAAACACGTATAGAGTATTGAAGAATCTGGCAATGGATCGATAAAGATGAAAATTGCTACACCGACAAGGGTATACCACTTAAATTTTGGATAGATGAGTAAAGGAACCAGCATTCTTTTCATGGTAAGTGATTACCGGCTATCATCACTTGGTTGTGTTCCTGTAAACAAAAACCAGCTTCATCTATCATCATCATCTACCTACTAAGAAACATTTTGCAGTGCCCTCAAATTTGTTATGGCTGTAAAAGACCGCTAAGTTTTAAGCAACTATTATAAAATGGGATTAAATATAATGATCAGCAAAAATACTAATTGGTCAGCAAATATTGCACAGAATAACGAGCATCTATACGCCTCAAATCGCTCTCGGAAGTGTTAGGTTATGTTAGGTTCCTTTTTTTAAACCCACCCAAAAATAGGAGCCCCGCGAAGCGGGGCGCCGTCGACTTAGTTTGATCTCTTTAAAGTTTGCTGGCCATGAGTTGCTAATCAATTAGCTTTTTTTGCTGCGCAATTGGTATTTTTTCGCTGTGCAGTTAAATACTACCCTTATAAAATATTTAAAACCTAATGTATGTATGTACACTTAGTTTTCAAATAAATGATTTGAATTTGAAGAAGCACATGCCTGTTTGCTACCAAAAGCGAACAAATAAAAAATTCTCCACGATGACCGCACCAAAGAATGTTCTCAAAGCTTCATTTTATAACGAAGTTCGTACGTCATAACCCACCGCCCACCCTCTTACGCCATTCAATAAGGAAAAGTTTTCATCTTAAAGGTCAAAATTCAATCGTATAGATTTGTTAATATTATAGCAGCGATAGCTCAGTGGGGAGACCAACAGACTGCAATGCAGAAGGTCTCGGGTTCGACCCCACGTCGCGCACCTCTGACTTTCGGAAGTTATATGAGTTTTCGAAATTATGTGCGTATGGATTGACAATTATCGCCTGCTCCGTGCCTCGGAGAGCACATTAAGTCGTCGGTCCCGGCTGCCATGAATATCTATGGCAGTCGTTATTGGGGAGTCAGTGCCCTCTAATATCCTGACACTGGTCTAGCCTTAGGGTATCGTTAGCCTTCGGGTTGCGGAGGTCAGATGGCAGTCGCTCCGTGTAAAAACTGATATCTAGTCAAATCCGGTTAGACTAGAAAGCCGACTCCAAGTGACTTGGGAATAATAAAAACTAGGGAGAAGAAGAAGAGATTTGTGAATATTCATTATGAAAAATTGGAAAACACTATTGACATTACTTTCTAATTATATAATGATTAAGTGGAAAATGTGAAGTTTGTGCGCATGCGCCGCAACGTGAGTGGAGCAAGTGTCCTCATTACTATGTAACAGGGAGACTCACTGGTCTGAAGGTTGTGTAGCTTATATTGACTTTTGATTTTTAAGCTTGCCTTGGTGATGCAGTGATATGAATGTGTCTGCTGCAAATGAGGTTTCGGGTTCAGTCGAGCAAAGTGTAATTGGGTTTTTCCTGTCAACAATTTCTCAGTAAAAGCACTTTGCCCGGTGGATGGCAATATGTTTATTCCTAGACCTAAGAACAAACGGACGATATGGTTCAAGATTCCATCAAAATAGGAATAGCATTTTGTGAGTTCAGTCGTTAAACATAGCAGACGATCAAAGAGATAAGATTCTTGAATATTATTGCAATTAGGTTACTAATCACCTGCTAGTGGTTTTTGTTAATCCCTGGCTAGGCTTGTGCTTAGAGAATAGCCAACACTGCGATTGGGGATTTGGCAAGTAATGTCTCTGACATTTCTTTTTTTTGCTTTTTGTACCTACTTTTTATTGCACAAAATATTTCAACCTTATATTCGAGTTGCAAAATAAGACTTAACACTAAGGATTCTGAAAATTTGTGTAAATGATCACCTGTTTCCTTTACTAGTTAGAAACTGTATGACAGTACTGGCCGGGTCTTCAGTTATACAAAAATGTCATAATAGCTAAGATATTCATAATCCTAATCCTAATCCTAACTATCCTAATCCTAATCCTAACTAATATTATAAAAGCGAAAATGAGTTTGTTTGTTTGTTACCTATTCACGCCTAAACCACTGAACCGATCATTCTGAAATTTTGCATAGACATTGTCAGGTGTACAGAAACGGACATAGGCTACCTTTTATCCCGAAAAAAATTACAGTTCCCGAGGTAAACTACAATAACTTTCTTATGATAATAGATGGCGCCACGTGTCTTTCGAATCATGATTGAATTATATTATTACAAGCAGAGTACGACCCGAATTGACATTTATAAACAAGAAAAGTATTAAAAATAAATCTACAAGGAACTATATTGTATCGTGAGTGATATCCGCTTGCTTGCTTACGCAAGCTACTTTTTTATATTAAAATGCAAAATAACATCATCCTAAACGTGTTCTCAGATCACACAATCTAACCAGCAGTATGTCTCAAAACATAATTCTAATATAATCCGTTATTCATGAAGGGGTAATTGTACCAAATGACCGGGCGATCCCGAATACTTTATGTGTTGTCTTGACACCGAATAATGTGCCATTCATGAGGAGAGTCGCATGCTCTACCACGTGATGCCGTGACGATAGACTTGACTTACACCGAGTTATTAGTTCTAATATTGGAAGTCTGGTATTGTCTCACTTTTGCGCAAATAATAATAATATTCTATGACATAAACACAACACCATCTAGCCCAAACTAAGCAGAGCTTGTACTATGGGTACTAGACAATGGATAAATATACATATATACCTTTTTTTTGTAAATACATACATCTTATACATAGAAACACCCAGACCAAGACAAACATCCATGTTCATGCACACAAATGTTTGACGTGTGCGGGAATCGAACCCGCGACCTCAGGCGTGGCAGTCGGTTACACCAACCACTACGCCATCGAGGCCGACAATGTTAACCATTCAAATCAAACTATTTTTCGAATTTATGGTGATTTACGTAAATGCTTATATCTTTTGCACTATTAAAATTAAACTACTGTTTACGGATTTCGTGGGTTACTTAATCTATCAAGTCTTAGGATACCAGGCATAATTAAAAATCTATGATTATGTCTGGTGAGCCGCTGCGACTCAATAGAGTACTAATCACAACTTGTAAATAATTTAAACTATTACTATTTCAGCTATTTAAATTTTCAATTTCCTCGTCGTTACTTTTGCTTTTCAGCATATCACTCGGACCAGGCGTGCCTCGGCAGCCGCGCTTGCAGCGGCGTGGGAGTGCCTCTCCCCCCGCCGCCGCAAATAAAAACCATGTCCACGCCTTGGATTGCTCTCTTTCGCCTGCCGACGCTCATCAAGATAAGTGTCTCATTTGTGCTCCAGCCGGACCTCGTATCGAAGCCTTTTCTCTAGAAACACGCCCTGAGATACTTCTTATTGTGTAAAATTGAGTTTCGCGTACTTTTGCCTCTAACCCAGATATTGTATTAACTTCCGTCTTTTGTAATTAAATATCGTGTAATTGCGAATTACAGTATTTATCTCCGCAACTTAGACTTCCTTGGTCGACCACGTGCTAAAAACGTGCCTCCCCTCCTAAGAACTACGTGACAAGCAGCCTTAGTCACGGAGGGACTAAGATGGTGGTCATCTCATTATCTCGAAGTGTAGTTATTTCAAAGTACCCGAATATAATTTGATTACTTACTCAGAATGAGATCATGTTGCTGTGTTTACACGTTCCCTGACGTTTCGACTGCTTTTCAGCAGCCATGGTCACGGGAAGACTAAGGTGTTTGGTGTTGACACAAAAGATCCCACTGGGTTGAAGTGTCGCCGGTCTGCACTGACTGGCCCCCACACATAGGATAAGATAAGGTGTTTGGTATGACAGTGTAAAGTTATTACAAAATACCCGAACATTGTTTAATTATTTTAATATCCAATTACACAGAATAAGTTAAAAGTATCTGAAGTCTAATGTGTTTAGCCTCTTCTTAGGTTTAAGTAAATTAATTACTAGTTTCCAAACTGATGGACCGCCCATCTTCTCTCTTATTTCAATAGCTTCACATAGCATCTTTGGTCGGCATTGAAGTTCTGTTTGTATTTATGATTTATCAAATCTCCATTAATGGTTGATGATGATGTGTTTCTCGTGTTCTCCCACTGCAGTTATTGTACATCCATATTTCGCCAGTTATGAGGTCCCACGTTATAAGATGCGAGCCTATTACCGTAAACGGGATACAGTTCCAGACACCTTACTGCTACTGAGTATTTCTGGACATCGGTCAAGAAATTCTCTGGCTTATCCAAACTAATAAAAACACTATCCGATTCAGGTATAAAACCCGGCACTTCATGCAAAGACAGCAGTCACCGACACTACCACAGTATCACCAAGGCAGCCTATAGACATCTTTAAAATATTAATATCCTTAATATTGTCTTCTGTTTACGCGAATGTTATTCATTGCAATTAAACTACTATATACGGATGTCAAATAAACAACGCAATAAAATCCGTATATAGTAGTTTAATTTCAATATTAATATCCTCCAGACTGATTTCGGCCACGGCAGCCAGTCTTAACGGAGACTGGCCAAATACGCAGGAGATGTTATAGTGCACAAGTGTGTGCGCAAACACAAGTGCACTCTCTGTTCCCTAACTCTCATGATCCGATGGGACAGTAATACGACACGACCGGAAAGAGATCAGGCGCAGGACCAACGGCTTTACGTGCTTTCCGAGGCACGGGGGTGTCCAACACCGCTAACTTCCTAACTCCGAGCTGCTATTGAGATTTCTTAACTGAAAAACCCAATAACTGTTTGTTGGCCCGACCCGGGATTCGAACCCGAGACCTCATGCACAGCAGTCGCATTCACTACCGCTGCGCCACGGAGGCAGTTCAAAATTTAAAATCTTACATAACAATAAAACATTACATAAATAAGTCTTGTAACTCAGCATATAACTTATTTGTAAAGAAAAACATTTATACAATGTAAAAATAAAAGCTCCTGAAACGTGTACCGACACGTTTTGTGTTACCGCACCTTGTTTTCAGGCTGTTTGACATGTATTCATTCTCTGCTATAATAAATACAATATAAAATGTACAGAAAACGTGCTTTTCTTATACCTTCATTACATAAACACTTGTTATTTTCACTGGCTTGTATGGCATCGGTAGTTTATTTAATTGTTATGTATAAAATCTTGGGCCCATATCTAGGGTTGGGGTTAGTGTTATTGGGTTTTTCTGGCAAGAAAATGTAGCGGTTTTGAATGCGGTTCTATGCATGAGGGATTGGGATAGAATCCCGGGTTGAGGTTAGTGTTTTTAGGTTTTTCTGTCAAGGAATTTTCAACAGCAGCATGAAGTCTGGAACTGTGCCCGCTAAACGGTAATAGGTTCGACATTTAATACGTTGGATCTAAAAAAAAAATAGGGGCAGTCTTTGGGGACTGCCGATAGAAGTGAAAACTTTAATCCTTGATCTTAAACACTTCATTATAAACAAAAAAAAAGGTGGCGGTTCGGATTCCTTCTTTAAAATAAAAAATAAAAAAGTGTCGGGTCGGATTCTTGATACTCTCTTTGGGGTTATTAAGCGGGTCAAAATTTCATAATTTTTTGCGTAGGACGCACCATCTCTGAGATATTGTTAATATTCTAAAATAATTCAAAAATGGAGAGCGTGGAAGTGTGACGATGACGAAGCGTGTCGATGACGCGAGTTCTATGATTTTTGTTCACCCAAGAAGTGCTTAACGCGCCTAAAAAAGTTTTAACTTCAAAAATAGCTTGTGAAATGCGGATGGAAGACAACTCTTTGGATAGACCGGCGTGAGGCTATATGTCGGTTATGAGTAGTTAATGCGAGTCTGTGTATTCTTTGTTTTTGTTTAAATATTCATAAAGTCCTCCGTGACACATTTACTACTACTAGCGGTCACCTAGTGCTCGAAATTCGACCAAATTTTGCCTGTAAATATTGCTGATAATGTCATTATATATTAATACTAGCTGTTACCTGCGACTTCGTCCGCGTAGATTTTAACTAAAAAGTGTTTGTCGCCGCGGAACCCAACTATATTTCTCTGTCCAAGTAACTTAAATGGCGTAGTTTTTATAGTGTAAAGCTAGATAATAGCATGGCTTACTCAAAAACAACATTTAAATATGCGTCGTTAGATTACACGCTGTCACAGAATGCGTAAGAAAAATAAAGATTCACAGCTCCTCCCCCGTAGGTGATAGCGTGATAATATGTAGCCTATATGTTGACCCGACCTGTTAGTAATATTCATGCAAAATTTGAAGTAAATCAATGCAGTACTTTTTGAGTTTAGCCCGGACGTACATACAGACAAACAGACAAAAATTCTAAAAACTATATTTTTGGCTTCGATATCGATTGTAGATCACACCCCAAGTATTCTTTAAAAAAAATATTTAATGTACATTTTTGACTTTCCTACGATTTTATTATATTATTATATGTAAAGGTATGTAACCATAGTTACGCGCTTCGATTGCGAGTGTCAAATGCATGGATGTGTGCGTGTAGTGTTTTTTCATTAATTTAATGTATTTCTAATACATATTTTATATAAATATTAGGATTCGCCCCTCCTTCTCCATATAAACTTTAACTGTGCCAAATTTCATACTCCTCCGTCCGCGCAATTTTCGTAAAAAGGGGTACAAAGTTTTTGCTTCACGTATTAATCTATAGATAAAGAGAGATGTACAATTATGGCAGACCAGCTTAAAATGGTAACCGATTACGGTAACCATATTGAAATACCAGGGGTAAATTTATACTTTCGACGTTACTTTTGTTTTTCAGCAGCTATGGTCTCGAGACGAGTAATATAGTGGATATCTCATTATCTTGAAGTGTAGTTATTAAAAAGTATCCAAATATAATTTGATTACTTACTCAGAATGAGATCATGAAATGTTGCTGTTTACACGTTCCTTGAAGTTTCGACTGCTTTTCAGCAGCCATGCCTTCTGCCCTTGTGCGTTGCCAGCCTTAGGGAATAGGAATCAAAGACGCAATGAAAAGAGAGGAATGGGTGAGGTTATATGAACCTCCGAAATTTTATTCACCGGGTAGAAGACAGTAACAGTGTTTCTACTCTTAAATTGTTTATCGATAAGAATGGTAGATTAACGAGATATTCATATTCTTGATTAACTGTTTATTTGGCTGGACTGCCGACAACAGTTCTAGTTTCTATTATCCTATACTGGGTGTAAGGGACGGCATACCGAAAACTTTAGCAAGACGTCTTTCTATAAGTACTTATCACGACGCAAACATCAATTAATAAAAAAACGCAAGATTAAAATGTTATGTAGATTAACATTATTACGCGATACGCAATGGATTGCTACCAATACATCGCACTCGACGAATGAACTCTGCGTTTCGCGCGCATAAAAACAGCTGATCTATTTAAATCACGACCATTTAGTTACATTGCTATAAAAGAGCAGCGATAGCTCAGTGGGGAGACCAACAGACTGCATTGCAGAGGTTCTCGGGTTCGAACCCACCACGTCGCGCATCTCTGACTTTCGGAAGTTATATGACTTTTCGAAATCATGTGCGTATTGATTGACAATTATCGCCTGCTCCGTGCTTCGGAAAGCACGTTAAGCCCTTGGTGCCGGCTGCCATGAACATCTATGGCAGTCGTTATTGGGAGAGTGTCGACACAAAAGATCCCACTGGGTCGAAGTGTCGCCAGTCTGCACTGACTGGCCCCCACATAAGATAAGATAAGATACATTGCTGTATTGTAGAAAAATGTGGCATTTTATTATGTTATGATTCACAGTCAGAAAAATGAAAAACTGCAGAAAAGCTATCGTGATTGTTGAAAAAAATTCCAACGATTTGTAACGCAGAATAATGGTCTGAATCTACTATTTCAGCTTTCGGTACACCGTCCATTACACCTAGTACAGTCAGTAATAGATAGTGATTGAAGTTTGATGATATTAGTTGTAAAATAATAAAATTATATTGAACTGGACTTTGCCCACGGCTTCGCTCACGTAAACCTTGATTTAATCAATAAATTTCTTTCCCTCGGGAACAATAAGTTTTTCCTTAATAGACGTATTATATGCAAAATTGTATGATGATCAGTCGTGTAATTAGGCGTGAGAGCGTAACAAACAAACTCACACCCGCTTTTATGATATTAGTTAGGAATGACGGTTTAAAAGTTTAGCTGTGACTTTCTTGCTATCTGCAAGAAAGCATCTTCTATTAGGAGCCCTTTATCTAAACCAAGAGGCGCTCATTGCCAGTTGCACTCACTGATCGGTAAACGATTAGCGAGGTTAGGCAACGTTGGGTGCGGTCAGTCTATAGACGGATGACCGCTTAGTGGTATTTGATTTGAGCGTCTCCGTGCTTCGGAGGGCACGTAAAAAGTCAGTCCCGGTTGTTGTCAAATTGACAGCAGTCGTCTATGGGCGACTTAAACAACTCTTGACAACAGATTGGCCACTAACCACACGAAAAGATGAGAAGATCTAAACCAAGCAACTAACCTAAATATAGCTTCAGTAATTTAGTAAACTCACTAACCAATAGATTTTTACGTTCACCAGTATTACTTTGTAACATAAATGAATAAATGAATCTCGACATTAACTTTGCTTCTGGAAAATTCCTAACGCAATAAACTAAAGGGATTTTCCAACCCAGGACCTTGTGATTGCCCAAAGGACCCTTACGCCATTATTCTATGAAGGCGTACATTACATACACTACATTTTCCTTCTTAAATCACAATTTGGTGTATAAAATATTATTTTCCCTTTCAATTCATTCAGTTATTGCTAAAACTAGCCTTTGTCCGCGCATGTACGCGTGAATTACAAGTCACCTGTGGCGTTATATATGACGATATGTTTGATTTTACTAAACGGATTTATAAAATATTTGGTTTAGATTTTAAATTGAACCTTGAACCAAATTGTGAAAACGGTATAGAAATCCGTGTTATGGCGTTCTGGACAAAGGCCAGGTTAAGAGCTCCATGAACCGACGCGACGGGCGTGTATGAGGAATGTGATGAAAGTGAATGAAAACAGAGAAGTGTGTCAGGATCGTAGCAAATGGAAATCCGTAGTCTCTGCCTACCCCTCTGAGAAACAGGCGTGAATCTATGTATGTATGTATATTATGTACAAGTATGATCCATGCTACTGTATGCACCTACTTTATTTTATCTCTGCATCACCCTACGGTTGACTGGTAGAGAATGTCCTTGGCATTTTAAGTCCGTCGATGTATTGTTTTATGCCGCGGCCACACACTGGATTCAACTTTGCGTCCAAGCTTGGCTCTAATATGGAATGGCCAATATTGAATCAAACTACTGCACCACACATTGGCTTCAATACCAACTTCGCACCAAACGCTGGAAATAGACAAGTACGGACCTTGTTGTTCAGTTGACGCAGAGCGGACTATGGACGATAACTTATTTGCACTAGCGGCTTACGCATATGGTTTAGGTACATATGCTTAATATTTGCATCGTACAAGAAAACAACGAAAGAAAAGGCGGTGGTGGATGATTAAAATGACCAATGTGTGGCGCGCGCGCGACATTCTGTCCAAGGTGCCCGCGCGCACTCCCCTTCCATTCCCCTCGCCTAAGAGCTTGTTGAAAAAATCGACTCTTTGCGCGTCGGTGTTGGACACAGGACGGTGATTGGACGCAATGTACACATTGTGTCAAAGACTGATCCACACATTGGAGTATTGGCCGCAATAAGCTACATTGGTGCAAATTTAACCAATGTGTGGCCGCGGTATTATGTATAAAGTTTAAAATAAATAAATAAAACAGACAGACTAATATATTAAAACACTATTATTTTGGGTTATAACCTAATTATCTTCAGATACAACAGTTTTGTAATAGAACTAGATTTTGCCTGCGGTTTTGCTCACGTAAACCTAGGTTAGGCCAGTAACAGTTTTTCCCGATTTAATGTTTATGTCCTTTTCTGTGTCCCTGACATGTATGCGAAATTTCATGATGATCAGTATTTAAGACGGGAAACGTAACAAATAAACAAGCTCACATATATATTCCATCAAAATGTTGAAACAATTCACTATGAATAAATACATACATGGGTTTGTGACCACGTGCTGTGCGTGTTATGTGACTTGATTATGATACGTGCTGAATGTATAAAACTTTATTGTATGAATTCTATTACCATCAGTTTACATGCTCAAGGATGCAGAACACGTGTGTGCTTTAATAAGCGTTATTTTCTCTTTTATATGCTGCAAATAGGGATATGGTTATAAAAAACCGGCCAAGTGCGAGTCGGACTCGTACCATCCTTACTTCCTTACTAATGTTATAAATTCGAAAGTAACTCTGTCTGTCTATCTGTCTGTCTGTCTGTTACCTTTTCACGGCTAAACCACTCAACCGATTTAGATGAAATTTGGCACAGATATAGTTTAAAATCTGGGGAAGGACATAAGCTACTTTTTATTGATGTAGGTACCACGCGGGCGGAGCTGCACGCAAAAGCTAGTTATCTATAAAAACGGCAAAAATATCGTGTCTATTGTATGGGAACCCCCCTTAAATATTTGTTTTATTTTAATTTAATTATTTATTTTTAAAGTGAATATTTCAAGCGTATACCTGTTGCCGTAATCGATATCGAGCAAAAACGAGCAAAAAAAATTACGTTTGTTGTATGGGAGACCCTTTAAATATTTATTTTATTCTGTTGTTTAGCATTTGTTGTTATAGCGGCAACAGAAATACATCATCTGTAAAAAATTCAACTGTCTAACTATCACGGTTCATGAGATACAGCCTGGTGACAGATGGACAGACAGACGGACAGCGGAGTCTTAGTAATAGGGTCCCGTTTTACCCTTTGGGTACGGCACCCTAATAAAAACGAACGGATTATTCGAATTTGAAATATTTGGAAAATCATTCGAATTTAGTTATTGTTGATATTGATTATTTGATGACGTCAGTCATACGAATACAGGAATAAAGATACCGTCTAGTTGTTCACGTGCCCCAGGGACAATCAGGTGGTATCTACTATCTATATCTCGTGGTTATTGGGTCATAGAAATATCGGACGTGGATCAAAAAGAGGTCATCACCGTCGTGTCTGAGAGAATCGTCAGACGAACACGACCGGCTAAGACTTCTCAATCGAGTCATCATCAAATCGAATCTCCAATATTCAATTATGATTCGAATTATAATCAGTAACAACGAACTGATCAACAATTCGATCCAGAATCTTTTTACATAATATTGTCTTCTGTTTACGCGAATGTTATTCATTGAAATTAAACTACTATATACGGATTTTATCGCGTTGTTTATTTGACACTATTTTCAGCAGCCATGGTCACGTGGAGACTAACTCCCCGTGACCATGGCTGCTGAAAAGCAACCGAAACGTCGGGGAAAGTGTAAAAATAAATCTAAATAGTATAATAGTATAGTAATAGTATAAATAGTTTTAATAGTTTCAATAATTTAATTAGCTTAAAAATTTGTAAAGTTTAATAGTGATTATAGTAGTGTAACAGTTTTTCAAAATTTTGTAACAGTGTCAAATAAACAACGCGATAAAATCCGTATATAGTAGTTTAATTTCAACAGAATCTTTTTTTTTTTAAATGCATGTTTCTTTTTCTTAACTATTCCGCAATGCTACTGAAAAGATGACAAAGAACATACGGTCTGCCTGACGGTAGTGTGGTCTATGATCACTTCTTATAGCAGGGTGCCTAGTGTGAGTTGTTTTTAAGTTAACACGATCGAAACGTTTACCGAGTTTGGCTTTCTGATTGGCCAAAAGCTTGGAGCGAGCCAATCGGAGCGCCGAACGTCATAAACGTGTCGATCGCGTTAACGTAAAACAAACTCGTACTAGGCATTCAGGACTCTTAATCGCGCGGAAAACCATTAGAGAAGAGGTGAAAGGTTAGAAACGTATTGTATGATCAGTTGAAATATAGGAGCAGTGTTTCCATTCTCCGGTTGCCTATAAGGTAGTGGTCTTCCCGGGGGTCAAGCTTATCGTCATCAATTAACTGGCAATAATATAATAATAATAATATTCTATCACATACACACAACACCATCTAGCCCAAACTAAGCAGAGCTTGTACTATGGGTACTAGACAATATGGACAAACATACATATTATATACTTTTTTTGTAAATAGATACATATTATACATAGAAACACCCAGACCAATACAAACATCTATGTTCATGCACACAAATGTTTGACTTGTGCGGGAATCGAACCCGCTACCTCAGGCGTGGCAGTCGGTTACACTAACCCCTACGCCACCGACGCCGTTAATTATTATTCACTGTATAAATCTAGAAGATAATATTATATATATCTACTAACTGACCGAAACTATACCTAAAACGACTATTTTAAGATTCTTTAACTTCACACCTATCCGGATGAAGAACTAGATAGATTTTGAATTGCATTTGATAGACAGAATATACTTTATTTGTAAACATAGGTAGATATTACAGTGTGAGAGATGTTACAGAACTTTCTTAGTAGCGCTATGTTTAGCCTGGCGGCGTACAAATGTAGTATATCTATATATTAATACGTGAAGCGAAAACTTTGGAACCCTTTTTACGAAGATTGGGCGGACGGAGGAGTATGAAATTTCGCACACTTATAGTTTATACAGAGAAGAAGTGACGAATGCTAATATTTTTTAAAATATGCATTAGAAATACATTAAATTGATGAAAAAACACTACACGCACACAACCATGCATTTGACACAAGCAGTCGAAGCGCGTAACTATGGTTACACATATCAATATGTAATGACATATATCAGCAATATCTTAGAGGCAAACTTTGGTCGAATTTCGAGCACTAGGCGACCGCTAGTGTAGATAATTATACAACAATTGTGACACTTTTGCTGAATAGCTTGAAAGTGTGTAAGTAATATATCATCATTTTAATAGCAAATTAGTCAAAATATAAATGTAATACAAATTCGTTTCAATAATGTCAACATGATTTCACAAAGTGTCAGCAGAAAACAAATAATCGTAATATTAATACAGTCAAGGAGTAAGAGAATTATCTTCTAAATATTCATTTAAAGAGCTGGCTATTCATCTGATGGTAAGCAGTATCGTGGACATTACTATCATCTAGTTGGCTTCCACATTCCGGTGGTCATTTTCTAATAGGGAATTAGGGAAATTGCCAGATATACAAAGATCTTAAATTCATATTCCTACAGAAAACTGCCTCCCAATAAACCAAGTCATCTTACACACGACAGACCATCTTAGTCTAACCAGACATCATAAAAAAATTCAACGGGTTGCACTCCGGGAGTGCCGGCAGAAGTGAAAACTTGAATATTAACGTTGTGCATTTTTGATGTTTTGGAATGGTTAGGGAATAATTTTGCACGAATTGCTTTAATTATCAGTATAAAAGTACTATCATTTATGTGGTAAAATACAATATTCATTTATTGCACTATCGTAGACAAACATGACAATTCTCCCTCCGTCTTACGAATTTTCGATCAGGTCACGTGTCCTGACGCGAGTTTAACATTATTTATCCATCACAAAAAAGTGCACAACGCCGCTAAAGAAGTTTTCACTTCAAAAGCACCTTTTTTACACAACACATATGTATTCACATCACAAATCAACACGATCTAACAGAATGAATCTAACCCATCTTCATACCTACGTAACTTGAACGTACCCTAGAAACAGCCACATAGGCCGACAGGTTAAACCTGTATCCTCGCAGGATTCACCGCAACACAACACCTGTCCAACAGTTACCCTGTAATCCCACTGACATAAAAATACATCCACCTGGCTTTTATAATTGATCCTAAGAAGTAAAAAGTATGAGATAATTGTTTTGTGTATGCTTTAGTAAAACAAGTTGTTTCGCTGCTTTGCGATAATGGTTTTAATTGGGTGTGTAGTTATATGGTTTTGAAGTGTGACTGTGAAGTGAGGATAGAGTTTGACAATCACAGTTATAACTCGTTTGAGGGTAGGTAGGTATATACGAAAGGAAAAGTATTGTATGTCACCCTTATAATGTAAAAAGTCAGTTGTCCAATTTTGATTTATTTTATTTTATTTCATCTCTTTTTTTAATTTTTTTTTATGGATTAGGGGGCAAACAAGCAGACGGATCGCCTGATGGTAAGCGATTACCGCTACCATTACTATACAAATAAATAAAATTGAAGTGTCTGTTTGTAATGTCAAAATAACAGCTTTTTATCTAATGCATATGACAGTATATAAGGTACCTATACGAAAACATATATTTTTAAAATTTTTGTCTGTCTGTCTGTTTGTTCCGGCTAATCTCCGAAACGACTGAACCGATTTTGACGGGACTTTCACTGGCAGATAGCTGATGTTATAAGGAGTAACATAGGCTACTTTGATTTTAGAAAAAAGAATAGGGTTCTGCGGAGACAAACACTTTTTAGTTAAAATCTACGCGGACGAAGTCGCAGGTAACAGCTAGTAGGAAATAAAATAAAACACACAGTTCCTTAGTAAACCAACTTAAAAAATAAGGAGGTTCTTAATTCGTTTAAGTAGAATTCGTTTGTGTTTTTTATGTATGATATCTCATATTTTTCTTAAAGGTCATAACGTATGGTCCCATATTAATTTATTTTAAACTAGATGATGGTCTTTGAATATATATAAATAAATTTTTGACTATGACAATATTATCAACGTTAAGTATTCAGCGTGATCTCGGTATTTAGTTGATTTGTACATAATAATAATATTATTCTATCACATACACACAACACCATCTAGCCCAAACTAAGCAAAGCTTGTACTATGAGTACTAGACAATGGATAAACATACATATTATATACTTTTTTTTTCATACATATTATACATAGAAACACCCAGACCAAGACAAACAATAGATGTTTGTTTTGGTCTGGGTGTTTCTGCACACAAATGTTTCACTTGTGCGGGAATCGAACTCGCGACTTCAGGCGTGGCAGTCGGTTACACTAACCACTACACCATCCAGGCGTAAATCATACTGTTCTATTCCCGAAGTGTCCGAGGGGTGCCTCACGTTCATAGTTTATATCTATACTAATATTATAAAGCTGAAGAGTTTGTTTGTTTGTTTGAACGCGCTAATCTCAGGAACTACAGGTTCGATTTGAAAAATTATTTTAGTGTTGGATAGCCTATTTATCGAGGAAGCCTATAGGCTATATAAAATCACGCTACGACCCACGGGGGCGGCGCAATAACGATAAACGCGGGTGAAACCTTGGGAACATCTAGTATAATATATAGTTACGAGGACTCCGGTTTATTTATACAAACAATTTAACCAATAGGTAGTGCTTTTACACAAAAACATAAAGCTACACTTTGTTATCCTTAAATAACATAGGCTATTATTAATAGTTCAAATATAGATTTCGTTACCCGAGGCGATAGCTCAGTGGGGAGACCAACGGACAGCAATGCAGAGGGTCTGGGGTTCGAACCCTCGTCGCGCACCTCTGACTTTCGGAAGTTATATGACTTTTCGAAATTATGTGCGTATTGATTGACAATTATCGCCTGCTCCGTGCCTCGGAAACCACGTTAAGCTATCTGTTCCGACTGCCATTAACATCTATGGCAGTCGTTATTGGGAAGTCAGTGCCCTCTAATATCCTGACACTGGTCTAGCCTTAGGGTATCGTCAACCTTCGGGTTGCGGAGATCAGGTGGCAGTCGCTCCGTGTAAAATATCCAGTCAAATCCAATTAGACTAGAAAACCGACCCCAAGTGACTTAGGAATAATAAAGGCTAGGGAGAAGAAGATATAGATTTCGTTACCCTACGATATAAACTTAACTAAAAGTTTTTTATATGAGTCATTAGACGTAATTTTTATTATCGGCTCATTTTTGACGCGTAACAAATAACACACTATAGTTACTATTAAACTATACCCGGTCATTTCGTCTTTGAACCGTGACTACGGTTCTACTTATTATTAAATACTATATAATCATGATAGTAATTATGACCCTATGTGTCATGAAGAAGCAGCCACAAAAAATGTCTATGTATAGTACATTGTCTGACCCATATGAGTAATGAAAGGTTTACATCTACTTCAACTTGATTGCACGGATGGTTTATTGACTTAATCCGATCTACGGAACAAAAAATGGTGTGAGTCACAAATAGTTGTTTTGAGTCTGGATGTCCTTTGTATTCGTTGTTTGAATGGTAATAAAGTCCTCTGTGACACAGGAATTATACCTTACCCAGTAGATGTCTTTAAAAAAAAGAAACTAGACATGCTATCTGAAAACCTAAGAAAACACTTATAAGTATATTAATTTACTTTGACAATAAACAACTTTACCATGTTACAAGCTCGGACGCAATACTACCCCTTATCCCTATGACAATTATGTCTACTTATGCTTCTACTTATATAAATCCTAACCTAACTATATATAATATTATAAAAGCGAAAATGAGTTTGTTTGTTTGTTACCTTTTTGCCTATTTATTTATTTATTTATTTAAGGATTTCCAACAAAGGAATATACAATAACATACATTATATAGCAGTAATAAAGTTCTTAGCGTGTATAGTCCCTCAATTATAGGAAACCACAGCTTGCAAATTATAATTACAACTAAACTAACAACTTAATTAAAGAAACAAACAGAAAACATAAAATTTTTAAACATAAAATTCTGCCTCTAGGATAAACTTTGGAGTAAACCAATAATAGCTTATTAGATATAGAGTTATATAAAAAATTTACAAAGAAAAAAATAAGTGGAGGTATATAGAACTAAGTTAACAATCTACGAAGACACTTTTTAAATTGTATTAAATTGTTACTTATGTCTAGGTCGGTGTTAACAGAAAGTGCATTGTAATGTCTACAGAGTCTGGTTACAGCTGCGTAATGTCCAAGATTTGTTCTTGAGCGAGGAATATGGAAAAGCTTGTATGTTTTGGCAATAGGTATAACGAGACTCAGATGGTGTTATAGTCTGTTTAATTTCAGTAAAAGTAAAGCTTATATACTAGTGTGGCGCGTGTATACATTTGCATGCGTGTGCATTTTTAACTTATCTTAAGATGTGCTGTATCGGAATACGTGTAATAATTTAGTCGCTACATATACACCCACCTTTAAAAAATGAAAACATTATTACAATACCTACTTAACTATTACAGTTTCTATTTATGGATACAATCTCAAACGTATGCTTAATGACATAATACATTGCTGATTCCAAAAAATAGTCGAGTAAAAATATGTGCTGACGCTTGTTAACGCCTAAACCACTGAACCGATCATTCTAAAATTTTGCATATACATTTTTAGGTGTACAGAAACGGACATAGGCTACCTTTCATCCCGAAAAAATACTGTTCCCAAAGAAAACGACAATAACGTTCTTATGATAATAGGTGGCGCCAAGTGTCTTTCGAATCATGATTGAATTATATTATTAGAAGCAGAGTACCACCCGAATTGATTGTCAAATTCTAAATTAACGCGAGCGGAGCCGCGGGCAAAAGCTAGTAGTAATCAAATCAATCAAATCATTTATTTCAGGCTGCATAGGCCCGTATATAAATACCTTAACCTAAATTTACATATTATAAAATTTTATAATACATACACACAACACCATCTAGCCCAAACTAAGCAGAGCTTGTACTATGGGTACTAGACAATGGATAAACATACATATATATACTTTTTTTGTTTTGTAAATACATATATATTATACCTACATAGAAACATAGACGCATAGATAAATACCTTATAGACTAACATACATACAATTTGTGTTAGTATTTATATAACCTATTAACTATGTTAGTACTGCTTCACTTGCACTCTGTTGTTGTGCGTTTATGTGGCACTTGTCCGCGGAAGCGACGGAACACCACACCCTTCGGCCAAAAGTCCTCCTTCATGAATATGTGCAGAAAGCAAGTAGGGACTCGCACCACGAACGCCTTGAAGTTGACGTTGCGACGCGATTCGAGCAGCTGCACTCTTGGCATGTACTTGGACTTCTGGCGTACATATTCCGCGATGTTCTCCGCCTTAGTGGTGTAATGCAAGCGAGAGATGTACACCGGTGGCTCCACAGGAGCCGTACCGCAGCTGTTCTTGTTCGTTTTCTGACGGCGCTTCCTCCTGTGCACCGTCACAAAACCATCATCAGCATCAACCTCCCGTTTCTTTGCCATCTCAGGCACCGACTTCGTGGCGGGAGCAATGAGTGTGCTCGTAGTTACCTGCTGAGCCTCTATGCATTTAGATCGAATATTATAATTATACTGACTTCTATTAAAACAACAACAAATTTATAAACTAGTGATTGCCGATTTGCGTGTATGCATGCACAGCTTAAACCGCAATCACCAGAAACTTGAAATCTTGCACACAGGTTCTTTTGAAATTAAACTTTGTATACGGAACTAGATGTTCCCACGGTTTCACCCGTGTTTATCGTTAATGCGCCGTTCCCGTGGGTCGTAGCGTGATGTTATATAGCCTATAGCCTTCCTCGATAAATGGACTAATCAATACTAAAAAAAAATTTCTATTCGAACCAGTTGTTCCTGAGATTAGCGCGTTCAAACAAACAAACAAACTCTTCAGCTTTATAATATTAGTATAGATGTAATATATAAAATTCTTTATAAAAACTAGACCTCAACCATCAGTCAGTAGAGACACCAATAGAAAAATACAACAGCATAGAAGCGTTACTTTAAGATAAAAAGATGATTTATTAGTATTTAATCACTCATATCCTGTTGTCAGGCTAGCATCAAAGATGGCACTCATCAACTAGGTCTCTAGGTCCTAAAGAACCTATGGGTCTAGATAATTGTGGAGTATTCACAAGTGCATAAAAAGTTGTAGAGCTTGCACAATACTGGGCAGGTGGGCGAGTAGCATAACAATCTGGATCACGTTTAGAGCTCACGACACGGGAGCGAGACGACTTTTGTATGCTTTTTTTTATATAACTAAGGTGGCAAACAAGCATACGGCCCACCTGATGGTAAGTGGTCACCGTAGCCTATGGACGCCTGCGACACCAGAGGCATCACTTACGCGTTACCTACCCTTTAGGAAAGGAACTGGGAAGGAGAAGGAGTGGGATGGGGGAAAGGGGGTGATTGGGCCTCCGGCACTTTCACTCACAGAACGAAACACAACAGTAGGAATACTGCTGTTTCACGCCTGTATGTGCTTAAATGGCAGGCAGAGATGTATAATAGCCACATTTAAGTTATGTTTGTAGTAGCGACGTAATGGGGTGAGGCCTGCTAGTGTCTTCTGGGTGTATTTCCAGATTTCGAGTTGCTAAAGTATTTTAAATAATATTTTAATACACCTGGAAACTGACCCTGAGATTTCGCAAGCGCGTGGAATGTGAAATATGTCTATTTCGTGGAGCCGAAAAATATAGGTGACGTCATGTGGTAGATCCACATGATCAAGCCGAATTTTAAATTACTTTACAAAACAAAGAGGATGTAATGCTGTTTTAATATTCGCTTATATTTACAAGAATGTTTTCAATATAAAACTATTTTACGGATACTATCCAGCATTCTAGCAGCGATAGTCTATCCGTGACTTCCAAAAAGCGATCAAAACGCAGGACGAAGTTTAAAAATAAATACTTTTTAAAAGAGCAATATAATTCTTTGCAATAAAGTTTTAAAATAAATATTATTATATTCAAAAATTTTAACATTGCAACTAATATTATAAATGCGAATGTAAGTTTGTTTGTTACGCTTTTACGCCTCAAATACTCGATCACCATCAAATTTCGCATATACATTGTCAGGGGAACAAAAAAGGACATAGGGTTCCTTTCATCCAGAAAAATGTACTGTTACTAACCTAACATAAGCTACATTTATGCGAGCGAAGCCACGAGCAAAATCTAGTTTTAAATAAACCACAATGTTGTCAGTAAGAAATAGTTTAACTTCAACAGTTAGGATGAAAACGTAACTATGAATTATGTCATTCTAATGACCGATTCATCATCATCATCATCAGGCTATAATAGTCCACTGCTGGACATAGCCCTCCCCCAAAGAGCGCCATAGCACCCTGTCTTCAGCTTGCCGCATCCAGCATCTGCCTGCAGTCTTTCGCAGTATGACCGATTATGACTACTTTAAATGTTTACGACAAAATATGACAACAAAGCCTTTTATATTGTACTACAATTAAGACAAGACAATTAAGGTTACAAATATTTTCATAACAGACACTATTACACAAAACTGAGTGGCGAAACGAATTGCCCCCTGTCATTACTCTGTGGCGTCATGTACCATAATAATTGATTCGTTACACTACTGCGGTAAAAATATACTGTGGCGTCATACCTTAAAATGATATATACGTAGCTTTTAGAAACAGCAGCGATAGCCTAGTAGGACACACTTGTACTGCTAGCAGCTGAGGTCTCTGGTCTGAGATGCACTACTTGGGATCGAAACCAAGGCGTGCATCTCTAACTTTTCGAAGTTGTGTGCCTATTAATTAGTTTATTATCGCTTGATAAACATCGTGAGTAAACCTGCATATGCTAGAATTCTCAAGAATATGTGAAATCGGCCGAGCTGCCTTGGGCCTTCGTGGTTGATTAGAGCCTAGCGTCTTCTCGCACTGAGAAGAGGCTATTTAGGCTTTTATTATTAAACATAGATTTTACGCCTTAATCCCCAGAGAGGTAGGCAGAAACGTATTACATCCACATTTCGTCGACTATGGTATTACATCCCACGTAAGAGCAAATCTATTGCCGTATACAAGGGATAGTTCGAGAATCTGTGCTGCAACTGAGATTTTTTTGACAGAAAGTCCAATAATACACATATTTTCATACCTGACAATTACGATCCCTTGTATTAAAAAGAGGAAAACCTAGGCGAACGTTTCTCGATCAGATCGGAGGCGTTCTGGACAAAGGCCAGGTTAAGAGCTCCTTGAACCGACGGGCGTGTATGAGGAATGTCATGAAAGTGAATGAAGCCAGAGAAGTGTGTCAGGATCGTAGCAAATGGAAATCCGTGGTCTCTGCCTACCCCTCTGGGAAACAGGTGTGAATCTATGTATGTATGTATTAAAATCACGCTCATGAAGAAGAAGAAGCTTACGGAGAAGCTTACGGACCACTTGATTTGAGGAAAATTATCCTCAAATCAAATGGTCTGAAGGCTTCTTTTGCTATCTCAGTAAGACGAAACATCTTTCTAATCTATACTAATACTATAAAGCTGAAGAGTTTGTTTGTTTGCTTGAACGCGCTAATCTCATAAACTACTGGTTCCATTGGAACAATTCTTTTAGTGTTAGATAGCCTATTTATTGAGGAAGGCTATACTATAGGCTATATAACATCACGCTACGACCCACGGGGGCGGCGCAGTAACGATAAACGCGGGTGAAACTGCGGGAACATCTAGTTATAAAATAAAATGATAATTTTGTGAATTTGCATGTCTGTATATTTGTTGTCATACGTGTAAATCATCAACCGGATTGAGCCAAAACTTAGCACATAGGTAGACCAAATTCTACATCTCCATCGCCTATATGAAAACCCCCTAGTTTCCCAAAAGAAGAACCGCGCGTCGAAGGTCAAATAAAATCGTCCCTTAACCGCACGATATAAAGAGCCCTTCACAGATTATGCAGCCTAACGGTACCAGAGACCAGGTGCCAGGTGTGAAGCGTACAAACTAAAAATATAGAACACTACTACCTATGTACAAGTTACATATTATATTACAAATGTAATCGTCCCCAGGTGGCGCTCTAGGACTTTATTGATTTAAACTACCTTTGCAGGTAAAATATTTTTCATAATTACTATATAAGGCGAGGTTAATTCAGTTATAGTTTAAGAATTTAATTATCTGGCGTAGTAGTTTAAATGATCACTTTGCTAGTGCACTGAATGTAAGTTTTTCTTTCTTTCTTTATTCTATATATTAATACGTGAAGCAAAAACTTTGTACCCCTTTTTACGAAAATTGCGCGGACGGAGGAGTATGAAATTTGGCACAGTTAAAGTTTACATGGAGAAGGAGGGGCAAATCCTAATATTTTTATAAAATATGCATTAAAAATGTATTAAATGAATGAAAAAGCACTGCACGCACACAACCATGCATTTGACACACGCAGTCGAATCACGTTCGTTGTATTTTGGCATTGTTCGTGCTGATGTCGTACAATTCTTCGTAACTATGGTTACATACCTTATTTACCTATCTATATTTATCATCATCATCATCATTATCATCATCAGGCTATAATAGTCCACTGCTGGACATAGCCCTCCCCCAAAGAGCGCCGTAGCGCCCTGTCTTCAGCTTGCCGCATCCAGCATCTGCCTGCAGTCTTTCGCAGATCGTCATCCCACCTGTATCTATATCTATACAGCTATACAAATAAATAAAATTGAAGTTTCTGCTTGTAATGTCAAATAACAGCTTTTTATCTAATGCATATGAAAGTATATAGATAACTATACGAAAACATCTATTTTTTAAAATTTTGTCTGTCTGTCTGTTTGTTCCGGCTAATCTCCGAAACGGCGGAACCGATTTTGACGGGAATTTCACTGGCAGATAGCTGATGTTATAAGGAGTAACATAGGCTACTTTGATTTTAGAAAAAAATAGGGTTCCGCGGAGACAAACACTTTTTAGTTAAAATCTACGCGGACGAAGTCGCAGGTAACAGCTAGTATGTAATAAAGAAAACAAAGTGGCGAGCTTTGGAATATCGTCAAGAGTATAGTTAAGTGAATAATAATTTGTTTGAAAAAGGCGGTTACACCAAACAACAAATAATATTTTTCAGTCAATTGTTGACATGCCGGTCATAATTAAAAACCGTATCTAACCACCGATGTGCCACTCAATAGGTTAATAACATCCTGCTAATAATAGTTTAACCTCACTTTCATAATAGGACGTACTTTCTGAAAAACGTTCCAACCCACACTCGGGTCAAAATCGACTTATTATTAGCAAACTAGTCACGAGGTTACTATTTACTAGCTGGAAAAAATTGGGAGCTCTACTATCACTCTAAATATGAAATCATGACTTAGTAGCCCAACCCACATGTATGAAGAAGCAATACGGGATTGAACTTCAATCACGATTATCCCAAAATGCTAACTTTGTGGGTTGGAACATTTTCCAGAAAGTACGTCCAAATGCACCTAACAAAAAAAAAAGGTAGCTACTTTTATCCCTAACAACAAATAAATATTAATAATAGGCATAACCATGATGTAATTATTATTACGCCAATAAATAATACTATATTATTAATAGCAAATCGAAAACAATGTCATTAGCCACGTTTGGTCAATGAGATAAGAATTCAATATTGAAATAATAATTATTAATAAATCAATTTATTATTACAGCAGGTAAATTGTTATTGTGTCTGTTTCGGAGTATTGTTATTATTAGCTTGTTATAATAATAACGAGATAATAACATCATACCTAAACAAGAAATACCGACATTTATGACATGGTCACATACATACGTTGTAACTATAGTGTAATAATAATTGTATGTGGTACTAGCGATTGCCCGCGGTTTCGCTCGGAAACAGTTTTTTTTTCCTGGATGAAACCTTATATTCTTTTCTGTACCCCCGACAAAGTATATACGAAATTTGATGATGATAGGGCGAGTAGTTGAGGCGTGAAAGCATAACAAACAAACTCACTTTCGGATTTATAATCTATATATTAATACGTGAAGCAAAAACTTTGTGCCCCTTTTTACGAAAATTGCGAGGACGGAGGAGTATAAAATTTGGCACAGTTAAAGTTTATATGGAGAAGGAGGGGCGAATCCTAATATTATAAAATATGCATTAGTATTATAAATAATAACTAATATTATAAAATATGCGACAGTATTTGATCAAGTGTCTTCTCCGGTTGTTTTACAATGGGATCGTCTCGGCCGGGGGCGTAGCGGAATAACAAATTTTTCAATGTGGGTGCGTGCCGGCCGGGGGTTTACCAGAATGGACCCTAAAAATCACGTAACACAAGCTTACGTTTATGCATTTTTCTTGCAAATTTACGTAATTTTGTAAGCGAAAATATTAATTATTTTAAGTTTTTTACACGTACAATTATAAACACATTAATTGTTATGATAAATGTATATTTTATATTTGTATTAAACAAAAAGTGTTGATTTTATTCACTTAACTGTGACCACCTGATTTGGCACATTTCGCTCGGTGCAGTCCTAACTAAATAAATAAGGTAATTATGAGGTTTTAGAATTGTGTATCATTGTGCTAACGAAGCAGGAAAAAAAATCTTTCATTCTTTCTTTTTTTTTTATATAACTAAGGTGGCAAACATACGGCCCACCTGATAGTAAGTGGTGCTATGGACGGCTGCAATACCAGAGGCATCACTTGAGTGTTGCCGACTCTTTAGGAAAGGAAGAGGAGGAAAAGGAAGTAGGAAGGAGAAGGAGCGGGAAGGGGGAAAGAGGGTGATTGAAACTTGAGTAAGTTTATGTATAACTATAAATAATAAATAAATTTTTATTCAATAAATAAATAAAAGTCCTTACAAAACACATTACAGGCTACTTATTGTATTAAATTCACATTAAAACTATATCTCTAAAGGAAAACATTTTACAATTTAAAAATTGGACACAATAAGTCTTGTTTATACAGTCTGTTTTTACATTTTATTACCTGAACTAGGTCAGAGACCTGTGTTTCAGGCTGTTTCTAACTTATATTATAAAGAAAAATATTTGAATCAACTACTTACGTGTAATAAGTCACGTCGCGTCGGTTTGTACTTTGTTTTGTTTCTATGTACGTGTACGTATGTATACGAGAAACAACAGAAAAGGCTGGTTATATTTAACTGTCGCATTTGCGTAAAGCATGTGCACAGGGTCAGTCAGTCAAAAAACATTTCAACCATAAAAAAATGAGTAGTGTTTAACTGTTCCTCAATTTTTTGCCTTTGTTCCACCAAAAATACTAATTGCACACCAAAATATGCTTACTAAAATATTTTAAAGAGATCAAACTAAGTCGACGGTGCCTCGCCTCGCGGGGCTCTTATTTTTGGGTGGGTTTAAGAAGGAACCTAAGATAACCTAACCCTTCCGAGAGGGAATGCAGTGAGTTGAGGCGTATAGGTGCTCGTTTTGATATATTTTAGTAAGCTTATTTAGCTGTGCAATTAGTATTTTTGGTGGTCATTATATTCCTTAAAAAAATCCTCAATACATTATCAGTCAATGGGTCTTAACCGTATTTGTTAATATTTAAAGGTATGATTGCCTACTAGTGGACGGCCAATGTATTTTAACTTTCAGCATTCATTTGTGCACGCAACATACTTAAAAGGATGTAGGAAATTTTCTTTTTACTATTACTAATATTGTTTAAAGTATAGAAATTACGAGAGTATACATTTTCTGTCAGTAAAAATAATCCTTACTAATATTATAAACGCGAAAGTTTGTATGGATATATGGATGTTTGTTACTCTTTCACGTAAAAACTACGGGACTGATTGCAATGAAACTTGGTATGTAGATAGCTGGAGACCTGGATTCACATATAAGCTACTTTTTATCCCGATATTCCTACGGAAACGGGACTTACGCGGGTGAAACCGCGGGGTAAAACTAGTATGATAATAAACGAAGTATCAATAATAATATTATGACGAATCAGAGAATAGACTGCTCTACCTACCTCTACAGGAAAATAGCTTGACTATATGCGTGTATAAATGTTCGGTAACAACTCTTCTATAACAAAATGATGACATGACACGTATTGCATGACTTACGAATGAATCAGCAAATGAATAAGTGGACAAAAATGTATGGTGATGTAGAGACACGCCTTTATTTATGACACCATGATCGCATTAGTGAAACCTATTGCTTATTTTGGTGATGGTGTGTGAGAGCTGATTCCACTAGTGAAATACCCCCTATTTACGAAACTGGCAAAAGAGTAGTGATACTGTTACTATGTACACCAAAAGCAGCGATAGCTCAGTGGGGAGACCAACAGACTGCAATGCAAAAGGTCTCGGGTTCGAACTCACGTCGCGCACCTCTGAGTTTCGGAAGTTATATGACTTTTCGAAATTATGTGCGTATTGATGGCGTAACCTCGATGGCGTAGTGGTTAGTGTAACCGACTGCCACGCCTGAGGTCGCGGGTTCGATTCCCGCACAAGTCAAACATTTATGTGCATGAACATGGATGTTTGTCTTGGTCTGGGTGTTTCTACGTATAATATGTATGTATTTACAAAAAAAAAGTATATATGTATGTTTATCCATTGTCTAGTACCAATAGTACAAGCTCTGCTTAGTTTGAGCTAGATGGTGTTGTGTGTATGTGATAGAATATTATTATTATATTATTATTATTATTATCGACTGCTTCGTACCTCGGAGAGCACGTTAAGCCGTTGGTCCCGGCTGCCATGAACATCTATGGCAGTCGTTATTGGGAGAGTGTCGACACAAAAGATCCCACTGGGTCGAAGTGTCGCCGGTCTGCACTGACTGGCCCCCATATAAGATAAGATAAGAAACTATGTACACCGCGAAAGCGACTACTGTGGTTGTGATTCTGGGTTGGAGTCGCGGGTAGGACCAACAAAAAGTTATTGGCTTTCCTTCAAAGAAATTCTGATTAGGAACCTGGAGTTAGAAAGTTGGCGTTGTTGGACATATAGTTGCTCGGAAAGCATGTAAAGCCGTTGGTTCTGCGCCTGGTCTACCTGGTCGTGTTGGATAGTCGTCCCATTGTACTAGTGAGGGTATAGAGCGCACTTGTGTGCGCAAACGCTTGTGCACTATAATATCTCCCGCACAGATTAGCCGCCGTAACCGAAATTCGGTCTAGAGGATATTATTATTCCTGATCTCTTGCTGACGTTACTTGCGTCTTCTTGTGGGGAAAACTGAAACTGAGACTGAAACTGTTATCGCAGAAACACTATTCAAGGTTGTTTGGTTGCAGTCTTCTATATAAAGAAAGTAATTCCACTGACTATTTCAGTTATTAAGCGATACGCTATGTTTACATGAGGTTACTGCTCTATCTTAGGGCGCCTTCAAATTAGCCGCGCGGCAGCAGCGCGGCTGCAACGCTGCCGACACGCAGTCGTCACTAGTCTATCGATGAACTAATGCGCGGCAGTAGCGCGTGTGCGGCGCTCCAGTCGCGTGATTTTATTTATATGGATTTACAAAGCAGCGTGGCCGCAGCACTGCAGCTGCGCTCTACATTGCGGCAAATTTGAAGGCGCTCTTACTGTAACTACTGTTAACCAGCAGAATTTTGCTATCCAGATCTCTTTCAATTTCAATTTATTTATTTGCGGAACAAAGGTGTACATAGATGTCAAATTAACAATATTGATTCTCTTTGCTCTACCTTCTAGGCATGCAAATATCGTAAGTATATTTACAGTATCAAAATAAAAAAAGATTGTTATTATTAAAATAGACCATGCATTAAGACATTATGACGGCCTCGATGGCGTAGTGGTGTAATCGACTGCCACGCCTGAGGTCGCGGGTTCGATTCCCGCACAAGTCAAACATTTGTGTGCATGAACATGGATGTTTGTCTTGGTCTGGATGTTTCTATGTATCATATATATGTATTTACGAAAAAAAAGTATATATGTATAATATTGTCTTCTGTTTACGCGAATGTTATTCATTGAAATTAAACTACTATATACGGATTTTATCGCGTTGTTTATTTGACACTGTTACAAAATTTTTTGAAAAACTGTTACACTACTATAATCACTATTAAACTTTAAAAATTTTTAAGCTATTTAAATTATTGAAACTATTAAAACTATTTATACTATTACTATACTATTATACTATTTAGATTTATTTTTACACTTTCCCCGACGTTTCGGTTGCTTTTCAGCAGCCATGGTCACGGGGAGACTAAGATGTTAGTTGTCTCAATGTTCCAGTGTAGTTATCTAAATAGTATAATAGTATAGTAATAGTATAAATAGTTTTAATAGTTTCAATAATTTAAATAGCTTAAAAATTTGTAAAGTTTAATAGTGATTATAGTAGTGTAACAGTTTTTCAAAAAATTTTGTAACAGTGTCAAATAAACAACGCGATAAAATCCGTATATTGTAGTTTAATTTCAAAGTATATATGTATGTTTATCCATTGTCTAGTACCCATAGTACAAGCTCTGCTTAGTTTGGGCTAGATGGTGTTGTGTGTATGTTGTAGAATATTATTATTATAATATTATTAATATTATATTATTATTTAAATATTTAACAAAACATGACAGAAATGAAAATTGTTTTTGTAAGTCAAAATCTCACAATGTAAAATTAAAATACATAATTAGATAATACAAAATAAATAAAGTCAAAAAATAAAATTTATATAATGTCAAAATATAATTTAATGTCAAGTGCACTATTAATATATATGAATAGATTCATCATTCTTTTATTTTTATTCTTAGATATATTTATTTTCATGGTATATTTTATTCTTAGATATATTTATTTTCATGGTATATTTTATGAAAATACACTTAATATTGTCTACGTTTGCGTGAATGTTAAAAATTGAAATTAATTTGAATTTAAATAATACCGTTTGTATTAATATATTTATTGTTATATAATTCGAAATAACTTTAAAATCAGCTACTAAATACCTAAAATCATCACCTGTACTGATTACCTAAAATGTTGTACTATTTGAATTTGTTAACAATTTAACTTTAATATCAAATTAAGTAGAATAATAATTATGTTTTAGTCTGTTGAACACGGCGCATGTAGTGTTAACTAATAATTGTTTGTTACAATAACTAAAGTTTCCAAAATTGTTACATAGTTATATATTGTTCAAGGTCGTATTCTCATTTTCTTTGGACATATTACACGTCGAGAGGACACGTCTGTGGAGCGACTCGTGGTTCAGGGCAAAATTGAGGGCACGAGGGGCGCGGTAGATCACCAATGCGCTGGACCGACCAAGTCAAAACTGCACTAAATGGTCCAATCCACGAATTCACGAGGCAAGCAACAGTACGATAGGAATGGTGGCGAATTGTGAAGCTTGCCACCACCCCTGTCATGACGACCACGACCACTCTGCCAAGAGTGTGACGACAGAGAAGAAGTTATATAAGAAACATTGTATACAAGCGTTAGTGAGCCTTATCAAATAAATAAAATAAAAAATATATATTTCTATTTAATGACAGCTGGGAATAATATCTTGGTCGCGGCGAATTTACGAACATTCAAACAACGGATTCAAAGAACGACAAGGCTCGACATAAGTATATGTGAATCATGCAATTTTTTTGGCTCGTCTGGGGTTCGAACCCACAACACTCGGCGCAGTAGGCAACTAACTAACTACTACGCCATCCATGCAGTTAAAAGGAGAGTGGCAGATAAGACTTAGTGACTTGATATGCTGGAGACCTTATATCTATGCAGGCGTCAAAACTGCGTGCAGTTTGCTTAATTAAACATCTCTATGAAGGGTTAAGTATTTCAAAATACCTTACTCACAACATAGAACTAATTCGCCTAGTTTGTCCAGGATAATCCACAACGGATGCACGACTGCCGTTCGTGTGGATGAGGTACCGGGTGTCGACGCTTCGAGGATGTATAGCTGGGTATTCGGTCAAGCAATTCTCGCTTGCGAAGCTCGATTGAACAGGTTTTCGGTAGACAAGCGAGCTCACCATCAACGGTACTACACTAGACATCATGTCAAGTAGCGATCAAACAAGCTTGCTCAGTGTAAAAAAGCAGTACAAAGTTATTTGCAGTAGACAGTATTACGCCTAGTAACTAAGATTTAAACGATAAATAGTCAGAGCTAACAGAATGAGGTGGCTATGCTCTTCTACTTTCTTCCATAAGAAAAATGAGATCTATGCCTCTCTGCCTGCAGCTATTGATACTCTATCTTCTACTTCTTTATTTCTTGTTCTTTCCCTAATACATCTAAGGCAAAAAGGGCAGACATTCCAGTCCTATGTTGTCAAGGACCAGTCTTTCACTTTATTTATTCGACGACTAATTAATTAAAAGACTACATCTTCGTCAATTATTATGTATGTCTATTGCTTTCTCATAGAGTCTAGCTATAATGTAATGTTAAAATAAACCACTCCACCCTGAATAAAGCGGCCGTTTCATTTACGCAGACAAGTAACGGTGTGGTTGTGCATTACATAAACATTGTGTGTGCACGTCGCGCGTCGCCCTTGGTGGCTGGCCAGCGACCCCGGCGGCTCAAGGTCGCCCGCGCGACGCACTCCCCACGCAAATGTGTGCGTGTAAGGGCGCGAGTTGTTTTGCGCGAATACGAGTATGTTGAGGAATGTAATGGGCGAATGGTGTTTGGATAAAGTAATGATTTTGTTTTATTGATAATTATACTTTTGCTTATTTTAATCAATTTTCCTGAGAGGCGAACTTAGTACCTACCATAGGTAACCCTAGGATGGTACAAATCGATTGAAAACAAACTTAAGTACAATAATATAATAAGTTTGTACAGATATTTGACTATTTGATATATATTCAATCTCTCGTAAACGGATTCAATGGCTTTGGATAAACACTAGCAGAAGAATAGACCATTTGCTGGATTAGCACATAGAATACTTTTATTTATTGTATTGCGGGATAAAAATATCACTTAATTTAATAATATTTTACATTTTCAGTTAAATAAAATCATTATACAAATTGGCTTGCAATATAATTGAATCAATGTTTAATCTAATTGTAGAGCAGCGATAGCTCAGTGAGGAGACCAACAGACTGCAATGCAGAGGGTCTCGGGTTCGAACTCACGTCGCGCACCTCTGACTTTCAGAAGTTATACGACTTTTCGAAATTATGTGCGTATTGATTGAAAATTATCGGCTGCTCCGTGCCTCGGAAAGCACGTTAAGCCGTTGGTCTCGGCTGCCATGAACACCTATGGCAGTCGTTATTGGGAGAGTGTCGACACAAAAGATCCCACTGGGTCGAAGTGTCTCCGGTCTGCACTGACTGGCCCCCACATAAGATAAGATAATCTAATTGTAACACCTCTATATTATTGTACCCATGTTCGCAATAAATAAATTGATTGATTAATATAATATAATAAAGCAGCAGTTTTTAGATTTGGTATTATCAAAATTAGTTAACCCTTCATTACTTATTTTGTTACACAGTCGTACAATATAATAAAGCAACAAAAGTAATTTCGATTCAAACTGGAGATCCTTATTTCAATTTGTCAAATTACGTATAATTATTGAGTATGACATTAAAAATTTCTTACTGGAAATAAAAATAATATTCGCACCAAGCAGACGCGTAAAACAACCATCACACTTACACCCTTCTCGTCATACATTGCAACCCAAACGGCTACCACTTAACAGAGACCCATGCAGCTCTTTTGAAACGCCCTCAGTTCATCCAAATATTCAAAGGGGCGGGAGCTAGGGGGTGTCAAGTTAACCTGGTGGCTGTACCCACACAAACGCACTTTATACACACACAAGTGCGAAAAGGAAAATCTTGGATCTATTTTTAAAATAAAGATGTATATCATACAAACATTTAACAAAGGAGCTACTTCACAAAGAAATATGGCTTTTCATTTGACTGTAATGGTTTGCAAAATGTCTTCAATTTACTATAATGTAATAAAGAGATACGATCATTTGTTTCTTAGATTTATAGACGAATGCTTTTAGATGGTGTACCTAAAATAAGAAATCATTTTCGAGCGTCTTAAAGTAATGATATAAAGGATTTTCATTTTATTTTAGACTGCTAATTGTAATATCACACATATACATATATTTACGCCTGTATATCTTTGAAGAACTAGAAGCGATAGCCTGGTGGGAATACGTTGGACTGCCACGCAGAGGTCTCGAGTTCGATCCCAAGGCCCGCATCTCTGTCTTTTCGAAGTCATGTGCGTATTAAATAGTTCATTATTGCTTGCTTTGACGGTGAAAGAAAACATCGTGAGGAAACCTGCGTGTCTAAGAATTCTCAATAATGTTCTCAAAGATATGTGAAGTCTGCCAACCCGTACTGGGCCAGCATGGTGGACTATGGCCTAATCCTTCTCACATTGAGAACAGGCACGTACCCAGCAGTGGGACAGCTTAATACAGGGCTGATATTATTATATTCTGAAAAGGTAGGCAGAGGTGACACCTATATATCGCTAGCAGTGGTTTAGGTAACACCTAATAAAAGACATAATGGGGAGCAAGGTTACTGAAGCTTCTCTTAGTTTCTCTTGATCTTTTCTTATTCTTTTTGTTCTCATCTTAGCAAAACAGACTCATAATGTGCCCGGTAAAGGACGCTAGGCTCGCCACGTATAATGTGGACCCTATGAGCTTAACTGGCAATGTGAGAGTGTAATATACTCGTGTCTATCGCTTCAGGAATGTATAGGTATAAGTCTATGTATGTTATTAGGATTTTCTGTAAGGAAGTTCGTACTAGTGTCACGCATTCCAGAAATTTTATTACTTGATCCTTAAAACAGCTGATATAGTTTACATAATTATAATAAACTCTACCAATGCCTTTCGAATATTCATGGTGTGTAGTTGAGACTGCTTTGAGGACATCGGTCGTTTACGGCTGCTGTACATTAGAACTCAGGTTCGATACCAGAGTCGGGCAAAATTTTATTGCGTTTTTCTGCCAGAAAATTTTCAGCACCAGCACCGTGTTTAGCACTCGGTGAACGGCAACAGGCTCGCCCTTTATTCGTGAGACCTTAAACCAGATGATGAAATTTCGAAGTAATACATGATTGCTTACGCTTTCTGGGATATATTCACACGAATCCACGGATATGATGGTGTATGGTTTATTTTTCAGTCATTATGATCACATTACACGCCATGCTTTACAGTTGCACTGTAAGATTCCACGTGTGTTCACACGTGTTTATAACAAGACGAACAAAACTTGGACTGAACGATAACGAATTAGAACTTTTACTCTCATTTTCAGTTTATGAATGAAAATGGATGAAAACATCGATAACTGTACAAAGGAATGTTTTGCGATGTAAACGTTTTTATTTGATGTTATTTCCGGTGATATGCGTGTATTTTTATGGCTGCACGGATGGTGTAGAGGTTTTAAAGGTCGGCTTGCTACTTCCGGCCGCTGCGTTGCGTATTGCGGGATACAACTATGTGTGATAAATAAATTGTTGACTTGATTTTAAGTGTTCTTTGTGTCCGTTGTTTAAATGTCTATAGGGTACCTAGGGAACACAGGAATTATTCCACATGCATTTTTTTTTATTTTGCTCGTCAGCCACACTTCGCCTGATGGTAAGCAGTCGTGTGGTCTAAGAGCAGTGGCCTCCACACCGTCCTCATAGCAGCCGAGGCGATGTTGAGGTCTCTACATTGACGGCCTGAGAAGGTGCTTTTTCACGCCCCGCTTAAAGGACCCAGGATTGAAGGAAGAAGGAAACACGTGCCTTAAATTGGCAGAGAATTCCATGCCTTAGTCGTTCGGCAGAGGTATGAGGACCCAAACTTGTTGGTACGCGCTGTAATAGATGTTTCCTATGTTTCCTAGGGACATATTGCCCTTTTTTTAATATATACTTATTGCTTTGTGTCTCGGTGGTACAGCGGTAGTGATTGCAATTGCTGTGCAGAGGTTAGGTTAGGTTTCGAGCTCGTTCAGGCAAAAGTTGTTGGGGTTTTTGTGATGAACATTTCAGTAGCAGCACGGATTCTGGAAAAATCCACGCAAGTGTTCCATTTACAAAAGTTGTTGGGGTTTTTGTGATGAACATTTCAGTAGCAGCACGGATTCTGGAAAAATCCACGCAAGTGTTCCATTTACAAAAGTTGTTGGGGTTTTTGTTATCAACATTTCAGTAGCAGCACGGATTCTGGAAAAATCCACGCAAGTGTTCCATTTACAAAAGTTGTTGGGGTTTTTGTGATGAACATTTCAGTAGCAGCACGGATTCTGGAAAAATCCACGCAAGTGTTCCATTTACAAAAGTGTGCGGCAATAGACTTATCTTTATTATTAACGTTTCGGTTTATTTTTGCTATAGTCACCATTCTAATCATCCGCGACCAGACATTAAAATCAATTGACACGACAAAAAGGAGATTATTTAATTAATTTTATTATTTAATTAAATATTATATATATTGTAATTTCGAAGGTATTAAAAATTATAAGAAGTGGATCAAAAATCTAGTAATGGCTTTTTCATAATGCCGACCTGTGTGTCAAACATTGGAAAAACACCCTATTCCATTTTTCATTCGTCCTGTTTTCGATAGGTTGGATCTTATATTGCTTCCAACCTATTACAGTATACATTTTTTATCTTGTATACATCTTTTGCATGAATATGAAACATAAATATTATAAGAATTATAAATCCAAGACTAAGAAAGAGAGAATACTTTTTAGAATTGTTGTCTGTCTGTCTATAATGTTGTATGTGCATCAGGCAAAAAATACTACACGATAATAAATGCGGTTTTCACAGTTGTATTGCTGGAGGTTTAACTTAAAATCAAGTACATGTTTCATTTGTCGCATAGTGATCAATTTCCAAAAGTTAGGGGGACAAATTTATTAAACACTGAAATTGTGAATTAAAGGTGTATTAATAACATTAAATACTATGAATAATCAAATATGTGATCAAAAATACCATAATCCTTAAAGGCATCAAAGCAGCAAGAATTGAAAACATCCAAACACCCGGCTTCTTTATAAAACAGAAGTAATCTTCAAGTTATTCCTTAAGATGGTATCTAGTGGATAATCTCTATGATCCAATACACCATCTACTTGCTTCTCACAATTTACCTGAACCATTAATCAAACTGCCGACCATAATGACAACAGCATTCGCAGATCCGATCTTATTTAGAAAGGTCTTTGACCACTACTGCATAATGACGTAATAAAAATGGTATGTGAATATATCCTTCATGTTACGTAGTCCATTGACTGTACAAATAGCTCAAAGGTTTAAGTAGTCACCGCCAAGGAACTGCAATATTGGATTCGAATAATATTTGAACGGAATTGTGCAGATTGCTAAGGTAGAAAAAAAAACGGGTTGCACTCCGAGAATGCCGGCAGAAGTGAAAACTTGAATATTAACGTTGTGCATTTTTGATATTTTGGAATAGTTAAGGAATAATTTTGCACGAATTGCTTTAATTATCAGTATAAAAGTACGTACTATCATTTATGTGGTAAAATACAATATTCATTTATTGCGCTATCGTACACAAACATGACAATTCTCCCTCCGTCTTACGAATTTTCGATCAGGACACGTGTCCTGACGCGAGTTTGACAATTCTCCCTCCATCTTACGAATTTTCGATCAGGTCACGTGTCCTGACTCGAGTTTAACATTTTTTACCCATCACAAAAAAAGTGCACAACGCCGCTAAAGAAGTTTTCACTTCAACAGTAGTAAAAGCTCGTAGTTCTATAAGAAACTGTTTGATAAACAAATTATCTTTGAAGGCATAATATAAATTATTATTTACTAGCTGTCCTAAGCAGTCGTGTAGTGCACAAACATAACTGTTGGTATAATCCTTTGGATTAGGAAGAACTGTTAGATATTTATATGCAGTCAAATTCTCAATAGCAGCCCGGAGTTAAGGAGTTGGCGGTGTTGTTCAGCTCTGTGCCTCAGAAAGCATGTAAAGCCGTTGGTCCAGCGCTTATCTCTCTCCGATCATGCCGGATTGCCGTACCATTGGATTATGAGATTTAGGGAACAGAGAGTACATTTGCGCACACACTTGTGCTCCATAACATCTTCTGCGCAGATGGACGGTGTCCGTTAAGGATGGCCGCTGTGATCGAAAATTGGTCTGGATCTACATTAGGTGCAATTGACTACAATTCTCTTTCAAAACCCTTCGAACACTCGGGCCAAAACGATGACGTCATAACATAGGAATTTGCGCTCCCTATACCAAGAACATGTTTTATTTTTATTTTGCTCGTAGGAGTAATATCTAATTAGGGTTTCCCGCCGCTCGCATAAGAGATATGACGCGTTGGACGTGGCACAAAACGATAACTACGACACCTCTTTGGTAATGGAAAACTTTGACGTAATTTCTAAAGGCTGATATATAAGCCGGTTATTCAAATGGCCTTCGGGAAAGAATTAGCTTGTTATTTTTCTTTATTTAGTATTTCTGTTCTTTTTTATTTAGTTTCCTTAATGTTAGTGCTTAGTTTATTCCCTACCTTGATGATGCATGTGCGCTCGGGTTCGATGTCTAAGTCGGATAATAAAGTGACCTATTGAGTAATCTGCCAAAAAAATTTCAGTAGCAGCTTGGAGCCTGAAACTGTTAAAAATATCTAAGAATTCTTAAATTTTTACAGCAAATAATAATATTATGCATGTAAAGTGTCGTCATTTGGATTGGTCACTGAAAATCTATTGTATGTAAATCCTACGTAACGTAATTTCTGCCAATAAAACGGTAGTTTCGTAAATAGAGATATAAAATGTGATCTTAAACATGGCAACGCTCGTCTTTAAACGTATTCCCACAGCCACCCATCCGAAAAACAACCGCAACGCCATAGCTTAACCTCGCCAAACGTTTCCAAAGAGGTTGACCAGACAACTGAATGCCAAAAACATTATCTGCTACAATATTCGGGAAGTGTAAACGATCTTTAAAGGTCTGATGACGGTGATATTAATTCTGGTGACATTACTGCTTCCGCTGTTGAGGACACAGCGCGATAATATCGGACATAAAGCATTGGGGCAGACAAACAAATTACACGCGTAATTTTATACTCGACTGTGATTGGTCCACTTTTTATATCATACTTAGGGCTGGTACTTACCAGAAAGTTTGAGGCAGCTGCAATTTTATTGGAGCTGGTGGTTTCAAGTGGATATTTAGATGGCTCTTCGTTGCTTATTCATAAGGTGTTGGGCTAGAAGGCTTGAAGTAGAAGTTTTTGGTCTGGTTTTGTGTTTAGTGAGCTTTTATAGGCTAGACTGCTATTTGGAGGTATCTTAAGTATAGCTATTAAAGGATGAGTGTAATGTACTTTTGCTTATAATATATCTTATTCAATATATTGATGTGTACGTACTTATATATTTGATACCAGCTTTTGCCTGCGGCTTCGCTCGTGTTTATTTAGAATTTGACAATCAATTCGGGTTTTACTCTGCTTGTAATAATATAATTCAATCATGATTCGAAAGACTCGTGGCACCATCTATTATCATAAGAACGTTATTATTGTTTTCCTCGGGAACAATATTTTCGGGATCAAAGGTAGCCTATGTCCCTTTCTGTATACCTGACAACGTATATGCAAAATTTCAGCATGATCGGTTCAGTGGTTTAGGTGTGAAAAGGTAACAAACAAACAAACTCATTTTCGCTTTTATAATATTAGTTAGGATAGGTTTATAAACCACAGTTTCTAATTCACCTGTCGATCAATTTTCCCTTATAAATAACTAGCTTTTGCTCGCGGCTTAGCTCGCTTAAAAGTGGGCTACAATACTTTGTTTTACAGTACATTCCTCTTCTCTTTGACAAAATTAAAGTCACCCTGGCGAAACACCAGATTAAGAGTATCTTAAAAATGAAATAAAATTGAAGCAAGAGCGAAATGGCTAGATAATAGCAATTGGAAATTCATAGTTCCTGTTTATCTTACTGCAAAAAAGGGATCAGCGTGTATATTGTAATAAAAATACATTAAAATGCTAACAATAAAAACAAAAAATATATACATATATAATCAAAAACGGCCTCCTTCCTTTGAAGTCGAGAAACAATATAATATTTTCTTTATTCCAAGTCGTGCTGCCAGCCCTAATCGGCTTGAATCACAGCGTGCATTTCTGCGCACTGATGCAATGCTTACGCAAGCGGTCGTTCCCCCGAAGGTGACCCTCAGACCTCCGGACCCTACCAAGGTCAAGGCATCTGCGCTGAGGATTCTTTTTAGAACAAATAGTTTGTCATCGTTTTTGTTTAGAAGACTATCTGAAATTGGATATACGTTAACCATGGAAAAAGTTTCGATCGACGTCATGATCTTCAGAAATATTTATTTCTCCAAAAAATCGTGCAGAATTTCTACATAGACAATCTGGTTATTCTAGAAGGTGCAGTCAGAGTTGTATTATATATTGACGTCGACGATAGGTCTTACATTAAAGAGAACGTATATATTGTCGCCCAATTTGCAACCTACTTCTTAGATGCAGAATTTGCTAAAAGAAAAATCAACAATACATTCTGAAACAATCACAGTCTAAACTTATGTCATAGGATAAAGAAAGCTGACAATTTTTAATAGTTTAAGTGTAAGTGGTAGAACCCGGTGTTATACGAAAGACTAGCTCGGCAAGTAACACCCTCTTATCCGCTCGAATGTATGGCCGAAACTTTGCGCAACTGTCACGTCAAGGAACAGATATTCATTTGTTTAATATACGTAGCATGTGATTTTATGCCATCCTTTGTCTTTGCCATACCCTTTTGTTAAGGTTAGATAAATCAGTCATAATTTAAACATGCTAAATATACGCATCTGTTTAGACGCCTTTTAGAGGTCGATCGGACGCCTCCTAGAGGCGTCTCGACAGATGCTCGTATTTTGACATAGACTTCTAGGAGGTCGATCGACAGTTGACGGCAGAAAACTGGCGAAAAGTAGAAGCATAAATATAATATAATATAATATTTATTTATTGACAGAAAAAATTAGAAACATCCTTATACTATATCATACATATTACATAATTGTTAAATAATTTAAGTGTTAAGTTAATTTATAGTGTACACAAAATAAATGAAGTTCAAAAGGTTATGTTTAAGCCTGCCTGAAATAAAATTTCTGAGCATTTACCTACCTTTCTTTCCTTACCTTTCATCTTATCTTTCATTCCTTTTCCTTTTGGTTGGCGTTGCTACGTGCACGCACGTGCTACCCTTGGTACTCGGACATCATAAGCTATGGAATCCTTGTTTGTTACTTTGATAGTATTACAATAATATCTAGAAGATGCTGTTTAGTTTAATTTTTTAATAATAGAAGCAACTGGTCACTGAAGGAAATAGTGAAAAGTAAGGATCTAGGCAAACACATAAAAGAGAAAACATTCGATACCTGTATTCTACCAGTTCTTACTTATGGCTGTGCAACTTGGTCAATAACACTTCACCACAGGGAAAGGCTAACAAAATGCCAACGTGCCATGGAAAGAAGCATGCTAGGGTTAAAACTCAAAGACAGAGTCAGGAACGTAGACATGAGAACAAGAACAAAACTCACAGATATTCTTACCCGGATAGACGTCCAAAAATGGAGATGGGCTGGACATCTGCTGCGCCACCTCATTAACAAATGGAGCAAGCAAGTCACCCTCTGGCAACCAAGAGACGGAAAAAGAGGTAGGGGTCGTCAAGTCAGGAGATGTGAAGATGACTTGAAACAAACAGCGGGACCATTCTGGTTGAGAGTTGCAGGGGACAGGATTCATTGGAAGGAATTGGAGGAGGCCTATGCCAAAAGGCACACCAAACTTAGGGACCTCTTGTAACCCTATGTTTGGGAATAAAAGGCTATTATTATTATTATAATACAAGCAAAGGTTATGCTAATCCTACTTAATGTACTTGGATCAATCAATCAATATTACTTATTTGCTAGATAAATTCTGTATTATACAGTTATTTTAGAAAAGAGGTAAATAAGAATAATAATAAGATCATATATCTATATATTAATACGTGAAGCGAAAACTCTGGATCCCTTTTTACGAAAATTGGACGGACGGAGGAGTATGAAATTTCGCACACTTATAGTTTATACAGAGAAGAAGTGACGAAGGCTAATATTTTTTTAAAATTATGCGTAAAAATACATTATATTAATGAAAAAGCACTACACGAACACAACCATGTATTTGACACACGCAGTCGAAGCGCGTAACTATGGTTACATATATCAATATATAATGACATATTATATCAGCAATATCTTTCAGGCAAACTTTGGTCGAATTTCGAGCACTAGGCGACCGCTAGTCATAATAAAATCGTCAAATCCATAAGTCTCAAGTTGAATAATTTAATTGTTGTATTCACATAACATGCTAAATATTCAATTCAGTAAAAATTCTTTTTGCCCTTTCGTATGAAATAAACACAGTACCGTAATTAATCATGTCAATTTAAATTAGTTACCTTTTTTATTATGCAACACGAACCTTTTTGTACAAATCTCGACATACCAGTAACATTTTATAAGATATAAAATGTTACTTAATGTCAAGGTTTTTTTTAATCATAACATAAAATATGTAATGCAGGTCGCATGTTATTTTTAATAGATCTTTGTTTTATAACAAATATTTGAGGACCGTATTAAGCAATAATACAGATTTCTATAAGATAATCTCGAAGTATTCATTTAATTTTAAGAATTAAAATAAACTCTATAATAATAATATTTATTAGCATAATTACATAAATACAAGTTAGTGAATTCCTATACCTTATTCACTATAGAATATCAAACCTTTTTGAAGTACTATTAGTAATATTTAAAAAAAGAGTAACGCTAAAAACAGTTTGATATACCTACTTAATAAAGAGAAGAATCTCTACGTTTGTCTATACCTTGCTGAATGCACAAATACTCCCTATTATATGAGATCTTAACATAACTGGCTGAATATAAGTTGAAGATCTGCCCAGCCCTTAGCCTCGCAAGCGTAAAGTTATATAAGTGAATACTTCAAATTTAAATCACTAAACCTCATTCCTAAATAATAGTTATTACGACATTACAAACTCACAAAAAGGCTGCGCAAATCTCAAGATGATTCAATAAAGGCGCAGTTCCCGAGATTCGGTTGAAAGACGAACAAAAAAACATTATGCAAGCGTGCAACGACCGGCAAGGTGACCTGCCATTGTCTGGCCCTTCGTGCCAGTGAGCCGTCTGGCAGGCACAAAGCAGAAGCACTAAATGATCACGTGATATCACGTATAAAGATATATTGGTTAATTATCATTTGTATTAATACAATTGAAAAATGTAAATGATAAAAATAATAGTTTAAAAAACTAAAAAACACGCTTCAATAATATATTTTATTCAAAAATTTTTCTTGTCATCTGTGCTCGATAAGTGCGCAAAGTTTCAAATCAATCTGTCGGTTTGAAAAGGGTTAAAATCACGTTCAAAGATTCCGTTACATACATTCATAGATACATACATACTCGTATGTACCAAGCTAATAAAAGCGTGTTAAAAAGAACAAGCGAGAAACGGCAATGAATTGCCGTAAATCTTAGAGTTCGAAAACATGGTTCAAGTAATATGCAAAGATCACGTGGTATCTTAAGGTCAGAGGTCAAAGGTCATAGTCATTTCGGGCATATCGACTATGCTGAGTCGAATGGCGTTGACCGCGAGTCTCTAGCTTTTACGATTCTTGAATTGAAAGTTGTATAACAGACAGACGGACGGACAAAGCTGTTGGATAAGAGTTTTTTCGAACTCTAAAACGAAATCCGGAAGCAAACATAGCTGCTAAGGCAAAAAAACATCGCTCACGATAGCCATCTTAATCCTATCCTAACTTCTTATCCTAATCCTAACTAATATTATAAAAGCGAAAATTAGTTTGTTTGTTTGTTATTTTTCCACGCCTAAACCACTGAACCGATCATTCTGAAATTTTAAATATACGTTGTCAGGTGTACAGAAACGGACATAGGCTACATTTCATCCCGAAAAAAATTACTGTTCCCGAGGAAATATCAATAACGTTCTTATGATAATAGATGGCGCCACGTGTCTTTCGAATCATGATTGAATTATATTATTACAAGTAGAGTACAACCCGAATTGATTGTCAAATTCTAAATTAACGCGAGCGAAGCCGCGGGCAAAAGCTAGTATTGTATATTTCAAAATTGAATATACCTTTTGTCACTCGTGCTTATATATGTAGACTAACAATAGCTCACTTATTAAATACATTAAGTCGACTAACTGTCATAGCGCGCCAAAGACGTCGATTGTCGGTTGTCGGCCTCGATGGCGTAGTGGTTAGTGTAAGCGACTGCCACGCCTGAGGTCGCGGGTTCGATACCCGCACAAGTCAAACATTTATGTGCATGAACATGGATGTTTGTCTTGCTCTGGGTGTTTCTATATATAATATGTATGTATTTACAAACAAAAAGTATATATGTATGTTTATCCATTGTCTAGTAGCCATAGTACAAGCTCTGCTTAGTTTGGGCTAGATGGTGTATGGTGGATGGTCACAAATGCACCGAATTTACCTTCTGCGTTTACCTGCGTTACACCACACGTCTGTCTGCTTGTCCTTGCATGCCATAAACGCAATCTATTCACCCTCAAATTAAACGATATGCAGAACGAATGCTAAGCTATAAATTTTTATATTAAACCTGTTCTAAAGCCTCGCTTTTTGCGATCAATTTTATTGGCAAACGGTACACTACCTGCGTTTTGCGTTATGGCTCTTGTTTTTGGTCTTTAACCAGAAGTGTATCGTTCAGTAAATAAACATGTTTAGGTATTATATTTGTCATTTCGGAAGGTAAAAATAAAAATAGAGCTTGCAGAATATTATGTTGGTGGTCTGTTTTCACATAATAATAATAAATCAATAGTCAAACTGAACTGAAAGTAGAAAACATTAATTTAATTTTATTTTTATAAAGGCCGCACTAAGGATCAAGCCCTGTATCACGAGGGTCTTTAAAAAAATATAATTAGTGGATTTAAAGTATAGCGTGACCCAGAATAATCATTTGTGGATAGCCTAAATAAATTGTGTGTCCTATGTGAGATTCGAACCCACAACACACGTCTAGCAACTGCCGCTGCACCGAATATTGTATTCGATCACCACACGAGATAAAACTTGTGGGGTCCACAAATAGTTGGTCCAAGTCCGGTGTTCTATGTGTCCGTTGTTTGAAAGTTTGTAGAGTCCCCCGCAATACAAGATGTATCCTTATTTAGACAGTTCTTTTAAACATGACTAAAACATTTAAAAAAATCTTCTTTGCTAAAATCCTTCTACGCATTGTAAAATGCATTAAAAACACGTGAGTGAGAGACTAGGGTCAATAAAGATTCCCAATGACGTAAGCAACATGGCGTCATATAATTGAGTGACAATAATATGAAAATTGATCCGTCGTGCGTCAGTTCTCGCGTCTACATGTGCTTTTTTTATAACACCTATGTAATAGTGGACATTGCTAAAAGAAAGATAAAGAAGGTAGCCTAATAGATAAAGGGACTTGCGATTGAGAGGTCGCGAGTTCGAATCCCGCCCATTGCACTACTGATGTGAACCCACTCCTAATACAAGTATTCTAGCTTAGCTGGACGGGTTAACAAGAATACTAGTCATTTTAAACCCAAATTGAATTATCTACTATTAAAAAAAAAGAAAAGAAAAAAAGAGGAAGAAGAAGGAAAGTATACAGATCAACTGAAAGATAAAGCAAATCTAGAGACATATATAGAACTGAAGAATTTGGCATTGGACCGATAAAGATGGAATTTACAACAACGACAGGTGCCTCAAATATTGGATGAAATAGCAATGTCAACACTGGTGTCATAGTCAGCCTATAATGTCCTCCAGACCGAATTTCGGTCACGGCGGTCATTCTAACGAAGACTAACCATCTGCACAGGAGATATTGTAGTGCACAAGTGTGTGCGCAAACACAAGTGCACTCTCTGTTCCCTCACTCTCATGATCCGATGGGACCGTAATCCGATACGACCGGCGAGAGATCAGGCGCAGGACCAACGGCTTTACGTGCTTTCCGAGGTACGGGAGTGTCTAACACCGCCAACTTCCTAACTCCGGGCTACTGTTGAGGTTTCTTAACAGAAAAACCCAATAACTTTTTGTTGGCCCGACCTGGGATTCGAACCCGAGACCTCATTCACAGCAGTCGCATTCTCTACCACTGCGCCACGGAGGCAAATAAGTTAGTCAGCCTATAGGGCGTATGCGACTGCTTGATATTTTGCATACACGTTGTCGGGAGTACAGACATAGGATACCTTTCATACAATACTTTTATAAACCTAACCTAACCTACAATTACGCGGGCGAAGCCGCGGACAAAATCTAGTACAATTATAGATGAAAAAGTTTCATGGACGCTTTTTTTTATTTCAGCCCTGTATTAAACTGTCCCACTGCTTGGCACGGGCCTCTTCTCACTACGAGAAGGGTTAGGCCATAGTCCACCACGCTGACCTAGTGCGGGTTGGCAGACTTCACATATCTTCGAGAACATTATGGAGAACTTTCAGACATGCAGGTTTCCTCACGATGTTTTCCTTCACCGTTAAAGCAAGCGATAATCAACTATTTAATCTATACTAATATTATTAAGCTAAAGAGTTTGTTTGTTTGAACGTGCTAATCTCAGGAACTACTGGTTCGATTTGAAAAATTATTTTAGTATTGGATAGCCTATTTATCGAGGAAGGCTATAGGCTATATAATATCACGCTACGACCCACGGGGGCGGCGCAGTAACGATAAACGCGGGTGAAACCGCGGGAACATCTAGTACGCTTCAGAGATGCGCGCCTTGGGTTCGAACTCGAGACCTCTGCGTGGCAGTCTAACGGGTTCCCACTAGGCTGCCGCTGCCAGCTATTATATTTATGGATGTTACATACTAATTTGTTAGTCATTGTCCTCCGTAATCACCTTTAGTTCAAGAAATTTATTCAAGAAACAACATACGATGCGAATTGAATTTAAAAAAAATGGCTTATAACATCAATGAATTATTCGATCTGAATGTTCGAATTCTAAACTTTTAATCCTGATTTGTAATTAATTAAAAATTTTATAGCATGTGATTTAAATGATTTTATTATAATTTCCGTGTATGTAATCGAATAATAATGTAATAATATCGAGCATCCTTCTTCCCTCAAGCGTATTTATTTCTTAATGTTAGATAATAATATTATAGTGTAATTTGATGTCATGTGTATAGACCTCAACAATTGTCAATAATACATTTTTGTTTTTAAATTTAAATTTGCGTGCCAACTTTGGTGAAATGTGCGAACGAATATTATAATATGTAACAACCATAAATGTACCACATTTTTTTGCAAATAAATTATTCTTATTCTTATTATTCGCTAACCTAACCGCTTAAGTATTATGTGATGTGAGGCTTAATGAGTGTTTGATCACGAATTTATTGCTATTAGCCGTATTCTGTGATGCTTCTTGCATGCTTATAGTATGAATTTGAAGCTAAAGAGTCACTGCCAATAATAAAAATCTTACTTGATAAGTTCTTTTACTTTAACCTGTGAGCTTTAGAGAAATTGCAGGTATAAAAAAATATATAGAAAAGGTACTTAAATAATGTATTTAGTTAGTTATTCTTCGAGCAGCGATAGCTCAGTGGGGAGACCAACAGACTGCAATGCAGAGGGTCTCGGGTTCGAACCCACGTCGCGCACCTCTAACTTTCGGAAGTTATATGACTTTTCGAAATTATGTGCGTATTGATTGACAATTAGCGCCTCCTCCGTGCCTCGGAAAGCACGTTAAGCCGTTGGTCCCGGCTGCCATGAACATCTATGGCGGTCGTTATTGGGAGAGTGTCGAAGTGTCGCCGGTCTGCACTGACTGGCCCCCGCATAAGATAAGATAAGATAGTTATTCTTCTATATTGCTATCCCATTGACAAATAAGAGTTAGGGAATAGAGAGTGCTATCAGTTTTATATATATCATCATCATATTATATTTTTTTTAATTTTCTTTTCCTGTCATGTTTTAAGTATGCCGTTTTGTGTGCCAAATAAATAGTTTCTTCCTTCTTTTTCTTTCTTTTCTTCACTTGTGTTTGCGCATATACTTGTGCAGTATAATATATCCACCCGACACAAGCTTAATATTTTACTAATTAAATAATAAGGGCCAATAAAAAGGACCGCCCGTTATTATTTACGACATTAATTATTGATATGTTATTTATTTTTAATTAGTAAAAAATTTAAATTGCCTCGAGTTGTTAACACTATCTGAAAACATTTCAAGAAAAAAACATTTCAAAAAAAAAAGGGTCCACTAATTTTACCAAAACAATAATTCTGATAAAAAAAATATGGTCAGGGTTATAACATTGTCTTCTGTTTACGCGAATGTTATTCATTGAAATTAAACTACTATATACGGATTTTATCGCGTTGTTTATTTGACACTTTATTACAAAACATACACTGGAACATTGAGACAACTGCCATCTTAGTCTCCCCATGACCATAGCTGCTGAAAAGCAACCGAAACGTCGGGGAAAGTGTAAACACAAATATAAATAGTATAATAGTATAAATAGTTTTAATAGTTTCAATAATTTAATTAGCTTAAAAATTTGTAAAGTTTAATAGTAATAGTAGTGTAACATACACTACTATTACTATTAAACTTTACAAATTTTTAAGCTAATTAAATTATTGACTACTATTACTATTAAACTTTACAAATTTTTAAGCTAATTAAATTATTGAAACTATTTATACTATTACTATACCATTATACTATTTATATTTGTGTTTACACTTTCCCCGACGTTTCGGTTGCTTTTCAGCAGCCATGGTCACGGGGAGACTAAGATGGCAGTTGTCTCAATGTTCCAGTGTATGTTTTGTAATAAAGTGTCAAATAAACAACGCGAAAAAATCCGTATATAGTAGTTTAATTTCAATGGTCAGGGTTATCCTATACCACCAGTAGAATGAGTGGTTAAAAGTAATTACACGATTTCAAAATCAACCTGTATTAGAATATACAACTAACTAATAATGTACTGTACAAGAATATCTTACTGAACGTGGCATCCAGTCTAAAACCATATTTTGACTCATAACAAACACGTTCTTCTTAGAACAATCTCTATTCTTCTGAACAACCGCAAGATTACGTGACCGATATGACAGATGTCACGCCATCTAACAGTCACCATAACACGTTACCATCACACCACCAGGCCCATGACGTATTTAGATCAAAATAAACCCAAAATACCACGAATCGTGTAAGTATATAAAAATAATAAAGTTAGGGTCTGTACAGAATAAGTAGCAGTCCCTAGTAGCAGTAGTAAGAATTTATTTTCATAACATAAGTACACATTATTACACGAATATTTTACAATACACAGAAAAACAGAAATGTAGGTACATATAGTATATATTATCCCGTCAACAACTATCAAGCGGTCACACGTTTGTCCGTAAAAAATTAATTACTAAAAAATTCAACGGGTTGCACTCCGAGAGTGCCGGCCGAAGTGAAAACTTGAATATTAACGTTGTGTATTTTTGATATTTTGGAATGGTTAGGGAATAATTTTGCACAAATTGCGTTAATTATCAGCATAAAAGTACTATCATTTATGTGGTAAAATACAATATTCATTTATTGCGCTATCGTACATAAACATGACAATTCTCCCTCCATCTTACGAATTTTCGCTCAGGTCACGTGTCCTCACGCGAGCTTGACAATTCTTCCTCCGTCTTATGAATTTTCGATCAGGTCACGTGTCCTGACGCGAGTTTAACATTTTTTACTCATCACAAAAAAGTGCACAACGCCGCTAAAGAAGTTTTCACTTCAAAAAAACAGACAAACGTATGTCCGCTCGACACTTGACTCGTTAATGAGTCAAAGTTGTAGGTTTGAACTCTACAAGTGACAAAATTTTGTGTGCTCCACAAATAATATTTCTGTGTCTGGATGTTCTGTTTATCTGTTGTACGTTTGTAAAGTCGGAACAAGATTTATGCCTATTATGCCAGTTGTAATTATTTTAACAAAAGTATAAGACTTCGAGATAAGTATAATATGTCATCATCATCATCATCATCATCATCATCAGGCTATAATAGTCCACTGCTGGACATAGCCCTCCCCCAAAGAGCGCCATAGCGCCCTGTCTTCAGCTTGCCGCATCCAGCATCTGCCTGCAGTCTTTCGCAGATCGTCATCCCACCTGGTCGGAGGGCGTCCTACACTACGTTTGCCGAGTCGCGGTCTCCACTCAAGAACACGCTTACCCCAGCGGTTGTCGGTTCTTCGCGCGATATGGCCAGCCTACTACCACTTCAGTAATATGTAGTAAGTATAATATGTAGATTCAGAATACTCATAGAAGTGAAATTTTCTTAGAAAACTAAAAAGCTGCATGTCTGAAAATTTATTATAATGTTTATCGAAGATGTATGATAGGCCATAGTCTCATTTGAGAACTGAACGGTGCCCAGCATTGCGATAATTTATCAATTGGTAAAAATAATAAACAATAATATATAATATAATATTCTACCACATACACACAACACCATCTAGCCCAAACTAAGCAGAGCTTGTACTATGGGTACTAGACAATGGATAAACATACATATATATCTTTTTTTTTGTAAGTACATACATGTTATACATAGAAACACCTAGACCAAGACAAACATCTATGTTCATGCACACAAATGTTTGACTTGTGAGGGAATCGAACCAGCGACATCAGGCGTGGCAGTCAGTTACATTAACCACTACGCCATCGACATTACATAATCCTAACTAGCATATATCCTAACTTCCTAACTAATATTATAAAAGCGAAAATGAGTTTGTTTGTTTGTTACCTTTTCATGCCTAAACCACTGAACCGATCCTGAAATTTTGCATATACGTTGTCAAGTGTACAGAAACGGACATAGGCTACTTTTCATCCCGAAAAAAATTACTGTTCCCGAGGAAAACAATAATAACGTTCTTATGATAATAGATGGCGCCACGTGTCTTTCTAATCATGATTGAATTATATTATTACAAGCAGAGTACAACCCGAATTGATTGTCAAATTCTAAATTAACGCGAGTGAAGCCGCGGGCAAAAGCTAGTATTCTATATAATATCTTCTGTTTACGTGAATGTTATTCATTGAAATTAAACTACTATATAAAGTTTAATAGTAATAGTAGTGTAACAGTTTCTAAATTTTGTAATAAAGTGTCAAATAAACAACGCGATAAAATCCGTTTATAACAGTTAAATTTCAAAGGTTGATATTATTATTTTATTTTAAATGTATATCCCACTGCTGAGCAAACTTCTTCCAAATCCCTGAGTTATTAGTAACCGTATGCATAAGCCTTAATAAGTCAAATTCATCTTATTACATCGGGAAAACACGGAGTACTCGTGTGATGACGTCACAACGTTGTCGATACGTGACAAACATCACAACTACAACCGTTGCGCGACCTTCTACACACAAGTGTGACGTCACAATGCGGTAAACAAAACAATTGTTTTGTGACTTAGAGGAAGTCGATGAACTGGTGGGTAGGCTTTTCCTGGCGAAAGTATGTATGTGGACCACAGCATAGAGAGATTTATACCTCATTGGCACAGCGGTAGTATATCGACTGCTGTGGGTTCCATTCCCGGGTCGAGCAGTTTACCACTGGGGCCGAAATTCATTTGACTTTTATTTTTATTTTTATTATCGCATTAATTGGACATTATAGGATGTATATTTTCTAAATTCATGTATGAATAATGTAGATTGAGAGTGAAAACAGCGTTTTCTATTAACAGTGAATAGGTCTAATAAAGGAGACCGACCACCTTATATGGGACCCAGGCCTGGGCGTGAACAATTTTATATTGTAATAACAATATTAATTTTGAGTAGCCTCACTTAAGTAGAAAACATTATTCTATGAAGTTTAGTATCAAGTTCGTTAAATAATAAAATAAAACACATTGTTTAAAATAAATATTTATTGTCATGTGTCACCATCACCTTCATATGTTATTAAAATATTTTCCAAGAACTGGGCTGATGAAGTGACATTTTCATATCTTGCCCAGCTTAAGTACTATATTACAGACATTATGTGAGCACAGCAACCAACAGTCCTTCGGCCGACTATGCAGTTGCAGTAATCCTGCCTTATTGCTTCTAGGCTGTGTGTACTATTTTGATATAATATATAAATAAAATACGTCAATTTCATACTACTGGATGGTAACCAATATTTATTATATATTAAAACAAAACTTTTAATATTTTACTTTGTTTATAAGACGATTGTTCACGTGCAAGCCGAATATGGACGGTCTCCAAATTTATCTTGTATCCGATCTAACATATATTTGTAATTGGCTTCGTTTCGTTAGGCTATAGTCCAGCACGCTAGCCCAGTGCGGGTTGGCAGACTTCACATATCTTCGAGAACATTATGTAGAACAGTTAGACATGCAGGTTTCCTCGCGATGTTTTCCTTCATCGTCAAAGCAAGTGATTATTAATTATTTAATACGCACATAACATCAAAAAGTCAGTGGTGTGTGGCTTAGGATTAAACTAGAAACCTTTCCATCCAGCAACCTCACATTAAGTTATCGCTGCTTTGATAATTCTAATTGTAATTTAATTGTGATAATATTATGTACGTTATTTCAATTTATGTCACACCGTGACTTGTATTTATTAAATAAACAAGTAAATAGATAATATTGTTACAGGTGTTATGAGTAATAATGATGTAAGTCTTGCGTCAGGTAAGCAATCTTTTAGTAATTAAAAAGGGCTTATGTTTAACTTATCACCAGATATAGTAAAGTATAACAGTCAAAAATAGTAAATGATCACCAAATTCCACAGCAAAATATATTTAAACAGATCAAAATAGTCGACAGGGGTTCCTATTTCTGGGTGGGCTTAAGAAGGAACCTAACATAACCTAACGCTTCCGAGACAGAATGCAGTGATTTAAGGCGTATAGGTGCTCGTTATGATATATTTTAGTAAGCATATTTTGCTGCACAATTAGTATTTTTGGTGGTCATTATATATAATCCCAATATAATATTGTCTTCCGCCCGCGTGGTACCTACGTCAATAAAAACTAGCCTATGTCCTTCCCCAGGTTTTAAACTATATCTGTACCAAATTTCATCTAAATCGGTTAAGTGGTTTAGCCGTGAAAAGGTAACAGACAGACAGACAGATAGACAGACAGAGTTACTTTCGAATTTATAATATTAGTAAGGAAGTAAGGATAAATGCGAATGTGAGTTTGTTTGTTTATTACGCTCTCAAGTCTTATCTATTTGACCAACCATTACGCAATTTTGCATACACATTGTCAGGCATACAGAAAAGGACATAGGGTATATTTCATCCAGGTAAATATTCTTGTTTCCAAAAGACAAAAGTTGCGGGCAAAAGCTACTAATAATATAAAATGTATTATAGTAGCTTATTTATATAAATGTATATTAAATCCGTATATAGTAGTTTAATTTCAATGAATAACATTCGCGTAAACAGAAGACAATATCTATACTAATAATAATATTATAAAGCTGAAGAGTTTATTTGTTTGAACGCGCTAATCTCAGGAACTACTAGTTCGATTTGAAAAGTTCTTTTAGTGTTGGATAGCCTATTTATCGAGGTCTATTTATATAGGCTATAGAACATCACGCTACGACCCACGGGGGCGGTGCAATAACGATAAACGCGGGTGAAACCGCGGGAACATCTAGTTATGTATGTATATTATGTCATAACAGTTTATAAATTTTATACTCACTAAACGATTAAACTCGGATGTAAGAAATATTACATATGCAAAATCCAATACAAAACATGTTAAGAAATCACACACACACTCACATACACGCACATTTATTTTCATAGATATACACACGCAACACACATATGCATATACTTACACACACAACTAAAAAAATCAATGTGCATAGTGTATATACACAGTATTCAAAAACTCCCAAATATATCCCGTTTAACAAAAAGCGGCTCCTATTACGGGGGTCATTTAAGGTACGAACAGGTTCAATGGCCTGCAAGGTGACCCTAAAGTCCCAATGACCTACCCCAATGTCTGCAAACGTTCCTAGAACTATGGGTCTGGGTTCGAACCCATCCGGTTTTACACAAAAGGATCTTACGTAAGGTCGTTTTGTATAGGTAATATAACTGTCTGTCTGTCTGGGGATTTAGGGATACCTGTCATTTGTATTAACTATAATTTTGGTAAATATTTTTGTCAAACGGATGGTTTTGGTAAAATTTTTGTGGATGTTTTACTATCATTTTATATTAGTTCTATTTCTATGTACCTTAGACCTAGATCACAAGATTGCTTTGTGTAATTTTGTAAATTAGATCTGTAAGCAAAACAAACCGAAGCAAAAAAGAAATTATCATACACAATGAATAGTGTATTCATATTTTGAAGGTGCCTATTTGACTTACATTTATTTAATAGACGAATGCAATAAATATTTACAATTGTAAGAGTTATTTTGTATAAATTTAATTACGATTATATTTCGATAAGTTAAGAGGCTTTTTTATCGCCTACATTTTTCTACAATAGGTTTTTAAATAAGGATAGTAAAGCTTTCAAAAGAATTTTCGGAGAATACTCCTTACATACAAACAGAGAAAATTAAACATTCTGTATGTTTCTTCTAATATTATAAATGTGAAAATATATTTCTCAATCGACCCTAACGATAGTCAAATTTGGATGCAACTTAAATTTCATAAACCTTAAAAAGTTTAAAAGTACATAGGTATCCCGTACATGGAACAATTCCTGAATAGAGGAGGACTTTTTAAAAATTAAAGCAACGGATACCCAGAATGGAAATAACTGGATACTTGTAGATCACACAGTTTTCTCCCGTGTGGGGATCGAACCCTCAATATTCGACGTAGTGTCAACAGCGAGGAGACCAAATAAACCACTACACCATGCGTGCAGTCATAATATTCATATCTGAGACCTAGTACGGAACCAAGCTTATGACTAATATTACTTGGCACTTGAACCAGTTTTTAATATGGCCGCCGTCCTTTATACTCTCCCCATAATGGTGCTGACATGGGAGCACTTCGCCGAGACGTTGAATCAAAACAAACTTCTGTCAATTCATGTAAAGGAAGATTATATTTTGTTGTGCATTGCAAAAGGTGCTCTATTATACAGTCAAGATAATATTAAAATGGGATGGGACCAGGTGGTATGACGATCTGCGAAAGACTGCAGGCAGATGCTGGATGCGGCAAGCTGAAGACAGGGCGCTATGGCGCTCTTTGGGGGAGGGCTATGTCCAGCACTGGACTATTATAACCTGATGATGATGATGATGATGATGATTATTCAAATGGATATAATGCCAACTGTTGAAATATAATGTTTAGTTTTCTCGTTTTAAAAAGACAACGCACGCACAACAAATAATTCCTTTGTTGTGGAGTATTTTAACATTCTAAGAACGGACACAAACATTTTGTCCCGTGTCAGAATCAGACCCGGGAGAAGTCGGCGTCAATTCCGCGCAGTGGCAGAGGCGAGACCACCTTGTACATCACTATGCCATCCATGCACTCATAATGCTTACGGAAAATATCTTGACTGCTGTAGAACATAATGAAATGGGTTCAATACATCTCTACCTACCCTTTCGAAAAGTACAGTCATGTTTTTGAACGTAAGAAAATGAAAGCGTTTTTTATGGCCTCCTGCACTTCTTCTCCATATAATAATAATAATAAAATAGAATAGCTGGGTCAAGTCCTCGATTCAGAAGGCAGCATTGCTCGACACGGCGCGCATAGTGCGGAGGTTCCTTTCTCTGGAGTCCTAACCACCGATAGCTTGGGTCCTGCACCCGATACCGGTGGGTCATTCAAGTTTTTATATTTTTAAATATGTATAGTTTTTATGTTTATATTTAAAAATGTAATTATTAGAAAAAAAGTCATAAAGAAAATAATAATAATAATATTCTATCACATACACACAACACCATCTAGCCCAAACTAAGCAGAGCTTATAAACATAGGTACATATATTCTTTTTTTTGTAAATACATACTTATTAGACATAGAAACACCCAGACAAAGACGAACATCCATGTCCATGCAAACAAATGTATGACTTGTGCGGGAATCCAACCCGTGACCTCAGGCGTGGCAGTCGGTTACACTAACCACTACGCCATCAAGGCCAACAAAAAATAAAAACGAAACATAACATAACAATTATATAAACGTTAACTATAACAAATCTTACGCCCCTTAGGGAACGCAATATGTCTAAATATGGGTTCAACGCCTTTCCTTCACATTAGTGGATTGTACAAATGTTTGCTTCTAGTGGGATCCAAGTCCAGTACACTCGAAGGTAGCAACGAGGCAACCAACTAAGGCCAAATATTTATGTAAAATAAACAACGGGTTGCACTCCGTGAGTGCCGGCAGAAGTGAAAACTTGAATATTAACGTTGTGCATTTTTGATATTTTTAAAAGGTTAGGGAATAATTTTGCACGAATTGCTTTAATTATCAGTATAAAAGTACTATCATTTATATGGTAAAATACAATATACATTTATTGCGCTATCGTACACAAACATGACAATTCTCCCTCCGTCTTACGAATTTTCGATCAGGTCACATGTCCTGACGCGAGTTTAACATTTTTACCCATCATAAAAAGTGCACAACGCCGCTAAAGAAGTTTTCACTTCAAAAATAAATCGTTTTAGCTAGAGACATATAAATTTTGACATTTTCCATAGAATATGTGTCAAAAATTAAGTATCCGTAAGTACAACGATTAGTTTCTTAATATAGGAAGCCAAGTGTCTCCATGCCAGAAGGTCTCAATGCAAGAACTTGTGTCATAAGGTAACCGTTGGCCGGTGCGGTCATGTGGACATTGACGATGTGTTATCGGTATGAGTTAATTATAGTCTACAGGTTTAAAGCAAAACAGGTAAAGAATATATTAATTAACCTGCATGCATATTTTACCTATTCTTATTTAAAACTTTACCTGTAGGTACTCTACAATAAATATATTTATAAACATCTCAAACCTCGGTGTCAAAACGGTGGTGTATACCAGGGATGTTGCGGATGCAGATTTTTTACATCCGCGGATGTGGATGCAGATACGGATATTTGAAGAGTTACCTCCCACCGATGCTGATACGGATGCCGAACCTCCGCTTGTGGATGCGGATGTTGATGAAAATTGTTCATCTTATTTAATAAAAGTATCTAACATCACCGCCTTCGCAAGTTCAAGCCTGTTTTGCAAAGATTCATAAATTAAACACGTACTACTGAACAACTGATTTCTTTCTTATTGTAACCTACACTATATCTGCATGCAGATGTCCAAAAGCTCCAGAAGCTGCAGAAGCTCCGCAATTGCGGATGCAGATGCGAATATTCACAACATCCCTGATATATACGACTTAGGTGCATGAGATATCGAGTTTGAATTTCAGGGTGTGCAGAGTTTTTTCGAATTTTTGTCAAGAAGATATAACAAAACTACCGTACAATAAATTTTACTATGCACTAAAAAAATGGTTGATTGAAGAAAGTGTTTATTCAGTTAATGAATTTCTAAAAAAAGTTGCTTCACAGTCTTATTATTTTAGAAATACATTGTGTTAATAACTATTAAATTGTGTAAATAAAATCTAGAATTCTATAAATTGTACTCATTCAACATTTGCATGCTATTGCAATATGGCGGAATGTGTTTTGTGTTCTTTGTTTTCTTTTTTGTCATCTTTGTATCCACCACATTTTATGCAAATAAATTTATTATTATTATTATATGTTTCTCTTTCACGGGTATATTCCTAATACGTTAGGAAAATACCCGGCCCTTTGGGAGGCGTACACGGAGACATGGGTCCAACGTGAAGAGGCCCTTCGAGAGTTTTAATCAAAGGTGGGATGGAGCACCTACAGTGGCACTAGCCGCAGCAGGCGTAGGACTATTGCTACGTATGGATTCTAATATATGGGCTATGGGTATGGGTGTTTGATGGACTGGTATATTGGTAACTATGGATGATAAATCGGCGTCTGCCCTGAATATTCTAATAGCATCAACCGAATGGACAGACGGTGACTCGCCAACTCACTAGATGGGCCCCCTGAATAGCCACGATAGGTATACAAGCCAGCAGCAGAGGGCAACACCAGTGCGAGCGGCTATGGGTGTAGAGCGGTGCGGCGCCGGTTTCACCATCACGGGTCTCGTGAAAACGGAGACCCGGAGCGGGTTTCCCCGTAGTTATGCCCTTGAAAATAACACTTTCACCCCCAAGTATGTAGCTCTAGCGGCCCCCCTCTGACCGGCCGATCAAGGGAAACCAGAGTTGAGAGTCCTACGGGCGCTCTTGAAGTTCCCCCCCAGCCAACCAGTGACGGCAAGCTGGGAACGAGGCCCTCATCGTCTCTCTGAGGCATTCAGGACCGCTGTGTCGCCATCACATTCAGCTCGCCACAAGCTGCCCTGCGGTTTGTGCGGTTTTATTTAACCTGGTGATACTTTTTTGTTTATATCACAAGGCGAAGGTGGTAGTTTAAAAGCTATATACTATGCCCTCCGGTATCGCGTTAGTCTCATGAGGAGATAACGACTGTGCCAGAGGGGTTTATTATTATTAAGAAATACTCAGTACCAGCTGATTTTAAATGTTTGCTAGGTAGAGGTAGTAGGCTCTTTCGCTATTACGGTGGAACTAAATGTACTTTTATTATTTTACTAGCTATTGCCCGCGGCTTCGCTCGCGTTAATTTATAATTTTACAATCTATTCGGGTTGTACTCTGCTTGCAATAATATAATTCAATCATGATTCGAAAGACACGTGGCGCCATCAATTATCATAAGAACGTTATTATTTTTTACTCAGTAACAGTAATTTATTTCGGGATGAAAGGTAGGCTATGTCCGTTTCTGTACACCTGACAACGTATATGCAAAATTTCAGGATGATCGGTTCAGTGGTTTATGCGTGAAAAGGTAACAAACAAATAAACTCATTTTCGCTTTTATAATATTAGTTAGGATTAGGATTAGGCAGTTAGGATTAGGATTAATTTTTTTAATAGCTTAGGAATAATTCCTGTATCGTGGGGGACTTTACCAACATGTTTAAATGTTTGTGTCCGTTGTTTGAATGTTTGTTAAGTCTCCCGCGATACCTATATGTATACTTAATAAATACATACTTACTAATGGAAATACACTTCAACTTCGAGGATATTGCTGTAAGATTATGTAGTTAACTGGAATGTGGTATTGGTCATTCTAATGAGCCTTGACCTGAATACTCAGGGAAAATTTACAATTATCGTCTCTATTACGTAAAACCTAAAACTATGGTATAAACACTTCTTTATAAACAAAATAAAGGGACGGATCGGATTCCTGATACTCTCGGGTTATTAAGGTCAAAATTTCGTTATTTTTTGCGTAGGACGCACCATTTCTGAGATATTGTTAATATTCTAAAATAATTCAAAAATGGAAAGCGTGGCAGCGTGACGATGACGCGAGTTCCATGGTTTTTGTTTACCCAAGAAGTGTTCAAAGCACCTAAAGAAGTTTTCACTTAAAAAAATCAATATTTCATATGCATTTAGTGGAAAGATTTTGATGTAACAAACAGACACTTTAATTTTATCTATTTGTATGTATGTATGTATAAATAGTGTAAACATATAAAACATTAAAGACGGTGATTGTAGGTCAAATATAAGTCACTAGACTGAGACACATCAGGTGACTTGCGGTTATACCATGAAGTAGTTGTCCAATTCGCATCCTGAACGACAAAGGAAAATTGTGCACTAATAATCTTCGTTTTCTTTGTTACTATAAAGGTTTTGTGTTCCGATTAATGTGTCATGGCGTCATAGGTTACAATGTACAACATAATCAACCTTTAACCACAATAGTGGCAGCGGCACACCGGCGGTCAACTACAACAAGATTTCAATTATTATATCTGGCATTCGTGAATAAAACAATTTTTTTAAAGACACCTACAGCCTAGGTTAAATTTCTGTATCGTGGGGATCTTTACAAATATTCAAATAACGGTCACAAACAACATCCAAACTCGAAACAACCATTTGTGGATCATAATTTGTTTTGTCTCGTGTGGGTATCGAACCCACAACACTCGGCTCAGTAGCAAAGCGAACACCTAAACCACTACGTCATCAATGCATTCAATACTTGATGTTATTATTATGTACTAGTTGATCCGCGCAACTTAATCTGTTCACATAAGAGAATTTTCCCGTTTAGCACCATTTTTCATTGCTGCTCCGCTCTTGTTAGTCGTAGCGTGATGTTATATAGCCTATAACCTTCCTCGATAAATGGGCTATCCAACACTAAAAGAATATTTCAATTCGAAACAGTAGTTCCTGAGTCCACGTTCAAACAAACAAACTCTTCAGCTTTATAATATTAGTATAGATTTCGGTTAGAAAATACCTATACCTAAGCAACATGGAATCAAGCAACGTACTTATCATATCTTAATTCTTCTCCACTTTCTTTTCGTTAGATGGCCTTTAATCCTGCATAGATATGCAGAGCTATTATTACGTTAGTAACTTAATTACATTATGTATACCTACAGAATATAATTAAGACATTATCACATAACCTAATTTACTCCATTTAAGGAAATAATACAAAACAATAACTATATTGTACGTAGGTATAGGTACACCGTTTTGTCATTTAACTACGAGTATAATAATATCGGCCCTGTATTAAATAGCTCAGTGGGGAGATCAACAGACTGCAAAGCAGAGGGTCTCGGGTTTGAACCCACGTCGCGCACCTCTGACTTTCGAAAGTTATATGACTTTTCGAAATTATGTGCGTATTCATTGACAATAATCGCCTGCTCCGTGCCTCGGAGAGCACGTTAAGCCGTCGGTCCTGGCTGCCATGAAGATCTATGGCAGTCGTTATTGGGAAGTCAGTGCCCTCTAATATCCTGACACTGGTCTAGCCTTAGGGTATCGTTTGCCTTATGGCAGTCGCTCTGTGTAAAAACTGATATCCAGTCAAATCCTGTTAGACTAGAAAGCCGACCCGAAGTGACTTGGGAATAATAAAGGCTAGGGAGAAGATTTAACTGTCCCACTGCTGGGCACGGGCCTCTTCTCAGTGTGAGAAGGTGTAGGCCAAAGTCTACCACGCTGGCCCAGTGCGGGTTGGCAGACTTCGCATATCCTCAAGCACATTTTGGGGAACTCTCAGACATGCAGGTTTCCTCACGATGTTTTCCTTCACCGTTAAAGCAAGCGATAATTAACTATTTAATACGCACATAACTTTGAAAAGTCAGAGATGCGCGCCTTGGGATCGAACTCGAGACCTCTGCGTGGCAGTCCAACGGTTTCCCACTAGGCTATCACTGCTGTTACAACATTTAACATTAATTACAAGTGGTTAATATTTATTGACCTACGTTTAATCCTATCCTGTAATCCTGTTTGGATGTTTTTTCACGCAATCATGGGTAAACCATTCGACAGATTTGAATGCAACTTGACATACAAATGGACCATACACTGATATTTCGAATTGGTATGTGTTCCCGTGGGATTCACACAGGCGAAGCCATGGGTAAATACGACACCTGCACTATTAAACTTTCTCTTTAAATATTCCACGGTTAACGAAGCGCTTTATGTGGTAACCCCGCTACTGCCAATGCGCTAAGTGTGGTTTCGACCCACACAGGACATTTCTGTGTTCATATAAAGTTTATCAGAGCCTAGGTGTTTTTTTTTGTTGTTTCAATATTTGTAAAATTCCTTATGTACATATATATATATATTTTTTGCCATTGGTGGTAGACGAGGAAGTGGCCCACCTGATGGAAAGGGGTAACCGTTGCTCATGGACTTCAGCAATGTCAGGACACAGCAAAGCCGCTGCCTACCGTGAAAGAAGAACTCTCTATAAACCTCGTTTGAAGAAGGACATATCATAGCGCTCGGGAAACACCGAATATGATAAAAAGAGAACAGATCTAACGAGACTATCGGTGTCGAAGAAATTTCTAAATGTCATACCAGGGTACACCACAACACATCACCAAATTACAATCCATGATTCGTTGCAGATCGCAGAAATCGAACTATCAACACTTCTCATGTTGGTTAATGGGAAGTGACTGCTGAAACACTGGATTTTAAAATATTTAAAACCCGTACAAGGTATTTTCCTGCCCTGAAATAATTACACAATAAGCTTATGTATAATTCTTACTGCACTGTTATATTTCCTGGCAGTAGTTTTTACTAAAATGTAGGTGAATATATTTTGTCCTTATACAGTACAAGGAATCCAAACATTTAAGTAGAATTTGATGTTATATCTTATGACTAGTCTATACTAGTTAGCATGTCTAAGGTATTATTCTCGTTATAAATTATGTTTAAAAAAGTTTAAAACCTCTAACCCGACTATGTAAAAAAGGGGGCCAAGAAGGACGAATTTAAAATTTATGTAGCCTATGTCACTCGGGCCATTATTACGAATCTATTGACACCTCATTCATTAAAATCGGTTCAGTAGGCGCTACAGTGGAACATACAAACATACATACCCAGACTGCCAAAATCATTACCCTTCCTTGTAGCTTCGCCGTAGTCGGGTAAATAGAGTTCTGATCTCAGAAAAGCCACTCAGATTTTGAACAATTATTTGTTTAGGCATCGCAATTTTTTTGTTCTTTGTCGAACCTAGAACATCGGGTGTGATAGCAAGGCTAACGTTTAACCCACTGTATAGACCGTGCAGTCAAACGCATCACTACATAAATGCCAGTCATGCTACCGCTTATGCAACTCTACTAAATCAATGAATCAGCCACAATTATCAATGAATGAATTATATTACAAGCCAAATTGTGACGCATTTACAAGACATCGTGCCTCTTTATTTATTGCCTTGGAGACGCAGTTATTGCGAATTCTAAGAGCAGTAAGAGCAATTTTAAATGTAGCCACCTGCCGTCCTTTCCTTTTTCCTACAAGCTTGTTATATAAATCCTGCAAAGTAATGACTGTCCGTCAAATCTTTACTATGTACACTGGTGCTTACCTACATATAATGCTGACATAACTGACAAGCGACGGCAAGATATAGTCTACACCACACAATCTTGCTCAAAACACATTTTTACAAATATATTTTTTGAATTTCTAGTGCCATTTTGGTACAATAGACTAAATAGAGAATTAAGCATTTATAAATTAACTCATTTGCCTTTGACTTTCACATGTGGTCTCAGGTGAAATTCTCAAATCAGGCCAAAAAAGTTTTACTGTGAAGGAGTTCTCAATAACTACCCAGAGTTAGGTAGCTGCCGGTGATTCGCACCTTCATGTCTCGGAAAGCATGTAGAGCCATGGGTTCTGCGCCTGAACTCTCTCCGGTTGTATCAGATTACTGTCCCATTGGGCTATGAGAGTGAGAGAATTGAGAGTGTACTTGTGTTAGCCCACACTTGTAAAATATAATCTCCTGCGCAGATGGCTAGTCTTCGATAAGTTTGGCCACCTTGACCAGAATTTGATTTGGAGACATTACAGTTCCGTGGCATAAATTTGCACCTTATAATAGCGTGCGTTCCAGATGTCCTAGTTTTGATGTCCGGGTCGGACAAACTTTTATCCGGAATTTATCAGCAGCGGCACGATGACTGACAATGTGCCCGTAGTCGGCGCTATTACGTAGGACCTTAAGACTGCGCCGAGCGTAAGACAGATACTGACAGAGCTCGTGCGGCGCATATTCAAATCGGCGTGCGGCCGCCATAGTAAAATTATATGGAGGATTTGAAGTACTTTTTTGATAAATATGTATCTTTATTGTCAACCAATAACTTAAATATTTGGGATAGACAAATTGTAATATAACTATTTATGTTTCGTTTAAGCTGTAAAATAGGATAGATTTCTACTGTTATAATCTAAAAATCGCGTAACACGAGCTTACGTTTTTGCACTTTTCGTGCAAATTTACGTAATTTTGTATGCGAAAATATTAATTACTTTAAGTTTTTTACACAGAGTAATTGTAAACACATTCATTTTTATGGTAAATGTATATTTTATATTTGTATTAAACAAAAAGTGTTGATTTTATTCACTTAACTGTGACCGCCTGTTTTGGCACATTTCGCTCGGCGCAGTCTTAAAACTCAACTTCCTTAGTAATACTCATCAATCGCAAACACTGCCACTGCATCATCAGTATATACTGTCCTAAAACGAGAACCGGATTTCTGCATTTGGAGACAAGACCTGTCTATAATTGGTCCCGAAAAGTGCTCTCGGTCACTGGAAGGTACAGCGAATCTTTCTATATAACCGAAATGTTGGGTGACTGGGAACGCTATATCATAAACTGGATTAGTTGTAGAGAGAATGGGATTGTCCTAAATCTAAATACATACATAGTTCAAAGTGCAGTTCCAGTCTTGGTATTGCTGAGAATTTCTTGACAGAAAACTTAACAACAGTTTCCAAGACCCAGGAATCGTACTCGAGACCTAATGCATAGCAGTCGCTCACTTCCAATGCGTCACCCAGACAGATATATTTAAGTAATTAACCTATCTATTCTTGATATGCCAGACATAATTAAAAACCTATTGTAATTGACCGCCGGTGTTCCGCTGCCATTCAATAGGTTAATTATTAACCTATTGAATGGCAGCGGAACACCAGCGTGCATTTTAAAGAGACAAATTATACAATTATAGTATAATTTGTGTTTGCATGTCTTTAAAATGCATCCGAAAAAATGGACAGACAAAATATTTCTTTGGATACCTGAAGGTATACAGTAAATCTATGTACATATATATACCTACATCAGAGGGCACTATAAGCTCTTCGGAACTTAAACAAGAACAACTAATTGATGACGTCATGTTCCACCATTGTGATTCACTTCGCCTTCGCCCGACATTGTGTAGCCTTCCTGGAATCAAGTCTAGACAGCCAAGTAAGACAGCTCACACGGCACAAGAGCTAGCGGGTATATTATGCGGTAGAAAATTTCCGCTATATTATATAAATGGTAGTTTTCCAATTACTAATATGGAAGATTTTGGACTGCCATGTGTTTGTTAGTAATATATGGAATAGTTTTAGTTTTTTGTAATATTGACGCATTAGTTTAGTTGTGGTTACGGGACAAAAAATAATAAAACCGTATGTTTTTTTTATTTAAATTTTTTTTATTGGTCATCGATTATTACGTATATTTAAAATTACATTTATACTCTAATAATAATTCATAATGACAGTACGAATCTATCAATGTTATATAACAAATATCTTTTTAGCGTGGTTTTATACGGCTGCTTTTTAACATATTTATTTACTATATCTTCAGGTAAACTTATATTTTAATTTTTCAATCAAATTGAATATTTGTATTCGATAATTTTATCAATTCAAGATAAATTAGATCATTATGGACCCTGTCAGGCACAGCGAATTAAGAGAGCGAAAGTGGGATAAATTTAAATTAATATATTTCTCCTTAAAATTAAAGAAAATAATATACCCACATTTATTTATGTGTATTTATATTAAAATAAACGTAATATATTAAACGTAGTGTAGGACGCCCTCCGACCAGGTGGGATGACGATTTGCGAAAGACTGCAGGCAGATGCTGGATGCGCCAAGCTGAAGACAGGGCGCTATGGCGCTCTTTGGGGGAGGGCTATGTCCAGCAGTGGACTATCATAGCCTGATGATGATGATGATGATGATATTAAAATTGATATTGTTAAAAAGATAACTGCACGGAGTGTGGAATATAAATGGTCCATGCCTAATAATAAGTTAAAAGTTTGTATTCCACACAGAATAAAAGTTGATGTTAGACACAAATGATTGTTCAGTCCCTAAAATCAAGCAATCATCCCTCGGCAACAGTACTTTTTCTAGATAAATATTAAGACTAGTAATTAACAGATTAGTATTAAGTTTAGTGTTAGTTTTTATTGTGTTCATTAGTTTGATAAAATAAAGTTGTATGAAACTGTCCCAAATCATGCCGTGGCAACTTGTAAGTGAAACAACACTCAGCACATATTTTTAAAACAGTTTGTAAAGCCTGTATTAGTGTATGTTTTGTAAGTTGTCCTAAATAAATAAATAAATAAAATGTTCTTAATGCCTTTTTCTCTGACAACGTCTATGGGAGATTTCATGATGACCGGTCAAGTAGTAAAGGCGCCAAAGCGGAACAAACAAACTCACATTCGTATTTATAATATTAGTTAGAATTTCATGTTGGTTACATTCGATTCAAAGCTTAGTCAACACTTAAAGTTACTATATCTTTAAGCCTTTTTCTATTTTTTTGTGTACTGATATCGTTTAAGTATAAATATTCTTTTTTTACTAGTAATTATTGAAGTGAAAACTTCTTTAGCGGCGTTGTGCACTTTTTTTGTGATGGGTAAAAAATTTTAAGCTCGCGGCAGGACACGTGACCTGATCGAAAATTCGTAAGACGGAGGGAGAATTGTCAAACTCGCGTCAGGACACGTGACAGGATCGAAAATTCGTAAGGCGGACGGAGAATTGTCATGTTTGTGTACGGTAGCGCGGTAAATGAATATTGTATTTTACCACATAAATGATAGTACTTTTATACTGATAATTAAAGCAATTCGTGCAAAATTATTCCCTAACCATTCCAAAATATCAAAAATGCACAACGTTAATATTCAAGTTTTCACTTCTGCCGGCACTCCCGGAGTGCAACCCGTTGTTTTTTTCCTGTGTCCTGGCTTTGCAAATATTCAAACAAAGGACACGAAGTATACCCAGAGTCCAGTCAACTATGTGGATCACACAATGTTTGAGTTTGATCCCCACATGGAAAAGTTCCATGAGGGGATCAAACTCACAACACTCGGCGACACACAGCCATGTCCATGACTGGTATGAACCAGCGGTAACTATTTACCAGCAGGTAAGCCACTGGCTTATCTAAATATAATAATAAAAAGCCTGTACATTATCGTAGCGTTAAAATATAATTCAGTTACTGTATCCTCACCCCATGCACGTACGAATAAGGTCGGCAACTACATTACGCGTTGTTGTAGTTCTTATTATGCAACAGTTGTTTAATATTATAACTAACCATCATGCTTCATACTCCGAGGAATTATCCAGAGAAGTAGCTCCCCCGTATCTATTTAGTTAAAACAAGCTTTTGCCCACGGATTAGCTGGCGTAAAATTAGGTTAGATTATGTCTGTAACAGTAAGTACCTTTTTTTGAAGTCAAAACTTCTTTAGGTGCGTTGAACACTTCTTGGATGAACAAAAGTCATAGAACTCGCGTCATCGTCACCAAACGTTTTCCATTTTTTAATTATTTTTGGTTTGTAATTTGGTTAATAAAGAAGTGTTTATGATCAAGGATTAAAGTTTTCACTTCTATCGGCAGTCCCCAAAGACTGCCCCAATTTTAAGTGAAAACTTCTTTAGCGGCGTTGTGCACTTTTTGTGATGGGTAAAAAATGTTAAACTCGCGTCAAGACACATGACCTGATCGAAAATTCGTAAGACGGAGGGCGAATTGTCATGTTTGTGTACGATAGCGCAATAAATGAATGTTGTATTTTATCACATAAATGATAGTACTTTTATACTGATAATAAAGCAATTCGTGCAAAATTATTCCCTAACTATTCCAAAATATCAAAAATTCACAACGTTAATATTCAAGTTTTCACTTCTGCCGGCACTCCCGGAGTGCAACCCGTTATTTTTTTTAATAAAATATAATGTATGTTACTCGGTGATAATATAGCATAAAAGGTAAATGCCTTTTTATTTTTTTAAATCAATTGTGTAGTTTTGAATTAAATCCCTACAAAGAAACAAAAAATTATATCTTTCCTCTTTATAACATTGGTATAGATATGTGATAACGTTTTAGTTATTTGTTAGTACCTTGGAATAAGTGTGCATCTATAGAACATATTTTCCTACTAATCGGTTGGTAAAATCAATATCAAAAATATTTTTATTCACGTGGGACACAAAGTAACACTTATGAATGCCACGATGAGGTAAGGTTACGTGTATACAAAATAAAAACACCGCGTCACCATCTTGCAGTCCCAGTGAAGACTCAATGATGAAAAAGCAAAAAATATTTTATTCTGTTACTACTTTCAGACAATAATCGTTCTCTTATAAATAAAAATGACAAACAAAAAGAAAACAATAATAAAAAATAATATTCTATCACATACACACAACACCATCGAGCTCAAACTAAGCGGAGCTTGTACTATGGGTTCTAGACAATGGACATACATACAAATATACTTTTTTCCTGTAAATACATACATATTATACATAGAAACACCCAGACCAAGACAAACATCCATGTCCATGAACACAAATGTTTGACTTGTGCGGGAATCGAACTCGCGATCTCAGGCGTGGCAGTCGGTTTCACTAACCACTACGCCATCGAGGCCCCCATTATTACCGAACTACGTCATACTAATATCATATTAAATTGTTATTGCAAAATTATGGTAATGATACAATTTGACAATACGCCAACCAAGTTTTACCAGGAAGCAAACCCAAAAAGCATTAATCATACTTATATACTTTGATATCAAAATTTTGAAGTCATGTTATATGACTCACACGAAACTTCAAAGCACAATATCTATGGTTTTCCCCTGGAAGGGACTGAGTTACTTTTTTAACCCTCATGGTGAGCTGTCAGACGTAAATACGAAACGGCGCAGCGTATAGACTCGTTAGTTATAAATACAACCAACTAGACTATACCCCGCGGTTTCACTCACTTTTATAATTACTGTTTCGCTCTCGTAACTCTTAGCGTGATATTATATAGCCTTTGTCACGTATCCGACTCGCGGCGCACGGCTACGTGCGCGGCGAGCGAGATGGTGCCATCACCAGTCCCTCTCCGAGCGGCGGCGGCCTATATAACTGGATCGCGCCCTGGTGGAGTCCTCCTTCCTTCCGCTGCGTTGCACGACTAAGTTAAGTGGTTCTTCTTAACCACGTAAGAAGCCTTATAGTACCACGCCCTAAGTCTTGTTCGCGTAGCTTTCTTAAAGTGTATTTTATATAATTATTCATTGTTATTAAAAGTGTTAATTGTTGAACTATCTTTGAATCATCTCTGCTTAAAATAACCTCAAGACACCACGCCCCTACAGCGTGGCCTGTCGTATTCCTATCTGAACCCTTAACGTTACTTCTGGACAGCAGCCACAGCCTAGGACGAGACCGGTGGACTGCCACACAGAGCTCTTTAATTCGATCCCAAGCTGCGCATCTCTGACTTTTCAAAGTTATGTGCGTATAAAATAGTTAATTATCGCTCGCTTTAACGATGAAGGAAAATATCGTAAGGAAACCTGCGTCGTGAAATCTACCAACCCGCACTGAGCCAGTATGGCCATAGTCCACCGCGCTAGCCCAGTGCGGGTTGGCAGACTCTACATATTGTCAAGAACATTATGGAAAACTCTCAGAAATGGAGGTTTTCCTTCACCGTTAAAGCAAGCGATAATTAACTAATTTACATAATATTGTCTTCTGTTTACGCGAATGTTATTCATTGAAATGAAACTACTATATACGGATTTTATCGCGTTGTTTATTTGACACTTTATTACAAAATTTTTAAAACTGTTACACTACTATTACTATTAAACTTTACTAATTGTTAAGCTAATTATGTTATTGAAACTATTTATACTATTTATATTTATGTTTACATTTTCCCCGACGTTTCGGTTGCGTTTCAGCAGCCATGGTCACGGGGAGACTAAGATGGTAGTTGTCTCAATGTTCCAGTGTAGTTATTTCAAAGTACTCGAACGTAATTTAATCATGGGTGTTTCTATTTACGCAGAATGAGCTCAAAGTAATAAAGTGTCAAATAAACAACGCGATAAAATCCGTATATAGTAGTTTAATTTCAATGATAATTAACTATTTAATATGCACATAAGTTTGAAAAGTCAGAAATGCGCGCTTTTGGATCGAACTCGAGATCTTTGCGTGATAGTCATACGGTTTCCCACTAGGCTATATTGTTAAAATATTAATTAGTATTTTAACCATATATCCAATGTAAAGTTAAAGCTATATATAGAACAAATTTTAATATAATATACAAGTGTTGGAAACGACAGTCTATTTACATTAGGATTCAATTAAATAATACTAACATAGTAATATTACATAATAATTTTGTAATTACTAATGAATAATAATGCACCAGTCTATTAATTAAACATAATCTATATATTAATAAGTGAAGCGAAAACTTTGGATCCCTTTTTACGAAAATTGGGCGGACGGAGTAGTATGAAATTTCGCACACTTATAGTTTATACAGAGAAGAAGTGACGAATGCTAATATTTATATAAAATATGCATTAGAAATATATTAAATTAATGAAAAACCACTACACGCACACAACCATGCATTTGACACACGCAGTCGAAGCGCGTAACTATGGTTACATATTATATGACATAATAATGTCAATATATATTATTATATTAGCAATATCTTACAGGCAAACTTGGTCGAATTTTGAGCACTAGGCGACCACTAGTAATAATAAATTAAAGCCAAAAATAATTATATCATAATGTTCTATATTTATCCAAGAGCACAGGAGGTAAATTATTATATAATAATAAAGCCATATATTGTTAATATTAATTAATTTAATTAAGGTGTTCAAATAAAGACATATTGGAGTAACTAATTGGTATTTACGTCTACGTGACATTATTATTGTTTTATTATCAAACGTCATTATTGATTAGGGTTAGTGACCATAAAATTAATTACATCCTGTTCTCTTTGATTGACATATTATTATGGTCTATTCTTACCTGTCTTATTTGGTAAACAGACAATTTATTTCTCTTCTTTAAACAGACATCGCCCGCAATTGGTCCTAGACAAATTCCTGTACCGCGGGAGAACACGTCCGTTCTTTGAATGTTTACAATGGAACCAAAAAAGACCCAGACCTGAAACAAATATTTTTGAACGGGATTAAATATAATGACCACCAAAAATAGTAATTGCGCAGCAAAATATGCTTACTAAAATATACCATAACGAGCACCTATACGCCTCAAATCACTGCATTCCGTCTCGGAAGGGTTAGGTTATGTTGGGTTCCTTCTTAAACCGACCCAAAAATATATTTTGCTGTGCAATTTGGTGATCATTTACTATTTTTGACTGTTATATTTTACTACTAGTTTTCACCCGCGGCTTCGCTCGCGTAAATATAAGTTAGGTGAGGTTTGCAACAGTAATTTTTTCTGGATGAAGGGTACCCTATATCCTATCCTGTACCCCTGACAACGTGTACCTATGCAAAATTTCACGTTGATCAGTTGAGTAGTTAAGGCGTGAAAGCGTAACAAACAAACAAACAAACAAACTCATTTTCACATTTATAATATTAGTTAGGATATCTGGTGATAAGTTAAACATAAGCCCTTTTTGAATTACACAAGTTTTGTCTCGTGTGGGGTTCGAACCCACATCATTCGTCGTAGCAGTGATGAGGTGACCACTTAGACCACTACGCTATGCGTACAGTCCAGGGTCTCCTCGAGAAGGAGATCGCAACCAAACCAATATAGTTTAATTAAAAAAAATAACAACAATAACTGATGTCGTAAATAATAAGGGGCAATAAAAAGGACCGCTCGTTATTATTTACGACATCAGTTATTGTTATGTTATTTTTTTATTAATTAGTAAAATATTAAGATAGCCTCGTGTGGTTAACATATGACTAACTGAAACCATTTCACAAGAAAAACAGTACATTAATTTTTCAAAAAAAGTAATTCCAATAAAAAAAAATATGGTCAGGGTTATTCTATACCACCAGTAGAATGCGTGGTTAAAAGGAATTACACGATTTCAAAATCAACCTGTATGTATTTAATTTTCTTTTTTTCGTTAAGTATACAATACTGTCCATTATTGCACAACATTAAATAATAAAAGGAATTATGTGTCCGACACTTACAAATAAATTATAACCACATTGTTATACATATACCTGTCACAGTAACCAACTATTCTACAAACCCGGTCTGGGATTCGTGTTAAAACAAAACTCAAATGACGCATTCAATGTTTTAAACCTCACGTACGCATGAGTTAATAGAATATAGTGAGCGAATTTTATTAAAATAATATTTTCCCCAAACATTGGTCTTTCCTTAAACAAATATATTCCTATTATAAGTTGGAAACGAATGATAATAACTAAGTTTAGTACTAGATTTTATGTAACACTAAATGTGCCCGCGGTTTCACCCGCGTTTATGATTTCTGCGCCGCCCCCGTGGCGTAGCGTGATGTTATGTAGCCTATAACCTTCCTCGGTAAATAGGCTATCCAACACTAAAATAATTTTTCAAATCGAGACATTAGTTCCTGGGATTAGCGCGTTCAAACAAACAAACTCTTCAGCTTTATAATATTAGTATAGATATGTTTTTTAATTACGTTAGGATTAAAGCTAGTCAAAGCAGGATTAAAGACTTACCCATTGGGATAAGACTTTGGACTAAGGATTGAGAAGTCATAAATTTGATTTCCACATGTTGTACTGCCGACGTGAACGCACTCTTAAAACTTTAAAAAGATATTGGTTTAAAATAATATATCAAAAACGATTTATCTGATTGTAATGAAATATGCCTCAAATTTTAATTAAGAGTACATTTAAAGTACATTAATATAGGTTTCATTGAAATCACTCCAGGCATTGTCGAGTTTTCAGAGCACAAACATACAGACAGACTTCAATTCTACAAAATATCAAATCGGACTTTTGACTACTTTTCTGGTGTCCTGGCAGATATAAAAATCTTTATTTTTTTATTGCACATCTCAGGCGGCAAATAAGCATAAGGTCTACCTGATGGGAAGTGGTCACCGTAGCCTATGGACGCCTGCGACACCAGAAGCATCACTAGCGCGTTGCCGACCCTTTAGGAAACGAAGTGGGAAGGAGAAGGAGCGGGAAGGGGGAAAGAAGGTGATTGGGCCTCCGGCACTCTCACTTACCGAACGAAACATAACAGTAGGAATACTGGTATTTCACGTCGATATTCTGTGAGAGGGTAGTCCTTTCCCGGTCGGGCCCATTCATGCTGGAATCTATTACACTACTTTTATTAATCTTTACTGATTTTTTTTCTAGTTAAATTATTTAAACTAATAAAACTATTTATATTTGTGTTTACACTTTCCCCGACGTTTCGGTTGCTTTTCAGCAGCCATGGTCACGGGGAGACTAAGATGGTAGTTGTCTTAATGTTCCAGTGTAGTTATTTCAAAGTACCCGTATATAGTAGTTCAATTTCAATGAATAACATTCGCGTAAACAGAAGACAATATTACATAAAAACAAATGTACAATAAAAAGAAATAGTAAAAATATTAAAAATAAACTAAAACGGAAAGAAACCACCATGAAAAAATAACTTATAAAGTGAGTGTCTAATAATAGTGTCAAAATAATAATAAACCACAACCCTATCAGTTTAGGCAAATAAATATCAATAAAATATTCAATAGTATCAATAAGGAAAAGCAAAGTGCCTACCCTTAAGCCTCACAGATTTTTCCTCTATGAAACATAATACACTGTGACTAGACGCATTACGAACCATTTTTACAGTATATTATTTTATTACCAATAATATGTTACGATTTCTGGTTCATGAAAACCACAACAGGGACATACATTTGATAATTTTCTTTCCGCTGACATTTTAAATAATAAAATTGCAGATTCTAATGAATCAAACTGTTGATGAGTAAGCTGTTTGCAATATAAATGAGTCTTCTTCGCCCTAGACTTATTATTCCCAAGTCACTTTGGGTCGGCTTTCTAGTCTAACCGGATTTGACTGGATATCAGTTTTTACACGGAGCGGCTGCCACCTGACCTCCGCAACGATATCCTAAGGCTAGACCAGCGTCAGGATATTAGAGGGCACTGACTTTCCAATAACGACTGCCATAGATATTCATGGCAGCCAGGACCGACGGCTTAACGTGCTCTCCGAGGCACGGAGCAGGCGATAATTGTCAATCAATACGCACATAATTTCGGAAAGTCATATAACTTCCGAAAGTCAGAGGTGCTCGACGTGGGTTTGAACCCGAGACCCTCTGCATTGCAGTCTGTTGTTCTCCCCACTGAGCTGACGCTGCAACCACTACACCATTCTGAATAATAAAACATTTACACTTAAGCATACGCTATTATAAGAATCAGATTTCAAACCTAAATAATGATCACAAAAAGTAAGTACTTACGCACCATCTTAAATGGTTCGTTCGTAACAATAAGAATATTTCGATATATATATATGTGATTCAATAGTGACGCATAATCTTTAGTTTATTTTCTTGTTTGTCTGTCTGAGTCGAGTATAACTTGCATACTTGGTGACATTATAGTCTGGAGTATTAAGCTAGGGTTTGACCCAGACGGCGCTTAATGTATTTTATTTTAAAGGTGACTTGAAATTAGGGTTTATATACATAGTCTCACGACTATATAAACTCCGTATGACATAGAATTTATTTAAAAAAATCCGTAGATCTGACAGAGTTTGTTCTTTTAAATCACACAGGACTTCTCTGGCATCCCGTCAATGTTACTTTCTAAGCCCCAAACTTGACAATAAGATAAATAGGGTGCTTAAAATCTATCCTTTGACTTATAATAATTCTAAGCTGGAACAAACAGAGTGGCTTCTTTCACAAACATATTCACAATGTGAGGACATCATAGCATAATCCTAATCCTAACCAATATTATAAAAGCGAAAATGAGTTTGTTTGTTTGTTTGTTACCTTTTCACGCCTAAACCACTGAACCGATCATCCTGAAATTTTGCATATACGTTGTCAGGTGTACAGAAACGGACATAGGCTACCTTTCATCCCGAAAAAAATTACTGTTCTCGAGGAAAACAATAATAACGTTCTTATGATAATAGATGGCGCCACGTGTCTTTCGAATCATGATTGAATTATGTTATTACAAGCAGAGTACAACCCGAATTGATTGTCAAATTCTAAATTAAAGCGAGCGAAGCCGCGGGCAAAAGCTAGTAATATAATATAATAATAATTTATTGTTTCTCACATAGCTAGGAAATACAAAATTGCACAAAAGAAACTTAGTCTAGACATGTATTTGCTATTTGGGAGACTGGTTTCGGTACTAGGAGACCTGTATGACAGGTTACCAACCTCTCGAAGCACTGGACTCATGCAGTACAAGAATGTCAGGTAAGTGTCTCGGTGGTATAAACATTACTACCAATTTAATAATAATAATATATAATAATAATATTTATTTATTGACAGAAAAAATAAAATACATCCTTACACTATATCATACATATTACATCATTGTTAAATAATTTAAGCTTAAATTAAAATTAATTCTTATACATGTTAATTTATAGTGTATACAAAATAAATGAAGTTCAAAAGATTATGTTTAAGCCTGCCTGAACTAGGATAAACCTGTGTTTCAGGACATCACCTGACAATTTTATTTTACACTAGCGCATAATTAATACAAATATTTACAGTCGAAAGTACATCTACGATTAAAGGTGTTCAGGAAGTAATATACAATTTTAAAATTAATTTCAATATCATTTTAAGACTTCAGCAGTTTTTCTGTGTCCGTATAATTTAATTTTCCTAGGTATTCCATTACCATGATACTACATTTTTTATAACTAACATTGTATATATTTAATATTTTATTTAACTTGTTATATAAATATGGTCCTAAGCATACATATAATTTATTGACAAATGCGTGTCTAGTTTGAGACTTTGTACAGACTAAGTCTTTTCTTCTCTTATCTAAGACTGGGGTAAACGGGACTTCAGTGTGCTGTTTAAGTATAGTGTGCATAATAAATAATTGACGAATGGTTAGTACCTTGCAAGCGGTTTAAAGCTGATGAGTGGGAAACAAGAATGGGCGACGTGTGGCTGTATGCATAAGCTTATGAATGAGAGTGTGTATGTGTATATGCTTGTATTTACCTATAGAACCTTAATAATATATGGGTAAAGTCTAATAGAATTACCAGCAGTTCTTTTATCAGGTCAACAGTAACAACTAGTCATAAGCGACTTCAAAACAGACATTAGCACTAACGCATCTCCATTTATAATCTCCATACGACACACACCATAATTAAATACTTCTTGTAAACATTAGCAAGTCAACCGCGCGACATCACCCCGCGTGCCCGGCAGTCTGACTCACACCCTCTCCTCCCCACTCCACCCCGCAGTCTGGCGCCCCCTGACAGCTGACTCATGAAGACTCACTGTGCTATGTGTAAGGATAAGCTGGAATTAAAGTATGAATGCAAACTTAACGGCAAGAAATATCCAAGATTTCTTCGGAATCTGTTGAGGAAATTACTTGGGCTACATTCCAGTACCAATTTGTTTTTTTTTACTGCCTCGCTGACGCAGCTGCGGAATGCGATTTTCCCGGGTCGAGCAGAATGTTACTAGGTTTTCCGACCAGAAGCAGCATGGCAGTTCAGTTTGTTCCCGGTACAGGGTAAGGTTCACCCAGGTTGAGACGTGAGCTTGTGAAATTTGGTTGTATAACACAAATATTGAAAAGTGCGGTGATATATGTTATTATGATCAACTAATGTTTATACTGGAGCATGAGAGATCAACTCCTTTTTCTATGCAAAATCTGAATTTAGTTTTATCTATACTAATACTATAAAGCTTTTGTTTGTTTGAAGGCGCTAATCTCAGGAACTACTGGTGCGAATTGAAAAATTTTTTTAGTGTTGGATAGCCTATTTATCGAGGAAGGCTATAGGCTATATAACATCACGCTACAACCCACGGGGGCGGCGCAGTAACTATAAATGCGGGTTAAACCGCGGGCACATCTAGTTTTTTATATAATGAAATCGAGGTGTCCAAGAAATGGTTACCAGTTTTAGGTAAAAAATATTTTGGCTTTGACTTTGAGCAGCCTTGGGAATATATTGACTCCTGTCTTCTGTAAGGTGAAAGGCACCAATAATCGCAGCCATAGAACCTCGTGTTGTTGTCTAGTTGCCGGGATATTTAACTTGCTTTTGCATTTGCGTGTCGTCTGCAAAAATTCAAGTCATATTTAATTCCCACAGTGGTTTAAGAAACAGCGGTCTACCAGGTGGTGCTCATCTAGAGTGAAAATTAACATTCCATATTGACAGTAACGTGGTATTCATATTTAAGATGGTCTACCAAATACCAAAATGCATGTATTTTATAATTAGACGTTTAAAAATTTGCTTGGCTTATTGGCTTTAAAATTGGTTATCCTCCCAGATTGGTTAAATAACTTTTATGAATGACATGTTATTATAAAACTGACTTCTTATCATGGAAGTTATTATTAATATGTCTATTGTAATAATTAAAAAAACAATTGTGACTCATCGCCAGCTGGCCGTTACAGCTTAAAAATTACAATATTCTACATACATATATCTTATCTTATCTTATGTGGGGGCCAGTCAGTGCAGACCAGCGACACTTCGACCCAGTGGGATCTTTTGTGTCGACACTCTCCCAATAACGACTGCCATAGATGTTCATGGAGCCGGACCAACGGCAAGCACGGAGCAGGCGATAATTTTCAACCAATACGCACATAATTTCGAACAGTCATATATCTTCCGATAATCAGAGGTGCGCGACGTGGATTCGAACTCAAGACCCTCTGCATTGCAGTCTGTTGGTCTCCCCACTGAGCTATCGCTGCTCTACATACATACATAGTCTCACACTTGTATCCACAAAATTGTAAGCAGTATTGTATTACACCCCATTTTCACCAGCTATAAGTTTAGATCCTACTTATAAGGGTCTGAGCATATTGTCATCTCCCGGGCAGGGCCTGGCTCCTAAGTAGCAATACCCAGTCCCTGACTGCGTATTACTACTAAGAATTCATTGATAGAGAATCTCAGTAACACTTTACTCTACCAAATAGAACCCGAGCCCTCAAGCACAGAAACCGGAATCACCACCGCTGTACGACCGAGGCAGTTATTAACATTCTATATTTAAGATTTAGTTCTAGAACAATCTTTTCCAATCCAAAACTTTCCACGCGGTTCCATGTTCAATGAACTGCATAAACAAATAATTGTGTTTCTTTTATTACTCGTTGAACGATCGCGAACATGTTCCCATATATTTTTAGAAATACCTACCTCGCCTGAGCATTGAACCCACTGCCCTTGAATCTCCCTTTACTTGGCGATGCGCCGGCGCAGCTTTTTGCGACACGCCTACTTTTTGCTTTTTGTTTAAATAAATGAATTTTCGTGATTGATGGACACGGATGGTTTGTGTTGCAAGAAGTATTTTTGGATGCTGAAGTATGGACTGAAGAATCTTTGTATATCTCTTATTCGTTTTGGCAACCCTGAAAAAGTCTGTTATGACTTTTAAGAAATTTAATCTGTGCCTGACACGAGTGTTGAGTAAATATCATAAAATGGTAAATTTGTATGCTAAGTTGAATAAAGGAATATTCTAAGTGAGAGTGCGGCTTTTGGAACTGTGACTGGTATCCTAATTAATGTTATATATGCGAATGAGAGTTTGTTTGTTTGTTTGTTTGTTACGCCGTCAGGCCTTAACTACTCGACCGATCATTAAATTTCGCATACAGAACACCTTTCATCCAGAAAAAGTACTGTTCCCGAGCGAGCGAAGCTACGTGCATAAGCTAGTACATTATGTATAAGTAAATTATCCTGTCTGAAGAGCTAGTAATATAAATGAATGAGACTTCTGACTAAATTAAAAGTTTATTCAGTTCATTACACTTTGTAATCTTTATTAATATTATAAAGCCGAAGAGTTTGTTTGTATATTTGTTTGGTTGAACGCGCTAATCTCAGAAACTACTGGTTCAAATTGAAAAAATATTTTAGTGTTGGATAGCCCATTTATCGAAGAAGGCTATAAGCTATATTATTATCTGCTATGTAAAATAATTAAAAATATTTATGGTTTAGTAATGAATGCATCTCAAAATTGTAATGATATGTTATTTAGTATGCAATAATTATATTTGTATGCCGTATTTTGGTGAAATATAGTGAAACAAAATCAAATGTAACATCTCACACGACTGTAACCTATATTTACAAATAAAGATTCTGATTCTGATTCTGATATATAAGATCACGCTACGACCAAAAGAAGCAGAGCATCAATGAAAAATGTTGCATAAATGCGCCGGTCAGCTAGTGTTATGATTACTTATGATATAAGAAAAACCGCAGCGCTAATGACCCAATTACAATAATTATGATTCACTTGTAAGTTAATTAGTTATCAATATCTTGTAAACACTTCACGGTGTGACTCAACACTGATTCAGCAAAAATATCGCAAGTATTATAATACTATTACGCTCGGGTTTTTCCGTATTTTATATGATGCTACAAGTCTTTGATGATATTACAGGTTGTGGTGTAAAGAATGGATAACCCTGAGACTGTCGACTGGCCAGATTATCATCTATCATTTACCCCACTTATATCAGCATATGCCCATGGATGACCAAATTATTGATATTTCAAATAAAAATCGTACTTACTCATACAACGATAGACGGCTCGGTGGCGTAGTGGTTAGTGTAACCGACTGCCACGCCTGAGGTCGCGGGTTTGATTCCCGCACAAGACAAACATCTATGTGTATGAACATGGATGTTTGTCTTGGTCTGGGTGTTTCTATGTATAATATGTATGTATTTACAAAAAAATGTATATATGTATGTTTATCCATTGTCTAGTACCCATAGTACAAGCTCTGCTTAGTTTGGGCTAGATGGTGTTGTGTGTATGTGATAGAATATTATTATTAAAGAAGTTTTTTATTTTTGCTTATAACATATTAAATAAAGTAAAAAATAAATATATGGCGCTTTTAATTATTAAGAGAGTCCTCAAAACAATTCGTATTCTAAAACGAATTGAATTGCCGGAATTCCAGAGAGGCTTGGAGGTAATTCGCATTATTTGTAAGACTAATAATAATTTTTAATTTGTAGTGACCCAAATGACGATATACACTCTATTTCTATATTCTTTTTATTTATAACGACTATTCCCTTTTTAGGAATAATGGTACGGATACAAAAGAATACCTAGATTTGGAACAGTTATTTAGGGATCACAAAAACGTTCCCCCGTGTGCCGATAGTACCCATAACAATCTGTGCAGTGGTTCACTTAAACTACGACGCCATTTATACTGTCCTTAAAAGTAAGGATGATTAATTGTTTATAAAACTAATTGACAGAAATAAGTAAGACAATCATTTCCTTTTCAATGCGTCGGCTATGCCGATCATAATTCTATGGGTAGTAAATATTGACGTGTTATGGCTGTTTTTGCCGGACTTCAGATTACCAAGGCACGTGTTTCATTCTTTCTTCAAACCTGGGACCTTTAAGCGGGGCGTGAAAAAGCACCTTCTCAAACCGTCAAAGTAGCGACCTCAACATCGACTCAGCTGCTATGAGGATGATGTGGAGGCCACTGCTCTTGGACCACATGATCGCTTACCATCAGGCGGAGTGTGGTCATTATGACGTGCAAAATAAAAAATAGTTAAAAAAACATTTTGGAAGTCCAAGGCAGTGGAGCTTAAGTTGTTTTCACATTTTAAATAGCCACATACATACATAGATTCACGCCTGTTTCCCAGAGGGGTAGGCCTCTGCCTACCCCTCTGGGAAACAGGCGGATTTCCATTTTCTATGATCCTGAGACACTTCTCTGGCTTCATTCACTTTCATCACATTCCTTATACATGTCCGTCGGTTCAAGGAGCTCTTAACCTGGCCTTTGTCCAGAACGCCTCATATGTAGTAATTATGAAGAAACAGACAAACAAACATGTATGTAACATGAAGTAATGCAGATTACACGCATGTTTGCAACAAAATGGCGCTCAGTACGCGCATTTGTGTTTATTTTTACTTACAATTAACTCATAATTATGTCAATATGCTGTTTCAAGGAGTCAGCGAATTCTTATTGTCTCATGTTGATTGCATGTGTGCAGTTCGTGAATTGGTCAATGTTCTATAACTGTTACAAGTAAGCTGCTTCGAGACACGCGCCAAAAAATTTTTAATGAAGAGCTCGTCGTTGGTAATATTTTATTATCTTATCTTATGTGGGGGCCAGTCAGTGCAGACCGGCGACACTTCGACCCAGTGGGATCTTTTGTGTCAACACTCTCCCATAACGACTGCCATAGATGTTCATGGCAGCCGGGACCAACGGCTTAACGTGCTTTCCGAGGCACGGAGCAGGCGATAATTGTCGATCAATACGCACATAATTTCCAAAAGTCATATAACTTCCGAAAGTCAGAGGTGCGCGACGTGGGTTCGAACCCAAGACCCTCTGCATTGCAGTCTCTTGGGCTCCCACTGAGCTATCGCTGCTCTAATTTATCAATCTATTTATTTATTTATCACATAGTATATTGTAGGCTAGCTCCAAACACGATACAACTATTTGTGGTTCACAAATTGTCACGTATGGGAATCGAAGTCTTGGCGCAGTGTCAATGGTGAGGCTACCACTTCAACCACTAACCTATCCATGCCGTCGTATTAATCCAGGATATGATTTATCTAATTGCCTAGTTTCATCCAAATCTGTTCAACTAACGCATGATTTGGGTAACAAACATCAAAGGATACAAAGAAAAAATATATAATATATACAGGTTGTCTGGTAATTAATGGATAACCTTGAAATGTCTTATAGTAGAACTGATGGCCGTTCAGAATTTCGATAATTATTTTGTGTAATATTGCTTACAGCTGAAGATGTAGGGCGTGAAGCACTTCATTGAAGGTTACTTCATATATCGTAACATTACATAATACGACCAAGCGACACACATACAGACAAATGTAACGAATTTTTTGCGCATACGTATGTACAGCTAGCAACATAAGTCGTTAAAGACATTACAATTTTTGCAAGAAAATAATAGTCACATGAATCGTAATCCTAATCCTAATCCCTACTAATATTATAAAAGCGAAAATGAGTTTGTTTGTTACCTTTTCACGCCTAAACCACTAAACCGATCATCCTGAAATTTTGCATATACGTTGTCAGGTGTACAGAAACGAACATAGGCTACCTTTCATCCCGAAAAAAATTACTGTTCCCGAGGAAAACAACAAAAACATTCTTATGATAATAGATTGCGCCACGTTTCTTTCGAATCATGATTGAATTATATTATTACAAGCAGAGTATAACCCGAATTAATTGTCAAATTCTAAATTAACGCGAGCGAAGACACGGGCAAAAGCTAGTATGTAATAATGAGTATTAAAAATATTTAAAGTTACATATTTTGTTTTCTTAGCGTTTGGCTGCCTGTATGTGTGTTTGTACGGGTGTCACTCAAAAACTATTGCACGAAATTAAATGCGGCTGTAACAGTTGTATTTAAATTCTGATGCATATTTTATTTTGATAAACCGACTAGAAAACGAGTATTAATAATTTATAAAAATAAAGCCGCCTATGAGCCGTAACAACAAGAAATCATTGAAGGATCAAAAAGATTGACAGAAGTGACTTTTACCTTAATCCGTCTAAAATCTGTCAATCTGTGGAAAATGTTGTAGTTATTGCAATTATTACTAACAAGGAAAATATATTATTTAAGTTTATGCAATGTGATAACGATTTTTTCTAATAAATTAAATTAACATAAAATCTGAACAAGGAAATATATAGATAGGTACCTACTGCCAAATTCCACGCGTATTAATTCGTAGGAAAAACTAGTATATAGTATATTATATGTAATGACTCGCTCTTCTATTAGTAATTTGCTTACTATGCTAGTAACTATAAAATATTTTTGAAGTGAAAACTTCTTTAGCGGTGTTGTGCACTTTTTTGTGATGGGTAAAAAATGTTAAACTCGCGTCAGAACACTTGACCTGATCGAAAATTCGCAAGACGGAGGGAGAATTATCAAACTCGCGTCAGGACACGTGACCTGATCGAAAATTCGTAAGACGGAGGGAGAATTGTCATGTTTGTGTACGATAGCGCAATAAATGAATATTGTATTTTACCACATAAATAATAGTACTTTTATACTGATAATTAAGGCAATTCGTGCAAAATTATTCCCTAACCATTCCAAAATATAAAAAATGCACAACGTTAATATTCAAGTTTTCACTTCTGCCGGTACTCCCGGAGTGCAACCCGTTGTTTTTTTTTCTGTATCTTTTAGTGTTGAGCGACTTTGGTTGCTGACGGTACTTAATGTAAACCTGTTGATTGTTACTTTGGCCATTTGTTTGGTAACGTAATGGTTGTTTGTAACCGTTACAATATACTCATAATACGTTTACCCTAATGACTTAGTGGCCGTGTGATTCAGAATTGAGATTTGAAGGACGGATTTTTGTATGTGGTTGTTGGGTGTCTAATGGCTTTAGTATGTGTTGATGTTTGCTGTTGATGACGAGGTGCTAGGTTCGATACGCAGGTTTAATAAAGTGTTATTGGGTTATATGTCAGGATATATTTAGTAGTGGCACGTGGTTAGAAAATATGGTGGGCAGATGGAAATAGATTCATCACCTATTGCAGGGGACATACAATTGATATTTATTTCCTTATAGTAATGCCGAAATAGCCGACTTAGGAAACGTACCCGAGACGTCAGGTTCAGCAGATAACTGAGAGCTTCACTATTGGACTTCCTACGACCGTGTAAAGTCTCACTTAGACCTGGGACCCAAGTCTGCTATTTTTATAAATTCGTCATTTCGACACGACGTAACTGCAATTCCATTGTCATTTTGCTAAAAGTTCGTAATCTGCTAAATTCATAATGGTCGATTGGTTATTATTATTATTATTGTATTGGTCGGTCAATGGTCTCGTAATTGGATTGTGGTAGAATGACATGTTCTATTGTCATTACTATAAAACCCGTTACTATAAGTGATTTTTGAAAAACTACTACTAAATTTGAACATTTATTCATGCCAGATTTCGTTTACATATATTTTTACATATTATTTATTAGTGTTAAAAGCAATTTGATCAGAGGAACTGTCAAAATTTTAGCAGATGCGTAGCGGTAATACGTCAGTCGATCATTTGTCATTATGTACGAGATTACCATTCTGTGCCATTTTTCAATGGAGGGTCAGTGGTTGACCATCGGAAAGTCATAATGACGCCATTATATTAGTAGATAACCAAACTTGTCAAAATCAACAATTATGAAATCAATGATAGACCATTCTGATACTATTGTAATAGCAGTCTTGGGCCCCAGGTATATATATAAAGGTTCACGCCTGTATATGTGAACCGGTACGCAGAGAGGTTATTGCCTCCGAATTTCACCTGCTATGTTTTGGGTCCCATATAGTAGGCTGCATGCTTAAACATAAAGTACTTATACTGTAAGTGAGCCTATTGTTGTCTACCGTTAATATTTCCAAATACTGGGCTGTTACTGAAAACTTGCCAATAGGTATTAAATTCCAACAACACTACCCGACCAAAAAATCGAAACCCGGACTTTACAAATGTCCGCAAACATTATACCAAACCTATGCCACGCGATTAATAAGGCAATTTGTAGTTCTTTGTATGCAATAATCTATACTAATATTATAAAACTGAAGAGAAGTTTGTTTGTTTGTTTGTTACCTTTCACGCCTAAACCACTGAATCGATCATCCTGAAATTTTGCATATACGTTGACAGGTGTGCATAAACGGACATAGGCTACCTTTCATCTCGAAAAAAATTACTGTTCCCGAGGAAAACAATAATAACGTTCTTATGATAATAGATGGTGCCACGTGTCTTTCGAATCATGATTGAATTATATTATTACAAGCAGAGTACAACCCGAATTGATTGTCAAATTCTAAATTAACGCGAACGAAGCCGCGGGCAAAAGCTAGTTAATAATAAAAATACAATTCGATAAGCACGTTAGTTACGACTGATGACTTCGATAAAATTATTCTTCTTCTTAGTCGTTCATTCTTGACAGAATGGTCGTGGTCATCATGTTGTCTAGGTGTCCAGAAGAGTCGACGTCACACGCCTCACGATGTTCTGCCATTTTTCCAGTTAGCGGCATGTCTTGTACACTCATGATCACTTAACTCACGTAACTTGGTCAGTCCATCTCATGGGTGATCTTCCGCGCGCTCTCCTGCCTTCCAACTTACCTTGAACTTGAAATTATTACAGTGAATGAAAAATCCTAACAATCCTAATCCTAACTATAATAAATGCGAATGTGAGTTTGTTTGTTTGTTTGTTACGCTTTCACGCCTTAACTACTCGACCGAACATCATAAAATACCGCATACACGTTGTCAGGGGTCCAGTAAAGGACATAGAATACCTTTCAACCAGAAAAGTACCTACTGATATAAATTAATTGCTAAATTAGATTGACGTGAGTGAAGCCGGGGTAGTATCTAGTCAATAATAAAAATACGGTTTCATAAGCGCATTAGTTACGACGGATAATCTCGAACAAATTATTATAGTAAATGAAAAATGTCTTATAGGTACATTCATTTATTAGTTTGATAATTAATGATTTTAATTAAATTAGTTTCAGTCACACACACTTACCTAACATTGAAATTTTTTTAATACATCTCCTGCAATATAAATAATTCCTGTATCACGCAGGACTTACAAACATTCAAATAACGGACACAAAGAACATCCAGACAACCATTTGTGGGTGACACAAATTCTTGTCGCGTGTGGGATTCGAACCAACAACACTCGGCGCAGTGGCAGCGGCGACGCGACTTCTTAAACCACTACACCCTCCGTGCAGTCAATTATAGTGAATGAAAAATGTCTTATATCCTTTTAATTTATTTAATTAGTTTGATTACTAATGACTTAATTAAATTAGTTTAAGTCACAAACACTTACCTAATATTGACAATACACACAACATATCACAAAAACCATTAGTTCCCAAAGTGGTCCAGGTGGACCTCCAGGGGTTCACGGGAGACTCGACGGGGGTCTACGTTGGCGTGATAAAAAAATGGAGGTGCACAATTCGTAAGCGGAGGTCCACGAAAATTTATTTGCTTTCGATAATAAAGAACTAAAATGTCAGGCTTGACTTCACCGACTTCGATTTTTAGGTAGAGAATTACTAAAAAAATAGGTCTGCGCGCTTTTTTACTTGCATGAACTTATTTAGCTGCAGTCCACCGAAACCAGCTAAACTTTGAAAGTGGTCTATGAGAAAAAAAGTCTGGGAACCTCTGACAAAAACCAACACATTATCGCAATCCCCTAACAAAAATATTAAAAAGTAATTACACTATTCTTACAAAACAATAAAAGTTGAAACACAATAATAGTACCTATATGTATATATGTTGCGAAACGAACGATAGCGCCCGACTTGCTTGACCTATATGCATGAAATACTGAGAATTCGACGCAATGGAGTCGCACCTTGATTAGTTCCAGTTTTGGGAATGAGTGTAGTAACTATGCTTATTCTTAGAATAACTTTATGCTCAAGTTTCAAGCGGTGCGATGTCATTTTATGGAAGAATTTACGTAATTCTTCCTTCTTTTTATCTACTTTTCCAAGCAATAAGAGCTGATATAAAGAGCTTCAAATTTTCCTGCCTGGGTGGCACAGCAGTATTGAATGCATATCTTAACACTTCATACAGTGAAGACCCCATGAAGTGTTAGGTTCGATTTATTGATGCGGCAAACGATCAATGGGTTTTTCTATCCCAGTCAAAGTTAAAGTTTTGGTTATATAAAAAGTGGTTTTACAATAAAAATTAATTTTAAATTGAAATACCGTTTTTTTATTGCGTTCATCGGTGACAGACGAGCCAGCGGCTCACCTGATAGTAAGTGAGAACCGTGGCTCATACACATGGCTGTGTTTTCTCAGCATTACAGAAGCAATGTCAAAAAGACACAACCAAGTCGCTGCCTACTGGAAGGAAAAGGAAAATGGAGCAGGATAGGGTTTGGGAAGGTAAGGGTGATTGGGCCTCCGGCGCTCTCACACACCGAACGAAACATAACAGATACTGTTATTTTACGTCGATCTTCTGTGAGAGGGTGGTACTTCCCCGGTCGAGCCAGCCCATTCATGCTGTAACCAGCGTGGCCCTACCACTCATAAGTAATACACTAGTTTTATTATTTATTATTATTATTTCAGCCCATATTGTCCCACTCCAGGGCAATGGCCTCGCTCTCGTCTTCCCATCCCTGTTATGCGCTAGTTTGCACTAATCTCTTCTGTAGCTACTTAATTCTGCCCACCATCGACGCTTTGATCTACATCGGCCAGAAGCCACAAAACTCAAATGGGATTGGGCTAGACACGTTTGCCGCAGGACCTTTGGGCTAAAATCAACATAGACTGAATCCCACATGATGCTAAGCGGCAATTTACAAAAAATCGCATGCCTTTTATAAGCGAATATATCGAGCTGGTATTTACTGTCACCGTCAAAAGTACCATCTAGTAACTAAAGTATACTAAGTCAACGAGAGTTGTGTAAAAACCCAGGATTCAATCTCTTCGTCTTAAATGTAAAAGTAATGAAAAGAAATGACCCCTATATATCGTAGGTCTTTTGACCCACAGGGCCCATATTCAAACTCGACGGAGGTATGACCTCAAGGTGTCTGCACACCAAGTTAAAAGTCAATCGGTCCAGTGGTTCCGTAGTTATGCCTGTCACTAACAAACTGTCACTAACAGACAGATACATAGACCCACAGACCCACAGACCCACATAGTGTTTTTATTATCCTCTTCGAAGAAGACTCAGAGGTTAATAAATAACTTTCTTTCATTCTGTCAAGAAATTCTCAGTAGCAGGACGGAGTCTGGAGCTGTGCTCGGTAGAGGGCAATAAGCTCACCACCTATCTAAGAGTTCTATGTTCTTGAAGATAATTAGAGCCGTGCTGATTTCAACATGAGTGGGTCGGCTCTACCGGGGAAGGACTACCCTCTCACAGAATATCGATGTGAAATAGCAGTATTCCTACTGTTGTGATTCGTTGATGAGTAAGAGTGTCGGAGACCCAATCACCCTTTTTCCTCCTTCCCGCTCCTTCTCCTTCCCACTTCGTTTCCTAAAGGGTCGGCAACGCGCAGGTGATGCCTTTTGTGTTGCAGGCGTCCATAGGCTACTGTGACCACTTACCATCAGGTGAGCCGTATGCGTGTTTGCCACCTTAGTAGTATAAAAAAATATATAGATATATGTAAAATCTGCCCACCCGCACTGGGCCAGCGTGGTGAACTATGGCCTAACACTTCTCACACTGAGGATATATTCATGCCCAGCAGCGGGACATTTCAATACAGGGCTGTTATTATTATATACCATGTTCTATGGTATGCCAATCTATTAATATTATAAAGCTGAAGAGTTTGTTTGTTTGTTTGAATGCGATAATCTCAGGAACTACTGGTTCGATTTGAAAAATTATTTTAGTGTTGGATAGCCTATTTATCGAGGAAGGCTATAGGCTATATAACATCACGCTATGATCCACGGGGGCAGCGCAGTAACGACAAACGCGGGTGAAACCGCGGGAACATCTAGTATCCAATATACAGATAAATCGTATAATATACGGAAAGGTTATAAAACACTATGATATAGAATTTGTTGCGTAATACATTACAATATATTTGCAAACAATTACATGCGCCGTGACCTAGTTTGATAAAGAATTGTTAAAACGACGTAATTCAATGTATATTTATAGGTTATCGCGTCGCCGGCGATACGAAAAAAAAACGTTGTTTTTGTAAATGTTTCTGATATGCGATTGAAGGTGTTTTGATAATGCGTAAGAAAATATATTAGGCTAAGAATTTACCTAGTTTTCTGCGTCTTTAGTATGTTAAAATATCACGACGTGGTCTTGATTGTTTTATTTAAAATCTTTGTAAACATTCAAACAATGGACACAAAGATCCTACAAATAAGGGAAAAATACAGAATTCTGTTTCTAAAAACATACTAGCAATTTGATTTACAAACTAGTAGGTATTCTTGGACCGGATTTCTTGTTCTTCAAGACAAATCCCTCACTAGGATTACATTTTACGCGTAGTAAAGCTTCGTTGATTTCAGCATGAATGGGCCGGCTTGACCGGGGAAAGACTACCCTCTCACAGAATATCGACGTGAAATAGCAGTATTCCTACTGTTGTGTATCGTTCGGTGAGTGAGAGTGCCGGAGGCCCAATCACCTCTTTTCCCCCATCCTACTCCTTCTCCTTCCCACTTCCTTTCCTAAAGGGTCGGCAACGCGCAAGTGATGCCTCTGGTGTTGCAGGCGTCCATAAGCTACGGTGACCACTTACCATCAGGTGGGCCGTATGCTTGTTTGCCACAATAGTTGTATAAAAAAAAATCCTGTGTCGCAAGGGGCTTAACAAACATTCAAACAACGGAAAGAAAGGACATTCAAACTCAGAACAACCATTTATGAATCACACAATTTTTTGTCCCTTGTGGGATTCGAACCCACAACACTCGGCGTAGTAGCAATGGTGAGGCGACCACTTAAACCACTACGCCAAGATTTAAGAAATGCTCGCTGCTATATAGTGCAATGACTGTGATTCGAATCCACGACACCTCTCGATTATGAATGCAATCCGTCCTGACCTTTATTTTGCAGAAAGAATAAACATTGCCATTCAACGTGGCAATGCTGCCAGTCTTCTGGGCACACTACCGGTCGTCTGTGATGCGGAGGAATTTTATGACGCCTATTAGAGGGTTTTAGTTTTCTTCTGTTTTATAATATTTTAGGTATAAGTTAGTTTTCAATAATTGTGGTTATAATTATGTACATATCCGTTATCCATTGGGGTACCGTCGGTTAAGACTGCGCCGAGCGAAACGTGCCAAAACAGGCGGTCACAGTTAAGTGAATAAAATCAACACTTTTTGTTTAATACAAATATAAAATATACATTTACCATAACAATGAATGTGTTTACAATTACTCCGCGTAAAAAACTTTAAATAAATAATATTTTCGCCTACAAAATTACGTAAAATGCAAAAACGTAAGTTCGTGTTACGTGATTTTTAGATTATAACAGTAGAAATCTATCCTATTTTACAGCTTAAACAAAACATAAATAGTTACTATACAATTTGTCCGTCCCAAATACTTAAGTTATTGGTTGACAATAAAGATACATATATATCAAAAAAGCGTAGGCGTGAAAAGGTAACAAACAAACAAACTCATTTCCGTTTTTATAAAATTAGTTAGGATTAGGATTATGTTTTGTATCAAAGATCTTTCTATGTAAATACCTATGTTTGACAAATAAATGATTATGATTATGATTATGATCAAAACATAGTAGTTTTGATTCTGGGTGTTATTTGTGTTTGTTTTCGAGATGCGTTACTTCTAATGTGAGAGTTGTCTCTTTTGAAGGTCAATGTTTAATGAAAGCTATCCCTCGCGGTTTCACCCGCGTTTATGATTACTGCACCGCTCCCATGGCTCTCTTATATAGCTAATAAACTTCCTCAGATTAGGCTATAATTTTCAATTCCCACTGGTAGAGAGTTTAAACAAAAAAACAAACAAATTCTTCAGCTTTTTTATATACATAATAATAATGTCCTCCAGACCGAATTTCGGGCACGGCGGCCAATCTTAACGGAGACCAGCCATCTGCGCAGGAGATATTATAGTGCACAAGCGTGTGCGCAAACACAAGTTCACTCTCTATTCCCTAACTCTCATGATCCGATAGGACGGTAATCCGACACGACCGGAGAGAGATCGCGTGCAGGACCAACGGCTTTACATGCTTTCCGAGGCACGGGGGTGTCTAACAACGCCAACTTCCTAACTCCGGGCTGCTATTGGGATTTCTTAATAGAAAACTCATTAACTCTTTGTTGGCCCGACCCAGGATTCGAACCCGAGACCTCATGCACAGCAGTCGCATTCACTACCGCTGCGCCATGGAGGCAGTTTTTTTTATTAGTAGAGATATTAGCCCAGTTTATAAAACTGTCCTAACGTTGGGTACGCCCATTTTCACCTTAAAGCAATAGTTCTTCATGCTAGCACAGAGCTCTTTAATATTCTTAAGGACTTCACATGTTTTTAAGAACATTATAACAATCACTTCCACATTATTAATAAAAATAATAAAAATTAAAATTTAAAAAACCGTCGACACAAAATAATAAAAATAGTAATCAGCCATTTTGCGGTGGCGGCCATCTTGAATTTGAAATTTATCATAGTGTATAGTATTCTACTAATCAAGCCCTTTCATTTGATACCCATATTAAGGTTGTTGTGAAAAAATATGTAATCCGCTATTTTGTGGCGGCGGTCATCTTGGACCGATTTTTATCAAACATAGCTAAGAACACTCCCGACTAATTCATATTTCAAACGAAAAAAACTAAATTAAAATCGGTTCATCCGTTCGGGAGCTACGATGCCAGAGACAGACACACAGACACATCAAACTCATAACACCCCGTCGTTTTTGCGTCGGAGGTTAAAAATAACTATTCATATAACACAAAACCTACACACTGTTAATTATAAACATTAACGAATTCAACTCCGATAAATCATATACAAATATATTAATATAAAATACTAATAAAACACACACACATTTTATCTCCAATGACCCCATTTTTAATTCTGACACTTGCCCCATATTCGCGATATCTAAAATCAACATTTTTTATTAACACTGCTTGTATTTCTGGTTACTTAATATAATATTATTGTGTCATACTATTAATAAGTCGATAAAAAGTTGTATGTAAACATTGCCCAATATATTTTTATATTACATTCGTCGTTGCAAGTCCGCACGTGTAAGTTTGTTGTGTTTACGAACATTTATTTTGTCCGTCACTATTGAAATGTCATTACAGACTTATGTTGAACAAGCTGTTATTTTAGCCTGGCTACAGTTTAATACGTGCAGGCTGTTATTGATTACACTGATGCAATAATGGAATAATGGTTATAATTATATGTACATCCAACTTCTTCTCTTTTCTTTTCGTGTGGTTAGTGGCCAACCTGTTGTCAAGAGTTCTTCAAGCCGCCCGTAGGCCTCTGACATGGCTTAACGACTGCTATCAATTTGAAAACAACCGAGACTAACTTTTTACGTGCCCTCCGAACCACGGAGACGTTCAGATGAAATACCATTAAGCGGTCACCCATCTATAGACTGACCGCACCCAACGTTGCTTAACCTCGCTAATTGTTTACCGATCAATCAGTGCAACTGGCTATGAGCTCCTCCAACATCATACAATATCACAACTACATCCTACTAAAATAATATAATATGTGAAAATTGGTGAAGATGTTTGTTACTGAAACGCATAAACCAATGAATGGATTTGAATTGTAATTGCCTCAATTTTAACCCAAATCTGTCCTATATCATAATGTATGCATAGCCGCGACACCGCCTGGCTTTATACATAGGACTATACTATAGACTATGCCGCGATTTACCAAGTTAGTTTGTAATAAGAGGTATAAGTATTGTCGTCTACCGAGCATCCAGACTCCGTAATGCTACAGAAAATTCTTGACTAAAATTTTAATAACACAAGAATCATAACCGAGACACTACACTAGGTAGCTAACATAAACGTTAACTTATATTAAGATCAAAAATGTTTTGATATAATGTAAGAATTATTTAGAAAAATCAAGGTTAGATATTTGGTGTATTAGCATATGAACTAAATTCCAAATGCTGTAGGTACTATAATACTGTTTAATTATTCAATGAATTATGCAGTAGTTACATTGTATATGTGTTAGCGTAAGAAGCCGAAATGCGTAACAATTCGAAATAACTAGAATAGGTGCGAAGCTTCCATAGCCATTGAAAACTTCGGACTTTGCTCAACTATATTGAAAAGCATGAACAAGTGTGACAGATTCGAAATCTACATGAAAAAATATGGTTATAATTCACAAACAGTTTGAACCGAGTTTAGTTTAATTCTGTTCTTTGTATCACAAGCAGATGCTCTGAGTCTATGTTTGTGAAGTCCCACGAGATACAGAAATTATTATTGGTAAAGGAATTGTCTATTCTTTTATAAAATAAAATAAAATAAATTATATAAGAAATAGTAAACTTGAAAATGATTCGTTTTTTACTCAGTGTATCAATCAGGAAAACGTTCTGAATTACCAAAAGCCAGTAGATTTCCAATGTTGCGTTCGTTTGATATACATTATGCATTGATTGTATATTTCAGATATTACTAGTCAATTAGAGTAAATACTTATTTAGACTGTATATTGTAACATACTAAGATTATAATAATATGTTTATGTAAAAGTTGTTTAGTAAATACATAACATTAATTCATAACAATAAGTTAAACCACACTAATATAAACAATAATATATTGATTATAATACACAACCAAAGAGGTGTTGCTCCCGCAAGATGAGATGAAAGTCAGAGGAAGAAGGTTAGTATCTTTTGTCACCATGTGTTGTTATGTTTTCACTACTAAATATATGGCCAACAAGCTTACATTAGCTAGCGGTTCCCATATGCTCATGGTAAAAAGACAAGCGAGCGATTATGGACAAAAAAAATTAGTTAATAAAAAAAAAGTACCTTAAAAATAATTTTTGTATTTACACTATTGAGTCGCATCAACACCAACGACCAGGACGGTAGGTTTTTAATCATGTCTGGCATTTCAAGAATCATCAAGTTAATTTAATTTCAAGTTATTTTGCATTGCGGATTAAGAGAGACGCATCCGAACATTCGTTGTCAGCACGAACATTCGCTGTCAATAGAAATTCGTCGTTTACAAACGGCCCATGCCCCAGTTGTAGAGTATCTAAGCCGTGTTGCGCCACCGATAGCTGGTTGCATAACCGCGTGAACTATTTCGATATGCTATTGTTGGCGTTTGGGCAATTGTGTACTATGAGTGCCCTATTGTGGTTCATTGCTACTCAATATGGTTTGAAATGTTTTGATTTTTGTCTATTAAGTTAGGTAAGTTTCGCTCGAAGGTCAATTGAAAGAGTCCATAATGACTGTGTGTTATTGATATGAGTGTAACGCGACGTCATCGCGGCATTTTTTGGATTTAAATATACCTTGAGTATGTTACATATTGCAGTACATTATATTTTCAAAAAGTGGCTCCAGAAGGGTTGTGATCTTCGCAATTTAGCTTATTTGTAACAGTTCGAAAGTTCAGTCGGGATTCATCTCCATCTTTCAGAAGATCACAGCAATACAATCTGTTATGTTCCTACGATTAATAAGGTAATTAGGTCTTTAGTAGACTATGACAGTCGCTTAAGTCATTAGACGATCGCAATGTCGTATGTTCGAATCCCACTTATGTCACTACCGACGTGTATCCAAAGCTAATACAAGCATATAGCTAATTTGAAGGAAGCTTGAAAAGAATAGGTACCTACTAGTAATGTCAATCAAAATATTTAGTAATATTTAAAAAAGAAACAGGGAATATCATTTGAGATATATAGCACCTTTCGCCAGCTTTGTTTTTTATTACTGTGCATTACTATGACAGACAGACTCTTTAAAAATAATTTTTTGACAGGCAAGCCCAATAATACTACACGACCCGGGTATTTAACCTCACCTAAGACCAATAGCTTACACCACCGATTCGCCACAATCAGAAGAAAAAAGAAACAAGTAAGATTTACTTGTCTCTTTCCTTAACGCAACCTTCCGCATGTAAAGCCGTCACATACATTGTTTACCATTACATCACTTGTACTTGAAAGCCTACTTCCGATCGCCTCACTCACTTCCGCCTGACCTTAGCTGATCATGCGCACTGTGTTAGACCAGGTGCACAATACCTTCTACTTACTTAAGTAAGTAATAGAAATAAACGACTGTATACTGCTTTTATCGCCATATATATTAAAAAAAACACTAACATTTTTAGCAACCATGGTCACGAGGAAACTAAGATGGTGGTCGGACTTGAACATAATTAATTTTTCGGGTGATCCTATTTACGTAGACTAAGCTCAAAGTATTGTGATGATACCTTGCTGTGTGTGAAAATAAATCGTAATAAAATTCATACGTAGTTTAATTTTAATGTATACCATTCTCTTAAACGTGAGACAATGCTATTGGTTATTATGTTTATTTGTGTAGCCTCGCTTGTGTCTACGAAGGGATTAGAAAGAAAGAAAAATTATTTCACGCAGAGGTGTGTATCATAAAAAAATACAAATCAAGTATATATCCTATAGCCCTCCTAATACTACTTAAACGCAGCGGTAGTTAATGCAACTGTTTGCATGAGGTCTCGGATTCCAATCTTGGATGAGGCCTATAAAAAGTTATTGGGTTTTCTGTCAAGAAATTCTCAATAGAAGCCAGCATTAGGAAGTTGACGGTGTTGCATAGGAAAATCTTGTCAAGGTACGGGGTACGTCGCAAGTTACTAAAGTATAAAGTAATGCGTATTTATAACTTGATATTGCCCGCGGATTCGCTCGTGTTAATATAGATTTATGTTAAGACAGATTTTTAGTAGTCTATAAGTTATTCTGATGCATAAATAATAATACTGTAGAGTTTCATCAAAATCCGTTCTGTAGCTTTTGTGTGAAAGAGTAACAAACATTCATCCGCCCATCTATCCGTCCATTCATCCATCCATCCATCCATTCGTCCATCCATCCATCCATCCAACCATCCATCCATTTATCCATCCATTCGTCCATCCATCCATCCAACCATCCATCCATTCGTCCATCCATCCATCCATCCAACCATCAATCCATCTATCCATTTATCCATCCATCCTCACAAACTTTTACATTTATAATATTAGTAGGATAAGATTAGGTAAAATTCAAAATATTACATACTAATGCAAGTTGTGAACTAAGCCTTAATTGCATCTATTTTTACTCTTGCATCACTACTAATGAATGCTAAGCGGTGAATCACCGCGCTATCAGATAATTATAATTATAAATAGTATGCATTTGTGCTATGAGGAAACTCTCGTGTGTGGAACCTTATCAATGTCATTATATATTATGTACGCGTAATTAATTTGTTTCTTAGAATAGTAAGGTTTGTTTGTTTTACAAATATGTAACTTGTTTGTCTTCAGCTCGATTGCATAAATGCATTACAAAGGCATTATTCCTTTTTTTTTTAACGTCTGTGGAGTGCGTTTACTCACCGTCCGCGCCCGGGCTGGGCGCGGTGTGTGGGACTCGAGCCAGAGAGGCCGGCCCCATATCCACTAAACCCCTGACGACGTTACCCAGTACCTAGTGTCGGTGCCACGGGATTCGCGCTAGCATTCACCGCGACACCGACAGGTCTTGGCCCGCCACATAAGGGGGGCCTCAGCTGTTTGGGGGAGGACCAAAGGCATTATTCCTACTGTAACTTTGTCTATGTCTTTTTTCAAACTACTATTATACAAAGGAAGTTAGGAAGTTAGGAGGTAAATTCTCTACTATAGACACCAGTCTCGCCACAAACGATTGAGAATTTGTTATATGTATCTGTACTGTGTGAAAGAGAGAAATAAATACTTATTGTTTTTTTGTCTTTAACGAATATTTATATTTGTATTTTTGTCTTTAACGAATAAACTCAAAAACTACTAGACGATATTAAATAAACCCGGAAGCGGAGCAGTAATAATAACCGTTGTCGAAGCCACTAGGGACAGCTACATATTTATTAAAGAAAAATATTGGTTTCGGCCTAGAAATATAAATGAAAGAGTTCTCTTGCCTAACATAGTTGTACAACCTTCCACCTAAGTATAATGCTAACAGTGGGTTTAATCACATGTCTATCAAATTCTAAATTAACGCGAGCAAAGCCGCGGGCAAAAGCTAGTATATTATATTAATAAAAAAATGTGTTAACATACCAAAGTTGGGATATGAGCCTTTATTACGAGTTCAAGCCGATAGTGCAATGGAAATCGAACCTACACTCTATAACATACATATATCGAGTACCACCCGACTCTGCTAAGCCATGGCAATAGTTATAAAAAAATTGATCAGCATATCTCTCTATTTATCTTGCCGGTACATGCAGTCGTGAGGCTGACCTGATCACATCGGTAGGGCAATGGGTATCAAACCCACAATCCATATAATAATAATGTTCTATCACATACACACAACACCATCTAGCTCAAACTAAGAAAGCTTGTACTATAGGTACTACATACATACATAGGTTCACGCCTGTTTCCCAGAGGGGTAGGCAAAGACTAAGGATTTCCATTTGCTACGATCCTGACACACTTTTCTGGCTTCATTCACTTTCATCACATTCCTCATACACGCCCGTCGGTTCAAGGAGCTCTTAACCTGGCCTTTGTCCAGAACGCCTCCGATCTGATCGAGAAACGTTCGCCTAGGTTTTCCTCTTGCGACTGTTCCTTTCACACTAGCCTTATATGGGTACTAGACAATGGATAAACATACACATATAATGTTTTTTGTTTTTTTTTGTAAATACTTACATATAATACATAGTCCTGAATCCATACCACATTTTTACTACACTAAACCACGCGATTCAAACCGTCTAATAGATAACATAATAAAGAGCCATGCGTACGCGCAGCTCACGTATGTGTGCGTAGCGTACGTAGTGATTTTGATTGTGTGATTGCGTAACAGGTGATGTAACAGATAGAGCTATTTGAAGACAAGGTTACGGAGTGGAGCTGAGTAGTTGAGATAATGTTTATTAACTGATTGTCTGTTAACTTTTGTGTCGTGTTGTAAATTTTGTGGGAACTACTTGTGATGTTTTTGAGATGTGATTATGTTTACAGTCTCACGTTTATGTCTTGATGTAGGAGAGTATAATACTGTTATTTGGACAGCTAGATTTGCGGTCCTGGCGTATTGCCGTGCCGGGATTAATTTACGATTTTTTAACCGAATAGCACTTTGGCGACCTTTTTGCGACCCGGCAATTAAACCATTTCTTAATTTTTTTCTCTTTATTTTTTTTATTTTTTATTTATACACAGCAGTCGCATCCAATTTCTTTAGCAGTGCGAACTACTAGTGTGCATGAAGTCGCAGGTTTGTGTCCCCGATTTGCCAATATAAAGTGGTTGGGATTTCTGTCAAGAAATACGCAATAATACCTAGGAGTTAGGCAGTCGCCTAACTCTGCCTAACAACTGTTGTTAGAAAACACGTAAAGCCTTACTTACCTATCGATTTATAAGTGTAAGGGCATAGAGAGTGCACTCATGTTTGCGCACACACTTGTGCACCATAATATCTCCTGCGCAGAGGGCTAGTCTTTGTTAAGATTGGCCGCCATGACCGACACTGGATCTGGAGGACCTTGCTATACCTGCACCAATAGCAATACAACCTATTATTATGTTTACAAAAGACTGAGTGAGTGAGAGTGCCGGAGGCCCAATCCCCCCCGTTCCTCCCTCCCGCTCCTTCTCCTTCCCACTTCCTTTCCTAAAGGGTCGGTAACGCGCAAGTGATGCCTCTGGTGTTGCAGGCGTCCATAGGCTACGGTGACCACTTACCATCAGGTGGGCCGTATACTTGTTTGCCACCTTAGTTGTATAAAAAAAGCCTCCCGACAAAGAATAAATCTTGTGTCACGGGAAATTTATAAACATTCAAACAACAAGTTTGTGTCATCATACCTCTGCTGAACGACAAGGCATTGAATTCTCTGCCAAGGCATGTGTTTCCTTCTTCCTTCAATCCTGAGTCCTATAAGCGGATCGTGAAAAAGCTCCGTCAACCGTCAAAGTAGGGACCTCAACATCGCTTTAGCTGCTGCTATGAGGATTGTGTGGAGGCCACTGCTCTTGGACCACATAATCGCTTACCATCAGGGGAAGTATGGTCATTTTGACGTACAAAAAAAAAGAAAACTCGTCTTGTCGGCCTCGATGGCGTAGTGGTTAGTGTAACCGACTGCCACGCCTGAGGTCGCGGGTTCGATTCCCGCACAAGTGAAACATTTGTGTGCATGAACATGGATGTTTGTCTTGGTCTGAGTGTTTCTATGTATAATATGTATGTATTTACAAAAAAGAAACAGGTATATATGTATGTTTATCCATTGTCTAGTACCCATAGTACAAGCTCTGCTTAGTTTGGGCTAGATGGTGTTGTGTGTAGGTGATGGAATATACATTATAAAAAAACAAAGTTCACCCAAACTCGGCACAATAATTTCTGGACCATAGAATATTTTTGTGCCGTGTAGGGGATCGAACCCACAATACTCGGCGCAGGGACAGTAGCGAGGCGACTACTTAAACCACTGCGCCATCCGGGCAGTCAGTAAATTGGCTGCCCGTCACTCTTCTCACAATGAGAAGAGACCCGTGCCCAGCAGTGGGACAGCTAATACACAGGACTGATATTATTATAGTCTCGTATAGATGGTAATTGTACTAGTCACGTGTGGAGAGTCCCCGCCGTTCCTGTATGGTGTGAGGTAACAGCGTCATTCGACGGTGTTGCACAACTATAGGACGTCCTGGGCCGCTATGTCGACAAACGACAATGTAGCAATCGTTTAATACAACTAATATAAATGTACGACTACCCCATTGGCTCAATAGTAGATACCTGGAACAGGTATAGTGTTGTGGAGTTCCCTGTAAAGAATTCTTAATAGCACTGTGTAAGAACAATAGGCTCGTCCCCTGTTGCGTGTGACGTAAAACCATAGCTGCCGAGAGTTGTGGGTTCGATTCCCATACGGGACAAAAATTTGTGTGAGCCATAAATATTGTTCCTGAGTTGGTTGTTAAAATTATAACCTATCCCAAACTACATTTACGCGATTTAAGCTTTCAAATATAGCAAATGATTAAACGCACGAGTGGGATCAAACAAACAAACAACCAATCTATTTTATACTAGCTTTCGCCCGCGGCTTTGCTCGCGTTAATTTAGAATTTGACAATCAATTCGGGTTGTACTCTGCTTGTAATAATATAATTCAATCATGATCCGAAAGACACATGGCGCCATCTATTATCATAAGAACGTAATTGTTGTTTTCCTCGGGAACAGTCATTTTTTCGGGATGAATTCAATTCAATTCAATTCGTTTATTGCACTCCATAATGTATATACAGGTCTTATAAATGTAGAGAGCACAATTATGGACCCCGTTGGGCACGGCAAAATTAGGAGAGAAGAACGAACATTCTATTATCTTATATCATATTGAAATAAATTTTAGAGCTTAGTAGATATTTATTTACTTACTCAACGTATTATTTATTTATTATAGTTTATTATAAAGTAAGTATAAAAGTTATTTTCTAAAATGTACCTACTTACATAGTTTAAATTATTAAAATTTTTCATTTAAATATTCGCTTATATCATAGTAACATTTTTGTATTAAAAAGTCTTTTAATTTGTTGATAAACGTGCTGAATTTCTCTTCATTTTTAATATTATTTGATAATTTATGATATATTTTTATGGACATAACGTAGGGACTTGATGCATGCATTTGTAATCTGGACGTTGGTAAGTTTAGCCTATTTTTGTGTCTTAGTGTATATTTTGTATTTAAATCTTCCCTTCTGAAAGGTAGCCTATGTCCGTTTCTGTACACCTGACAACGTATATGCAAAATTTCAGGATGATCGGTTCAGTAGTTTAGGCGTAAAAAGGTAACAAACAAACAAACAAACTCATTTTCGCTTTTATAATATTAGTTAGGATTAGGATTAGGATGTAACCGACCTATTATTATAATTACATTCTTAAGCCAATTACACTAATTAGACTTGCTCACTCAATTAAAAGAAAGAGCTAAAGAGATAAAAGGTCAAAGTCATACTAGTCAAATGTAATATTGATAACTAGTTGACCCGCGGAACTTCATCTGCGTCACGTAAGAGAATGTCCCCGTTATGCAACATTTATCATTGATACTCCGCTCCTATTCGACCAATAGGAGCGGAGCATCAATGAAAAATGCACCGCTACTATTGGTCGTAGCGTGATGATAGCTTATACATATATAGCCTTCCTAATAAATGGGCTATCCAACACTAAAAGAAGTTTTCAATTCGGACCAGTAGTTCCTGAGATTAGCGCGTTCAAAAAAACAAACAAACTCTTCAGCCCTATAATCTATACTAATATTATAAAGCTGAAGAGTTTGTTTGTTTGTTTGTTTACTTGAACGCGCTAATCTCAGGAACTACTGGCCAGATTTGAAAAATTCTTTCAGTGTTAGATAGCCCATTTATCGAGGAAGGCTATAGGCTATATATCATCACGCTAAGATCAATAGGAGCGGAGCACCAATGAAGAATGTTTCAAAATCGGAGAGTATTTTTTCCTTTTGAGAGCTGCCGCTGCGTGCGCTGCGTAAATAGTTAAAGTTTCGCAAAAATCATGTATGACAGAATTGTTCCCCTTTAAAAGTTCTAAAAAAAAGTCCGCAACAGCATATGTCTATCTTTTAAGGTTGGCTCACTATAACCATTTTTATGCTAACGAAATTTGTTCTAAAATAATGCATTATTTGCGAAGGTATTTTTATAAACATGATATTAATCCTTATCCAAATAAATACGTTATTCATCACAAGTATTTAATTTAAAACAAAATTGCCCTTTACATCATTCGATTTCAATAAATATCTAAGGAGATATAGCAGTTTTAAAATAACATCGCAGCAAAATAATTACCCATTACAGACATAGTACAAACGATGTTTCTCCTGGTTTATTCTGCGTGATTACTACTGGTTCGATTTGAAAAATTCTATTAGTGTTGGATAGCCTATTTATCGAGGAAGGCTATAGGCTATATAACATCACGCTACGACCCACGGGGGCGGCGCAGTAACGATAAACGCGGGTGAAACCGCGGGAACATCTAGTATTAGCATAGAATACTAATCTCCTCCAGCTCGCGCCGCTGACCCGTGCGCTGCGTGTACTCTGTGCTGTGTCCAACAGTGTAGACATATTTTCGTGTTCACTGAATGAGTTCACAAAGGCTACTTATTCCTTTTTGTGTTTACAATAATAGGAAATAATTAGTATTTAAGGAATATATAGTATTAGGGAGTATATATTAAGTAAATATAATTTGTACATATCAAGTAAATTCTACATCCATTGCATTAGGTTAAGTATAACCTGTAATGATGGCTGTATGTGGTATTAAATAAATAAATACATATTATTACGCCATATTATTAAATAGCTTATACAAAAAAATGTGACACAATGAGAAAAGGATTATCTACTAACAGGTATTTAATAACAAAAGGTATTAAGCGACAAATGATTAAAAGTCACGTGAGGAGGCTTAATCCGTTCAACTGTAACTCCTTTTAAGTATAATATCAATTACGTATTATCGATTAGAATTTTGAGGAATTGAAATGATTCAAAATTAATTGGTATGCCTTATGTGTGTATGTGATATGATTTAATCTATACCTACTAATATTATTTAGGAAAGATTTCTGTTTGTTTATTTGTAATGATTTAACTGGAAAACTACTCAACCGATAACAAAAATTCTTTTACCATTAGAAAGCCATATTATCATTGAGTAACATAAGCTATATATTATTTTATATTAAAAAGTACTGGTATTAACATAATCTAACCTACTTTTACGCGAGCGAAGCTGCGAGCAAAAGCTAGTTTGTATATAAAAAGGGTATTTCTTGTTGCTTGCAAGAACCAGAGCTGTCGCTAGAACTCATGGCAAAAATTTTTTAATTGCTTTATCTAAGGAGTCGCCGAAGGGATGAGCAGAGACATCTCTGCCCATCACCGTAAGGCGGTGTAACCCTTTAGACGCGTTACAATTTAAATTATTATTCATTATAATTATTTACACTCTATAACAAATTGCAGACATACCTAGTTAAGCAGCTCGCGACATGAACCAATTTAATTCAAATAATATAAACTACAAAACCGAAATAAACCGTTAAAATCCGGTTATTCATAACCGGTTCTGATTATGATCTGAAGGAAATACGAAATGTTAATATATAGCATTCCTTGACGACAAGCAGTGTACCAATATTAATAGTGTATATATTAAAACACTAACTTTTGCCCTCGGTTTCGCTCGCTTAAAAGTTAGGTTAGGTTATGTTGGTAATAGTACTTTTAAAATATAGCCTATATTACTCGGTGATTTTATAGCTTTATAACGGTGAAAGGATTGTTTAAATCGACTAAGTAGTTTTTGAGTTAAATCCTTGCAAACAAATAAACAAAAAATCAAATCTTGCCTCTTTATAATATTAGTATAGATAATTATGACTGCCTCGGTGCCGGTGATAGTGAACACGATTGCTGTGTATGTGGTATTCGGTTCGATTCCCGGGTGAGACCAAGTATTATGAAGAAGTAGTAGAGCCTCGCTGATTTCAGCATGAATGGGCCGGCTCGACCGGGGAAAGACTACCCTCTCACAGAATATCGACGTGAAATACCAGTATTCCTACTGTTGTGTTTCGGCGAGTGAGAGTGCCGGAGGCCCTTTCTCCCTACCCGCTCCTTCTCCTTCCCACTTCCTTTCCTAAAGGGTCGGCAACGCATAAGTGATGCCTCGGGTGCTGCAGGCGTCTATAGGCTACGGTGACCACTTACCATCAGGTGGGCCGTATGCTTGTTTGCCACCTTGGTTGTTTAAAAAAACAATTTATGTGATCCACACATAGTTGTTTCGAGTCTGAATGTACCTTGCATCCATTGTTCGAATTTTTGTAAAGGCTTCATAGGATTTATGCATGGTACGTGTTAAATTTTTTAAAGGAAAAAAAAATTTATTACTCTAATTTGAAAGCGCGACTTACAAACTATATGGTTACATAACGCTAATAAGTCCGGACCCACACCGGCGACTCCCACGACAATCCAATTCTCTCAATTGACGACCGCCATTACATTTTATTAACGTAATATCGATGGCTTAACAATGGTAAGATTTGGTAGTACTATGAGAAACTTTAATGGACGAATTATATTTAACAGCATAATATTATTAACTGCCTCTGAAGAGCAGCGATAGCTCAGTGGGGAGACCAACAGACTGCAATGCAGAGGGTCTCGGGTTCAAACCCATGTCGCGCACCTCCGACTTTCGGAAGTTATATGACTTTTCGAAATTATGTGCGTATTGATTGACAATTATCGCCTGCTCCGTGCATCGGAGGGCACGTTAAGCCGTCGGTCCCGGTTGCCATGAACATCTATGGCAGTCGTTATTGGGAGAGTGTCGACACAAAAGATCCCACTGGGACGAAGTGTCGCCGGTCTGCACTGACTGGCCCCCACATAAGATAAGATAAGATAACAGCCTCTGAAGCGCAGCAGTTCTAAATGCGATTGCTGTGCATGAGGTCTCGGGTTCGAATCCCGGCTACGGAAAATTAAGAAGTTCGCGGTGTTAGACACCCCCGTGCCTTGAAAAGTACGTAAAGCCGTTGGCCCTGCGCCAGATTTTCTCCGATCGGGTCGGATTACTGTTACATCGGATCATGAGAGTTAGGATTCAGACAGTACACTTGTGTTTGCGCACACAATTGTGCTCTATAATATCTCTTGCGCAATAATCAGTCTCCGTTAAGATTGGCCACTGTGACCGAAATTCGGTCTGGAGGACATTATTATTTACTGTGGTTTCACCAAGTTTATAATTACTGCCACACATAGATCCCGAGTCCGATCTCAACACCTCTGAGTTATTTTTTTTATTATTTCTTGTCATAATGGCTTCACTTCGCCTGATGGTAAGCAGTCCATGAGCAGATCCTTCACACCACGTCCTCAAGTAACACGGTGCCAAACAATCAGCTCTATAGACCGTCGACGTAGCTTTGATGGCCTAGGTAGTTCCTTTAGACATCCATGAAGGATGAGTCCTTCATGCGGGCCGAGAATGGGATCGAAGGAAATACTTGTTTCGGCCGAGTTTTCGAACTTATGTGCGAATTAAATAGTTAATTATCTCTGAGCAGCGATAGCTCAGTGGGGAGACCAACAGACTGCAATGCAGAGGGTCTCGGGTTCGAACCCTCGTCGCGCACCTCTAACTTTCGGAAGTTATATGACTTTTCGAAATTATGTGCGTATTGATTGACAATTATCGCCTGCTCCGTGCATCGGAGGGCACGTTAAGCCGTCGGTCCCGGTTGCCATGAACATCTATGGCAGTCGTTATTGGGAGAGTGTCGACACAAAAGGTCCCACTAGGTCGAAGTGTCGACGGTCTGCACTGACTTGCGCCCACATAAGATAAGATAATTATCTCACGCTATAACAGTGAAGTAAAATATTGTAAGGAATCCTGCATGTCCTGCAATCGGCGAGCGTGGTGGACTATAGCCAAATCTCTTCACACTGCGAAGACTCGTGCTCAGCCGTGGAACAGTTTATAAAAAGCTTATATTATTATACTAAGAGACAAACTAGATATTTATGCATATTGCATGAATATTATAAAACAATAATAATCATTATATCGAGCGAATAAACAAAGGCTCATGTTACGCAATATTTACTAGTCACGATAAACTCCGTAATAGAATTACAAGGAAATAGGCAAGCGCCATGTTGAGCTAATTGTCATGACATTATAGCTGTGAGAGACATGTCGATTTGTAGTAAATATTATAATTGCTTAGAATACTACAAATGGATATCTATATCTGTCTCAGTACCACTGAGGTAGTAAACGTGACAGCTACCCAAGTCTCGAGTTCGATGCCAGGTTGGGCAAAATGTGATTGAGTTTCCTGTCTAGAAATTGTCAGTACAAATACGATAGACGACAAGAGGCTCTTACTAAGGTCAAAGTCAAAAAGCATTTATATTTATTTATTTTACAAAGAAATACTTATGAATGTCCAAGTTTACTCTTACTCGAAACAGAAATATCATATACATATACATACCCACCCTCTCACCCACACATACACTAACATACACACGCATGCACGCACGCATATTAGACATGCACACACAAACAAGAAGTATCCTTTCACATCCACAGTCTATACAATATTAACATTGAATATATTATCACTACCTTAATGCTAATACACCTATGTACAAAATCTAGACTTTGTGTCTCGGGGTGGAGTCCTGGTGTCCTAAAACACAGGCTCCAGCCTAGCTTAGGCTCCAGTCTCTCACAATGTTCCTTGTGTTTTATTTTAATATTATGCAATTTGTATCTTTTGTCAACATTGTAAGTGTTGTGGAAAGAAAAATAAACATTATCTATATATTAATACGTGAAGCGAAAACTTTGGATCCCTTTTTGGAAAATTGGGCGGACGGAGGAGTATGAAATTTCGCACACTTATAGTTTATAGAGAGAAGAAGTGACGAATGCTAATATATTTTTTTAATATGCATTAGAAATACATTAAATTAATGAATAAACACTACACGTACACAACCATGCATTTGACACACGCAGCCGAAGCGCGTAACTATGGTTACATATATAATGACATATATCAGCAATATCTTACAGGCAAACTTTGGTGGAATTTCAAGCACTAGGCGACCGCTAGTTATTATTATTATTTATGAGTTAGTGAGTTGAAATTACTGAATTTCCATTTAGCTAAGAAGTAGCAGTGATAGCCTAGCGGAATACCGTTGGACTGCCACGCAGAGATCTCGAGTACAATTCCGCGGCGAGAATTTCTGTTTTTCCAGTTATATAAAGAAAGAAATTTGTTTATTTCGTACAGAGCACACACAATTAATTAAAACAAGATAAACAAACATATTATATGCGTATTAAATAGGTAATTATCGCTCGCTTTAACGGTGAAGGGAAACATCGTGAGGAAACCTGCATGTCTGAGAATTGTACATAATGTTCTGGAAGACATGTGAAGTCTGCCAACACGCACTGGACCAGCGTAGTGGACTATGGCCTAACTGCTGGGACGTGGGACTGTGTGCCTAGCAGTGGGACAGTTTAATACAGGGCTGATATTATTATAAGTTGGCAATACCCTATACTACCTTATATCTTATAGTTGATAGTACTTATAAGGTAGTAACCTTATTAAGTACTATCAACCAACCTAAATGTAAATTTATTAAATTCATTATGTGGTTCTCCTTCTTCTCCCTAGCCTTTATTATTCCCAAGTCACTTGGGGTCGGCCTTCTAGTCTAACCGGATTTGACTGGATATCAGTTTTTACACGGAGCGGCTACCACCTGACCTCCGCAACCCGAAGGCTGACGAAACCCTAAGGCTAGACCAGTGTCAGGATATTAGAGGGCACTGACTTTCCAATAACGACTGCCATAGATGTTCATGGCAGCCGGGACCGACGACTTAACGTGCTCTCTGAGGCACGGAGCAGGCGATAATTGTCAATCAATACGCATATAATTTCGAAAAGTCATATAACTTCCGAAAGTCAGAGGTGCGCGACGTGGGTTCGAACCCGAGACCCTCTGCATTGCAGTCTGTTGGTCTCTCCACTGAGCTATCGCTGCTTTTTGCTTCTCTTTAATACTATCTATAGTTCCTTTTACCAAAGTTAGGCAGTGCATGGAAGACACCATGATAATATAAGCGTTCATAGGCTACCATCAGGCATACCTACCATCTTAGTAGTAAAAAAGTTGAATAAATAAGACCCGTTGAAACACAGGTGTTGAGTATTTCGGTTAATGTATAACGGTACCTTATTAATATTTCCTGTTATTTATTTATAACCTGTTATCAGCTAGCAGGTTTAGCGTTGGTATGGTATAACATAATGCTTTTATCTTGCGGATCATAGTGAGGGCTTGAGTCTGATTCCTGGGCCAGGAAAGCTCCTGTTAGAAAATTTTATGTAGCAGCAGGGAGTTTGTTAGACTCATATTGCAACGGTTTTTAATACATAGCTGGCAATACTTGTCTGTAATACGTCAGTTTACCGCTTTGGAGGTAAGTATAAGAGCGTAAATCTTACATTATGTATTTTTAATAATAAATACCAGTACGGAGTATGCACATGTAGTCAGTATATGGCTATAAACTCGCCTCCTGTTATTAAAATTCTTTTAGTGCTGGTTAGCTTATTTATCGAGGAAGGCTATAGGCTATATAACATCACGCTATAACCCACGGCGGCGGCGCAGTAACGATAAACGCGGGTAAAACCGCGGGAACATCTAGTAGGTATATAAATAACTAGATGTTCCCGCGGTTTCACCCGCGTTTATCGTTACTGCACCGCCCCCGTGGGTCTTAGCATGATGTTATACAGCCTATAGCCTTTCTAGATAAATAGGCTAACCAACACTAAAATAATTTTCAAATCGAACCAGTAGTTCCTGACAATAGCGCGTTCAAACAAACTCTTCAGCTTTATAATATTAGTATAGATTTTGGTTTCATTATTTCATGCTGTTTCATAATGTTAGGTCTACTGTAATTTTACGATAATAAGCAAACCTTTTAAATGCTTATTAAGTCGCAATAAGAACACATTTACTATATAATAGCGTTAAGTAATCGTTGTAATAAATAAATGATGCTGTTCTGCAATGCTGGTGTAACCGCGACGCTCGTTCATAGACATATAATTATAACGCTCGCGCCAGACATAGTATTTAATGCTGAGTTAAGCTGGTGCTAGACATACGGTGATGTGAAGTGAGGGCTTGTTGCAATCCAGATATTTTTATATAGAAAATTTTATGTAGAGTGTCGATCTAGACTCTATGTCATAATTATCATAAATTGAATTTTATGACACGTTTTGCGATTCTTCTTCTCCCTAGCCTTTATTATTCCCAAGTCACTTGAGGTCGGCTTTCTAGTCTAACAGGATTTGATTAGATATCCGTTTTTACACGAAGCGATTGCCATCTGACCTCCGCAACCCGAAGGCTAACGATACCCTAAGGCTAGATTAGTGTCAGGATATTAGAGGGCACTGACTTCCTAATAACGACTGCCATAGATGTTCATGACAGCCGGGACCGACGGCTTAACGTGCTCTCCGAGGCACGGAGCAGGCGATAATTGACAGTCAATACGCACATAATTTGGAAAGTCATATAACTTCCGAAAGTCTGCGATTGTGAAATAAAATAAATTATATAAATATGTACCTAATCAAGGTTGCAGTCAAACTATTTATAATTAATTTCAAATAAATAAAAAGCGTATTATAGGGGCGACTGATGATTGATTCACCGATAAGGTAAATTTTTTTGTTGGTTTATCACTTAATAATTATAATACTAAGAGAGTGCAATTGCATTAAAGATATTTTTATAAAACTAATTTTATTTTTCTACCTAGGGACTAAACCCAAATATTAATTTTTATCTATACTAATATTATAAAGAGAAATGATTAGATTTTTTGTTTGTTTGTAAGGGTTTAACTCAAAAAATAATCAACCGATTTAAAAAATTATTTCACTATTAGGAAGCTATATTATCATCGAGTAACATAAACAATGTTTTATTTAAAAAAAATAGGGCAATAGATCTTATATATATATATATCTTATCTTATATTATATCTTATGTATATATTAAATATCATTTTTTTCAGACTGTTTTCTTTTTCGGCACCGCTCATAATGAACTGAACAGATTATGATTCGATTTCTAGAGTTTAGTAGCGCAAGTCCACCTTTAATTAATACCGTACAGTATAACTGAAGATAGGACGCAAACGGTGCTCAACGTAAAAAAAACACAAGCGAACCAAAGTTCACGCAAATAAAATCGCGAGCAAATATAATAAGTTAGCGAGCAATGTCTGTCACCACCTTTGCCTTGATTGCTCAAGTAATTACAACCTAGTAGGCTTGTAGACACAATTATAAGATCAATGAAGGTTCTGAGGACACCTCCAAGGTAGGCTTTACTTCCTACAGACCTGACTACACGACATGTAGAGTATTTACTAAAACGTAGGTTCTGTTTATACAACGATGTTTACTTAATTTTACTGTAATACGATACGGTTTGTTGTATTTTGACTGCGTAGTTAGAGAAGTTTTTTTTTTAAGAGCAGCGATAGCTCAGTGGGGTGACCAACAGACTGTAATGCAGAGGGTCTCGGGTTCAAACCCACATCGCGCACCTCTGACTTTCGGAAGTTATATGACTTCTCGAAATTATGTGCGTATTGATTGACAATTATCGCCTGCTCCGTGTCTCGGAGAGCACGTTAAGCCGTCGGTCCCGGCTGCCATGAACATCTGTGGTAGTCGTTATTGGGAGAGTGTCGACACAAAAGATCCCACTGGGTCGAAGTGTCGCCGGTCAGCACTGACTGGCCCCCACATAAGATAAGATAAGATGGAAAAGTGTTTTGGTGTAGTAGTTACAACGGTATTGGTAGTGTTGGGGGTTCGATTTCGGTTCGATGAATGTATGTTTTTAATAGTAAGGTCACAATATCATTATGCAACATGGATAGTAAATCTATACTAATATTATAAAGCTGAAGAGTTTGTTTGTTTGTTTAAACGCGCTAATCTCAGGAACTACTGGTTCGATTTAAAATTTCTTTTAGTGTTGGATAGCCTATTTATCGAGGAAGGCTATAGGCTATATAACATCACGCTACGACCCACAAGGGCGGCGCAGTAACGATAAACGCGTGTGAAAACGCGGGAACATCTAGTCATTATATAATGTTTTAAAAGAAATGCCTTGGTGGCGAAGCGCTAGTTTATGCTACTTCTGTAGAAATTAAACTTTAATAGGTTCATCCCTACCAACCCATAGCTAATGTATAAATGATGGTATTGTCTGTGTTTATGTATGTATGTAGATTCACGCCTGTTTACCAGAGGGGTAGGCAGAGACTATGGATTTCCATTTGCTACGATTCTGACACACTTCTCTGGCTTCATTCACTTGCATCACATTCCTCATACACGCCCGTCGGTTCAAGGAGCTCTTAACCTAAATGATGGTATGGTCTGTGTTTAAATATTACATAATTCATTTATGTAATTCAAGCATTTATATTTATAATGTGTTATATAAAAATTGTAATAAAATAATGTTATAAATGCATTTCATTCCTTTGACAGATTTTTGTTAATAGTCATTTCAACAAATGCTTTACAACTAACAAAAAATAAAAATGTATCTTGAAATTATTGTCTACCCCTCACAGATACACAAATGTGTTTACATGCAATATAACAAAAAGAAATTTCAAACAAACTTTCGCATTCACAATATCAGTTAATTTGATTAGCGCGGGGAATGAACCAGTGACCCTGCTCTGAAGGCAATAGCGCCGGTTGCGCTTAGGTCGTTAGCACGCATTTAAATTATGCAACACATAATGTAACAACATAAATATTATTATGTGTAATGGCGCTTTCGTAACTCTGAGATATGCCTGCTCAATCATTTTATTGGTTTAGCATTCAAAAGAATTATGATTATGCAGTAATATATACCTAACTAGATGTTCCCGCGGTTTCACCCGCGTTTATCGTTACTGCGCCGCCCTTGTGGGTCGTAGCGTGATGTTATATAGTCTATAGCTTTCTTTGATAAATAGGCTATCCAACACTAAAATAATTTTTCAAATCAAACCAGTAGTTCCTGAAATTAGCGCTTTCAAACAAACAAACAAACTCTTCAGCTTTATAATATTAGTATAGATTTAATTACAGGAGACACTTAAAGAAAACGAGATGGGTGTAAAAACCCAGGATTCATCCTCTTCATCTTAAAGGATATTAACCCTTTAGGTACTTCCATTACCACTGAGCTACCATCACTTCGACGAATCGTTGGCCTTTTACTATTTTTCTTGTATGTTATTTAGTGACAGCACGAAGCCTAGAACTGTACCCAAGTCGGTACGTATAGGGTCAAATATAGATGTAGTAAATTATAGGAAATGACATTTAGCAACATGAACCAAATGGGAATGCAATATGCTACGCAAGCCTTCTGTGATATCCAAGCGTGACGCTAAACGTAAAACAAGCGTAAACATTAAAAGTAAAATGATTCGAGGTACAAAATATGGTGCTAAATAACGATATGCTCGATTTCATTCGATTTTTATTCGAATACCTTGACGATACATACATACATAACATCCCCATATATCTGTATATGCAATTTATGTAATAAATAAATATTATTTATTATTTTTTGAGTAGTAGAGCCTCGCTTATTTCAGCATGAATGGGCGGCTCGACCGGGGAAGGACTATCCTCTTACAGAATATCGACGTGAAATACCAGTATTCCTATTGTTGTGTTTCGTTCGGTGAATGAGACTACCGGAGGCCCAATCACCTCCTTTCCCTCATTCCCGCTCCTTCTCCTTCCTACTTCCTTTCCTAAACGGCAACGCGCAAGTGATGCCTCTGGTGTTGCAGGCTTCCATAGGCTACGGTGACCACTTACCATCAGGTGGGCCGTATGCTTGTTTGCCACCTTAGTCGTACAAAAAAGAAAAATAAATACATCATTATGTGCGCTATGTACTTGACTATTGATAGGTTTAATTGTTTTTAAAAACAATATACAAATGCCGAAATGCCGAAGTTTTTACGAAGTGCTTACCATGAAACATGTTAAGTAACGCTTTGCTTAACTGAACCGTACAGTGCAGTAGTCCGAACTAGAAATGTCACTTTAAAAGATTAAAGAAAAACAAAGATACTTCGCGGTAGGTATATTCTTAATATTTCGTTCACCTGAAGTTTCGGATAGACATTGCCATGACAGACTTACAAATAACCCAATGTAAGATGATTATATTCGTAAATTTTTTAAGGCATCCAGCAGTTATCTGTAGTTGCTCTTCAAAAATATCAATACACACAACCACATATCACAGTACCCCAAAAAACCAATTCATGTATTACCCCAAGTATCCCAGTACACAGCAAGATTTTCTCTGTGTATCCCAGAACAGTGCCATTTGCGCGATCCCATTGCCCAACAAATGGAAAGGCTCAGTTTCCACGGGCGCCTTGACACGCCGCTCCTTTCCTAAGCCGACATTTGCGCTTACGCAAGTGTTCTACGGTTGCTTGCACTATCCTTGAAGATTTGCGTAACCGTTACCTCATATCGTTAGTGTCAGGCGTGTACGATAGATGGCGTAGTCGAACGTTTTGTTCGCCAGAGGTTGGATGCAGGAGCTAATTATTTAATTGTTAATCAATACTTATTAACATTTTGGATGGTGTTGGATGTTAAACGGATGTTGGTAAAAAAAATAATTATGTTAATTATATTTATGATTTGGAAGTAATTTAGGTAGGATGCATAGAGCAAATATTGAAAAAGTTAGGCAATTAGTTTTGGCCTGATTCTTGTTATAAAAACACTACTCCTAAAACAGCCGTTGTCAAAAATGAATTATGTTTTGTTTTATTTTAATATTTTTGAACATTGTTGTTTGTGATCTTTTCATAAGATTTAAATCATACGTTTATATATGGTCACCTCTCTGGACGTTAATTTGTCACTTACTACACAAACATGACATTTTTCTTTTTCTTTTTGTTGTACTACTAAGGTGGCAAACAAGCATACGGCCCACCTGATGGTAAGTGGTCACCGTAGCCTATGGACGCCTGCAACACCAGAGGCATCACTTGCGCGTTGCCGACCCTTTACTAAAGGAAGTGGGAAGGAGAAGGAGCGGGAAGGGGGAAAGAGGGTGATTGGGCCTCCGGTACTCTCACGAACGATATACAACAGTAGAAATACTGTTATTTCACGTCGATATTCTATGAGCGGGTAGTCCTTCCCCGGTCGAGCCGGCCCATTCATGCTGAAATCAGCGAGGCTCTACTATAATATATAAGTATTATTACGCTCACACTTATTAAAAATTATACACTATCGTAGTCTATCGTGTAAACGTAATGTGACCTCACTCTTCTATGAGTGGACACTTTTTCGTGCGCTCTAATTACGATGAGGTTAACGTTTAATGCAAATCTTTGTGGCCAATAGCAAATCTCGTATAGAGAATGTCCGAGCTCAACAGTGAGAATTGGCTAACTTATCATGAATCTGACAAAACTTATCGACTTAATTAAGTCATATCCGGCCTTTATTTTTATTGCCAATAATCTGTTGATAAATAGAAATTAACGCCAATCTCACGATTGTAATACTTGTAATTTCATTAAAATTAAAAGTGTTTTTTGATAAAAATGTTATAATCTGATTCTTTATCAAGATATTAGTTCTTTTTACAATCAAGTGATTCAACGTAAAATGAACTAAGATCCCTATTGCTATTGAATTAATGAATTATATGCTAGCTACGCATCAACATTGGAAATCCCGTGATAATCAGAACATTCATTAATTACCTATTAGTCATATTAATTTCATACACATACATAGGTATGATGGCTCACGTATAATAATTATTTGCTTAATTCCTTTTCCTTAGAGTGGCAACAAGCGACTGATACCTCTGAAATACCAGGGTTAACGTCAACAGCAGTAAGTAATGGTAAGTTTTTGTCGTTACCTATACTCGCTTATACTGCCGTTGTAAGAAAAAAGACGAATCTGCCGAAAAAAAAAGTTTTTTGAAGTGAAAACTTCTTTAGGCGCGTTGAGCACTTCTTGGGTGAACAAAAATCATAGAACTCGCGTCATCGTTACGCTTCCACGTTTTCCATTTTTGAATTATTTTAGTATACTAGCGGTCGCCTAGTGCTCGAAATTCGATCAATAATATTGCTGATATATGTCATTATATATTGATATAATACGTAACCATAGTTATGCGCTTCGACTGCGTGTGTCAAATGCACGCTTTCCATTTTTGAATTATTTTTGATTTATAATTTGGTTTATATAGAAGTGTTTATGATCAAGTATTAAAGTTTTCACTTCTATCGGCAGTCCCCAAAGACTGCCCAATTTTTACCTTACAACGGCAGTATATTATCAGGCTACATAGGCTCATAGGCTACTCTATTTGCTTGCAATTGCAGCAAAATTTATGATACGTTGAATGCTTAGCGTCAGTCGGGCGAGATTTAATGTAATAAGGTATGATAAAGTTTGCAGCAAAATCCCCGATTTAACCTAGAATTTTGCACCAATTGAGAAGACTGCAAGAATAAAACAAGCTTGCCTTATCTTTCTGCGGTAAGTAGGGATTCTAGACTCTTCAAAAGGGTCTGTCTCCAGACCAGTGTGAATATTATTTCTTGCGTTGGCAGCAGACTTCTTTTCTGCAGACTCGGCAGCGAGAGATACCCCTAGTATATCAGTCGTCATAGGATGCAGTGAACGCTTACCATTCACTACACGTAAGCGTAGTGGTTTAAGAGAACGCTTCACTATTGCCACTGCAGAGTTTTGTGGGTTCGAATTCCATACAGGACAAATATTTGTCTTATCTATACTAATATTATAAAGCTGAAGGGTTTGTTTGTTTGTTTGAACGCTCTAATCTCAGGAACTACTGATCCGAATTGAAAAATTCTTTTAGTGTTGGATAGCCCATTTATCGAGGAAGGCTATAGGATATATAACATCACGCTACAACCTACGGGGGCGGCGCAGTAATCATAAACGCAGTAATCATAAATCTAGTCTATATATAAATGTTTTCGGTTTGCGTGTGTTTTGTGTCACTAGTATGATTGTAAAGTACCGCATAACACAGGGATTGATCCCTAAAGCTGGAGCAGTCTTTAAAAATAACATGAACCTCCTTTAACTCAACGGCACAAATAGAACAGACTGCGCGTGAGTCTAGTACGTAATCATTGCAACAAATATTTGCAATCAATCAAATTAATACCAAACCAGAAATGTCGTGACAGACACACATACATATTTGATTACAACACAACAAATTAAATGTAACATATCAAATGTCAATCTCTATTGTAAAACCTTTTAGGTAACTTTTAACAAATTAATGTTAGAGTATTGCGCAAATGAACAAAAACAAGCGCCATATTGGATTTACGCAACAGCGCAAACCGTTAGGTTTTGCAAATGATATCGCATAGTACTCCTGCGCAGCTTATAGCAATTTATGTTTCGCAATGTATGCATTTGGTTGTACTGTAATAATTTATATTATATACATACATTTTCGCAGGGTTGTATCAGACATACATTTTGCCATATGGTTTAAGGCCATAATCTACCACGCTGGCCCACAGCCGGTAGGCAGACTTCACATATCTTCGAAAACTTTATGGAGAACTCTCAGACATGCAGGTGTCCTCACGATGTTTTCCTTCACCGTTAAATCGAGCTATAATCAACTATTTAATACGCACGTAACTTCGAAAAGTCAGAGATGCGCGCCTTGGGTTCGAACTCGAGACCTCTGCGTGGCAGTTCAACGGTTTCCCACTAGGCTAATAAAATTAATGAGGATTAGGAGGATAAGGATAAAATTATAACTAATAAGGGTTAGAAAGGTTAAGATAATGGACTGCACGGCGCGAGATGACCTCCAGCCACCCTGAGATGGTGGGCTTCGTGGTCCTGCTCGCCACCCGATCAGCACCAGGTCCGAGAGGTGGCGTGCGTGTTCCCACGTGCACCTCTGCGTCGTGTCTTTGTCCTCAAGAGGGACGGTGGAGGAAGTATTTTTTTTATGTAGTGGCCTGCCGTTTCACTCGGCGGGCCGAAACCACGGCGGGGTCGCGATTGCATGTGAAACCGATTCGCGCGGCCTCGCCGTCTATGGTCATGTCGAAGAACACCGTGGTAGGTTTAGTCGGTATTACCGGGGTATCTTTTCCCCGGTGAGCCCGACATAAACTCTCCGTCGTCTTGCGGAGAGGTACGCATCAAAGCATTACCACAAGTAAAAAAAAAAATGGAGTGCACGGATGGCGTAGTGGTTTAAATGTTAGCTTCGCCACTGTTACTGCGCCGAGGGTTGTGGATTCGAATCCTACACGGGACAAAAAATGTGTGAACCACAAATGTTTGTGCTGAGTCTGGATGTTCTTTGTGTAATAAATAATTATGTAAATTAGTAGAAGTATTATATAAATTTAAAATTTTCGCATGTCCACTAAGGGCGAGATGTGTTTGAACCCTAAAAACTTGTAACACCTTTTTTGTATACCATGTCTCAAGCGAATAAAGATTTCTATTCTATTTCTATTCTCTTGTTTGAATGTTTGTAAAGTCCCCTTTGATACAGGAATTATTATACTTATAAAGGAGCCGTCGTAATTAAAAAAAAACTTAATAAAAGAAAGATTTTATTAAAAGAAATACAAATTACATTTTCTAACGGCTATAATAGCCAGAACAATGACACTGATAATTATTATTGCCATACCTATTGCAGTTTCCATAACCACTGTAACCATTGTCCATTACAGGGTAAACCTTCGGCTCATCATAACACTGGTTGCAGTAACCATAATTGGTTGTTGGGTAACATTGTTGCGTATTGTAAGGATTGTAACTATTTCTTGATACGCATGTGCAGTCGGTTTCGCAATGCCGATTTTGGTTGCTGGGGTTGCAGTGTTGGTGGTCGCAGGTTGTCGAGTGGAGTATGATGGGGCCGTCGTAGTTCTGGATGTGGACCAATGTATGTGGTTCTGGGCAACCTTGCGTGGCTGCCAGCTGAAATAACAATAATAATATCAGCCCTGAATATAAACTGTCGCACTCCTAGGCATTCATTCGCCTCTTCTCAATGTGAGAAGGGTTTATTTATTTATTTATTTTAACGTACATCAACAATATACATATACAAAATCGGTTTACATAAGAAGCTGAAAATAAAAACTTATAATTATGTATATCTAATATAGATGTACACAACATTTTCTGTACAGAATTATAAAGAATAAAAATTAAACATAAATTAAGAACTTAATACAAATTTAACAAGACCCATTTTCGCAATAAATTAGTTTGAGTTTGAGACATAATTATTATTTATAAAATAGAAAGGAAAAAAAAAACAAAAAACAATAACAGTCAACGAGATCTAGCACAGCATTTTCTGCACTATCTTTCGCTTAAACACTGAATGAATCAAGAAAAATGTCAAGATCATCTGAGCGTCCACATAAAGAATTATATTCGAGACAAATACGCACTAGTGGTGAGTGTTTGCCAGTATTTGTTCTGCAGAATGGAATGTGAAAAGTTCTGGTAATGGGTAAGGGTTAGGCCATAGTCCACCACGGTGTCCAGCGCGGGTTGGTAGTTTTCATATAGGTATTTAATACCATTATGAAGAACTCTCTGATACTTATGCAGGCCTTTCTAATAAGTTTTTTATCTATATATTAATACGTGAAGCAAAAACTTTGTACCCCTTTTTACGAAAATTGTGCGGACGGAGGAGTATGAAATTTGTCACAGTTAAAGGTTATATGGAGATGGAGGGGCAAATCCTAAAATTTATATAAAATATGCAGTAGAAATACATTAAATTAATGAAAAAACACTACACGCACACATCCATGCATTTGACACACGCAGTCGAAGCGCGTAACTATAGTTACATATATCAATATATAATGACATATATCAGCAATATCTTACAGGCAAACTTGGGTCAAATTTCAAGCACTAAGCGACCGCTAGTTAATATTTAATACGTGGAAAAAAACTTTGTGCCGCTTTTTACGAAAATTGCGCGGACAAAGGAATATGAAATTTGGCACAGTTAAAGTTTATATGGAGAAGGAGTAGTGAATCCTAATATTTTTATAAAATATGCATTAGAAATACATTATATTAATGGGAAAATACTACACGCACACAACCATGCATTTGACACAAGCAGTCGAATCGCGTTCGTAATATTTCGGCATTGTTCGACTGATATCGCAGAATTTTTCTGTGGTTACATATGTATGTGGAGTAGGTGACTAAATGAAATGTGATTATAAGTGTATAGTTATAGACAATAAAACCGTAACAGCAATCAAACTTAGAATTTAAATCAATTATAGTCGAATTTCGACCACTAGACTGGGCGACCGCTAGTTACCGTTGAACCAAGCGATTAAGTAATTATTACGCACATTATATCGAAAAGTCAGATGTGCCTGAGGATCGAACTCAAGACCACTGCCTGGCAGCACAACGATATACCATCACTTGGCTTTAAATTAGTAATAATCCTTATACACATACATACAACATGACTAGACAAGCATGATATTGACATTTTTTGTACAAGCATAAGAAATGCAAGAACACTTTTAAGTAAAGATTTCTTTTTGTAATTAATTTAGGCTTTAGGTATATAAATTCTGGTTACCATTTCCGCACTCTCATTCTTATTTTGTTAGTATATGACTATTTTTGTCTTAGCTTTTACTTACATAATTTCTATTCGTGTGAATCTGTAAGTGGCTCAATGTTATTATCTTGTTTGTTTACTTGTAAATTACAGCTGTTGATTCACCATATAATTAAATAAATAAATAAATACATACATAGATTCATGCCTGTTTCTCAGAGGGGTAGGCAGAGACTACGGATTTCCATTTGCTACGATCCTGACACACTACTCTGGCTTCATTCACTTTCATCACATTCCTCATACACGCCCGTCGGTTCAATGTGCTCTTAACCTGGCCTTTGTCCAGAACGTCTCCGATCTGATCGAGAAACGTTCACCTAGTCTTATATATACGGACCAAATACAAATAAAAACATGTCATATAAGAAATTAATATCAAGGTAAAATAAAAAATACTCACCCAAACCAGAGCTACTACCAGGTACAACATTTTGACTGAATACTGACAACTTCTGCAAATCTGAATGACTTTTCACCTTCTGAAGTCAACATATATACTAAAAACTAATCAGTTTTCAGAAAATTACATTTATCATACCGAATATTTCACCAAATTTAGCAATATCATCACGTACTAACAGTTAACTTTTGCAATGCCCGTCAAATTATTGCATTTAATTTGTTAAAATTTTGTTATGACAATTACATTTTTTTATTACTTGTAGAATTAAAGACAATAATTTAAAATTTACGTTGTTTGCTATTGTTATACTGATGGTGCGATTAATATTTCTTGTTCATTATAAAATAGGTTTTCCCCGAAACTTCGTACGCGTGGAATTTGGATCTAGTAGTACCTACCTATCGATATTTTTGTATAGTTGCATATTAAAAGGAGCTGATCTAGCATCATACAACATACCAATAAATTTTCATTGTTTAATAGGTAATGCACAAAATAAATCCTTATCCTTACTAGTCCTTACTAATATTATAAATTCGAAAGTAACTCTGTCTATCTGTCTATCTGTCTGTTACCTTTTCACGGCTAAATCACTCAACCGATTTAGATGAAATTTGGTACAGATATAGTTTAAAACCTGGCGAAGGACATATGCTACTTTTCATTCATGTAGGTACCACGCGGGCGGAGCCGCACGCAAAAGCTAGTTATTAATACTCGGCTTCTAGGCGGAGTATTAAGATGAAACATACACACGATTTCAAGTTAGGATGCCAGCAATACAGCTGTGTGTATTTAATTCCATGCAGTAATTTGCATGATGGGCATATAAACAAACTGGCTACAATTTATTTATTATTTAAAAAAAATAATAAGACACGGGACAACTATTTGTGGATCACACAATTTTTGTCCCGTATGGGAATCGAACCAACAATACTCGACGCGACGACAGTGGCGAGGCGACCATTTAAACCCTTAGTTCCCAAAATGGTCCAGTTGGACCTCCAGGGATCCACAGGAGACGCGACAGGGGTCTTCGTTGGCGTGACAAAAAAAATGGGGGTTTACAATTCGTAAGCGGGGATCCACGAAAATTTATTTGCTTTCGATAGTGAAAAACTAAAATGTTGGCTGGACTCAGCGACTGTTACTTATAAAAACTTGCATATTCCATACTCAATACCAGCGGTCTCGGACCCACCGATTTTTCGGTAGAGAATTACTACAAAAAAAATGGTCAGCCCGTAGATATTTGATCAAATTTTTAAAAAATGTAGCTGAAGGGTTCCACCGGAACCAGCAAAATTTTGAAAATGAGAAAAAAGTCTGGGAACCTCTGATTTAAACCATTGCGCCATCTGCAAGACAATCATAAGCATTCTGCCATTAATACCACAGACCGCCAACGCTGAACGCACCGCCCCAATACTCCGTTTTACTTTAAAACCGTGTCAATGACTTAAATAACACCCATGAGAGATCGAATCGCGCATAGATTAATCCGTTTCATTTACTTGTATGAGAGATGAATGTAAAAAGTGTTATCTGCACTTTATCAATGGTCGCATGTGGAGCAGTGTGTCAGCACGCGACACGGCGTGCGGCGAGAGAGTAGCGTGGATACGACTGGGAGATAACATATAGGAAGACTTTGACGTTCATAAGTGTCATTTGTGATCTAGATGAAATTATTTATGACGTCGATTGATGGCGTAGCGGTTGTAGTGGTTTTGTGATCTGAATGAATAAATAACTATTTGGCGTTAACTGATAATAATAATAATAATATTTATGTTTTCAAAAAGTTACAGTTAGCATGAACACAGTACATAATATATCAATGCAAGTTAATATATATGAGCAGCGACAGCCTAGTGGGAAACCGTTAGACTGCCACGCAGAGGTCTCGAGTTCGAACCCAAGGCGCGCATCTCTGACTTTTCGAAGTTATATGCGTATTAAATAATTATCGCTCGCTTTAACGGTGAAGTAAAACATCGTTAGGAAACCTGCATGTCTAAGAGATCTCTATAATGTTCTCGAAGATATGTGAAGTCTGCCAACCCGCACTGGGCCAGCGTGGTGGACTATGGCCTAACCCTTCTCACAATGAGTAGAGGCCCGTGCCCAGCAGTGGGACAGTTTAATACAGGGCTGATATTATTATTATAACAGTCGCAAGAGGAAAACCTAGGCGAACGTTTCTCGATCAGATCGGAGGCGTTCTGGACAAAGGCCAGGTTAAAAGCTCCTTGAACCGACGGACGTGTATGAGGAATGTGATGAAAGTGAATGAAGCCAGAGAAGTGTGTCAGGATCGTAGCAAATGGAAATCCATAGTCTCTGCCTACCCCTCTGGGAAACAGGCGTGAATCTATGTATGTATGTATGTATTATTATTACATTATAAGTTAATATAGAATTTGTGGTACTCTGGTACCCAATGTAAAATTTAACCTGTGTTTTGGGTACCAGGTCCCTCGCAGTATTACATAGAGCTACTGATGAGCATGAGAAGCTGATGACGTAGCGGTTTGAGTGGCCGCCTCGCTATTGCTACTGCGCCTGCGCCTGTTCTGGCTTCGATCCTCACACAGAATATTGTGGTATAAACAAATGGTTGTTCTGGGTCTGGGTGTTATTTCTGTCCGTTGTTTAACTGTTTGTAAAGCCCCGCGCGATACAGGATTAATTCCTGGATTTGTCTTTTTTTGGAAATAAATCTAAAAAGCAGAAACTTTGAAGAATCTTATGTGGGGGCCAGTCAGCGCAGACCGGCGACACTTCGACCCAGTAGGATCATTTGTGTCGACACTCTCCCAATAACGACTGCCATAGATGTTCATGGCAGTCGGGACCAACAGCTTAACGTGCTTTCCGAGGCACGGAGCAGGCGATAATTGTCAAGCAATACGCACATAATTTCGAAAAGTCATATAGCTTCCGAAAGTCAGAGGTGCGCGACGTGGGTTCTAACCCGAGACACTCTGCATTGCAGTCTGTTGGTCTCTCCATTGAGCTATCGCTGCTCAGACTTATATATAAGTTGGTAGAGGTATATTAAACCTACATTTTGCTATACTGTCCGCCCTAATAGACGGTGCGTTTATTGTCGACCAAACACTTAAATGTGTCCACATTTATGTGCAGTTACTGACAATTTCTCGCCTAAAGAACCTGTAACACTTTATCCGACGCGGGCGTCGAACCCAGGGCCTTACGATCGCAAGCTACTTAAGCCATGAAACCAGTAAGGCTGGAGATGTGCCTTAAACAATATAAAGACGTAATAAGAACTCAAAGACACTGAAAAATAAAACAACTTTTATTAGATTTATATCCAAGATAATCTATATAATAAAAAACAGTATTCTTACACAGATTTCTGACGTAAATCTGACATCTGATGACGTAAAGTTGTGTTATATTTGACTATAAAAACAGTGATTTCAGACACTAATGGTTAAGACAGCAATTTTACGGTTAGTTTGGCGATTAGCTACGCTTTTTGTAAGGCATCACTGTTTTTCGTTATTACAAATAACGAAAAACATATTACAGATACAAGTTAAAGTGGGCGTTGTGTCAATTTTTGCTTCAATGTTTTACAACTGGTTCAATTTTATTAATCACTAAATTTTACCCGCGGCTTCGCTCATGTAAATATACGCTTGGTAAATTTTTTATCTCTTGAGAACAGTGCTTTTTTCTGGATTAAAGGTATCCTACGTCCCATTCTGTACAACGTGTATGCAAAATTTGATAAATATGGGTCGAATAGTTAAGGCAGAAAGCGTAACAAACAAACAAACAAACTCACATTCGCATCCTAGCTAATATTATAAATGCCAATATGAGTTTTATTGTTTGCATAGCTACTCGACAGATCATCATGAAATTTTTCAAACACGTTGTCAGGAGTACAAAAAAGAACATATCCTATGTTCTTTTTTGTACTACTGACAACGTGTTTGAAAAATTTCATGATCCTTTCATCCACAAAAATAATTACGGTTTCCGTGTGATAGAAAAGTGACATACATACATTTAAGAGAGCGAAGCCGCGGACAAAATCTAATTATAAAATATTGAAGACCTAATGTATGTAGATATAGGTTTTTGTTTTATTTTGCTCGTCAAAATGACCACACTCCACCTGATGCTAAGCAGTCGTGTGGTCTAAGAGCAGTGGCCTCCACACCGCCCTCATAGCAGCCGAGGCGATGTTGAGGTCTCTACTTTGACGGCCTGAGAAGACTTAGTTTGCAAATAAATGATTATGATCATTTAAAATATGTTAAAGCAACATTTTAACAGTCAGGTCCACACTATCCTCTCGCCACAAGTCCCGTTACGTAGTAGTAGGTTAGCATCCGCCGCGCACATCCCTGTGATGCTGCGGGTCCAGGGCTGTCCGTACACATTACATACATTATTATATATAATATTAATTATTACATAAGTACATAGATTTAGGCCCAAGACTGGTCTGTGTGGAAGACCTTGAGGTAGGCCAATGTCCAGCAGTGGACGTCTTCCGGCTGAGATGATGATGATGACATAGATTTATCTTCGAGGTAGGTAGAGTAGTGCATCTATATTTCAGCAGCTGTTTTAGGTTTTACATAATACTAGCTGTCCCGACAGACGCGGTTGCCCTGTACAAACGGAAAACAAAAATGAAAAAACAAATCTTAACCATTCTCTAATCCACTTGAACACACACAAAAAAATTCATCAAAATCGGTCCAGCCGTTAAGGTGGAGTTTAATTACAAACACACGCACAGAAGATTTATATACGAGTATACCTATACTAATATTATAAAGCTGAAGAGTTTGTTTGTTTGTTTGATCGCGCTAATCTCAGGAACTACTGGTTCGATTTGAAAAATTATTTTAATGTTGGATAGCCTATTTATCAGGGAAGGCTATAGGCTATATAACATCACGCTATGACCCACGGGGGTGGCGCAGTAACGATAAACGCGTGTGAAACCGCGGGAACATCTAGTATACTTATATAATTTATTGGATTTTAGTACTGTCGTCTGTCTATTCGTACTGATGTCGCGTAAGAACTTTGATGTGGTTTTACCTATGTATTTGGTAGCTTAGGCTTTAATTAAAATCTGAGCTAAGTTTTATTAAGTCAAGTTATGTAGTATTAGATAAGGAAAGTAATATGCTTAAAGCGAACTTTAGTTAACGCCGACGACATCTCGAGCAAAATATATTAAAAAATGTGAAAATAATTGAACCAATTTTGATAAAATTTGTTAAATTAAAAGTTAGACTAAGAACAAAAAAAAACAAAGTCATTAATGTAAAAGTTTATTTACAATATATTTACATTATTAATTTTAAAACGAATTAATCTAATATATATTTACAAACGTATTAAAAAGGGTTACATAATTACAAAAACACAATTAATTATACTACTACATATTTACAAAAAATTCATTAATTATTTAATAGTTTATTAACCTATCATCTTTCCATATGGTATTTAATTAATAGACCATAATTATCTTGTAAGTAAGTCATTCTACCATGATTTTGGGTTTATTGCCGCCATAAAATATTTGCTAATCGATTTTCATAATTGCTAAGTAAATATTAATTACCTATGCTAATTGCATAACGTAGACACCATGTTTGGTCAGTGGTTGTCAGGAAAGCCTAAATCCCAATCGTGAGATGGAAGAAAAATATTATCTAATAATAGTTTTTATAATAGAAATAGTTTTGTTGCAGTAGTCTGCAAATATCGCTAGCAGGCGAATACAGGTGCATCTTATTAACCTCTGAGTCTTCTTCGAAGAAGTTAATGACAATACTAGGTGGTGTCTGTCTGTTACTGACCGGCATAACTCAGGAACTACTGGACCGATTGACTTGTAACTTGGTGTGCAGACACCTTTAGATCATAACACGGTCGAGTTTGAATAAATTGACCCACGAGATATAGGGGTCGCATATTTTAAATGGCAAAATATTGACTTGTAACTTGGTGTACAGACACCTTGGAGTCATACCTCGATCGAGTTTGAATATGAGCCTTGTGAGTAAAGAGACCCCCGAGATATAGGGGTAATTTCTTTTCATTACTTTTACATTTAAGACGAAGAGGTGGAATCCTGGGTTTTTACACCCATTTCGTTTAATGTGGGGTCTAAACAAGTCAAATGTGAGTGTGACGCATCTTTACTAAAATCTAAACGGAAATACAAGCGTGATTAATAAGTTAAATGTAAAAGTATATTCAACCTTGATATTTGAGATTGAAATGATCCCTGCACTATATAAATTAAATAAATAGGTTAAAATTATTTATTATTATTGATTGTTACAGATACCAAATCTATTTTAAAGATTTGTAAGACATAGCTTGAACCTAAAAAAAGGTACACAATTAAAAGAAAAATTTTCTTGACGTCATTTATAAGTAGTGATCCATAAATATTTCTTTATATCTATACTAATATTATAAAGCTGAAGAGTTTGTTTTTTTGTTTGTTTGTTTGTTTGAACGCGCTAATCTCAGGAACTACTGGTTCGAATTGAAAAATTCTTTTAGTGTTTGATAGCTCATTTATTAAGGAAGGCTATATAACATCACGCTACGATCCACGGGGGCGCCGCAGTAATCATAAACGAGGGTGAAACCGCGGGCACATGTAATACTAAATAAAAACAATTTAGTAATACATCGATGGCAGTTTTAAATCCGGGTGCACTCAACATTACATAATTTTTTAAGTTTTAACTTTTTGTGTATAGACAAAAAGTGAAACAATTTGAAAATAAAAAAAATCAAATAATACCTATGCAATATAATTGTTAAAAACTTTAAATACTTAATACAGATTTTGTGGCGAATCAATTTTCAAAACAGTACTTTCATACTATTTTGAACTACTTAAACTTAAAAAAGTTTAATTTAACAAGCAGTTTGTTAACAATAATTAAGTGTAAACCCTAGGAAGCATCCGGCAGTTAGTGGGTAAGCGGATTATGTCACGGTGCAACTGCGAGTAACGTTTGTAACAAGCGACTAACTATGGGAACTACACACTAGGACTTGTACGCATGCTGTATGGTGACCATGTTGAGGGGAACATGTGCTTCATATCACCATATAGACTTCAAATGGCTCAGTGGTTTAAATAGTCAGAGTCAACGTTAACAATCTTTAAGTGTTGCCACTTTCGGACTTGTCAATCTTTCTTCTCCCTAGCCATTATTATTCCCAAGTCACTTCGAGTCGGCTTTCTAGTCTAACCGGATTTGACTGGATATCAGTTTTTACACCTGCTCCGTGCCTCGGATAGCACGTTAAGCCGTCGGTCTCGGCTGCCATGAACATCTATGGAAATCGTTATTGGGAAAGTCAGTCTCTAATATCCTGACACTGGTCTAGCCTTAGGGTATCGTTAGTAATCGGGTTGCGGAGGTCAGGTGGCAGCCGCTCCGTGTAAAAACTGTAAACCCCAAGTGATTTAGGAACAATAAAGTCTAGGGAGAAGACTGAAAAGTAAGTGGTGCGTGTCATGGGATTGAAATCGAGTCCTCTGTCTAACTGTCTCCCACAAGGCCATTGATGCTTATATTTAGGTTAATATTACATGTCGGTATGTAAGCCTCCTAAAAAGCTAAGATTTATTTTTCTTATCCAATATGTTAACTGTGTTATTATAGAAACTGAATGAAACGTTGTCAAAGACGAAAATCATATATATTTATTTAGGCTATAAAGTAGAGCAGTGATAGCTCAGTGGGGAGACCAACAGACTGCAATGCAGAGGGTCTCGGGTTGGAACCCACATCGCGCACCTCTGACTTTCGGAAGTTATATGACTTTTCGAAATTATGTGCGTATTGATTGACAATTATCGTCTGCTCCGTGCCTCGGAGAGCACGTTAAGCCGGTGGTCCCGGCTGCAATGAACATCTATGGCAGTCGTTATTGGGAGAGTGTCGACACAAAAAATCCAACTGGGTCGAAGTGTCACCGGTCTGCACTGACTGGCCCTCACATAAGATAAGAAAGGCCATAAAGTAACACTTATGAACGTCAAAATATATAGGTAATTCAGTTTACTAAGGTATTGAAGCTACATTTAGGCAACTTGCTAGGTTCAGTCAAAGAAAACAAGTTAGAAACGGCAATGAATTGCCGTAAATCTTAGAGTTCGAAAACATGGTATCACGTGACCTTGAGGTCAGAGGTCAAAGGTCATAGTCATGTCTAGGCTATATCAACTATGCTGAGTCTAATGGCGTTGACCCCGAGTCTCTAGCTCTTACGGTTCTTGAGTTGAAAGTTGTATAACAGACAGACGGACAAAGCTGTTGTATAAGAGTTTCTTCGAACTCTAAAAAAGAGCTCAACACTTTACTTGAAACTACCAACTTACCTATGACAAGAAACCTGCAAAAAACTGACGTCCATTTTTTTAAATCGCCGATTAAATATCATTTAATTATTTTACAACTCATCAACAAGGTATTTATTCATCATCATGTTTCCCATTCCTTTCCTTACATTCGAACTATAATTTATTTTCCTTAGCCATAACTAAGCGATACCCAGTAATCGCATACCACGGCGCAGTAAGCTCATTAGCCGCTTCTGCTGTATAAAAAAGTCTATTCAATAAACATCACATGCAAATATATTTTCTCAACGACTCCAAGAACTTATGTAACAGATTAAAAATAGCAAATTAAATTCAATAGATGTATTTTTGCGTAACGATACACCTTGAATTAATTTAAAACCGGAATTTTTAATATACGCTTTCAAGTTCAAATCAATCATTTCGTAAATTAATAGGTTTGTGTTTGCCTAAGGTCAGCATCGGTTCGAATTTATTGCTTTTCCTATTTAGTCAGTTAGCGACGCGACGAAGTAGTTTTGGCGAAAAGACTTTTATCAAAGTGTCTACTCATGCACACACGATGGGGTATGCTGAGATGTGGCTATTACATCTTATTTCGTCTGATGTTTTAAACCCCACGTAATTCGAGGAGGCGAGTCTATTGTCGGCTATCGCGCACTTTGCCAAACTCAGTGCTGCTACTGCCTGAGAGGAAAACCTAATAACACTTTGTCTGATCGGGAAATAAAACCAGAATCTCTTTCACGATTGCACGCAAAATGCAGGGTTTGCGCTACTGACAGCTCGTGAAGAAAATGTGAAGTATCTGTGTAGTAGTCGGATAGATGATTTCATTCAGATAAAGCCCATCTTCGTCTGATTTTCTCTTTTGATAAAAAGTACCCTATGTCCTTTTCTGTACCCTTGACAACGTCTACTTGAAACATTATGATCGGTCAAGTAGTTAAGGCTTGAAAGCGTAACAAACAAACTCACATTCGCATTTATAATATAAAGTTAGGATGACCATTCCTTCCTTATATCGAGAGTTTGCTATCATAGTCACCCTACAAGTGTTGTCTCGACACGGATGGCAATGAGAATCAGCTCAGTAAAGCGTGGCACCGCGTATAATGCGATGTTACAGGCATCTCTACCGGCGACCTCTTCACAACCAGCACTGACACTTGTTAACCTAGCAATGTCACACATGTGTGTTTACGTCTCTAAAGGGGGTAAGCAGAGTTGTATTATACCTACATTTTCTGGAACAGTTTCAACGAAATAGGGATATAGGTGTCTGCTGGGCATATTGCGTGAAGCTCCTAAAATTTTTGACAGAAAAACGCAATAGCACTTTACTTTACGTGACACATGAATGGAATTACATGTATATCCATAATGGGATAAGCAGGACCGTCTAACACCTATTTTTTAAAATGTCGACAATAGGAATAATTTATGTGACGCGGGATCTTAAAGGACAAAAAGAAAATCCAGAATCGGAACAGTTTTTTGTGGATCACTCAATGTTTTATCCCGTGTTGTGATCGAACTCATTATACTCGTCACTTTGGCAGTAGCCTGATGAACTGCTTCCGTGGCGCAGCGGTAGTGAATGCGACTGCTGTGCATGAGGTCTCGGGTTCGAATCCCGGGTCGGGCCAACAAACAGTTATTGGGTTTTTCTGTTAAGAAATCTCAATAGCAGCCCGAAGTTAGGACTCCAATCGGATCATGAGAGTTAGGGAACAGAGAGTGCACTTGTCTTTGCGCACACGCTTGTGCACTATAATATCTCCTGCGCAGATGGCCAGTCTCCGTTAAGACTGGCTGCCGTGGCCGAAATTCGGTGTGGAGGACATTATTATTAGCCTGGTGACCGCTCAGTCTCTATATAAATGTACTACATCAAGAAGGCTGTTGCCCAAATATCCCTGACAGAGTAAGCAGAGGTGTATATTTTGCAAACTTTAAGTCCGTTATTGAAGTCTATTGACGTATACTATACATGGTAGGTACTATCGGCTCCAGCGACGGATGACCATTTCAGAAAAATTTTCGCTTGCACATGTTGACCAGTTGAGTTTGTATCGCCTTAGAATCAGTAAACAAATGTAAAGTGTAAAAAAACTCAAACAAAGAAAGGGACGTGTCACGGGTACGGGTACCAAGTGTTGGCCTGCTATGCGATTTTAACCTAAGGAGTGGTCATCCGTCGCTGGAGTCGATAGTACCTGTGATTCTGCCAACTTCAGGAAGGAAATAGAGAAATAAAAATCATTAAATATATAGATTAATAGACAGTCAGCCAACTGACGATTGAAGGATAATTATAACGATGGTTCTTCTATGGACTACAACAAAAACAACACTAATATTAATAAGATTAATTGATCAATTATGTCGATGACTGCTCGCCGCCATTATAATGACAAATGTCTATGTGACATTAATGATCTTGTCAATTAACTCAAAAATGACAACTATGACAGATAGCCATAGACTATACACATACCCAACGGCGAGTATAGACAATACACATTACAAAACTAATTACATCTTCAATCACAAAGCAACTACAGTAGACAATTTCATTTTTTAATGCAGTATTGATAACTAATTCGACTGATCTGAACACCTACTGTATACTGTAATTTATAACAAAATTAGAACCAATAGTGCCTAGCGTGATTTCAAAACTAACATTCTAAAATTAGCTAACACAAATCATATATCTGACCAGCTAATTTGACCTTCCCCGGCTCCCTCCCTCCATTCAAATTACAAGCAGCTTCAAGTCTGCAGTACATTTCAAGAGATCTTGTTACACTGGCAGTTCTCGCAAAGGCGTTATGCAATCACTATGACCTTAAAATCTTACGTAATTCTAAACCAAAACTTATGTTGAGCACATTGGAAAACTAGCTTTATTTGTGAATTTTTAAGGTTGGTTTTTGAGTGAAAGAATGGCATGATAGAATGAATTAGGTTACTCAAATGTACCATTTGCAACGCTGAATATTACGATGTACATTATGTATGTAGATTACACAGCGCTGTTACTACATATTTTTTTTATAAATAAAGATATTACGAGACAATTTGAAGGTCCTTTTATTTCTTGTGATGATCTAAATATGAGATTGGATGGATCACAGTACAAGATGTTTCCTAAGACATTGTGAAAATGTTTTGATGAGCCGTGTAAGATTTTTATTGCATTTATATCTATACATCTATACAAATAAATAAAATTGAAGTGTCTGTTTGTAATGTCAAAATAACAGCTTTTTATCTAATGCGTATGAAAGTATATAAGGTACCTATACGAAATCATCTATTTTTAAAATTTTTGTCTATCTGTCTGTTTGTTCCGGGTAATCTCCGAAACGGCTGAACCGATTTTGTCGGGACTTTCACTGGCAGATAGCTGATGTTATAAGGAGTAACATAGGCTACATTGATTTTAGAATAAAAATAGGGTTCCGCGGAGACAAACACTTTTTAGTTAAATTCTACGCGGACGAAGTCGCAGGTAACAGCTAGTTTTAAATAAATGTCTAATGTTATTCTTAAATTGATAAGGAGTGACTGGTAATTGGTAACAGTAACGACTTACCACCATCTTTTTTTTTTTTTGAGTTTATTGCTACTTTGGCTTGTTTCTTATTCGGTTTCTATACAAAATACTAGCCTTTGCGCGCGGCTACGCCCGCGTGGTACCTACCTCAATAAAAACTATTATTCCATATTGAGTAGTAAAGCCTCGCTGATTTCAGCATGCATAGGCCGACTCGACCGGGGAAGGACTACCCTCTCACAGAATAGCGACGTGGAATAGCAGTAGTCCTACTGTTGTGTTTCCTTCGGTGAGTGAGAGTACCGGAGGTCCAATCACCCCCTTTCCCCCATTCTGCTCCCTTTCCTTCCCACGTCCTTTCCTAAAGAGTCGGCAACGCGCAAGTGATGCCTCTGGTGTTGTAGGCGTCCATAGGCTACGGTGACCACTTACCATCGGGTGGGCCGTATGCTTGTTTGCCACCTTAGTTGTATAAAAAAATTAAAAATCTATCCTTCCCCAACTTTTTAACTACCTTGGCACCAAATTTCAGCTAAATCGGTTAAGTGGTTTAGGCATGTAGAGGTAAAAGATAGACAGACAAAGTTACTTTTGAATTAGTTATATAAGGATAATAGGAAAACCTTGGGGTAGGCCTATGTCCAGTAGTGGACTACTTTTAGCTAAGATGATAAAGAATAATATTACATTGATATTCTAGTGCTTATGGAGCACAGCAAACAACAACCGACAACTTTTCATTCCTCCCAAGATAGTTAAATTTTGCTATATCTAGTATTTCACAATATCTTCCTAAGTATTACATTGAAACGATGGACACAAAATATACACAGACTATCTGCGATTCAAACACATTTTACGCATGTAATGTGGCAACTTATCATTTTATCTTATGTGGGGGCCAGTCAGTGCAGACTGGCGACACTTCGACCCAGTGGGATCTTTTGTGTCGACACTCTCCCAATAACGACTGCCATAGATGTTCATGGCAACCGAGACCGACGGCTTAACGTGCTCGCCGAGGCACGGAGCAGGCGATAATTATTGTCAATCAATACGCACATAATTTCGGAAAGTCATATAACTTCCGAAAGTTAGAGGTGCGCGACGTGGGTTTGAACCCGAGACCCTCTGCATTGCAGTCTGTTGGTGTCCCCACTGAGCTATCGCTGCTCTATGTGGCAACTTAAAACACTGCGCTATGCATACTGTGAGACAAGTAAAAAAAATGAGCTCTAGATATAGCCTCACGCCCGTATTTCCTAAGAAGTAGAAATAGGTGTTTTATATCCACATTTCACCAGATATGGGTTGAGGATCCTCGTTAAAGATGGCGAACTAAACCAATACTACGTTGTTACTGAGAATTCCTTGACAGTTAAACCCAACAACACGTTGCCAGACACAGGTATCGAACCGGAACCAGCATGCATCATGCAGCACACAGAAGATCCTTCACATTAATCCAAGATTTGTAGTAAAAATTGTTTAAAAATGTCTCATCTTTAACCCTGAATTAAAACAATACCTTATAAAACCTCTATTGAACTATAATTACAATAATATACGTATATGAATCACGGCATACAGCCTACAATGTGGGTCAATCTTTCGATCGATCCGTGGAGATGTGACGCAACGCCGTTGCATCATATTCGGCCCAGTTTTTATGCATGCATGCCAAGGTTTCGAGATTAGGCCGTGGCGCTCAATAATTACACGTGCTTATTGTGAGATGTTGGTACATTATATACTCATATTACTTAAATAACTAAACATTAAACTGCCACGGAAAGGTCTCGAGCCCGATCTATAATGACACGCATCACTGATTTTTCGAAGTTATATGCGTATAAAATAGTTAATTATCGCTCGCTTTTACAGTCGAGGAAAACATCGTGAGGAAACATGCATGTCTGAGTGTCTTCTATAATGTTCTCGACGATATGTGAAGTCTGCCAACCCGCACTGGGCCAGCGTGGTGGACTATGGCCTTACCCTTCTCACACTGAAAAGAGACCCATGCCCAGCAGTGGGACAGTTTAATACATGGGCTGACAGTATTATTATTATACTTAAACAACTATGACTTCGAAAAGTCAGTTATGAGCCTTTGGATCGTTGAGACTTTTGTGTGGCAATCTAACGCATCATTAGGGCATCACTGCTATATGCTGCTATGGTTTTAATTCCGTCAAGATAGAGGAATACTGCAAATTATATGTATTAACCACCTGCCCCTTATGTAGGGGCTGCATATACTGTTGAAGTTTCTGAACCGAAACGATGAAGGAAGTTCTGTGCAGCATGCTCCTCTGCTATCACTCTGGATGGAACTGAGGTGGTATGAGTAACTGAACATCCGTCGCGTGGGTCATTTAAGCAAAATGACCCAATTGTAAGGCGAAGTGCGGATTAGTAATTTTTTTTTATTGTTGTTGGTGGCAGACGAGCATGTGGCCCACCTGAAAAGTGGTAAGCACTGCTTGCACGCGCTTCAGCAATGTCAGGACACAGCAAAACCGCTGCCTAACGTGTAAAAAGAACTCTCTTTAAACCTCGTTTGAAGAAGGACATATCATAACGCTCGGGAAACGCCGAAGCAGGCAGTTCATTCCAGAGCTTGCACGTACGTGAGAAAAATTATCGCTGAAAGCGTACCGTCCTGGATTTGAACGCTTCCAGGTGATATGGATGAACCCTGCTTCGTTGTCGAGTGGTACGGTGATAGAAAGGGGCCACTGCACTGGTACCAAATCAAACAGTTCTTCAGAACACTCCCCGTCAAAGAGTCGGTAGAACACGCAGAGAGACTCAAAGTCTCTCCGTTGCTCCAACGACTCCAATCTATCCGTGAGATTGGAATCATCGACGATTCGAACTGCCCGTCTTTATAGGGAGTCAAATGGGTCGAGCTGGTATTTTAATTAACTTACTACCTATATTATTTTTGTCAATCTAAGAGAAAAACAATTGCATCGGTATTTTTTTAAACTCTTCTCCCGCTGTAAGCCCTCCTGTGTCGCAGAGGCCTTTCCAATCATTTCAAAAAGGACATAAAGTCACCCGCTCTCGGCACAAATATTTGTGAATGACACAAATTGTCCTGTGTCGAAACCAAAACACTCGGCGCTGCGGTAGTAGCAAGGCGACCACTGAAAGCACTACTTCATCAGTGCAGTCAAAAGCAAGGAAGGTTGATAGGAAAGGAATGTGTAAGGTAGGCAACTTCCTAGTGATACTCAGTCTATAAGCTACGATAATAGTTTACCATTTGGCAAGCTTATGTGCCACGAATCGCTGACGATATTGCGCTCTTCCTCGTAAAGCACTTACACCATTAAACAAGGCATATTTATTACAGAAATAAAACATATATAAATAAAAGTGGCCATGTGTGGGTGTTACGCACAGAGCAGGATTCCGTAGGGTGAACGTTTATAGTTACCATTTAAAGATAGAAATGAATTTAATAACGAACTTTGAAAGCATTTTATTGGCATCATGAATTTCTTTTTAACCCCCGACGCAAAAACGACGGGGTGTTATAAGTTTGACGTGTCTGTGTGTGTGTGTGTGTGTGTGTGTGTGTGTGTGTGTGTGTGTGTGTGTGTGTGTGTGTGTGTGTATGTGTCTGTGTCTGTCTGTGGCATCGTAGCTCCCGAACGGATGAACCGATTTTGATTTTGTGTTTTATACTCGCTTATCGAAATTATTCTACTCTGCTACTCATTTAAATACAAACACTGTGAGAAATATAGTCAGCTCTGGTCATGGTCATCAATTGCCACCACCAAAATAGTGCATATCTAAAAGTATTTAGGACTAGTTTTTGCCCGCATCTTTGCTCTATCTAATCCAAATAAAATATACACTATTTCATTTTTCTGTACACATGACAACGTTAATGCGAAATTTCATGATGATCTGTCGAGTAGTTACGATATGAAAGTGTAATAAATAAACAAACAAACTTACATGCGCATTATAATATTAGTTACGATATGAAAGTGTAATAAATAAACAAACAAACTTACATGCGCATTATAATATTAGTTACGATGCATGCTCATCAGTATAGACTACTCTTAACCAAGTTTTTCTTCAAAATGTCTCCGATACGGTCGTATATTAGTATATTTATACATATTATAAAGTTTAAAGCACTCACTCAGATGCTTAATTAAGATAAACTGGTCTCGTAACATGTCTGCCGGACGCTAAATAGTGCAACATTGTACCGTGAAGTATTTACCAACGAGTACGTAAATGTTAAAAGGTTGAGTTACGGCTTTGACTACAGCTGCTTGCGTTAATTCAAACTATATTTTATTACAAATGTCTTGAAACTATTATTAGTTTAGTACATTTAAACTGCTTTTATAGTTCAATGATCGTGAATTCGCACTGTTGTGTATAAGGTCTCGGGTTAGTAGTGTATTAAGCTGTCCCACTGCTGGGCACGGGCCTATCCTCAGTGTTTTTTTTAGCTACTAAGGTGGCAAACAAGCATACGGCCTACCTAATGTTAAGTGGTCACCGTAGCCTATGGACGCCTGCGACACCAGAGGCATCACTTGCGCGTTGCCGACCCTTTAGGAAAGGAAAAACAAATCGTGAGGAATCCTGCATGTGTGAGAGCTCTCCATAATGTTCTCGAAGACATATGATCCCTGCCAGCTCGCGCTAGGCCAGCGTGGTGAACTATGCCCCAGCCATGCTCACACTGTAATTGTAGTAGAGCCTCGCTGATTTAAGCATGAATGGGCCGGCTCGACCGGGGAAGGACTACCCTCTCATAGTATATCGACGTGAAATACCAGTATTTCTATTGTTGTATTACGTTCGGTGAGTGATAGTGCCGGAGGCCCAATCATCCTCCTTCCCCCTGCCCGCAACTTCTCCTTCCCACTTCCTTTCCTAAACGGTCGGCAACGCGCAAGTGATGCCTCTGGTGGTGCAGGCTTCCATAGGCTACGGTGACCGTTTACCATCAGGTGGGTCGTAGGCTTGTTTGCCACCATAGTTGCTTAAAAAAAACGTAGGACCTAAATACAGCTTGTGAAATATGAGTGTAATACACTCCTATCTAATCAACGATTCGAAGATGTTCAACCATGCGTCCATGTATTTATGTAAATTAAACGCATGTAATTGATACTTTACAAACATAAAATTAAATAATATGATTCAATAAATGCGAAGGTCGAAATCTGTTTGCACGAAACGGGAAGTAAATCGACAATAACATTATTTATACATGTACACCTGTTTAATCCACCGTGTTTACTCGCGACGGAGAGTCATTGAGCTGAAATTGTTTATTTTTATGTATAACTAGCTTTTACGCGCGGCCCTGCCCGCGTGGTACCTAGATCAATAAAAAGTAGCCTATGTCCTACCTCAGGTTGTAAACTATATCTGTATCAAATTTCATCTAAATCGGTTGAGTGGTTTAGCCGTGAAAAGGTAACAGACAGACAGACAGAGTTACTCTCGAATTTATAATATTAGTAAGGATTATAGGGCATATCATTATATATACATATAATGTCGCCTATTTAACTTAAAACGGTAGGTAGAGATGTATTACAGCCGCTTCCCGCTAGCTGATTACATGTCAAAGCCTTTTGCTTTAATGTGTCCAACTTTGCCTAACTCCAAACTGCTACTGAGAATCTCTAAAACCAACCCCAATAACATGTTGACCGACCCGACATTCAAGCCCAAATATATCTGGTGCCTTCACTCTAAATTATGGTATTCAATATCAATACCCGTAGGGACATTGCCTCATTGCCATGTTTCTACAGAATATACCACGGGGAGTGCTCTGAAGAGTTATTCTACCTTATCCCGCCCTCCCCTTTCCTATCCAGAACAACGCATGCTGGGCTCAGATGCCATCCTTACACAGTAGAGTCGACTAGAACGCGTACCAACAAGTTTGGGTCCTCATACCTCTGCCGAACGCCCAAGGCATGGAATTCTCTGCCAAGGCACGTGTTTCCTTCTTCCTTCAATCCTGGGTCCTTCGAGCGGGGCGTGAAAAAGCACCTTCTCAAGCCGTCAAAGTAGAGACCTCAACATCGCCTCGGCTACTATGAGGGCGGTGTGGAGGCCACTGCTCTTAGACCACACGACTGCTTACCATCAGGTGGAGTGTGGTCATTTTGACGAGCAAAATAAAAAACAATAAAAAAAATGTTAGTCTTATTTCTAGTAATGATTTATTTGATTTAGCAGACTGACAGTTCCAACTGTTTAGCACAGACCTCCTATAGGTAGACGAAGAGTTAGGCCATAGACCAGTATGTTAACAAAGTACGAGTTAGCTGACTTAATACCTACATCTTTTAAACATATATACATACATACATAGATTCACGCCTGTTTCCCAGAGGGGTAGACAGAGACTACGGATTTCCATTTGCTACGATCCTGACACACTTCTCTGGCTTCATTCACTTTCATCACATTCCTCATACACGCCCGTCGGTTCAAGGAGCTCTTAACCTGGCCTTTTGTTCAGTACGCCTCCGATCTGATCGAGAAATGTTCAAATATTATGAAGAATTCTAAAACATGGTGATTTCATCATGACATTTTTCATTTTTTTACAAATTCTAGCACAATTTTAATAAGTAGGTACACAAATAATCTCGCATATTGCCAATATTGTCGTCAGAAACGACCCTTCGCCACTTCTTCGACAAAATGTCAACCAAATCAACTTAAGATAAAATCACATAGAAGATTTCAACACGCAGTTTCATCAACGGCGCATCGTCTTATCTCAGAGTTTCCTAACTCTAAACATTACGAGACTCAACCTTGACATATTTGCAGTCAATCTATGTTTAACAGTTACATCATGATGGCGGCGGATCTAAATATCAATTTGGATGTACTTAAATTGAGATACATTTCAGAGATAAAGAGATTTAAGTAGTAATAAGGCACAGCGTTCCAAAAACTAGGAGAGTGAGACCTAGTAAGCACTTTAACTTTTGAAAAAATGGTGATCCAAATATAAGTAAGATCCTCCAGACCAAATTTCGGTCATGGTGCCTAATCTTAAAAGAGTGAGTGCGCGAACACACGTGCACTCTCTATTTTCTCACTCAAGATGGCAATCTGACCAGTGGGAGATCAGTCGTCCAAAGCGATGGAAATTTGACACGATACGGAAGAGTTCAACGACTTCAACTTCCTAACTCTGGGTTGCCATTGAGAATTTCTTGATAGAAAACCCTCATATATTTTTTGGCTGAACCCGAGACATGATGCACAGCAGTAACAAGTCCTATTGCTGCACCACCGAAACAAAGAGTCAGAATAGTGATAATTGGCTCTTGACTTATATGATAATAGGCTACGGTTCTCTGGGCTCTGACTCCCGGGTCAAAGTGTGCGTCTTTCAGTAAAGAAATTCTTAGTAAGACCACATAGTCTTGCACTGTGCCGGGAAACGGCAATAGATAGCCAAGCCCAGAACACTAGCTGACGAAATTTGGATATATTTATTTATTTATTTTTACAGAAAGCTTACATACTAATATTCTTATATATAAATACAATAATTAACTTCTTTTGCTAATAACAAGCTCTTACATATATATGTCAATATACAATAGAAGTTTGCATTGTATTTGCAACTAAGATGATGTTATAATACATAATGTAGTTACTGAATTATGAACATAAGATGGTTAGTTGGAATACAAGCATAAAATAAGAAAAAATATATATATGAAAGAAAATAAAACAAAAGCATACTTCAGAAAAGTCTTTGCCAGAAATTAAGAGTCGCTATTAAAAAAAAAAGATTAAATAATAATAATAATAATAATATTCTACTACATACACACAACACTATCTAGCCCAAACTAAGCAGAGCTTGTAATATGGGTACTAGACTGTGGATAAACATACATATATTATACCTTTTTTTTTGGAAATATATGCATATTATATATAGAAACACCCAGACCAAGACAAATATCCATGTTCATGCACACAAATGTTTGACTTGTGCGGGAATCGAACCCGCGACCTCAGGCGTGGCAGTCGGTTACACTAACCACTACGCCAACGAGGCCGTCTTCTATAGTCTTTTGACTGTGTGCGTGCAGTGGTACAAAATAGATCTATATCCATGTGCGTCGGCAGATTGTTAAATGCTTTGACGCTCCTTAAGAGTTTTTTCTCTAGTTTGTATACATGGGATGTGTCTAGTAAGGGGTCGTTTTCTTAACCCATGTACATTAGTACGTAAAGATATTTTGCTTAGTAGATCGGACACACGTCTGGCTATGCCTTCAAGTATACAGTAATACCTCGACTATTAAAAGTTCTGCGGGAGAAAAATTGAGTAGACAAACTTTATGAAGTCTTCTACATTTAAATAACTTCAGTTGGCGATTTTATATTTCTATTATCTAAGATTATATTAACCATTTTTATTACAATTATTATTTTCATTAGCTTCCGGACCCAATTAAAAATAAATTTACATGCGAAATCATATCCCGACTTACTCTAATTCAGTCCCACCTATTGTGTAAGTGCGGGGTATTACTGTATATGTATATATACTAGCGGTCGCCTAGTGCTCGAAATTTGACCAAAGTTTGCCTGTAAGATATTGCTGACATATGTCATTATATATTGATATATGTAACCATAGTTACGCGCTTCGACTGCGTGTGTCAAATGCATGGTTGTGTGCGTGTAGTCTTTTTTCATTAGTTAATGTATTTCTAATGCATATTTTATATAAATAGTAGGATTCGCCCCTCCTTCTCCATATAAACTTTAACTGTGCCAAATTTCATACTCCTCCGTCTGCGCAATTTTCATAAAAAGGGGTACAAAGTTTTTGCTTCACGTATTAATATATAGATACCTAAGAGCCGGGTGTACACATAAAGCTTCAACCAATTATAATAATTTCTTAACAATACACAAACCGTTCACCTTGACACATAATTAAAACATGTGTAATACTTACATCATTACAAGACACAAACTCGCCGATTACTGATGTAAAACTTACTGAGATATTGTGACATTGCTTATTACTTAAGTTAGCAAGTTCAAGTTAAGTAACTGAATGGTAGGATTGTGTAGTGTTGGTAATAGGGGAGCTCGTGACCGATACACGCTGGTGAAGTTAAGTAATGTTGACGAGGTCAAGTTTTTGGACGGGTGACCATATTACACCTCAAAAGGGGAGCTGTAGTTAAGGCGCCTGCTGTGCATAAGTAAGGATTCGAGTTCAAATCCCCGGTCAAGCAAAAAGTTATTGTAATGTTGTTTTAAGATTTTTAGCAGGACGGTGTCTTGATGATCCAATAGGAACATATCGAAACACCGTAAGTAAGTAACTAAATGGTAGGATTGTGTAGGTTGGTAATAGGGGAACTCGTGACCGATACACGCTGGTGAAGTTAAGTAATGCTGGCGAGGTCAAGTTTTTGGATGGGTGACCATATTAGACCTCAAAGAGGGAGCTGTAGTTAAGGCGCCTCTTTTGCATGAGCTTAAGAATTCAATTTTCCGGTCAGGTAAAGAGTTACTGTAATTTTGTTAGAAACAGAACGGTTTCTGGATCTCTTCCTAGTAAAAGATAATATGCTTGCCCTTAAGAGGGACCTAAAGCCATACTTTGCGAATTGCAGGTGTAATACACCTATGCTTACTTCTTCTGGAATGTAGGCGTGATGGTAGAAATGCATTTAATATCTGATTAATAAGGCCTTAGAGTCCTAGGCGTATATATTATACATAGAAACACCCAGACCAAGACAAACATCCATGTTCATGCACACAAATGTTTGACTTGTGCGGGAATCGAACCCGCGACCTCATGCGTGGCAGTCGGTTACACCAACCACTACGCCATCGACGCCGACTAATGCATATTCCATATTCAGTACCAGTGGTTTTTTGAATATTTGATAGAGAACAAATAAAGAAATAAGGGTCTACCGTGGTAGTACCGAGAATTTCTAAAAGAAAAAGGTTAGGTTTTAATTACATGAAATTGTTTAGCTGCATGGGGTCCACCGGAATCAGCTAAATTTAGAAAGTGGTCTATGAGAAAAAAGTCTGGGAACCTTTGTTTTACTTGATCTTAGGATTGAACTAAATAAGATTTTATTTCGCAACAACTGATGTCAATCAGTATAACACTAATGCATTTCTTCTTACGTAACTACTCGTAATAATATAAACCAGGTCAGTGTTCAATGTAATGAATAGTGATTCATACTTTGGAAGATAAATATCGCTTGTCTTGACTTAAATTTTGACCTCTCGACTCACGTAAGCGCAGCCTCCGATTGCCGACGGTGCAGAACAATTGCATTGCATTGCGATTTGTTTTGCTTTTTAAAGGCGATTCTCTAGCTTGTGTTCAAAGCCCTGTGTTGTGGGGGACTTTTCAAACAAAGCAGACCCACACTCGCAGCATTTACGGATCACCAAATGTTCGTGCTGTGTGCGAATCAACCACCACCGAAAACACTACGCCATACGTGCAAAAAATTACAGTCATAAGCGCTCAGACATAAATATTTATTTATTTAGGTACCAAGGAACACATATGAACGTCAAGCCTTTTTGGTTAGCGAGTTTACTGAGGTTTACATTAAATATGTAATAAATATGTATATTTGAGTAGTAGAGCCTCGCTGATTTCAGCATGAATGAGCCAGCTCAACCGGGCAAGGACCACCCTCACACAGAATATTAACGTGAAATGGCAGTATTCTTACTGTTGTGTTTCGTTCGGTAAGTGAGAGTGCCGGAGGCCCAATCACCGACTTTCCACCTTCCCGCTCCTTTTCCTTCCCACTTCCTTTCCTAAAGGGTTGGCAACGCGCAAGTGATGCCTCTGGTGTCGCAGGCGTCCATAGGCTACGGTGACCACTTACCATCTGGTGGGGCCGTATACCTGTTTGCCACTTCAGTTGTATAAAATAAAAAAATATCTGATTGATGATACCCAGCTCGCAAAGTAGTTTCATTTGGGTGTTACATGTCGTGTCTTATTAGACGCCGTGTCTGGACTTTGCCCCATAGACGGCAAACCGCTGAACCCTAATACGAGTGACCTATGTCTGTACCTGGTCAAATGTGAGCATGGTGCACCTTTATCTGTCTTTCGGAGACATAGGGTTGAGACTGTATGACATAAAGATTAGCCCTTGTACGCCAGATATCTTTTAACACGTCATATTTTTTGGACATCACTCGCACTTCAGGAGTTATTCCCACGTATGAGAGCAGTTTTAGAAAACTTGATCCCGTTCAAATGAATATGTAATGATTACAACATTCAACATTGTAATGTAACTTCATCTGACCGTTAGATAAGTTACGATTACTTAACTCACTTAGATGACGCACGGTTAAATAATACATCATAATGAACGTAGGAGTCAACTGCTGTGCAGAATACTAAGTAATACTAAAATGGAGAGAAACATATTTGGCATAGTCTATATTTATACTTCTAAAAAACTATTATGGTGCGAGAATGACTGAATATCTAGTCCCAAAAATATATAACGAGATAGAATTATTAAGAACACAACCTAAAATAAGTAAAACATTGTTAAAAGCAAAGCTAAAGAGTCTACTGCTTGGAGTTGTTGACATTACTATTAGTGAGGTCCACTCCCGCGGTGCAGTCGATACAAAAAATTAGTTTGTATTGTATTGTAGATATATATCTAATAATAATTAGTTTTAAGGTTTAATAAATAATTGTTAACGAGCGCATCTCGCCAACAAGCTGTGTAGCTTGGCGAGGAAATTTATATGTTGTACTATTATTATTACAAGTGAACAAATGACTTAAAAAAAAAATTTTTTAAAGAGAAGCATTTGGATTTTGTAATTTAGTTTGTAATAAATAAACTCCAAACATAAGGGACCGATTTTAAAAATTATTTTACCTAATTAGGAAGCTAATTTATTATAAAAAAATATAACATCATGCTACAAATAGCAGGATGTTATAGTTTTTATCCTATCGTAGTTCGCTACAGGAGCGGCATATAAATAAAAAATAAAACCACGGGGGATATTATTAATAATTTTAATTTTTTACCTAAGACTAAATAATCACCATTTTTTTCACAACACATTACACAAATAAACTACAGGCATTATTTACCATTTATAATAAGAATATCAGACATGTATATGAACTGCCCCACTGGTGTGCACGGGCCTCTTCTCAGTGTGGAAGAATTGTAGTTGGATCAGCGTGATGGAGTATGTCCCAGCCATAGTCCACCACGCTGACCCATTGCGAGTTGACCGACTTCACACATCTCCGAGAACATTATCGACTCTCAGATATGCAGGTTTCTTCACGGTGTTTTTCATTACCTTTTTAATTAAGCTATAATACGCACATAACTTCGAAAAGTCAGAGGTCCGTGTCTCGAGATCGAACTCGAGACCTCTGCGCGGCAGTCCAACGGCGCGCTACCAGGCTATCGCATCCCAACAATTAACAAGTCGATTCCTCATAGAGGAAAAATCACACGAGTGGTACCTTTGCTATTACAAACTATCGTCGGCTACGGTAACCCTCTTATCATCAGTCGGGTATACCATCTTAGCACTATAAAAATCATTCAGATACACTTACTCTAAGATGTTCTATCACCGGCTGCTGCGTCTACAAAGGCGTTTCATAACTAACCTTGACATCTTACATCAACAAGGTGAAGAGCGGCAGCTGGACTGGTGATTACATAACCGTGTCGTCACAGCAGCTGACGTGACGAAACGTGCTGTGCAGACAATATTGGTGATTTATAAATGGTGAATAATTGCATTATTTAAAGTATTTATTTTTCTAAATATCCTAAAGATTATGTTTTTTGCTCGTGGCATCGCTTGCGTAAAAGTAGGTCAGGTTATGTTAGTAACAGTGATGTCGGAAGGGAGAATAGGTCCACCGCTTTGTCGTCGGGGACTAGATCCCCCAATTGTGTGTGTATGTGTGATGGTTGTGTGAGACCCGCCACGTCCATCGGCGGGTCGAACCTTTGCCGGTGTCCCGATTTGAATGCGAGAGCAATCCGCGCAGCCTCACCATATAGGTGTGAGGAACACCGCGATGGTTTTAGTCGGTTCAGCCTAAATTTCCATCTTAGGGGCTGGATCCCGACATATCCAAAAAAAGGAAAAAAAAAATCCCCATCGCCCGCCCCAGAACCGGCGATGGTGATTCGGTGAGCCGGTGATTTGCAAATTTCACGGCGCCAAAAAAAAAATGTTAGTAACAGTCTTTTTTATTATAATAATATGTAGCCTATGTAACTCGGTGATACGTTCATAACATACATGACTTTGTATCAGTGAAAAAATGTTTAAGTCGGTTTTAATGATTTTGAGGTAAATCCTAATAAACAAACACAAAATCAAATCTAAATCTTTATAATATTAGTATAGACTAATATACAAGTATAGATGTACTGGTGGACCAGTAGTTCTGCGGTTACCACGCCGCTACCTACGTATTGAGGGTTCGAGAGAGGGACGAAAATTGTGTTATCCACAAACAGTTTTTCCGGGTCTGGATGTTCTTTAAGTCCATTCTTTTAGTAATATAATACAGGACTTGTCCATAATGCAGTTCTTTCTGTGCAGTCAAAAAACTGTGCATATGATCAATCGAATCTGAGACTTCGTGCACAGTAGTTGCATTCGCTACCGCTGCATTACCGTCACCAAAAGAGTGTGACTTTTTTTTAAAGACACAAATTTTATTATAATGAAATAAATAACGAAAAAAACTGGATGTCAGAATCATATCAAAAATCAAAAATAAATTTATTCAAGTTAGGTTACAAGGTAACACTTGTGAATGTCAAAGTTACACTAAATTTTTCTGTAAATTTACATTTACTGCCACGTTTAGCAAAGCAAGGGTGTAGGGCTCATGAGAAGAACGGGCAAGAAACTCATGGCTACTCTTTGTATGTATTTTACACAGCACTTACAAGTGTGTGTGTAGTGTTACAAGACGATCTTGGATTCGAATCTTAGATTTTTCTAACATCATACCAGCTGCACGCTAACCACTTACGATCACGCTTAGCTAAACACAAGCGCATGCGCAACTCGTCACCCGGGATCGCTTGCGACATCCGCGGGTAGGCCATGACCAGTAGCTACTCAAATGTTTAGTGTAGGTCATAGTTAGCTAGCGGTGTGATACATTCTTATTTAACCAGCTGAGATTTTCTGGTAGAAAATTCTCTGTGGCAGCACGGAATTTGAAAAAAACCTTAGAATCTTATCGACAGACTAGATGTTCCCGCGATTTCACCCGCGTTTGTCGTTACTGCGCCGCCCTCGTGGGTCGTAGCGTGATGTTAAAGAGCCTTCCTCGGTAAATAGGCTATCCGACTCTAAAATAATTTTTCAAATGGAACCAGTAGTTCCTGAGATTAGCGCGTTCAAACAAACAAACTCTTCAGCTTTATAATATTAGTATAGATTTGTGTAGTGTAGTGGTTTAAGTGGCCTCTTCGCAACCGCTACTGTGCCGAGAGTTGTGGTTCGATCCCCACACGGGACAAAAAATTGTATGAGCCGCAAATGGTTGATCCGAGTTTGGGTGTTATTTGTGTCTGTTGATTGAATGTCCAGCAGTGGACTATTATAGCCTGATGATGATGATGATGATGATGATGATTGAATGTTTGTAAAGCCTCACGCGACATAGACTTTATTGCTAGTCCGGACGTAGTCATTTGAAAAACAATCTTAACCTATAATGATTAAGATTGATTTTAAATCACATCTCCCTTCAACCCTATGTTTTTATTAAACATAAAAATAATTTCCTTTATTTTGATGTCGCCATAGGTCTTGCGACATCCAATTTTGCCACATTTCAGCAACATTTATCTATCGCGAATGCAATAATTTTAGTACAATTGAATTGCAAACTAGGTCTTGATTTACATAATACATTACACAGTGGCATTCATTGTGACAACGGTTTAGCTAGGTGATCTTTTGTAACAAAAGGCATGCCATTTCGTGTATGACGTAAAATTAAATTGAATCAAACCTGGGACTATACGGTTGGTAGCTATCGCTTACGTCATTTAATCAGTGAGGTAATGGATATCTAAATTATTATTATTTGCTGAGATATTACATTATACAGTAATGTGGACTACCTGATGGCGCAGCGGTAGTGTATGCCCAGTGGCATACCAGTGTATGCATGAGGTCTCGGGTTTGGTACCCGCGTTGTGTTATTCAATTTGTCTCTCAAGAAATTTCTTTATAGAAGAAAATAATTTCTTATTAATATTCTATTCTATCACATACACAACACCATCTAACCTAAACTAAGCAGTGCTTGTACTATGGGTACTAGACAATAGATAAACATACATATATATATTTTTATACATATTATAAATAGAAACACCCAGACCAAGACAAACATCCATGTTCATGCACACAAATGTTTGACTTGTATGGGAAGCGAACCCGCGACCGCAGGCGTGGCAGTCGGTGACACTAACCACTACGCCATCGAGGCCGTCAGAAATAGCAGGATGGCGCGGCGTCTTGAACTGTGAACCAGCTACTGGACAGCTGGCTAGATGTGAGCTTAAAACTTGTCTGCCTACCTGTTCCACGATAGGAAGTTGAGCATATATTATTTTACTTAAAGTAATCTTTATTTACTTGTTTTTATAAAAAACAATATTCTACGAAATTTGGACAATTTCTTCGTCCAAATTTCGTAGAATGCTAACTTTATTTTCTAATATTTGCACATACATAGACAACGAAATACATTTTTAAAGCAAATTATGGATACGCAATCAGACATTTCACCGGCAACTTCAATGCCACACAATTTACACTTTATTCATAAAGTCTCACGATCTGACGAAGATAGGTTTGAATAACATTTGACGCAACAGATGTGATATTTCATGCGACAGTGACAAAGTAAAAGGCCTCTTTCGATGTTCTGAAGGATAAACGAACAGACAGACTGATTACATTTCTATAGTTCTGATAAAATATCAAAAGCGTGGCATTTGAATTTAGTAAGTACGAGTACGTGCGTGTGCGCGTGTCAGTGAATAGAAATATTTGAAATTCGAAAAGAGTTACATTCGTTTTTTAAATATTTAATATTCGAACAAAATGAAATACGTTCTTCAAATATTTAAAACTCTAACAAAATGACATTCGTTATATAAATAGATATACAATATTTAAAATTCGAAATTTTATGCTTGACGTGCAGCAGGAGAACTGTGAAAACCGCATTTAATTTCGTGCAGTAGGTTTTGCATGATGCGCGTACTAACATACAGGCAGACAAAAATTCTAAAATAATTATTTTAACTGCTATAACTCTTTAATTTTCTTACATATAACCAATGTTACATCGACGAGTTACAATTTTATTTGGCTTATGTTTAACTTATCACCAGCGGAGTCTTAGTAATAGGGTCCCGTTTTACCCTTTGGGTACGGAACCCCTTAAAATCAACTGTATCCATAGACTACTTTTCGAGTTCTACGGTCATATAATATACGGCAGCTGAATTTGAAGCACGACACAGGCTGTGCCTAGTGTCATGGCTGTCACAGCAAATGTTAATATATGTGTAACTTAACTGAAATAAACATTATTATTATAAAAGGTACCTTTATGTATGTCTTCAGTACCACTGGCAATTTGAATGCAAAATTTCATGATGATCGGTCGTACAGACAAGGCCTGAAAGAACAACAAACAAACTCACATTCGCATTTATGATATTAGTAAGGATTACATCGAAAAAAAATCTCCCTATAAACTATAAAATTACTTTTTAAAGCAGTTTTACTTTACTCTGGTACAATATAGTCCATGGTCATAAGCACTAGATACGACGATTGCGTCCGCGCAGAACAGGTTGCGCGCAAACACGGTAACCTATTTCACTAGCCGGTTCTGTAGTTGCGCGGGAGTCGATACTACGCACATTTGTATTACTTGCTGCACGCGTGTTTGTAGACTGTATGAAACAAAATAATTGTAATACAAATTAAGTTAACTTGTAAATGTACTAATTAACTCTTCAGAGAGCTTGAATGCACGGATGGATAGCTTCTTAGTCGGGCACTCTTGTCAGAGTGGTCGTGGCTATCATTGATGGACAGGGTTGAGACGCCCTAACGTCATTTGCCGCACGTCGAGCGATGTCCCTCCACCCCTGGCGGCTACTGGCATTGCGAGCACAATGTATTGCGGTTGACTGCGTAACTTTGGTGATAAGGCCGATAGGCGTTGGAGACCGACCGCGGCCTCTCTTGCCTTCAATGCGGCTCTGCACCACAAGTTTCTCCATCGAGTCCTCGTTTCTGGTGATGTGCCCAAAGAACTTCAGTATTCGTAACTGCACAATCGACGAAATCATGTCTTGTATGCAAAGCTCTTTGAGAATGGAATTATTGGTTCGAAACGCTGTCCACGGTATTTTAACATACGTCTCCAACACAACATCTCTAGTGCATCGATTTTTCGAATAGCTCATTCGGATAGCTCAGCGGTTAAAGTCTCTTCCTAAATGGTAATACGCTAGTGATGCCCCTGATACTGGCTGGCTGCTTACCATTAGACAGACCGTGTGCGTCTTTTGCCAGCTATGTGGTTTACCAATACCAAATGTTTCTGTGCAACCAATCCTATGTGTTACAGATTACCATCGCTTGGAACGCTGTCTACCACCAAAGGCAAAAGACTAGTAATCTTAGGAGCCGTGTAGAAACATCATTTAAGATTAAAACATCTCAGTTTCATCACTTACCGAGAACAATGAGTGTTCTGTTGACTCTTGCGTCGAGATCGTTTACTGATGAACTCATTTTTACTTTTATTTAGCCATCTTCTGTAATGTCAGCAAGGACAAGCAAATGCCACTGTAAAGTAACCGCGAGTAGCTGATTATGTGAATTAGTGCAATTAAAAACGCAATGTGTTGTTTAAATAAGTATGATGTATTTTGTAAAATAGTTATGTTGGTACTGTCGACAGTCTAAGTCTGTAAATGTTCAATTGAGGAGATCGAATCCACTACGGATCCTATCTCCTCAATTGAATTGAAGTCAGAATGTTTTCTTTCTTCTCTTTAGCCTTTATTATTCCCAAGTCACTTGGGGTCGACTTTCTAGTATAACCGGATTTGACTGGATATCAGTTTTTACACGGAGCGACTGCCATCTGACCTCCGCAACCCGAAGGCTAACGATACCCTAAAGCTAGACCAGTGTCAGGATATTAGAGGGCACTGACTTACCAATAACGACTGCCATAGATGTTCATGGCAGCCGGGACCGACGAGGGTTTAACGTGCTCTCCAAGGCACGGTGCAGGCGATAATTGACAATCAATACGCACATAATTTCGGAAAGTTATATAGCTTCCGAAAGTCAGAAGTGCGCGACGTGGGTTCGAACCCGAGACTCTCTGCATTGCAGTCTGTTGGTCTCCCCACTGAGCTATCGCTGCTTTTGTCAGAATGTTTCCTTTCCTTACATAAAAATGATGGCGAATATATATGAGCCTGGTAAGCGTTTACTATAGTCTGCATACCAGAGGTAACTCTCTCACGTTTCTATCGCAGGAAAGGAAAATAAAGTGGATAGAAATGAAAGCGCTAGGTATGTGATTCTTTGGATGTCTTACTTACTAAGCGAAATGTAGTAACAGTATTAGTCACCTTTAATTTTCCTTTAAGAGTGTGGTACTCTCCCAAAGAGCCGGCTTATTCGTATCATCATCAAATATTTGGCAACGGCGGCTATGTTACATAAATCTATACATATAATAAAATCGTAGGAAAGTCAAAACTGTACATTGAATATTTTTTTAAAAGAATACTTGAGGCGTGATCTACAATCGATATCGAAACCAAAAATATAGTTTTTAGAATTTTTGTCTGTTTTTCTGTTTGTCTGTATGTACATATGTCCGGGCTAAACTCAAAAAGTACTGCATGGATTTACTTCAAATTTTGCATGACTATTACTAACAGGTCGGGTCAACATATAGGCTACATATTATCACGCTATCACCTACGGGGGAGGAGGAGCTGTGAATCTTTATTTTTCTTACGCATTCTGTGACAGCGTGTAATCTAACGACGCATATTTAAATGTTGTTTTTGAGTAAGCCATGCTATTATCTAGCTTTATACTATAAAAACTACGCCATTTAAGTAACTTGGGCTGAGAATTAAATAATAAGAACGGAAAACGGGCTAAGAACAAGAATTTATTTACTATCGGTTTCGTGCTACATAGTACCATCGGCCAAGAAAGTGGTCTACCAATTTTGACAAAAGTTTCTGTGTGATCTAACTATCGCTAAGGTTGACACATGTTGTTGACACATGGCATGATGTGAATATAATCCTATCCTAACTAATATTTTAAAAGCGAAAATGAGTTTGTTTGTTACTTTCACGCCTAAACCACTGAACCGATCATCCTGAAATTTTGCATATACGTTGACAGGTGTACAGAAACGGACATAGGCTACCTTTCATCCCGAAAAAAAGTACTGTTCACGAGAAAAACAATAACAACGTTTTTATGATAATAGATGGCGCCACGTGTCTTTCGAATCATGATTAAATTATATTATTACAAGCAGAGTACGACCCGAATTTACTGTCAAATTCTAAATTAACGCGAGCGAAGCCGCGGGCAAAAGCTAGTATTGAATATAATCAATCACTACATATGATTTAATTAAATTAAAATTTAAAAAGCCCCGACCCAAAATAATAAATATACTACATACATACATACATAGATTCATGCCTGTTTCCCAGAGGGGTGGGCAGAGACTACGGATTTCCATTTGCTACGATCCTGACACACTTCTCTGGCTTCATTCACTTTCATCACATTCCTCATACACGCCCGTCGGTTCAAGGAGCTCTTAACCTGGCCTTTGTCCAGAACGCCTCCGATCTGATCGAGAAACGTTCGTCTAGGTTTTCCTCTTGCGACTGTTCCATCCATTCAGACACAATGCCTCCATATGCTTAAGTTAGCAGATTAAGACATATTTTTTATTGCTGTCATTATTTTCATAAAATCAAATTTACGATAATTTTACAGTCTCTACCTACACCAAGAATGCAGCAGTACTCATCTTATTAGTTTACGTACATTAGCAATTTAATATCAATCCATCGGCGCTAACTTAATGTAAAATACATGAACACAAAACATTATTAGATTAACGACATGTCGAAACTCAAACCCCCGCCCGTCGAACATTTCTTGTGAGCGGTGGAAATGCAACAGGTCAACTAACTTTGTGACGAAATAGCTCCGGAAGGTCTACAGTTCATTCTCAGTAATACACTGCACCGATTTATTTCATATTCTAGGTGGTACTGTAGCAGCGATAGCTCAGTGGGGAGACCAACAGACTGCAATGCAGAGGGTCTCGGGTTCGAACCGTCGCGCACCTCTGACTTTCGGAAGTTATATGACTTTTCGAAATTATGTGCGTATTGATTGACAATTATCGCCTGCTCCACGCCTCAGAATGCACGTTAAGCTGTCGGTCCCGACTGCCATGAACATCTATGGCAGTCGTTATTGGGAGAGTGTCGACACAAAAGATGAAATGAATCCTAGTTCCAGTGGCGCTTGCTAGTTGTACCCTTCTTTGTCTCTTCTTTCTTTCTTTTATAGGCCATATAACGGAGTCAAAGGACTTGCACTACGGCAAATGCTACCGATTCAAACTAGCGATAAAAATACTTGATTGATATCATACTCCACCTTAGGATATGCTACCTAATAGTGGTCTCAATCAGGGACACTATGTTTGTCTAATTCTGTCTTCAAGAGGATTCACGATCAAACTAATGCGCAGAAGATATGTATTGGCTATTGGCTGTCTATGCCTGAAAATATGGCCCTATCCATGGGTGAAAGTTACTTACCGTGAAGTAGTTTACGGGCGAATACGAAACCAAATAAAACTGGGGATTAAATATAATGACCACCAAAAATAGTAATTGCACACCAAAATATGCTTACTAAAATATATCATAACGAGCACCTATACGCCTCAAATCACTGCATTTCGTCTCGGAAGGGTTAGGTTATGTTAGGTTCCTTCTTAAACCCACCCAAAAATAGGAGTCCCGCCAAACGGGGCTCCGTCGACTTATTTTGATCTCTTTGCTGTGCAATTAATATTTTTGGTATTAAAATACGGTTTTAATTTTGGTGGTCATTTACTATTTTTGGTAATCATTTACTATTTTTGACTGTTATATTTTACTATATCTGGTGATAAGTTAAACATAAGCCATAAAAATGTATATATACAAATCGCATCAAAACCAGCCGTATATACTATAACACTTATATGTATATTTAGCAAGCATTAAGTAATAGTATATGTATGTATGTGTTGACATATCTACGGAACTACGGTTACAACAGAGTGTTGCCATTAGCGAAATATTTTGCTAATTTTATACCTGGCAATTACATCAAGTGTTTTGAAATTATTAGTGCAGTCTTCTATTCATTAGGTTATTAAGGTAAGTGTTATTTTATGTAAGTTACGATGTTATTCATTAGATAATTAATTTAGTAATCTATGTGTTTCAATGTCATGTTTTTGTGCAACTTGTTATTATCATATTTAAGGACAAAGAGAATGAGAGTTCATTAGTACTACCTTTTAGAATAGAAACGCCCACCATTTTATTGTTCTTTTTTTAAAAGTCTCTTATTTTTACAATTACATCTTACTATAAGTTACATATAAAGTACTCTTATACATATTGAATCGAACTAGGTTATACCTGTGTTTCGAAATTTGGTTAAATTTTTCAAAACACAAATTTAACCAAATTTTTCAGTTTATCAGGGAAATTACCCTTTTAGAGTAGTAGCACTGATACGGTGTTTCGCCTGGCAAGTATGAGTGCCGAAGGCATACATCTACGTCTCCCATTCCTTGCCTTTTATCTTATCTTTAATTCCTTTGCCCTGAGGTAAGGCGCGTGTGATATTTTCAAGCGATCAAACAGTCGCCGTCGCTTGAAAACCAGGGGTCAAAACCAATCACACGGGGTGCGCTCGGTAGCCATCTTTTATATAAAGATCATAAATTAAAAAGCAAAAATGCTTTTAAATATAGTAAACATAGATAAGGCAACTAGTGCAGTATTGTACAATCTTTCGCATATAGTTTAGGAATATCGAAATTTAAAAAATTCGCTGCATTGGCGTATTCTTAGTGCATGCAATATGTGAGACGGGGGCGGTGCAGTAATCATAATCGCGCCTGAAACCGCGGGTATATCTAGTCTATACTTATATTATAAAGCTGAAGAGTTTGTTTGTTTGTTTATTTGGTTGAACGCGCTAATCTGAGGAACTACTGATCCGAATTTAAAAATTATTTTAGTGTTGGATAGCCCATTTATCGAGGAAGGCTATAGGCTATATAACACGCTACGACCAATAGGAGCGGAGCAGCAATGAAAGAAGTTGCAAAAACGGAGAAAATTCTCTTATGTGAAGCAGACGAAGTTGCGCGGATCAGCTAGTATAATAATAATTGTACATAATAATAATATATTTCATTATCAAGCAGCCAAATGCAGTTTGTCCTTCTCATAATAATATCAGCGCTGTATTAAACTGTCCCACTGCTGGGCACGGGCCTCTTCTCACTATGAGAAAGATTAGGCCATAGTCCACCACGCTGGCCTAGTGTGGGTTGGCAGACTTCACATATCTTCGAGAACATTATGGAGAACTTTCAGACATGCAGGTTTCCTCACGATGTTTTCCTTCACCGTTAAAGCAAGCGATAATTAACTATTTAATACGCATATAACTTCGAAAACTCAGAGATGCGCGCCTTAGGTTCGAACTCGAGACCTTCTCAATCAAATATAAAAGTACCATTATATACATTTTTTTTTTTTTTTTAATTTTGCTCGTCAAAATGACTACACTCCACCTGATGGTAAGCAGTCGTGTGGTCTAAGAGCAGTGGCCTCCACATCGCCTCCACAGTAGCCGAGGCGATGTTGAGGTCTCTACTTTGACGGCCTGAGAAGATGCTTTTTCACGCCCCGCTTAAAGAACCCAGGATTGAAGGAAGAAGGAAACACACATTATATCACATCCATGATCCACAAATGCTTGTTCCGAGTGTGGGTGCTGTGTGTCCGTTTGAATGTTTGTAGTGTCCCCCGCGACACAGGACACATTCCTAGAGCGGGAGCTTGAAAAAAAGAAAAGAAATACAGAGATGTGAATATACTACATTTATGAAATTTGTAATTTTGTAAGGAAATATAAAGGATTATTTAAGACAACAGACGAGATAAATTCAAGAAGTAGACGAGACCCCCACTTGTGCTTAGTGACGTTGCAAGGTTGACTAAATATAATAAAAGCTGGATGTGTGTACGCGTATTTAATAAGATACCTTGTCACTTAAAAGGGTTAAATACTAGATTATTTAAAATACATTTATATAAATGGCTAAATAAAAATAATTTTTATTGTGTAAAAGAATTTATTGAAAATAAATTGTAACTTTGTGCCTACCAGACTATGTGTTAAATGTATTGCGTGCTATGTTAAGCTAAACATGTGTAACTTATTTCATAATTGTAACATCTCTATATACCATGTTTGATGCAAATAAATATTATTATAATTCAAATAAAACCGTCACTACTAACAATAGTTCATCAGAATTTCTCAACATTTAGATACGGTGCTACCCTAATGGCTGTTTTAAAATCGATTTTCGTTTTACGAGATGATCGATACGAAATTTCGTCTCGATTACGTTATCGACGATTCGATTTCGATATTCGGACACCGGAAAGTAGTCTCAAGGACAGATCTAATGGCACTTTGACATTCGTGGCGCAATTTTATACGGTCGAGTTAGCCCTTAGGAGAATATTAGAAACTGCTTAGGAAATTGAAAAGGGCTTTGTCAGCTGATTTTATGGTCCGGTACTTAAGTCTTATTGCTTGAGATTTATTTTATTTTATTTACTGCCTCGGTGACGCAGTTGTAATGAGACTGAAGTGCAGGAGGTCTTCGGTTGGATTCCCGATTGGGATGATTTTATTGCGTTTTTCTAAAATCAAATTCTTAAGAGGAAACACAAGGGCCGTTTTGCCATACAAACGTAGTCCCCCGTTTCTTCCCTGGATAATGCCAGTAGAGCAGTAATTTTTTTCCAAAAAATGTATGGCCACTATTGGCATGTCCCTATGTTTTTCTTTCTTTCATAAATTAATTATTAAAAGAGACATGAGCCTTCAAAAACCTCTAAAATTGGCCAGATTTTCCGCTATGTTCCAACATCCAGAAAACAAATTCGACTAGATAATATAAAAAAAAGAAAAACATAGGAACACGGTCAAAGCCTTTCTTTAATTTTTAATGAAAATAGTAGTTAAATCGGTCAAGTTTTGGAGAAGAAATTAGGGGACTACGAAACGTTGATTTTGTGTACTTTATTAGGTATTTTCGGTCCAAGCCGCAGTTGTCTCTATTGCGCTCATGATACTATACATGGCACTGCGCGACAGCAATAGATTTTACGAATACCTATTTTTTTATTCCCTCGCCCTTAGTGTTTCCTCTTAATAGCAGCACGAAGTCTGTCAGATGACAGCTATGAACTCGCCAACTTTTAGGTGGCACCTAAAAGCGAAACGTGGAAGTAACACAGCACTGCTTACCCTTTTTTGGTTATAGGCGTGAGACTATGTCATTTTGATTGCACGCATGGCGTATTGGTTTAGTTGGTCGCCTCGCCGCTGCCACTGCGCCGAGTGTTGTGGGTTCGAATCCCACACGGGACAAAAAATTGTGCGTTCCACAAGTGGTAATTCTGAGTCTGTGTGTTCTTTGTGTCCGTTGTTTGAATGTTTGTAAAGTCCCCCGCGACACAGGAATTATTCGTAGTGCGGGAGTAGTCCATTAAAAATTTAAAAAATATGATTTTATTTGACTACTACTTAAACAAAATTGTTTGCAATCGGAATACCTTAGGCATTCTCTTCTAGGGTACCAGAGGTCATGCAGACTATCAAACTTAATATACACCCGATATCCAAGATAGTTTTTACACCGCTGCCTCGATGGTGCAGCGCTAGTGTACGCTACTGCTATGCTCGAGAGTCTCGGGTTTGACTCTCAATCGGGCAAAGTATTACTGGATTTTTCTATCAATATTTTTTCACGAGCAATACGGGTTGTGGACCTATGCCCGGAAGACAACTATAGGCCCACGTCATAGGGAGCCAGCCTGTTACCGTTTACCGAGCTCACTTCTAAGCTTAGTGATGATAATGAGAATTTATTGAAAGAAAACCAATAACACTGCTTGACCCGGGCATCGTATCCAAGACCCCATACACAACAGCCGCGTACACTATAGATGCGCTACCGAAGCACTCTTCTACTATTATACAAAATTATATTTCTACTATGCTGTACCCTTCAATGATTCAAATTTAAAAATATTCGGTTACTCATAACGGAACATTGTCATAATATTTGAAATTGGAACTGCGCAGTCGCCGCCCGATTGCAATATTTTATAATCGGATCAATGATTCCGATTAAATCAATCCAGATATAACAAAACTTTCGATATCAGACCAGTTATTTTAGTGCTACTCTAAAATCGCCTAGGAGTATATCTATCCAGCAATCTGTCTCTATAATCAAACGGCAGGTTATTAACATTTCTAACTAAAACTAAACATTGCAATTACTTACTGATAATTTTCGTTTAATTTAAACGATTTTCGACCTTATTATTTCGGACGTAAGAATTGTGTCAGAGTTTGGAAACGCAAGCTTAGATTTGTAGTAATATTAAGGAGCCTATACATTATCAAAACTACGACGGATAAATAATAAATAATTCTTAAATATTGTATTAATGACGGAATTTAAACGAAAAGGAAGAAAAGTTTAAACTTGTTTGTTTGAGTGTTAGCGGTAACCTCTAGAATAACTAAATTGCTGCTAAAAAGAAATTGACTAATAGAAAACTACACTATTCCTGAGAACCACTTAGGCGAAACCGCGATAGGAAACTGATACCACAAAAATAATACCATGAATGGTACAGTAGTTTTGATGTCACGTGTAACAGTATTGATTACCAAACCAAGCAAATATTTTTGTAATCTATAAGAAA